>OY821518.1:262700593-263900593 GCA_963682025.1 Cordilura impudica | reverse complement strand
GATTATTTTTTCATTCGAACGTTGTTCTAGCCTAAAAAAAAATAATTTTGCAATAGATACATAGCCGGTGTTTAATATAAATGCCAGGAAAAAACTATAAAGAAAAATGTATGTATGTGTTCTGGAGAAATGAAATATTAGTGTGCATTTTTGGTTGTGCACAAACAAAGAATGTGGGCTGCAAACTATTCAGTTATTTTCATTTAGTCATTATATGAACATTTGATTAATTAGACACATGCATGAAAGCTTATTTTTGTAAAAATGCGACATTCCTCCAACATTCGTATTTTTACGAGTAAGGTTATGTCACTGCTCAATAAGTGGAATTAGAAGTTATATATCACATCATTGTGCAGAGGGTGTAACATCTATTTGTCCTTCCGTTTGTAACGCATCGAATAATGAATTTGCGACCCCATAAATTATATATATTCTTGATCCGTTTAGCGATGTCTGGCTGTCCGTCTGTCTGTCTGTTGAAATTTTGCTCATTCACAGTGTAAACTATTTACCTGGGTATACTTAGGATAATATAGTTTTGCATTATTTCGAACTGGTTGGAATTTAAAATGGAATATATCGGTCTGTTCTGTGTCAAGATATGACCAAAAATATGGAGACACCTCCAATAAATTTTAAGAAGTCAGTGTGTTTGTTGTTATAATTTAGTATTAAGTAAAACAAATTGTTTACTTTCTGAAGAGTTACTAAGTCTGTTTCACGTGGGAAAATTGTAATTTTTTACGTTTTATGACGTATTAGCGCCTTTGCAAAGAGTTGCCAAATCTGTTTCTTGCGGGAAAATTTGAATTCCTTGCAAAAAATGTATGTTTTACGTGAAAGTTGGCAATCCTGTAAAAACGTAAACATGAAATGTACAGTCGGCAAATGGAAGCAAAAGAATAGTAAAAAACAAGTCTAGAGAACTCGACCTACTCATGCGGTGGCTTATTCATTAATGAAATACGGAAATCGTATGATGCAATACTTTTAAAATTAAATGGTCAAAATATCAATAGGCGTAATAGATACTTACAATATTAATAGGCAAGGCGATTTTTTATCGATATGCAAATTTTAGTTACCAACCGATTTTGACCAAACATTCCCAATTGAAAGGTATTTCATTTAGCTGTCCATCATAACTAAAGATTTGCACCGTCTGGAACATTTTTCTGGAGTAACATGCATTTAAAGTTGCTACTAACACATACATAAAACACATATTTTAGCTTCAAATAAAAAAATGTATAATGCTGTGTGTGTATTTATAAAATTTGTGTTGAATTGTGAATTAGCTCAAATTTATTAGCATACCTTAGGCTCTTATAAAATTATCTATTAACAAACCCAGTTATATATTTTCTGTGTATTCAACAAATATTTATGATTGAATGAAAAAATAAATTTTCCTAGAATTTGAAAAAACTTCATAATCTAATCTTTGTGTAGTTTTCTACTTGTTGTATGTTTTTTATGGAAATGGGGTTGTTTTGTAAACAAAAATTATTTTATTTAAGGAAAAATCAGTTTTACGTATGTCTTTACATATAAGGTGATTAATTAAGTATAGTTCTACATATTCTCTATACAGGGAACGTAATAAATTTGGTTTTGGTGAGCCTTGCGAACGATTTTTTCGCAAAGACACCAATTTGCTTTCGCATCCTTTTCTTGCACGTAACATACTCATCTGCCTCTTTTTAAACTCTTTCTTTTAACTCATACTCTCTGTCTGTCTGACATGGGTGGACCCCATTCCCCCTTATCCAATGGATCTGAAACTCGGCCGATAGTCTTTTCGTGACAACAGATTAATTTTGGTGTAGTCGCGCGTGGTCACGCACAGTCACGGAGTGATCTAAATGTCATTTCCTCTCATCCGATCGATCTCAAACTTGGTCCATACACTTGCTGTGAAAAAAGATTAACTTTGACATAGTCACGCACAGTTACGGACCGATGGATCTGAAACTTTGTCCATAGACTTGTTGTGGCCAAAGATTAATTTGAAGATAGTCACACACAGTCACCCACAGTCACGGAGATATTCAAAACACATATTCATAACGAAAGAAACAGTTTTAATAAAAACTGTTTTTATGGGTTCGATTATTTTTCAATAATGGAACGCGCGAGGCAGTTCAGGTATATTCTACCAGACAGTAGCACATATACCGCGTTGGGGAAGAGCGAATCCCAGATCACGCAAAAACAAACGATGCTTTGCATGTTTTTGTTTTTCTTGCTAATTAGGGTTAATTAAAAAAGTATTGTATTAAGTTAAATAAATAGTTGCATTTAAGGCTGATATATCAATCATGTTACCAAGTACAACCATTGACCGGCCGCCGGTTGGTTTTTAGCTTACAGCTACATCCAGAAATCATTTTATCAACTTCGTCAACCTCACCTTTAGTTCGGTTGTAATATGATATTATTTCTGGTAGTTACTTTCCAACAGTCTCGACGTCTCGCGTGTTGTCAAGAGTACTCTGCAGCATTGTGCATTTAAATTTTTTGCCAACCTACGAAACAAGTGTAGTATCTTTGATAAGTTCGAATGAACACTGAAAAGTGGAGCCTTTTTTCATTGGAATCGAGCGCTTGTTCTTGTGCATTGTTCCAACCATGATCAATTTGTTTTGTAGTAATTTTTGACCCAACTCGTAACATGTGAAGCAATGGTACATTGTAATGTTATGACCTCTTTGGCCCTCGACGAGATGGAATAAAACTTGTTGGTCTTGATTTTTCTGAAACACTTTCAGCAGCTTTCCCAAGGCATAGTTGTGTTTTCCAAACAAAGAAGGTTTTTGCACATACGAGTACCAAAATTTCAAACCATTTCTCTCTGGTTTCCTTTGTCTATATCCACAACCTTCATGGAAAGTAGATAACTGTTCATCTACAGTGACATAACGGTTGAAAAGCGTTCGTAGCATTTCAGACCACATATCTAGCAGATGACGAATTGGAGCAAATTTCTGTTTTGCCGACAACTTATTGTATCAGCGAAGCGATTAATTTGGGCAAGTACTCAAACCGTTTTTTCGATATAATTTTTCTGAAAATAAGCGGACCAAAAGTGACATCGAACAGTTCCTTATTCATATATATTCAATAACATTCAATTTATTGTGGACGCCAGCTACGGTTGCCATTCGTACTGTTTTTATCAGTACATGTACTGATTTTTATAAAAAGTACTGTTTTATGCATAACACCTAAATCAGTACGCAAAAGTACTGTTTTTTTAATATAGTACTGTTTTTTGTACTGTTTTTTCAATATCTGAAAAAAAATTTAAGTGTATATATGTTTTTAAAACTTTTTTTCCGTATGTGAAATTTTTAATTTGTATGAATCGCTCTGTGATATCTTTTTATTCCGCTTTGTTATGCTATCACTTTCATTTGCTTACTTAAAATGTTTTTCTTCTTGTAGTATTTACCGTTCATTTGAAATAACATATAAAAACATACATACATAGAAAAGGCTGCGAAAAATAAAATATTAAACGCTTGGACATCTCTTTAAGTATACGGTGAGACAACTGGTATAAAAATATAAATTGTTCGTTTAACATTTTATTTTAATATTTTGCTTTTATAGCTAAAAATGGAAAATGACTTCAGTGAATCTGACGACTCTCTGTCAATCATCGATGTTGAAGAAGTAAATTGTCCATCAACTGGCAGACAAAATGAAAAAGTTATAAATCGGCGCAAGAATAAATTTAAAGATTGCTGGAAAAATTATTTTAATTGGTTGCTTAAGACAAAAGATGAATCAGCTGCTAAGTGTTCGGCTTGTGGAATTGTCTTCTCCATTGCTAATGGAGGAATATGCGATGTCAAGCGTCATATGAAAACCGCTAAGCACATGCGAAATGCAGTAAGCAGCAGTCAACAGAAGTCAGTTTCTTTCTTTATAAGCGGAAATTCGAATAAAACAGAATGCAATCGTCAAAATAGCGCTATGGCAGAGGCTTGTTTTGCATATCATACGGTCATGCATAGTCACAGCTATAATTCGGCAGACTGTGGCAGCAAGCTCTTCAAATTAATGTTTTCTGACTCAAATGTTGCATCAAATTTTTTTTGTGGAAAGACAAAGGGTTGTAAAATTACTTCAAATTTACTGGCTAAGTATTCTATTGAAACTTTAATAAAAGACTTGGATAAAAATCATCCATTTTCTATTTCGACCGACGCGTCAAATAAAGGAAATATAAAAACATTTCCTATAGTCATAAGATATTTTTCAAAGCAATCTGGAATTAACACAAAATTGTTTAGCTTTTATGATTCAAACTCAGAAATGTCAATTGACATTGCAAACACATTAAAATCAAAATTAGAAGGTGGTGGTTTAAGTTTACTGAACGTGACAAGTTTCTGCGCAGATAACGCAAACGTTAATTTTGGTTGCAGAAAAAGCGTTTTTGTAGAACTTAAAAAAAGTAATCCAGATATAATCGGTGTAGGTTGTTTGTGTCACATTCTTAATAACGCATTTAAAAGTACATTAAAACTATTAAAATATGATTTGGAATATATTGTCATATAAGTTTTTAATGAGTTTAGCTCTTCAACAAAAAAAATAACCAATCTTAAAGAAATTTTTGAGTTTTGTGACATGGATTGGTGTGACATGCTTCGTCATGTACCAACTCGATGGCTTACTTTAACTCCAGCAGTAGAAAGACTTTTCAAGAATTATACAGCAATAAAAATGTATTTTCTTTCACAAGATTGTCCATCTCTTTTACGAAATTTTTTTGAGCTTGAGACTGCAGAAGCTTATTTAGGATTTGTGCACAATGTAGGAACTACTTTATTATGCTGCATAAAAAAATTAGAAGAGAATACCTTGGTAGTTATTGATATGTTTCAAATAATTAAACAAATTCATGACAAATTTCTGCAACAAAAAGCTGAAGAGTTTTATGGCTATTTAGCTGGTACAATATTGAGTAATTGTGACAATCTTCAGGAAGTCGCATTATTTAAAAAGAGAGCTGACGCTGTTTTAAAAGCGATAATAAGTTATATTGAAGAACATTATGATTTGATAAGTAATAATTTCAAAAAACTAAGTGTTTTCAATTTAAATTCTACTATTTCGTTTAACGATTTTTCTGTTATTGTAAAATTATTTTCAATTAAACATATTGATATGGATTTACTTTTCGATGAATTTTTGTCCTTAAAGACTTTTTCTGAAACGGTGGAAAAAGAAAAAGCAGTTGGCGAAAAATGGAGAGAATTTTTAAATAGTGGCACATATCCAAATTTTGAAAAGATATGCAATTTTATCTTTTCCATTTCCCATTCTAATGCTGGAACTGAAAGAATTTTTAGTTTAATGTTTTCGTTTTGGAGAAAAGAAAGAAACAGACTTTGTATAGATAATTTGGAAAGCGAATTAATTATTTTTATTAATTTGTTTTTTTTTTGTTTTTATTGACTTATTTTTTATAGCAATGTTATGTGTTGAATTGAAAATTATAATAAAATATGTACTGTTTTTTTTCGAATTGTACTGTTTTTTTTTTTTGATGTACTGTTTTAAACAATTTCAAATCTGGCAAGCCTAACGCCAGCCAATATCAAAACCGCCAAGTACGCATGAAGCATCGACTTTTCTATGGTTTTCATTCTTTAGCCCGCCAAATGCATTCATATTTTCCAAAATGATTTTCAGTATGCATGGAAAAATATCAGGAAAGCATCCTTGATACTATTCACGTGCGAGGAAGTAGTATTAGTAATACCTGGCCGTACACATTAGAGGTTCGATTGCGTCCTGCTGTTTGCATAGCTTTTGCGCTCCGAAGCCTTTTGTCATTTGAGACAAACAAAGGCTCAATATCAACAAAATCAGTACCGTCATCAACTTCAGCATCAAAACTCCATAGCCTACCATTTACAAAAAAATGAGTAATTGTTTGGTTTCTTGCTTTTTTTTATACTTGGCGTACAAGGTACTATTTTCAAACAACTTTCCTATGTCGAGTAGAAAACTACACCAAGCATACCAAATTGAAGTTGTCGAAAAACAACAACCGATGTATGATTTGAAATTTAAAAGTAATTAATTTCGGTTCATATAGATGATAAAGAAAAAGTCAAGAAAAATGGGTAACCATACTTTAACAGTTTTAGAGATTTTTGAAAAAAAAGTATAGCTTTCTACACCAAGGTAGGACTACGGTTAATTCTCTTTTAAAACTTGTTCGACAATTAGGAAGCAGTTGGAAATTGACAGAGTTAGTAGTTGTTGATTAGGAGAAGTTTTGCAATAACTTCGAAATTTAAGAGTGTTGATGTACTCAACCAAAACCTGAAACCCCCACTTGCTTATTGCTCAGGTAAATAATCACTGTATCCCCCTACCTTTTGAACTTGCTTCGTAGTTTATTTAAAATTAAAACTGCATTATTTAGTTTCTTGATAAATTCTGTGTGGACTCTGAAGTGTCAATTTTAATGAGTAATAAGGGGATTACAGAATTCCATGGTATACGTACCAGTACAAGTGACGCCGAACTTTCTGGTCGCCTAAAAGAGGTGGCCACACCAGAAATCATCGCTAAAGTCCAAGGAATGACATGGCACAGGCTTTCGGCATCTCTAGTAATCAGGTACATCATATTTCCATTTATATTTTAACACGGAAATGATATACGCTCGATTGGTGGCGCAATTGGATTAACTCGACCAGAAGCACAACCGTGCGAAACTTCAAATGAGTTTTTCGCCATAGTCATGAACGAAACATGCATCCATCGCAACACACCAGAGACAAAGCAATGGAATTATGCGAGTAAACGTCGGCCAATAAGGACCTGGCTGTGTCATTCCCATCGATTACCTCGAAAAGGTAAAAAGGTCACCGGCTGTTGATGCATATTATTCACAGCTGTCAGGCAGACTCGATATTAATTTGAAGCGAAAACGACCACATTTGATGAATAAAAATGTAAATAAATTATAGTCAGTCTAGACCGAATATACGATACCCTGTACCATGTCTTAGGTCCAACTAATTAGATACAGAAAATAAGAATAAACCAAATTTGAGTAGCACTGTTGTTAATTTTTTTGCCTTCGGATATAAAAGTTTATATCGGATGCTATATTTATATGGTTACTAGGTCGAAAATGGACCGATCCTGACCATATTTGGTAAGGTCACTTATTTTTTGCAAAAACATATACGAGCCAAATTTGAGTAAAACATTTACAATATTTGGCTTATTATGGATTTAAGTGAACAATTGCCCTATTGAGTTTGTTTTTGACTGCTGTTAAATGGATGTAATATATATACACAACCACAATATGACCAAGATCTATACGATAATTTGGATATAATGACAATTTAGGTCGATCTCATAAGGGTCATTTGTATGGGAATAGAAGCTTATACACAAAGCTTCATCAAAATATATTTATATATGCGAACTGTAGTTTGATTACAAGATTTCCGTGGACACACAGACAGATGGACGGACGGACAGAAGGACATCGTAATTCGTAAAGTGATTCTGAGTCGAATGGTATAATAAAAGATGGATCTAGTTCAAATATTTTTGTTAGTTACAAACATCAGCACAAAGTCATTATACCCCGACCACAGTGGTATACGTTATAATTAACAGTGCTCTATAAACAATAATTTTTTAATTAACTTTAGAAAATTTTAAGCGAACTTCATCACTTAGTTTCTCTTTCAAATCACGCAGCCTCGAGAAGTTATGTAAGAATTATAGAAATTAATTTCCAGAGCTTGTTAGTTTTAGTCATTTTTCAAACATATTGCAATTAATGCAAATTTTAATTTTGTTTAAATGGTGCGTGGTAAAGAAGAAGAAAGCATATATTTCAAAAATTCATAACTGCACTGTATTCTTAATCGGACCGGTTTCTGGCATTTCAGCCTTCATCAGCGATTTATTGAACAATGTGATAATTGTTATGTTTTAATTGAATAGATTGTTTCTATTTATATGAAAATTTTTTCTACTTAGGGCGGCCGTGAGGTTTTGAACCATGAACCTTCACATACACTCGTACTTGCACTTTTTGGTCAGCGCTTTAACACACTCACCTAAAGTCAGGCCTACGAACAGTGTGGTTAGATTCAGTTTTCGTACACTACACCTTTACTTTGTATTAATTTCAGAAGATACAACTCTGTCCAAACAAATAATCGTTATTTTGATATGTTCCTAATGACCAGTGATTGTAATTACTTGTTGTGATATTAAGCTTCCTATGGTCGTCCTAAGCAGGAATAATTAAAACAAATATGCTGTAATTTTGTTTTCTGTCTGCGACGTTTCGACACTATGGTTGGTGTCCTCATCAGGCGTCTAATTTTATTTAATAATAATTAAGAATATACATTTATTATCACTTTAACAAATTTATGTGAATTTTTTTTATAAAATAATTGTTACCTTAATAGTATTATTACACACTTAATCTAAATTTTACATTTTAATTTTATTTATTAAGTACTAAATTGTACGTGTTACTAATGTGATCACTGTCTTCTTTAATGTTTACTGTTTTGTCAATATGTTTCTTAATATGCAAACTTTCAAGTGTTATTCTTTTATTTGTTTTTGTCTCTCTTTCCAAGACTTTGATGTTGTCAAAATCAAAGTTGTGTTTATTGTCAAATGCATGTTGAGAGAGATCGTTATTTTTGAATCGTTATTTTTGAATTTTGAATATTTTTTGCATTTATACTTCTAATTTCCACTATTCTCAGTTTTCGTTAGAGTTGTCATATGTGATGTACGGTTTTGTACATACCTACATATGCACTTTTACATATATTTGAGATGACGCTTTTGAAGCGAAGAACATGTACAATAAACCGGTTCGAGTTCAGTTATATTTTAAGTCGTGTTTAAGTTATATTTTAAGTCGTGTTTAAAATATAACTGAACTCGAACCTGTTTATTGTACATGTTCTGTTTTTTCTCACTACACGAGCCACAACACGACTTAAAATATAACTGAACTCGAACCTGTTTATTGTACATGTTCTGTGTTTTTTTTTTTCAGGACACGTACCAGAACATGAACTTCAAATAAAGCAACACTCAAAAATGTGTGCTTTATGTGTGATTGAAACAAAAAGTATGTGATACAAAAATGTTCGTGTAAATAACGAAATATTAAAACGAACACAGTCATGGTTGTGTTGGGCACCGCAGAAAATTTAGAAACGCACATAATTGATATGAAAATAAAGATATGTGTTGGCTGCTTTTGAACAGAACATTGTGTGTTTCATGTGTGTATTTTCTGAACCTTGGAAAAAACACTAAATTAAAAACGAATAAAAGACGACTAAAAATACTAAAGGGAGACTATGCTGAGAAATAAAACGCTTTTTTGATAAAAAAAAAAAGTATCTAATCGTGTAACCGGAGTTGCAGTCACAAAGAAACGTGCTTAGAATATATTCTCCATAACACGGGAGTATCGGAATGAGAAGGTGATAAGGTTTTGTATGTTAGCTGATAAAGCTAGGACCGTGAATACCAGAAATTTGGTAATCAACAATTTTTAAGATATTTCATTCATTCTGGCGCCTTTACTGGTTATTCCTGTGACTAATTTCCGTATTGGCTCTCAAAAATAAAAGACAGAAAATATTGGCTTGAAAGACTAATTCGCAAGGATCGGTTCTCCGACATTTACTTCCACATGCTTATTTAGTTTATAAATTTAAAGATATGTAACTATTACATTCGGCCTGTGGTATGTACTTAATTTTATTTTTCTGCAATTGGAAATAGTGTATTAGCTTATGAAATTCGTATACCATACAAAGGACGAGTACCAACTCTAAATAAAAATTTTATATTTTTTTTATTCAAAATTATGTAAAAAATTTGCCCATTGAAGGTTTGTATATATTACGTTAGTCATTATTGTAATACCATTTTCTTACCACAAAATTTTCTTTGTAATTTAAGAAGAAATAAAACTCAATCTATTCTGTACATGAACAAAGAAAATCATACTTTTTTAAGTTATTATACTAATGACTTTATAGACATAATATTACGAAGAACGCAAGAACTTTCAATAATCCTACTCTATTTTCATTTTTACCTTCATTAAAGAAAATATGCACAATTGCTTTTATTTACAATTTCATCAAAATATAATGAGATTTTCTTTCAAACTGCTTCTACATCTTACACTATTCAAAATTATGATCGTGATAATCAAGCTGATGATTGGTCTATACAAAAGGTTTTTTTGTTATGCTTTTATTATTGAAGCCTACATGATAAAGGATTGCACTACTGAATTTTGGTTTGGAATGAAGTAAAAGTTTGTTGCTCGCCATAACAATTGGTACATATTGGTTCTTGTTAACATAAAAAATATGCCGTTTTTGCTTGATGCTGTACATAAGTGCACCACGTTATAATCTATTGTGTGCGTAAATCTAACAATCATCAAATGGACTAGATGCGATACATGGTGTATGGTGTTGTACATCATCAAAAATTACTTCCTGATTCTGTGTAACATGTCGGTCTGATGATTTTACTGCTTTTTTCTTTCTGCTGTTGTTGCTGTCAGAATCTGGAGTTTTGTTATATGGAGTTGTAAGTAGTTGTCTTGTTGTTATGCTTGAATACAAATAGTAATGGTAGTAGCTTGCATGTAGCATAAAGTCTTTTAACATGACTTTGCAGAGTTATATTTCAAAAGCACCCTACGCTATATTTGTTCATTCAAAATCTGAAAAGCCGAAGTTATTTTTAAAGATGGTGTTAACAAAAAATAAGTAAAATTGTTAAATTGCTGTGTCGAATCTTTGATATCCACCTCATGTATCCTAAGCTGTTGTCTACTCTTAACAAATTTTAAAATTACATATCGCAGAAAAAGCGCTCAAAACAAATCGCACAAAGAGAGACCGCACAAAAACAGGTTTGAGTGTAATGTTAAAAACTTGTGACAATACCAGCTTGAACTAATCGGACATGTGGAGTATAACTAATTAGATAAATACTACAAACACAACGATCACAAAAAAAAAAAAAACAACAATCACAGCTATGACACACAAATTACAAAGTTTAGAGTAACAAGAACAACATTGAAGATATAAACTTCATTAAAATCTCGGGACCAATTGAACCGATTTCGATGAATTCTAACAGGAAGCTGCCAAGGAAGTCAGTAAATCATTTTTATTAAAAATTAGCAGCCCCGCTGACCTATTGAGGGCGTGATCATTATTTAGATAGACGGACAGACGGACATCCCTAATCAACTCTACACTTTTGGAAAAACCAAAAACCAAGGAGGAAAAATTAAATAATATATATTTTTTCCTTTATTAATTTGCAATCCATCATAAGAAAATAGGCAAATTTGAGACAAAATCAGGTATAATAAAAATAAACATATAGTACGTATATTACATCATTACGTAATATTAGTAACATATTAAAATAAAAAAAAAATTATTTATACACAGAATAACAAACTGATAGCTTTAGAAATTTATACAATTATAAAATATATTTACAAATTAATTTCCTAATTGGGAGATCTAACACATGTATTCTCTTCAATCTTTTTTTCATTTGTTTCATCTTATAAACAAATGGCTAATATATTAGAGTGAAAACTCAAACTATTTAAATGTTGTTTATGGAATGTCTGAAAATCTTTTGATTTCATCCTTCACTTTTAGTATGTTGAGATCATTACGAATTGTATTATCTTTCACAAACCATGGGAATTCAAAATAGTCCGCAGTGACTTCGATTGAAATCTCTGTAAGATTTCCACACTGGAATTGTTCGCAGCTCCTTATTGATAGTTTGATTATCACTTTGTAAAGTTGTATTTGATTTCCTCGACGTTTTTTTAATTAGCAAATGTTGTAAATTAACCTATGTATTTCATTTACACATAGTCAAATCAGACTCAGAATAACTTTATTAAAAAAAAGAAATTCTATCTAAATTGTTCCATGCTTTTTCCTTCGATAAAGAAAAATATTTATTTCCAACCTCTACTTTTAAAAGGGTTTGTGAACTCACATTAGCTTCTAAAAACAGATATTACAATTTCAAGAATTAAGAATAATAACAATATTAATAGGCAAGGCGATTTCTTGTGATGTCTTCTACGCTTTTAGTTATCAACCGATTTTGGAAAAAAATATACCGTTTGAATGGTAATTCTTTGCACTTTGCACCATTTCTTAATTTTTTTTTGGAGTAATAATCATTTAAAGTTTCACATAAAACTATACAATGCTCTTTGTGTGTTATTAAATTTGTTAATGTGTTTACAAAGATGGTATATCAAAAGCCCTGTGTCGGATTGTGAATTGGCTAAAATTGATTATCACACCTTTAGGATCTTACAAAATTATTTATTAACAAATCTATTTACATATCTTCTGTGTGTCTAACAAATATTTATAATGAAATTTAATGAATTTTATTTAAAAATTCACAATTTAATAAATTTTATTTAAAGATTCATAATTTTTTTTATATGTATAGATTGAAAGAAAAAAATTTAATGAAGAAATAAAATTTCGTATAAATTGCACTCGGAGTTTGAGCGCTGGGCTCTGCTAGTAATATATTAATATGTTTACAGTTATAGGAAAATATTACTTTTTAGTTTTGAGAAAAGGAAAGTATTTCAAAGAAATTTTTAATAGATGTAATATGCGGTAAAAAATTGGAACAAAATAATTTTTCAGCTAACGGTACCTTTTTACCTGACATTTTTAACGTGCATGTCATACACTCAGTTTCACTGTCGCCACCGAATTTATTTCCAACCGAATTGGGATAAAGTTAGTAACGAATTTCGAGTTGGTTACGATTAAAATTCCATTTTCTTAATAGTAAATATCATGTGGTGTTATTAAATTGCTATTGATATAAAGCAAAATGTGGAACAATTCGGTTGTCGGATTGCGTGTAGCGAAAAAAGAGTTACATTTCTGCAGGAAAACTCCAACAAGTAAGTTTGTTTAACAATAAAAACATATTTGAAAACTTTTTGAATTTTACTAGAAAGGCCTAGTAAAAGCAACTTTCCGAAGAAGTAAGAGGAGCAAAAGAATCTCCGTAGGGTGACAGTCAGAGCAAAACTGAACATTTCCGCAGAATTGAAAGACCTTGGAATATACTTGTACTTATACTTACACTGCCGCTCACTTAAATAAGAATATGATTATTTTCAATTAATTATATTTTTGCTATTATCTCCTTATTGGCATCCGTTATTGCTTATTTTATATTGTAAGTATAGTTTATTAGATTTTTTTAGAAAAGAGTTTAAGATGTAAAACAATACCGTTATTTTTTTTTAGTGGTGCCTGCACCATGAATGTAAAATATGCAATTTTTTTGGGTCATTAGAATAAGAACAGATGCAATTGTATCAGTTTATCGCAGGTTGTGAAAGTTTTTTGTTGTGGTAAAATTTTTTAAAATTATAAATTATTATTTCAATTCAATTTCTGTACATAATGGGAAGAAAAAGTGAATTAACGACAGAGGAGAGAGCAAAAGCTTCCGGTCATAGAGAAATGAAGCTAATATATAGAGAAATCGCAAACAAAATTGGAAGGAGCTCGACTTTAGTATACAATTTTTTATTAAATCAGTCGTCGTATGGAAAAAAAACATTAAAGGACGCACCAAAAAAGTGACTACAGAAGCTGACAGAAGAACAATGCTGAGAACAGCCTTATACTCTCACCAGTCAACAGCAAAAATCAACACTGCTTTGGCCATAACAGCAAGAATTTCAACAGTAAAGCATGTCAATGCGAATGGCAAGCACATGAAAAGACTAAGAGGGAGTTTATACAAGGGCTTTTCATGGAGACTTTTTCTTCAATTCTCTTTTGAAAATGATACATAAATCCCCGCGCATTTACATGGTTCATGTTTGGTTGCAATTGCTCTAAATTTTTTTGTCAGTCTTTTTCATTTGCCCCTTCTCAAAAAATAAAACAACTTAAGAACTACTTGGTGTTTTTTAATTACTTGAAAAAATTATGGAACATTTAAATTCTTTTGTCCACTTTTATTATTTTTTTATATTTAAATTGCGCTTCATAAAATCACTTTAAATGTATTTTTTTTTTTACAAAATCACTTGTCACATTAATGAGACAAGAATATGAATAAAACAACCTATCAAAAAAAAAAAAAAATCCTCAATAAAAAAGTGTTCAAGGAAGAGCAACATGTTTGGGCTTTTACCATGGAGTTTCCAACAAGACAATGCTCCAATCCATACCGTCCGTTCTGTTCAAGCTTGGATTCAAACTCGAATGTTGATTTATTGAAATAAGCTCTATACCCATATCTCAATATTATTGAGAATGTTTGGGGATGGCTAACTAGAAAAGTTTACGAGTCTGGAACCTAATTTGACTTCACTGATAAATGCAATTGAAACTGCTTTGTCTTCAGTTTCACTTAATTATATTAAAAGTTTTTATAACTCTATTCCGAGTCGTGTGTATGAGGTAATTTTAAACAATGTAGGATGCACTCATTATTAAATATTATAAATAGATATTCAATTTCCAATAATCAGTCGAATTTCAACTAATCAATTTATTTTTTTTTTTATTATTTACTTTTCTTTATAACCAATAGTTTAATGTTCTTATTCTAATGAACAAAAAAAAAAAAAATACGCTTAATTTTGTATAGCATTTAAGACCCGCTTTATATATAAATAACTGTTAATTGAGTTAAGTTAATTAATGTTTATTTTTCAAGAGAATAAACCACTTTGGTGCTTAAAACTATTTTAACTATCTTTTTCTCAACCGCTTAATATATTTTATACAATAAAATTAAAAAAATAACTGTTCTTATTCATGTGAGTGACAGTGTATTCAAAGGTTAAGAGCCGTATGCAGCTTATTAAGGAATCTTAGCAGAAAATTTTCATATAAAGGGTCCGCCAAATAACTTTTTTTTTTTTTTTGAAAATGCTACAAAAAAAAAACTACTGAATATTATCTCAAATTTATTTTTTTTTTATTTCAAAGTACAGTCCTTCCGGTTAATAATGGAAAATAATTTCATTCAAATGGCTGTCTCAGCTAGCCATGCAGTAGCCTACACGATCGGTCCAATTTTTAAGCACATTATCGATTGTGTGCAGCTGTATTTCACCAATGGCTGCACGAATATTGTCCTTTAAAGCGTCAATTGTCTCTGGTTTGTTGGCGTAACAATTATCTTTGAGGGCACCCACAAATAATAGTCCAACGGTGTCAAATCGGCTGATAATGCGATCTTCAAAAACAGGGCGCAAAACATCGAGTGTATCTTCGGCTGTGTGGCACGTAACGCCGTCCTGTTGAAACCAAATGTTGCCAATATCTTCCTCTTCAATTTTTGTGAACAAAAATTCGTTCAACATGGCCCGATAACGATCGCCATTGACTGTAACTTCCACTCCTTGCTTATTTTCGAAGAAAAATGGCCCAATTATGCCTCTGGACCAAAATCCGCACCAAACAGTGACTCGTTTTGGGTGTATCTGCTCTTCGATGTATGCATGCGGGTTTTCTGTGCCCCAAATGCGACAATTTCGCTTGTTTACATACCCGCCAAGATCAAAATGAGCTTCATCTGAAAAGATGATTTTTTTTTTTTTGCAAAATCGGCACCTTCTGTAAGTCGATCGCAGGCCCACTTAGCGAAGCGAAAACGCATTGGATGGTCAGTTGGCTTCAACTCCTGAACCAATTGGACTTTGTATGGCGCCATACCAAGATCTTTATGCAAAATTCGTCTCAATGATGCCTCCGAAATGTTCAATTCTTGAGAACTACGGTGAATTGATGTTGATGGCGCTTCACGCACACTTTCTGCTAGAGCAGCAATATTCTCGGGTGTACGCACTGTTTTTGGCTTTTCACGCTTTGGTTTATCGATGCGGATGCCAGTTTCTTTCACTTTTTTTCACAAGATAACGAACATACGGAGCTGACGGTGCTTCTCTTCTTCCAAAATCCATACGCAATTTTCGCACACATTCTGCAACATTACCATGATTTTCAAAGTAATGTCGCAATATTTCCCAGCGTTGTTCAAGCGTACACACAACCATATTCGTTCAGCGGAAGGATGAAGCTAATTATCTGTCAAATCAGACATGAGCTAAGTGTTACCACTCACGAAATAGGCACTAGTTGAAAAAAAACGTTAGATGGCGGACCCTTTATTTCTTAAAGAAAAAAAAGCGCAAAAGTACCTTTCAGTGCAACAGTAGCAATCAGCTGTTTTCTGTCAATTATTAAGAATTGTGAAATTGAAATTGAAAACAACCATGTTTGCAACTGAAAAAGAACTTCTAATTTTCTAAGCTTATTACATTTTGTTTATGCTTACATCTCCTGTCAAAATTCCGTTCAAAAAGAACGAAAAATTTGATATTCCTGCTCGAAGCCTGGTTTGCCTAACTTAATTTACGTCAAAAAAAAGTAGTGAAAACAATGCTACTTTTTTAAAAATCTGCAGACTAACAACAGACGAATCGTCGCATTCGTTATCGAAATTTTTCGATCGAAATTATTTCTTTATTTTCCAAAATAAAATACTAAGAGCAATTTTACTCTATCATAGCTAACGAGTTATGGTCCATAGTTAAAGTAAAAGTGAAACGAGATCTGACGAGGTCTTCTTTAAATAATAAACTAAAATATGAAATTTCGATTGATTTTACTCGATATCGAATGCGACGATTTGCCCCCAGAAATTTTTAGACAGAAAAATTTCTTAAGCATTTCTGAAGCGTTTTTTATATGAAGTTTTTGATTCCTTAGCAAGGTGCATACAGCTCTTTAAATAAAATTATCAGATCCGAAGCTACCCGTGAAAAAATTTTTTGGTGAACAGGAAAGAATGTAGTGGCTAAACAATCTGTGTGTGTTCGTTTCTTCGATTTGGCGGGATGCAAGACGAAATCTGAACATATTGCGGCATTAAATGAAGCAAATGATATTTTAATCCGCATCATAAAAATACTCGGAACTAGATTGCCAGAATTGTCAGATTGAAAATAAGGACAATATTTGACATCGTTTTAAAACATTTCGTTTTCAACGCTAAAAATTGTTAAGCCTCATATTTATTTATTTTTTGGTAAATAGTACAACGATGCCAGTTTTTGCTTCTACGCATCACACAAATAATTCTCTCACCTCCAAGTGAATATATTGGAAGGCCAGGAAACTTGTAAAAATTAGTGTTGATTTGGATAGATACGAAATAAAAATTGTAAATAAAAAAAATTATAATAAAAACATGTAAATATATTCAGATGACCCAACTTCTCCTTTATTTTAAATAAATAAAACATAAGCGGTTTTCACTCTTCATAGCTTTAATATTATGCTTTAAAGGTTAAAAATATTTATATCTATGCGGTAACATACGATCTCATTTTGATTTCATTGATTTTTGTTTGCTACAATAGTAATAAGAATAAATTAATTTACATTATTTTTTACGTTTAATTAAATGAAATTTAAATAAAATGCCAAGAGCCTCTAAAAAAATATTTTATTTTTGTGCGCAATTCTGGTATAATTTTTTTTCTCACGCTTATTTAAGGTTTATAAGGCCTACAAGGGAATATAAAAAATATTTTGTTGTTGTAGTCTAATATAATATATAATAATATTGTTATTGTTAGTATCTATTTATAACATTAATAGGCTAGGTGATTTCTTATTACCGATGTTTTGTTCTACCGTTTTATCCCGATTTTGATCAAACATATATTATTTGAAATGTAGTTCTTTTTAACTGTTCACCAGATTTACAGATTTATAAATGTTTTCTTTCATTTTGAGTAAATTGCATTTAAAGTTGCTACTAACACATACATAAAATTATACATATGCTATGTGTGTGTTTATTAAATTTATTGATGTGCTTGTTAATGAGCTTGTTACTTTCATTCACAATAATAATAAACCCAAAAAGCGTTGGTTTGTGAATTGGCTAAGTTGAGAAATAAAGTTGCTTAGAAATTGCACTCGAATTTCGAGCGCTGTAATCAGCTTGTTATTACTATTACATAGTCAAATATATGAATACATTGTGGATTTGCCTATATATTTAATTGGTACAGTGTTTGTTTGCTTATAACAGTAACAACCATTTTTTGTTCTTAATTTATTTAAGAGGTTGGTTCTTTTTAGTGGCTTTAAGCAGGCTTATACGACCTAGGAGAACAATTTCATAAAAATCGGGGCAATGGAAGGATTTTTAGAAAAGCATATTTTATATAAAAAGTGTTGGTTCTTCCGGAATTAATATTAGTAGTATAAAGCTTAAGACTATGTAAGGAATCATTCACACACTTTGATATTCTATGAAATAAAAATATGTATATAAAAATCCATAGAAAAAAAAAATTATATGATTCGTAGACAGTTACAAAATGGCTTCCCAATAACAATTCAATTAACATTCTAAGCCAATTACTACGTTTCCATTACTACGTTTCTGAGTATAGCGTGAAGTGCAATCGACTTTGACTTCTCGCTATTTACAATATTTCTTTTTATACATTTTACACTCTTCTAAGATTGATATGATATTATTTAAGTTGTGTTATTTTTTTTAACGAAAGCCTCTTGCTATATAAAAGTAACATGTTAGGTTATGGAGGGAATGGGGGATAATTTTTCAAATTCAGGTACACACCTCTGCTGATGTGAAGCTCAACCCAACAAGAACAGAAAGATTACATTTGATCTTGATTGTTAATTTACGTACATACACATTTAGGTACGTTAAAGAAAAGTAATTTTTTTGTTATAAAAAACTACAAAAATACATATAAGACAATATGTATATATATTAATATATGTAAAGTTTATTAACAAAGAATTATCGGCGCCATTACAATAAAAACGTACAATAATATATTTTGTGTAAACAACCTGCGTAAGTAACTCAAATAAAATTTGGTAAGCAAAATGTACGTTATATAACTAGTACAAAATTAAATATGATAACTGTCTTGTACACTGTAAAAAAAAAAATCTATTAAAAATAAAATTGTCTATTCATATCTATATATGTATATCTAACATGGAATACATATTGCTTTGAATATTCTGGTAGGATTGTAATAGAGGCAGTATTATTAAAGATTCCTTTTATATTAAAAGTTTAGCATTTTTTTTACATATTCGTAAAGAACCATAATAATAATCGATGATTTTAAAATCCAGATATGTTTTAAATAGTCGCTATTGGGAATGCAAATTAGGATCAATATTTGCAAATTCCGGAATTCGAGAATTTATGTATCATAAAGCCGGGTTTTTTTTGGTATTACAGGATCGGGTTTTCAAAAAAAAAAAAAACAAGAAAAATGTGCCACTGTTTTTTGCTTGACTTAAAGTAAAACATTTGATCTTGAGCCTGATTAATTTCCTACTCAAGCATTAAAATGATAAAGATCGAACATAAGATGTTTTATTCTTATAGAAAATAATAAAATTAAAACAAGTAAGAAAATTATAGTCGGTCTAGACCGACTATACGATACCCTATACCATGCGTTTAGAGACCCTATCTCTTAGACCCAACTAACTGGATATAGAAAATAAGCATAAACCAAATTTGAGTGGGATTTTTATTAATTTTTCGGCTGCAGATATGAAAAAGTTCATATCGGATGCTATATCTATATGGGGACTAGGTCCAAAAATGGACCTATCCTGACCACGTTTGGTAAAGTCTCTTGTATTTTGCAAAAATATATACAAACAAAATTTGAGAAGAATCAGTGCAATATTTTTGTTTTTGATAGATTTATGTGAAGATAGGGAAGCAGCTCTATATGGGGCCTATGACTAAGAGTTGTCCAATAGGGATCTTTTTTGGTCTACTGATTAATGAATGTAATATATACATACAAACCCAATTTGACTAAGATTTGTATGATAATTTGGATCTTATGGCAATTTATGTTGATTTCATAGGGGTCATTTTTATGGGGGCTAGGTCTGAACATGGACCGATTCTCACCAATTTCAATAGCGTTCATCCCGTGGCCGATAAAAGATTAAATACCAAATTTCATCAAAATATATTCATATTTGCGACCTGCACTTTGATTACAAGCTTTACATGGGCACACAGACGGACGGACGGACGGACGGACGGACGAACGGACGGACGGACGGACGGACGGACATCGTTAAATCGAACCGGATAGTGATTCTGATTCGATCGGTATAATTAAAGATGGGTGTAGGTCAAATAATTTTGGTTGTTACAAACAGCAGCACAAAGACATTATACCCAAACCACGTAGTGGTATAGGGTATAAATACGGAGGGCACGCCGTTAACGCTAAATGTAAGTTAAGCAAAAACAAATTGTCTTTCTTGCTTTTTCAAGACAAAAACAACATGTATATTGTAGTATGCAATATGTACACATATACAAATATATTTGTTTCAAAGTTGTTTTAAATTTTAGTTTGTTACATTGGAAGAGGTTTAAATAGTACTAGCATATTATAGCGCTCGAAATTCGAGTGCAATTTCTAGGCAGCTTTATTTCTCAACTTAGCCAATTCATAAACCAACACTTTTTTGGTTTATTATTATTGTGAATGAAGATAACAAATATAGCATAGGTGTAATTTTACGTATGTGTTAGTAGCAATTTTAAATGCAATTTATTCATAATAAAGGAAAAAATTTAAAAATCTGTAAATCTGGTGAACAGCTAAAAAGCAATAACTTTCAAATAATATACGTTTGGTCAAACTCGAAATAAAACGGTAGAAGAAAACATCGGTAACAGGAAATCGCCTAGCCTATTCATATAATATATAACTCTTTGCTTGGATTCTCACTTGGTTGCTTTCAGCAAAGGTATATTAATAAAGGGTGTCCCAACAAGAACGCAATTTTTAAATCTGGCAACATTCGAAGTGTCATTGTTTGACATTTGAACAATTGTTATTGTTTGCTAGTAGAAGGTACGAGTCAAGTGTAAAGAGATTAATGGATAAATTTGCCGAAACTGGGTCTGTTAGTGATGTAAAGACAACAACGCGCCATCGACCAGGTCGATCGACCGAAAATGTCGCAGCTGTACGCGATGATGTCGCTCAAACTCCATCCACCTCAATTCGACACCGAGCTCAGCAAATTGGTGCCTCCAAATCCACTATGCATCGAATTTTGACGAAAGATTTGCATCTTCATGCATACAAAGTTCAATTGACTCAGGAACTGAAGCCAGCTGACCATGGACAGCGAAGGGAGTTCGTTAATTGGGTATTGGAGAGACAACATGAAAATGCTGATTTTGCCGCTAAAATCATCTTCAGTGACGAGGCCCATTTCCATCTTGATGGCTTCGTCAATAGGCAGAACTGTCGCATTTGGGGTGAGGAAAATCCTCGAGTGATTCACGAGAAGCAAATGCATCCTCAACGTGTCACTGTGTGGTTTGTTTTTTTGGCTGGAGGAATCATTGGACCTTTTTTTTATGAAAATGAAACAGGTCAAGCGCAAACAATCAATGGTGTTCGGTATCGTGAAATGAGAACCAGTTTTTTCTTGCCTCGAATTGAAGAAATGAATGTGGAGGGCATGTGGTTCCAACAAGACGGCGCCACATGTCATACAGCCAGAGAAACAATTCAATTGCTGCATCAGTCATTTCCCGGTTGTGTTATTTCGCGTTTTGGAGATCAGAATTGGCCGCCTAAATCGTGCGATTTAACACCATTAGATTTTTTTCTTTGGGGTTTTTTGAAGTCGATGGTTTACGCGAATAAGCCGACGACGACTCAAGCCTTAAAAGAGGAAATTGGACGCTGCATTAATGAAATACCGCAGCATTTATGCAAAACGGTCATTGAAAATTTCATTAAAAGATTGCGTGCATGCCAGCAAAGCCGCGGAGGCCATTTGCACCATATATTGTTCCATACATAACCTCATTCTGTCTACTTTACGATATAATAAAGTTTCACAATTTTTTTTAAAATATCTGTGTTTTATTTAAAATTTAAAAATTGCGTTCTTGTTGGGACACCCTTTATAACTTTTTCCCAAACAAACTACCAAGAATTGTGGAATACAATATTACACCATCCCGCGCCTGGTGGTAATGTGACGTCACGCAAACTGTGTCCCTATTGGCTTATAATTTTCAGCTGTCAAACTAATATGTTTATGTGTATGTTTATACATAAACAATAACATTGTAACATTGGGGTAATTTATTATTTTTCTCCTCAGATTATTTTTTAGTAAACAAAACTTTATTTTTATAAAGTTGTTATTTTTTTTTATTTTATACTCACTAAAACACTAAACAATATTTGAATAAATTTTTTAAGGCTATTGTTCTTCTGTACTTTATAATAAGGCTACTAAATGTTTTCATACTACGTTGTTATTTTATTAAATTTCATCTGTCGTCTGTTGATATTTTGAGCAATTTCGGAATTTTGTAACCTTATTCTAAAGTACATTCTACATATCAAATAATGATTTTTCACTTCATCATTTGCTCCAATGTCCTTACCTTCCAACAAATGTTTTTTGATATATTTTAAAAACATTGCATCACAAGAAAAGGTAAAAGGATACATCCATATTAAGAAATATAATCATTTCATTTAGAACACCCAATATTTTAGTTTTTTGCATACTTTCTCACTTGTTTCTTACTATTGCTTTGGTTGTATTTTATTAATTGTGGCCCGGTGCACAGTGTGAACTGCACACGTCATGTTTACGTTTTTTCTGCTTTTTTTGTTTTTCGTTATGCTGCAACTTTTTAACACACTTCACTGAATGTTTTTATTAATTTTAATTATTTTAATATTGTTTTCATAAAATATAAGGCTAAATTTGTTATATATAACAGGAACTGATTTAATATTTTTTTGAGAACTGTCAAAGTGATTTTAATTGAAGTGTTGCCAACTATCACATAAAACATAAACTTTTCGCACGATTTTATAATTTTCACACATGAAACAGGCGTGGTAACCCTTAGGTGTGGTAATGTGACAGCATATAAGAGGAAAACATCGGATAGCGTAATCTTGTATTCTATAATTCTTGCTATCTACTGCTTTTATTTACTGATGAGAGTTGGTGACTCGACCCGAAACAGCTGTATAACCTGTCATGCAGAATATACATCAATTTTTTGAAACAATGTGTTACTTGCTTTATTTAAAGTAAAATCCTTTGCCCACAGCCAGATTAATTTGTAACTCAATCATTACATTATAATATTACTTCACTTTGTATGGGAGTCTCCATGTCTATTGTTGCGATTCTTCAGTTTATTATTTCGGCTAATAAAAGTAACAACTAATAGACTCTTACAAACTTTCATGGCGCTGTCATTCATGAAAGCTACTAAGCCCATAAGTTATATAAAAATAATCGATTCTGCATTTTACTCCACTTTTGAGCTATGTATAAAATCTCTAGCTCTTCGGAAAATAGTTAAAAATTGATTGCAAAATTTGTACTGACAAACAAACAAACAAAAAAGAAAGCCAGTTAAGAAAAAAGTATGAAATAGGGGAAACGATACTCGGGATTTATCAATACCGAAAAAACTGAGAATTTTCTGTTTAACATACCTAGTCAGTATATAGTATAAAACTAATTAAAAGAATTAAAACCTATAAAAAAATCAAGTGAGTCCGATCGCAGGGGAGATGTGTAAACATCTAGTATTTAAAGATTTTTTATAGCACTTTCTTAAAATCAAACAGAAAACGTATCACTTATTAATATTATTGTTTATTATTTTAACCGGTTAATTTTTAATTATTCGTTTTTTATTTTTTATTTTTAATTTTTTATATTTCATTTTTTATTTTTCATTTTTTATTTTTCATTTTTAATTTTTCATTTTTTTATTTTTATTTTTTATTTTTCATTTTTAATTTTCAAACAGGTTATCATAATATTTTTTCACCAATACAATCACATTTTGTCTTATGACTCACATGTTACGCTTACATGCTGCGCTGTTTTTGAAATTTACCCCCTGCGCGTATAGATGTTTGCACATCAAAACGTTTTCATAACGCTATTCGCTCCATGATTTAATCTCCTCACACTTCGTTTTGTCTCCAAACACTTCCAATAAATTGTGCCTTCATTTTATATCCAGACACTTCCATTTTACAGCCATTCGTTTATTTTTTATTTTTATTTATGTTTGATTAGCATTAATATTACATTGTGTTAATGTATGTGGAATAAATTATAATTTGGAAAATACTTTTAAATGTTTGAGAAAATTAAATTTAAATGTTTATAAAAAGTGAAGAAATAAAATGCAGAAAACATCGACAAAAAGGTTATAACATATCATAATTTTTTCACCAAACAATCATAAGTCACACCGATTTGACTTAATGCTCACATCTTACGCGTAAGATGTTGCGCTCACATATTACGCTGTTTTTGTGATTGTATTGTGAAATAGAAATTTACCCCCCTGCGTGTATAGATGTTTATACATCAAAAACAAGTAAATGTGTCAAATTCGGTTATGGTGAATCCTTAATACCTCTGTTTTGACGCTTACATTAACATCTGGACTTATTGGGCTATATATAACTTATGTAAACAAAATATTTTAAAAAGTAAACAGTTTGATAAACTTAATAATAAATAAGTTCTTACAACAAACACATTGAGTTATCACCTTTTATAAACATTTTATGAACAATATTGTTTCCACTCAAATTTAATACCACTATTTTTATACCCTATACCACTATGTGGTTTGGGTATAATGACTTTGTGCTGCTGTTTGTAACAACCAAAAATATTCATCCTAGACCCATCTTTAATTATACCGATTGACTCAGAATCACTTTTTAAGTCGAAATGGCCATGTCCGTCTGTGTGTCCATGTAAAGCTTGTAATCAAACTATAGGTCGCAAATATGAATATATTTTGATGAAATTTGATATATAAGCTTACACCGGCCATGGGATTAACGCTGTTGAAATTGGTGAGAAGCGGTCCATGTTCAGACTTAGCCCCCATACAAATGACCCCTATGAAATCGACATAAATTGCCATAAGTTCCAAATTATCATATAGATCTCAGTCAAATTGGGTTTGTATATATTTATTACATCCATTAATCAGTAGTTCAAAATTACTCCCTATATGAAAATTCTTGGTCATAGGCCCCATATAGAGCTGCTTCCCGATCTTCACTTAAATCTATCAAAAAATAAAAATATTGCACAGATTTTTCTCAAATTTGGTTTGTATATATTTTTTCAAAGTATAAGTGACTATACCAAATATGGTGAAGATCGGTCCATTTTTCGACCTAGTCCCCATATAAATATAGTATCCGATATGAACTTTTTCATATCTGCAGCGAAAAAAATTAACAAAAATGTTTGTGCTTCTTTGCTATATCCAATTAGTTGGACCGAGGAGATAGGGTCTCTTAACCATGGAATAGGGTATCGTATAGTCGGGCTAGACCGACTATAATTTTCTTACTCGTTTTAAAATAATTTTGAATAACAAATCTTAAAACAGTTTTTAGGTTTTTCAAATTTGCACAACTGAAACAGAATCCGTCAATCGAAATTTCGATCATAGTCTACTTAATTGAAAAGATTAGTTAAATTTAGTCCTATCAAGTAATCAGACCTTACCAACTAAACTTTTTTGCGTGATATAGGAGATAGTTTAAAAAAATAAAAATAAACACTGTGGGTATGACCATGTCGACCTTTAAGCCAGAGACGAACGCGAGTTCTCCGAAAGACGTCTACCGAATTTATTGACAGCCGAATTCTGATTTCGTTGATAACAGAATGTCAGGTAGACAACGTTTACAATAGTAAATGTTTTATAGCAATAGATAATGGTTTTTTCAAATTAAATGGCTGTTGATACAATCGAAAATACTGTTGTTCAACTTAATTCGGTTGGCGAATTTGTTTTCTGTGTGTATAAAATTAATTTTTAAACTAAAACTAAAATTATCAATTACCTAATTCGTATGACTTAACCCAAATTTTTATGTGAGTGCATCCATTAGAAAGTCGAACATTGTTCAATTTTATTTTTTCAGGTGTATGAATGTGGTCATTCAGCAGACAGGTTTTCTTTTTTGTTTGTTTTGGTTAGTTACGACTAAGGCAAAAACTATTACTGTTTTTGAAGCTAGCCATACTTGTCAGTATTGCATGTCTTGTATCACTTTTGTTGTTACTGCAATATGTCCAACTACAACAACATGCATTTCTATTTTTTGCACCTCGTTTTTTTTTTAATACAAATAAATAAATACACTAGCAGAAATTATAACAACAGCCATAATAGAATTAAACGACCTTAAAGCTTAAATTGTTTTGTAGTTTGTAGCTTAGAGATAAAAAAAATACCATAGAGCATTCTGTGGGTCAGGGATTTATTGGATTCACTGAGCTCCCAAACAAGTCTAAGAACTTTACATAAGAAACTGTGAATTCTGGTGAAAAAAAAAAAATATTTACGATTAAAATATATATTCAGATGAAAATATTTGCAGGTATTTATATTTTTTTATAATTGGTTATGATTTTATATCAGTGTTGCCAATATAGACATTCAGTGACTAGATTTTACCAGTCTCTTAGCTTAGCCAATTACAGAATTTGTCTATAAGAAATTTTTTCAATTTTGGACATTCTACAACTTTTTCCGTTTTTTCGAATTTTTTTTAGCAATATTATACCAATTTTTGCATATCTTTGCGCTTGTTTTGTATCTAAATACAGTTTCGAGAAAAAATACGGCATTGGGATGAACTCATTTTGAATATCGTAACAACAAATAAAAAGATTTGCAAAATAAATCAAACTGTATGTTCAGAAATTTAAAAGAATCAACAAAACTTTTCAATACGTTTAGGTAACCTGTCTTTAATATTAAAGTTAATGTAACTCTTCCAAATTTATTCAAAACTAGCTGGGCCCGGCCCGCGTTGCAGGCCCTAAGAAAACATCTGATTTGTTTATTGAATCTAAATTTAAATACACAGTGTCAGACAAAAGTAAAGCGCGAACTCCACCGAAAGTTTTAGCAGATATCTAGGTACACCACTAAACTTTGATTTTGCCATGCCCCTCCGCTAGTCTATTTTGAAGGTGCAACTTTTGGGCAGAAGTTTATAACTAAATCAAAGAAGTCCCAGACTATGTCCCCAAAAAGTTTACGCCGTTTTAAAAAAGATAGCGCCACCAGAAAGTTCTGTTGAAACTTTTAGATGTTAAACCTCATTATCGTCAGGTTGGCCTTCTGTCAATAACATTACCTTGAAATATTAGCGAAGTTGTTATCAGAAGGGGATATCTTTTCGTAAAAATGTCAAGGTCTGAGCTCCATAACCGTTATTTTCTGGAACTTTAACTTTAACAAAGACTTTAACAAAGACACATCGTTTCCTCGTAGAAGCCTATATGGTGAATCTTACTTATGTGAGAGAGGTTGTCATGAGTGGTTTCAAAAGTTTAAGTACGGTGAATTTTCAATAATTTCAATAAATCAGCTATATTTAGGAAATCTGTTTAGTAACTCTTAAATATGTAAAAAAAAGATAAATATGTACATATTGTAACACGGCTTATTATCTATCGAATTATCGATAGCGGTTAGAGGATTTATCGATGGTTTTAAAATAATATTTTTGTGCGATTAACCGATCATTGAAATTGCAATCGTCAGTGCTAATTAGAAATGAATCCGCTATGACAACCCAAAACGGAAAAACTCATGGAGACCACCTGCCTTAGGCAAATATTCATGGAAGAAACTCTTGTTTTATATCTGGTGGAATCAGCATGGAGTCATGTATTATGAATTGCTAAAATTTATTTAGTTACCTAGTATCCACCATCGTGAGACACCATCATTCATCATCCAGATTCTAAGTAGGACCATTTTTAGAAAAAGGCCTAATATCAGCTAAGTCGAAGCGGCGAGTCGGAACCAAAGCCGTGGATCTTACAGGGACCCTAATTAACTTACATTAGCTTCTCATATATCCCTAGACCGACCATGGGTGTTGAAGAGCAGTTACAATGTTTTAGAAAGCCACAGGACAGGGCGGTCTGGTTGTAATTGGCCCGCTAGCTGCATGGGGCTTTGTTGAGTTTATATACCCTTGACTTCTTTAAAACTAATAATAAAAACCAAATTGATTCAAAGCAGATCCCGAGGGACCTAACTTAAAATACCATAGTTTATATCCGCATAAGGTCATACGCTATAAGGTCATACGAAACTTGTTGATGACAGATAAGGACTTTGTGAAAGATTTTGGGTGGCTTCTGTCCGTGTTACGAGCTGTTCCACTAAAAGCTTAACCGTCAGTTCTAAGCTTTAGGGTAGTTTTCTCTCATCAACACCAATTTATTTGAATTTGAGACTTATCTCAAAATATAGTCTCCAAAAAAAAAAAAATTATTATGTCAAATCAACTTATACAAGCAAGTTTCCCCTTTATTAAAATAAAATCTATGGAACAGACCTGTACGTCATTGCATAATTCATGGGATTCCCACCCATAAGTGTAAATGTACGAATACTTTTTCTGCCACTTATGGTTACCATACACATTTTTTGCGTTGTAAACGAAAAAATTTAAAGACAAACGTTCCGTAAATTTTTTTAAAATCAAGTAAAATTCACTATGAGTCGATGGTAAAAAGTTTTTATTTCAAAATATTTTATTAAGGTTGTTATTACTATATAAGGATTTCGTCATCAAGTGTACGCATATTTTTTCTTGCAAGTGTAACTTTTGAAGGCCCTTATACATATAGAAATACTAACAACCATGTCCATATTGACTGCCAAAACCATGGAGCATTGCTTGACGCAACAGAAAATGCCCTTTTATACTAATTTAAGAATATAACAGGACTCTGATTGATACGATAGGGTTTTAACCTAAAATACAGATATTGTATTTTAAAAGATTTCTGTTAGTTGGAATAAGTCATGTCCCATAGGCATCTCATCAGTCTAGAAAAAAAATTACGACAGAAAGGTTCTTAAAATTTTCTAACTTCAGTGAATTAATACAATTGAACAATAAGGAATTAGTGACATTAAAAATGGGGATGGGTTAATTTACTTAAAATGAAGAATCTTTGCAATTATTTTCAACGGAAGCATTCTGAATAACCACCACACCACAGTGTAATAAGATATAAATAAACCTACATTGCGTATCATATTTTGACATCTTGTATGTGACTTGAATTGTTAATTTGATATAAGTACGCTAATAGATTTCTGTATGCTACGGAAGTCATTCGGTCTACTCATTTCAAATTCAAATATAGTAGTAGTTACGAGGTGTCAACTTGATTTCATCACTCCATTTTTAAAAATTCAGTATTTAGAGAAGAGGTTGATTTACGTAGATTTAAAATATTAAAAAAATTTGTTAACACTCCAAGTTCTACATATCAATAAATAAAATAAATTTTATACTAAATGCCAAGAGGATTTGGAATATCGTTCTCAGAGACTATTAAATTCTGCCACAGAGTAACTGTAACTATAAAATCATAGTAACTGAAACTATTGAAAAAACTTATCTAAGTTCCACATATCAACTAATAAATTTTATCCTAAATGCCAAGTGGATTTGGAATATCGTTGTCAGACACTACTAAATTCTCCCACAGAATGACTGGATGATACAAAATCATAGTAACTGAAACTATTGAAATATAAGACAGGAGCATATATATGTATGTATGTACACTTCCAAACAAATACTTGATTTTTTTAGGAGTATGAATCAAACGCTTTACTTTCCCCTACAAACCAGAAATTAAGAATTAAATGTTTATTTAAGTATGAGCCAAGTGAAAAGAAAGAATTCGATAAACTTTATCGGATGAAATCAAAAATCCTTATAAGGCATAAAAATTTTCATTATACCCTATACCACTAGGTGGTCAGGGTGTAATGACTTTGTGCTGATCTTTCTCACTACCAAAAATATTTGACCTAGACACATCTTTTATTATACCCATCGACACAGAATCACTTTCTCAGATCGCAAATAGAAATATATTTTGATGAAATTTAGCACATATGCTTCCATTGATTATAGGATAAACCATATTGAAATTGGTGAAAATCGGTTCATGTTCAGACCTAGTCCCCATAAAAATGAGCCCTATGAGATCGAATTAAATTGCCATAATATCCAAAATATCATATAGATCTCGGTCAAATTTGGTTTCTGTACGTTTCCTACATCAATTTATCAGTACTCCAAAAAACAAACCCTACAGGACGACTCTTAGTCTAGCCCCCATATGAAGCTGATTCCCGATCTCCACTTAAATCTATCAAAAAACAAAAATATTCCACATATTTTTCTCAAATTTGGTATTTAAATGTTTTTTCAAAATATAAGTGACTTTACAAAATATGGTCAGGAGAGGTCCATTTTTCGACCTAGTCCCCATGTGAATATAGCATCCGATATGAACTTTTTGAAATCTGCAGTTAAAAATATTTATTAAAATTCATTTCAGATTTGGGTTATGCTTATATTTTATACCCCATTAGTTGGCCTTAAGGCCAATTCTGTAAACGCATGGTAGTCTGTCTAGGCCGACTATAATTTTCTTACTTATTTTGTTATGAGTTGGCAGCTAGCGATGCCGATTTTTTCCATGCACAAAGCGCTTAATGCATCACAAAAAGCGCTAAAGTTCTCTAAATAGAATGAAATGAGAAGCGCTAAAAAGCACCAGCATTTTTTAAGTGCATATCAATAAAAAAATTATAATGTTCACACTAAATTTTTGCCACAATTCTTCATTTCTGAATAGCAACGTATTACATCCTCATTTTCGGGTCATAGTATTGTGTTTACATGTTTTTTTTATACCCTCAACACCTCTGCACGGTGCTACCAATCTAGTACGACAAAAAAAAAGAAGTCGTCCGATTGTCAAGATTTATTTAGATGTATTACAAAATATTTCCCGACTGTACGGAAACAGTCATATAGGAACTGTAATTCCGCTAATTTATATCCTCCACACCAGTGTGCAGGGGGTATATATGCATATCAATAAAAAAAATTATAATGTTCGCACTAAATTTTTGCAACAATTCTTCATTTCTAAATAGCAACGTATTACATACTCATTTTCGGGTCATAGTATTGTGTTTACATGTTTTTTTTATACCCTCAACACCTCTGCACGGTGCTACCAATATAGTACGACAAAAAAAAAGAAGTCGTCCGATTGTCAAGATTTATTTAGATGTATTGCAAAATATTTCCCGACAGTACGGAAACAGTCATATAGGAACTGTAATTCCGCTAACTTATATCCTCCACACCAGTGTGCAGAGAGTATATATGAGTTTGTCATTCCGTTTATAATTAGAAAATAAATCTTGACATTATAAAATATACATATTTCTGATCCTTATAACAAGCCGAGTTGTTATGGTGATATGTAATTATCCTGCTTGTTAATCTTATTAACTTTTTCTACACTTGTAAAATTGGTGCCAATCAAATACGTTATATAAACATACTCAGTTCAAATATATAATAAAAAAATTTTAATTAACATAAAATGATACTAAAAACACTCAATAAAAAAGCTTTAAATGAAAAGGTGTGTTTTTTGAGTCCTCCAAAAGCGTTAAATTTAACGCGAAAAGCGCTAAGTTAGCATCGCTGTTGGTAGCTGTTACTTAGTAGGCAGACTACAACTATGTGTGTAATTTCGAATTGTGAAACTTGTTTCGATGCTAATTTTGAGAAACGACTTGGTTCCCTGACAAATTACATTTCTTGTATTGCGACACCAGATAAAAATTAATAGAATTTTTTTCGAAAAGATCGCTAAATCTTTTTCATCAAACATAGAACTCATGCGATTTTCTAATTTATGAAACCCACTGTATTTTTTTCAAACTAATTTCAATGCATTAGTATTTGTTGTGTATTTTATTGTTGTAAACGATACAAAAATCAACGTTTTGAATGCTTTCATACCTTACACCACTATGTGGTGAGGGTATAATTAGTTTGTGTTGATGTTTGTAGCTACCAAATATATTTGACCTACACCCAACTTTTATTAATCCGATGGACACAGAATCACTTTCGCAATAGATATAGCGATGTGTCTCCATCCGTCCGTCCATATATCCATGTAATCTTTGTAATAAATTTAGAACATATATAAATTTATTTTGACTAAATTTAGTATATACGCTTTTATCGATCATAGGACGAACGCTATTAAAATTGGTTAAAATCGGTGCACGTTTAGACCTAACCCCATACAAATAACCCCTACGAAACCTACTAAAATTGTGTAAAATCCAGATTTCGAATATATACATAGATTAAATTTGTTGTATGTGTATATGATATATTCTACTAATCATTAGTCCCAAAGAAATAAATCCTGATTTCCGATCTTCACTTAAATCTATCAAACAACAAAAATATTGAATAGATTTTTTCTAATTTAGTTTGTATATATTTTTGAGAAAAGTAACTTTCCTAAATATGGTCAAGATCGGTCCATATTCTGACCTATGCCCCATATATATGAACTGTTTAAATCTGAAGGCCCCAAACTACCAAGACCTTATCTCGAAAAGCATGGTATATGGTGTTATGCAGTCAGTCTAGATCGACTATAATTTTCTTACTTGTTTATATTACGCTATATTATTGGCTACCATTGGGTGGGTTTTTTATTATTCTACCATTTCTTGCTGATGCTTTGAAATGTATTCTTAAATTTTTCTGTTCGTTTTTGTTTTATATTTTACAGCACCAAAACAACTCTGTTGCAAAAGTTGTTGTGTGAAATTAGGTCTCATAGCTAAACTATGCTAGTGGTTCTGTAACTTTTTCGATTTTGTTCATAGCCGTTGTTGTTTAGTACTTTTTTGTTGTTGTTGTTTTTGGTATATTCACAGTGTTTTATTTTATTGTGTAATAAGTAGATAACGGCATTTAATGGCTGAATGAGTGCTGTAATGCAATAAAAACAAAGAGCAAAGTATAGAGAAAAATCCACAAAACCAACGATTCGCAAATTGCACATGCGCAACCAAAACTATCAGCAATATTTCTTAACAGAGTTGCATTATGAAGTCAAAAGAATTTTTCATGGGTTCTTTGTTAGTTGGCATACATTCATTCTACAGAGAATATACAACAACATCAAAAACATTTAAAAATGATTAAAGATCTTTGTTAAAATTCCTTTACTATTTGAGGTTATGCAAGATTGTTGTTTTTTTATGTTTTTATAGCAAATATCACTCTATGGTCAGGGGTATTATGAGTTTGTGCTGATGTATGCAACTACTTAATATATTTGAGCTGATGTATCGATCTAATTACAATCACTTTCAGAGGCGATTTATTATTTTATACCTTACAAGCAATCAACAGGTTGCAAATGTAAAGATATTTCCATGAATTTAAATACAAAAGATTTGATATTTTATACCGACCGGATTATATAAAAAAAAAATTTCAAGGAAATCAAAGCTGCAAAGTTAAGTATTCCCTATTTTGAGCGATACTTAAAAATTGGATTTTTCCAAAAAATCGAAGTGTTTCGACATTTAATTATACCATTTATTGATCTCTGTATAAAATTCCGCTTTGATGTTTAATGTGTGTAGCCCAAAATCAATTTTGACCAAATAGTTTTCTGAACCAAAGGATTTACAACAATATGGCATATTGTGATTTCTGCATATATTCCATTTAAGTTGTAAGCATTTATTTTTGACTATTTGGTGTATGGACGCCACAGCCCTATTTATCAGAAAATAGCAAAAATAGATTTATTTTGGCTTATAATAGCTTATAATTGCGATAAGTAAGAAGTGCAGCCACTCATTGCTCGAAATACGCCATAAAAGGGGAGCCGATATTGGCAGCGATCATCAGCATGTAGTGGTAAATTGAACTTAAGATAAGCACAAAAATAGTAGGATTTAATACTGGAATACATGAAAACAGAGAAACGCTACTTAATTTCTCAAACTTCCGCGGAATAAAAACAGATCATATGTTAGATAATGTGTCAAATTCCGACACATATTGGAAACGAGTTAGCAATGCTTTCCTCGAGTTTGCAAAAAATTTTCTTGTTAATTCAAATAAGAACATCAATCCATGGATATGTGAGCTATCATGAGATTGTATTTAAGATAGAAGAGAGATCAAGACATCTATAAACGCCGCAGATGCAACTTAATATCGCAAACCTTTAGGTAAAAGGAGGTGCCAGAAATAGCAAAAGCAAGTGGCAGAAAATCTAGCGGTAGAGGCTATAAGGCCTACGAATATAACAGGCCGAAAGATATGTTAGGATCACAAAATTAGTCGCCGGTTATAATAACTCTAATATGAGGCCATTGCATATTTCGAATGCTGAATTTGAGTACACAAAAGAGATGTAGATCACTACCAGAATATATTGAATTGCGACATCGACAAGCCAATCGAAATTTGTCAATATACTCATCACAACCAAAAAAGAGATATTAACACCATATGTCCACCCATAGACAAAATAACAAAAGCAAAATCAGCGCTTAAAGATTACTAAGCTGCAGACCCCGATAATATTTCGCCAGAACCGTTTAGAGTTGATCAATTTCTTTCGGAAAACTTAATTCGAACATTAGAAGAACATTCGTAGTCGAAACGTTTGCAAGAACTCTTAGGGAAACTCTAATAATCAATATCCCAAAGAAGAGTAACCAGATGGAATGCAGAAATTGGGGAGGAATCACCCTTCTAAATATGCTTAACAAGATCATATCCCAAATTTTATTTAATAAAGGGTCCGCCATCTAACGTTTTTTTTTCAACTAGTGCTTATTTCGTGAATGGTAACACTTAGCTCATGTCTGATTTGACAGATAATAATTTTTATCCTTCCGCTGAACGAATATGGTTGTGTACACGCTTGAACAACGCTGGGAAATATTGCGACATTACTTTGAAAATCATGGTAATGTTGCAGAATGTGTGCGAAAATTGCGTACGGATTTTGGAAGAAGAGAAGCACCGTCAGCTCCGTATGCATCCTCATCGATGAACCAAAGCGTGAAAAGCCAAAAACAGTCGTACACCCGAGAATATTGCAGCTATGGCAGAAAGTGTGCGTGAAGCGCCATCAACATCAATTCACCGTCGTTCTCAAGAATTGAACATTTCGGACGAATTTTGCATAAAGACCTTGGTATGACGCCATACAAAGTCCAACTGGTTCAGAAGTTGAAGCCAACTGACCATCCCATGCGTTTTCGCTTCGCTAAGTGGGCCTGCGATCGACTTACAGAAGATGCCGATTTTGCCAAAAAAAATCATCTTTTCAGATGAAGCTCATTTTGATCTTGGCGGGTATGTAAACAAGCAAAATTGTCGCATTTGGGGCACAGAAAACCCGCACGCATACATTGAAAAGCCGATACACCCAAAATGAGTCACTATTTAGTGCGGATTTTGGTCCAGAGGCATAATTGGGCCATTTTTCTTCGAAAATGAGCAAGGAGTGGCCGTTACAACGGCGATCGTTATCGGGCCATGTTGGACGAATTTTTGTTCACAAAAATTGAAGAGGAGGATATTGGCAACATTTGGTTTCAACAGGACGGCGCTACGTGCCACACAGCCGAAGCTACACTCGATGTTTTGCGCCCAGTTTTTGAAGATCGCATTATCGCATTATCAGCTGATGTCGTTTGGCCACCTCGGAGCTGCGATTTGACACCGTTGGACTATTGTTTGTGGGGTGTCCTCAAAGATAAGTGTTACGCCAACAAGCCAGAGACAATTGACGCTTTAAAGGACAATATTCGTGAAGCCATTGGTGAAATACAGCTGCACACAATCGATAATGTGCTTAAAAATTGGACCGATCGTGTAGGCTACTGCATGGCCAGCCGAGGCAGCCATTTGAATGAAATTATTTTCCATTATTAACCGGAAGGATTGTACTTTCAAATAAAAAAAGAATTTTGAGATAATATTCAGTAGTTTTTTTTTATAGCATTTTCAAAAAAAAAAAAGTTATTTGGCGGACCCTTTAGAATTTCTACACCATTTGAGACTGATTTGAGAAATAAGCAGGCTGGATTTTGGGCCAAGTAGGTCCCGCATCGATGACATTAAGAGCATATGTATAATAACTGAGCAACCTCGGAATGGTAATCGCATATCTAACTGGATGTTTAACTCGAATTCAGTTCTGTCCATCACTTTGGCATATGGAAAGCGGTAAAGTGCAAAGAATCCCTGACAAAATTTTTCGACTCGTAGCATGCATCTAGCTCTGTGTTACACAAATGTTAATATAGCGATTACATCAATGTCAAAACGGGTGTGAGGCTGGGATGCATTTTCTCACACATGGAATTACTCTGGACTTGGTTGGAAGGCGACGACGACATTTGTCAGTTATCCCACAACCAGCATACTATTAAAGAAATGCTGCATAGCATCACAGTTAAAGCGTCGAGTGCAAGACTGGTTATAAATAGCGCGAAAACGATTTCAATCCATTTTAATGTCACTAATGACAACCGTTTCTCACTGCAATGACAACGACTTGAAAATGTTGACACCTTCTGCTACTTGGGAAGCATTATATCGACCTCTGATGGTAGTTCCAAAGATATCAGTAACATACTGGGTAAAGCTAAGCAAACATATGGAATCCTCTATAAGCCCTGGAGATCAGCTAACATTATGCTAACCAAAAATCTATGTTTTCAACAGCAATGTAGAGTAAATACTGGTTTATGGCTCGAAGACTTGGAATGATAGAAACAACTGCCTTCGCCGAATACTCAAAATATTCTGACCACAACAATAAAAAATTTTTAAATATGGTCTAGAATACAACAGCCCAAAATTTAGCATGAAATTAAAATCCACCAATATATATAGGTGATTGGGATATATCCTACGTAAACCAGCAGATGACATTAATAAGAAATCCCTTGGCTTCAATTCACAGGGAACAAGAAGAATAGGTCGCCCTCATAACACTTGAAGTTACCAAGTTCAAGCGGAATTACACACTGTTGGCGTAACGTGGACTAAAGCCAAAATCAATTATTGGGGCCCTATGTTTCTTATAGGAATTTTCAGAATTATATATTTTATAATAGCTTTTTACTTACAGGTGCTCACAAATAAAAGCGTTGTAACTTACCTGAAAAAAAAGAAAAAAAATTATTAAGTAAAAGAAATTTACAAATGTAAGTTAAAATGAATTTTAAAACAAGCAAGTAAAACAAGTAAGAAAATTATAGTCGGTCTAGACCGACTATACGATACCCTATACCTTGCGTTTAGAAACCCTATCTCTCAGGCCCAACTACCTGGATATAGAAAATAAGCATAAACCAAATTTGAGTGGGATTTTTATTAATTTTTTCGGCTGCAGATATGAAAAAGTTCATATCGCATGAAATATCCATATGGGGACTAGGCCCAAAAATGAACCGATCCTGACCATGGTTGGCAAAGTCTCTTGTATTTTGCAAAAATATATACAAACAAAATTTGAGAAGAATCAGTGCAATATTTTTGTTTTTTGATAGATTTAAGTGAAGATCGGGAAGCAGCTCTATATTGGGCCTATGGCTAAGAGTTGTCCAATAGGGATCATTTTTGGACTGCTGATTAATGGATGAAATAAATACATACAAACCCAATTTGACTAAGATTCGTACGATAATTTGGATCTTATGGCAATATATGTAGATTTCATAGGGGTCATTTGTATGGGGGCTAGGTCTGAAGATGAACCGATTCTCACCAATTTCAATAGCGTTCATCCCATGGCCGATAGAAGATCAAATACCAAATTTCGTCAAAATATATTCATATTTGCGACCTGCAGTTTGATTACAAGCTTTACATGGACACACAGACGGACGGACGGACATCGTTAAATCGAATCAGATAGTGATTCTGATTCGATCGGTATAATTAAAGATGGGTGTAGGTCAAATATTTTTGGTTGCTACAAACAGCGGCACAAAGTCATTATACCTAAACCACATAGTGGTATAGGGTATAAAAAGCATAAATGAAATTCAAATGACATTGTTCTTAATTTGTAAAAAGTCCTTGGTTATTCCTTTATTTTCCATTCAAGTTGACTAGTAAAATCAAACGCGTTAGGTTCAGATGGGGTCCGAATTAAATATGTCAGAATAATATACTCATATACTGAAAAATGTCCATTCTTTATTTTTATTACCATTCTCACCACTCCTCACTTCCCCATGATATGGTAGACCGCAAGAATTGTGCCACTAAAGAAGAAAGGTGGCGCCTCAAATTTGGACAGTTTCAGATCTATTAGTATCCTTTGCTGTCTATCAAACGCATTTGAGATAGTGTTAAAAAATCAAATGATTGAATATTTAAAAAAATTGTAAATTGCTTATTCATTGCCATCTTGGCTTTAGATCTGGTATAAGTATTTATTTTTGACTGAGAATATAGATCTGGTGTAAGTATCTATTTTTTGACTGAGAATATATGTATGTAAAAAAATTTGATAAAAGAATGATTTCAACCTTGATTTCACTTGATCTAAGCAAAGCAGCGAATCATAAACTTTAACGGATAAACTTTCCGCCTCTTCTTCTTGTAACTTATTATATTCCTTTATTGCAAATCGGCGACAATACGTTGGTTTAAGTAAAAGCTTTTCTTCTACTATTTTTAGGAACATTTAAAACAATGTGATAGAAAATAAAATAAAAATTACATTCATTAATGAAGACATATGAGCTCTCGTCTAAGGTAGTAGATGATCGTTCATCTGAACTGGCACCTGATATAGATTCAACAGGTTCTTGAATATTGCGAGCTGCAGCACCAATTTTTAGAAAAATAAGAAACTAATGAAGTTTGTTTTGCAGATTTTTTTTATCATTGTATAATTGCCTATAGCAAATTAGTGCGTTTTCTATTTCCCTGGAAAACTTAAGACTTGTTTCTGGAGAAGGATCGTTTTCCGAAAATATATCCATAGCTTCCTGGATAAGAGAAAACGCCTTTGCCAGTTTCTGTGTTGTCAAAATCCGAGAACTTTCACATTGCGTCACATTTTTCGAATTTTCTGAATCTGTGCATCCTGTAATGGTGCGGCGTTTGGTGGAAGATCCGCTTCCGTTTCCCTGAGCCTTTGCTGGTCGCACGTGCTGGCGTAGGGGCCTAGCTCGCCGGATGGGTGGGGTCTTGCTCAGGCCCAGGGAAACCGCACTACAGATTTTCACGTGCGATTTAAAAAAACTGTCAAAACACGGACACTAAAAGGATGGATGGCCATACTTACCTTGGGATTGGGGACGAGGTGTTCTGCCCCTTTTTGCCCTCCCTACCATGTTACCTCGACTCCTTCTCAATTGGAGGTAACCCACTGCAATAATAAGAGTTTGGTTTGGTTTGGTTTTCTACATTGGGTTTTAAAAAAAATTTTTATTTGCCCTTCATTTTAAGGGTTTTAATTTGAATTTTAAATTATTTTTCGTAACATTTTAATTTTTTTAGCCAATTTTTATTTTTAGCAAAATTTTAAGTTTAGCAAATTTTAATTTTATCTCAATTTGAATTTTAGCACTACAGAATAATAATAATATTTTAAATTAAATTTAGTTTTAATTTTAACTTTAACAAAAAATTTTTCTTTTTAAATATGGTACCATTTTGTAAATTCTCTTAAATTTCTATAGTGTTAAATTTAGGTTAATTTTAAATTTTAGCAAAATTTTGTTTTAGGAAAAATTTAGAAAAATTTTACCATTTTTTTTTTTTACAAAATTTTCATTTTTAGCTAAATTATATTTCTTATTATAATTTTTTTTAATTTTAGCTCAATTTTATTTTTATTTAGGAAAATTTTTAGTTTAATTTTATATTTAGCAAATTTCTTAATTTAGAAAATTTTTAGTTAAAATTTATGTTTAAATTTATATTTAGAAAAAATTTTGATTTATAATTAGAAAAATCTTTAGAAAATAATTTTAATTTATAGTTAGACAAATCTTAGGAAATTTTTTTATTTAATTTAGATTTAAGAAAACATTTTAATTAGTGTCTTTTAATTACCGCCATATGGTTGTAGGTGTTGAGGATGAAGCTGCTGCCGCCAGACGCCGTGGTTGTGGGTCGCAATATACAATTAAAAAAAATCGGCCATAGCTTAATTCTGCATATGATTATTTAATGTTTTATTACCCAATTTGTTTTTGTAATCGGCTAAATGTATTCTTCTTTATTCTTATCACCATTAATTTTTTTTTATAGAGATTTTTTTTTTTTATTTAACGCAGTATTTTTTTTTTATGTTTAATTTACAATTAAACAATATTTATATATTCTTAATTGTACATTTTGATTCTTATTTCGTTTTCTTAAATTTAAAACGGTTTTAATGTTTTTATTACAAATTTCTTCATTAAATTTTAAATTTCTTAAATTTTCGTTTCAACTATATTTATATTTTTTTTAACTAAATTTAAGTCTTATTCTTTTCACTTTCTTAAAAATCTATTTTTAATTTCTTTCTTAAAACTTTAATTTTTAATTTTCTTAAACTTTCATTTTTTTTTTTTTTTTAAACTTAAATTAAATTTTTTTTTTTGAGGTTTTTCCTCAACCTTTTACTTTCAAATGTCAAACTTCAACTCCATTAATGTCACTAAATTTAATTTTACATTTCTTTAAACTTTCTTTCTTTAATTCTTGAACTTAATTATTTTTTTTTTTTTAAACTTAATTTTAAACTTAAATTGTTTTAGAGGTTTTTCCTCAACCTTTAACTTTAACGTTCACATTTCAACTCACCGTTTAATTTTCAATTCTTGTTAATCAAGCCAAATCTTCCTCATTCTTTCCTCTGCAGATAAAAACCTGTTTATTAAACAAACAAAATCACCAGCAATTCAGTGAGAACATTCATATGCATTCATAATATTCTCTAGTATTTATAACACTCACACTCATATATGACTATGAGAGCAAGTGAGATCAATACAAGAAAATACGTGGTTTGACCAGCATGATTGCATATGAATGTGTTCATGATTTACTTCAACACAATGAAGAGAAAAAATACGCCATAAAAAAAAATGCCATCAACCTATTACCATATAAGGTGTTGTTTATATGTACATACTTGAACTTGAAAATAATTTCAAGATCAAGGTTATTATTTTTTCTTCTTTCTTATTCTGCCTGTACCAGAAATTCTTCTGCTACAGTGCAGAGCAAAAAAGATCACCGTCACAATCCTTCAACTATTGTTATTAATTTTTCATTTGAAACAACTTCCTACTCCAATCCAAGAACTTTTACCACATCTTCATTGTCTACTTCATGAATACCGACTTCATGTGCCATAACGAGAATTTCATAATGAATTTCTTGAATGTTTTGTAATGAACTACCGAAATCATTAGTGCATTCGGGCCATAATTTCTTCCAAATTATATTCATTGCTGTTTCTTGAACTTCATCCCAAGAGTTTTCAATATTATCAACAGCATTCGTTACATTAAATTGCTTCCAAAATTCTGTAATTGTTATCTGATTTCAACCATCAACATATTATATTGTATAAGATTCTTGAAAACGCGACGCAAAAAATAACCCTTAAAATTGGGAATTAACTCCTGATCCATTGATTGAAGTATAGGAGTAAAAATACGATTTTGATGTTATCAGGTATGTCAGTTAGCTTATGGCTAGGTGCGTTGTCAATTATTAGCAATGCCTTTTTTGAAATAATTTGTTCGGTATTAAATTTTGTTACAGAATTTAAAAAAAAAAATCATTCAACCGGCTTGAAAAAGATGTGCTGTCATCCACCCTTTTTTATTGGAGCACCAGATAACACCAAGTTTTGATTTGTTGCAACCATTAAAGGCTTATAAATTTTTAAAATGATAAATAAACATCGGCTTTAACATATTGTCACCCGCAGCATTCCCTCCCAACAAAACCGTTGTACGGTCTTTAGCTGCCTTAAATCCTGACGCAGACTTTTCTCGTTTGGAAATGAATGTTCTAGATGGCATTCTTTTCCAAAACAGACCCGTATACCAAATTTTATCAAAATATGTTTATATTTGCGACCTGTACGTACTTTGATTGTTTGCACGAACACACGTTGCTACATCGACTTAGAATACAGTGTAGATATTTATGGTTATTAAAACAATCAGCATAAACTCATTATCTCCTAACCACAGAGTGGTAAGGAGTACAAAAACTAAGTCCATTTAGAGTCAATATTTTTATGTTCGCTTGTTCTTATAAAATTTCATTCTATATAAACCTGTTGCTAGGTTTGCACTGGGTATAAAACACAAAATTAAACAATTCACTTGTTAACGTCTTAGATAATTAGATAAAAATAGAAATCTTAAGTAGTAATAAAACTCTATTGAAAACATACACTCTTGGAGGACACCCACAAGAAATTTTATAGTCTAGCTTAATATATTTGCATATTTGTAGTTAATATTAAATAAAAAGACAATAAAAACTTTTTTTATACCTTTAGAATTAAAGCGATACTTTAAGTAAAACCATAACTTTTATAGCATTCTTTTTTTAAGACATATTTTAACCCATATAAGGCAAGTTCAGGATGATGAGATTAAAAAAAAAAACAATTTATCAAGATCTATTCTTATTCTGCAAAATGACACCATTAAAATTATCTGGCGAAATTGGTAAGCGTATGCATTGAAATTATTTTTTTTTTTTAATTATGTTTTAAAAAAGCTCTTATTTAAATTGGTTAATCGGGTGAGAAGTAGGTTAAAATAAGAATAATATGGCCAAAATTTGTTATTAACAAGAACAAGAATCCAATTATGGAATTAATTTCATTTATGTATAAATAAATAACTCGATTATTATATTTTCATCAAAATTTTATTTATTTTTTTACTACAAAATTTTGAAATTAATTTCCTTTGCATAATTAAATTGTAAATCCATCAATCAAATTTTATTTCCACAACAATTTCAATTCACGATTACTGTAGCAATATAATCGTATATTGCAGTATTCGTTTCTTTAGAAGTATATATGAATACTCGTATGTATGAATATGTATAGGATGGAAATATATGTCGATTAAAAAATAATTACTATAATTTTAAAATGTAACAACTATACGTTTTTAAATATGTACGTACACTTGGATATGACTGAGCAAGACTTAGCTGTCAACAAACGGAAATTAAAAAATGTTTATATGAGCATTATAAGTAAGTAGTTGGCCTGTAATTCATAAATACAGTATAAGAAAATTGCATGTACTTATACATGGTTATATATAATTACAGTCAATTTTCTCAAACTGCCAATTGTTATATTTAATTATGCCAAGAGTCGTATTCAAATAAAATAAAAAAAATTGAATATTATGGGTCGTAAGAAACTACAACATAGTATATACAAAATTCTCACAAATTATAAAAGAACCATTAATTAGTTGGTCATATGTATTTTTATTGAAAACGACTTTTTAGAACTTAGGAGTCTATTACATATACAATTTAAAACTTAGTCAACATTCATTCAAAATTGTAGAGGAACTGAAGCATTTCCTAGCTTATTTTCTTATACCCGAACATTCGATTTGTATATAAAGTATATATATTCTGGATCCTGATAACAACACTAGCCGATATAGCGATGTCCGCCCTTCCGTCTGGCCATCTTTCTGATATCACGCTCAGTAACAAAATAAACTATTTACCTAGGAAAAGTTATGATAATATTGAATTGTTCGAAGACACTACTTCGTGTAAACATGCTCTCCAGTCTGCCTGTTAGCGAAGATTTTTTGTAGTAACTTTTCATATCCTCAAACAATAATACAATGTAGAAAGGTCTAAACATATGTTTTTAAGTCTTCGCACTACTATTATATACCAAATTTTAGACAAGTAAATTCGTCCTAATATTAGGATTTTCAATGTCATTGAAAATTGACCAAATATGGATTTTCAATGTCACTGAAAATTGACCAAAAATGCCTTCACCGGTAAGAAATCTAGAACAATTCACACCAACCTTTTAAGTTTTTGTTCAATTTTTACTATAAATTTTCACTAAATATTTTATTAATGGCCACAGGAAATAAAAGTATATAGGTGACCATGACTGAAAAGTCATTAGTACCTGTTCTTTGAAATACATTGTAAAAATTGTGAATAGTAACGATTGAGCTAGACACTGATCAGTCTCAAGAGGAAATGATTTAATAAAGGGAAAACATTAGCACATTTGATTCAAAAATTAATATCTATTTTGCAAGGCAAGTTTTGCAGTTGTTTCGCGACGAATCGTCAACCCTTATCACTAACCAAAATCAGTAGATGGTTTGTTTGGTAAAAAGTTAAAAACATATACCTTTGCTGAAACCAACCTCCTGAGAATCCATGCAAAGAGTTTTTGAAATAAATGTGCCAAGGTTTTTCTGTTTAAAAAGATAAAACATTTAATCTAGAGTCTGATTAATTTCGAACTTAGTCATTGTTTGATATAGATCGAAAATTCGTTGTTTTATACTCTATACCACTCTGGTTTGGGTATAATGACTTTGTGTTGCTGTTTGTAACTACCAAAAATATTTGACCTAGACCCATCTTTTAATATACCGATAGAATCAGAATCACTATATGATTCGATTTAACGATGTCATTCCGTCCGTCCATCTGTGTGTCCCTGCAAAGCTTGTAATCAAACTGCAGGTCGCAACTAGGAATATATTTTGATGAAATTTGGTATGTAGGCTTCTAGGCCATGGGATGAACGCTGTTGAAATTGGTGAGAATCGGTCCATGTTCAGACCTAGCCCCCATACAAATGACCCTTATGATATCAACATAAATTGCCATAAGATCCAAATTATCATATAAATCTTAGTCAAATTGGGTTTGTATGTATTTATTACATCCATTAATCAGTAGTCCAAAAATGATCCCTATGGGACAACTCTTAGTCATAGGCCCCATATAGAACTGCTTTCCGATCTTCGCTTAAATCTATCAAAAAACAAAAATATTGCACTGATTCTTCTCAAATTTTGTTTGTATATATGTTTGCAAAATACAAGAGATTTTATTAAACATGGTCAGGATCGGTCCATCTTTGGGCCTAGTCTCCATATAGATATAGCATCCGATATGAACTTTTTCATATCTGCAGCCAAAAAAATTAATAAAAATCCCACTCAAATTTGGTTTATGCTTATTTTCTATATCCAGTTAGTTGGGCCTGAGAGATAGGGTCTCTAACCGCATGGTATAGGGTATCGTAGCTACTCCATCTAGCCCTATATTTATTAAGTTTTTTTGTATTTCACTTACATTATAAAAATATATTTTTTCTATTGTTAGAAATAAAGGTTTGCGTACGATAAAATTAGTGCACGAATAATTTCATATAAGTTTTCAACTAATTTACAAAAAAGACTTTAAAATACGTTTTATGAACAGAAATAATAATGTTTACATTTAGTAAATAAAATGTCATACATTAATGATTTTTAATGAAAATTTTAATTTTTCTAGAGTGCCTCCGATTATACTTTTAACAGTGAGTTCAGTGATTTTTTTTGTTTGAACATAACCACTTTCTTTAAAAAGTTGAACTGTTTTCAGCAACCAGTTTTATGCCCTTCATGATCCCTTTTACCAGACTCAATATCTTTCAACAGGTCTTAACTCCGGGCAGTTAGGTGGATTGGCATATCTGGGAAAGATAACAATATTATTATTTTCATACCATTCAATTGCCGATTTGCTGTAATGACACAAAGCCAAATGAGGCAAAAAAAAATAAAAAATCATGTGAGTCCCGATCACAGGGGAGATATGCAAACATTAAGGAATTAAAGATTTTGTATGGCACTTTTGTAAAATCAAACATGGACTCTCCTAACATAAAAAAAATTGTTATTTTTTATTTCAACCGGTTAATTTTTAATTTTTCGTTTTTTATTTTTCATTTTTCGTTTTTCATATTTCCTTTTCGTTTTTCCTTTTTTATTTTTTATTTTTCCATTTAATTTTTCATTTTTCATTTTTTATTTTTCTTTTTTCGTTTTTAATTTTTTATTTTTCGTTTTCCATTTTTTGTTTTTCATTTGTCATTTTATATTTTTCATTTTTATTTTTCATTTTATCATTTTTTATTTTTCATTTTTTATTTTTCATTTTTCATATTTAATTTTTCATTTTTTATTTGAAATTTTTCATTTTTTATTTTTCATTTTTCATTTTTGTTTTTCATTTTTATTTTTTCATTTTTCATTTTTTATTTTGCATTTTTATTTTCAATTTCTCATTTTTCATTTTTCATTTTCAAACAGGTTATTACATATCATAGTTTTTCACCAATACAATCGTAAGTCAGACCGATTTTGACTTAAACTCACATGTTACGCTGTTTTTGTGATTGTATTGTGAAATAGAAATTTACCCCCCCCGCACGTATAGATGTTTACACATAAAAAAAAAAAAAAATTCAGAGACCACGTGCTATCTGATGCATGGTGATTAAAGTCATTTTTGCAAGCACTCCTTTATACAGTTGTAACAAACAAACTGCTTCGTCTGCCACAGCTACAGATACGTATGGCATTATGAATTCTATTGTGTCTTATACTCTTCTTGGACATTTCCCCTACGATCTAGTCTATGAAAGTATATACCGTGTAGCTGCGAAAAGTCACCAAAGACATAAGTCTCATCGGCCATAACGCAGCTATCAAATTTCTTAAAGAAATCTTTGTAAAGTATTTTGGCTCTGTTTTTTGTATCACTATTATTTTTGGAATTTGTATGACTTTAGCCCTGCCATCCTTTTAACTTTTGCGACAAAGGCCTGAGAGTATTGTACTTTTATGGCTTTTCTACCCGATGTATTGGGATTTTTCTTAAAAAGGGCGTTCACATAATCTCCAATTAGGTCGATACACTTTTCCCACTATAACTATAACTTCCAGACCCTGTTCATAGCAAGAACTATCTAGGTCCTTAATATAGTCATTAACCGCAGACTCCACCTCTTAAATGTTGGCAAATCTTTTACTCCCGATCCATTTGATCAAGTTTGGAAATATCAAATAATCCGAGAATCTATATCAGGCGTATAAGATGCGTGATGAACTATAATCCCTAGATTTTGGATATCGCAATAGTGAATTTTTGAAGTGGTGCATTGTCTTGATGAAGCAACAATTTAGTTTTCGCTAAATGCGGCCTCTTTTCCATAATTTCACCACTTAACGCTGCAATAAATTAACATAATAATCGCCGTTAATTGAAAGTGGAACTGTTTTCGGCTTCGTTGGATGCGATTCTCCCATTTCAGTACACTTTTTTAAATGTTTCTTTGTCTCAGATGTGAAGTGGTGGACCCATGTCTCATCCATGGTTTCGAATAGATGCAAAAACTTTGCTTTATTGCGGTAAAATATAATTGAAAATACTTTTTTTTTTACATAAAACTTATATATATTACTCTTCAAGATTTTTACATATGTATACATTAGAGTGGTCCTTAAAAAAGAAAATGCGATTTTGGGGGGTGTCGGGGATCACTTGGTTTCCTTTCTATATAAAACTAATAAATGCTAATTGGATAAAGAAAAGTCGCGCCGGAAACGGAAGGAAAATTTTAATTGTTTTATATTATTTTTTTTAGATTTAACGAAAATTTCATTCTATAGTAAAAATTTTTCGATAAGTTGTTATACTAAATTGTCCTTTTAGTATTAACTTGTCTTTTAAAAAAGCTATATCACTTCAAAGTCGAATAAAAACTCGCCAAGGAATAGCAAATGCCCCAGACCACTTATTTTTTGGTCTTTTTTTTACCACGTTGTAAACTTATTGCGCAATGAGACCGAAAATGGGTAATTTTTCAAGTTTTAAAAAATTGTCTTAAACAAAATTTAAAAAATTTAACGTTTTGTTAAATACATGTTAGAAATTAACTGTAATTTTTTTTGCGGATTTCGAAAAAATGAGATTTTTGTGAAATATTCAGTAAATGTACTCTTTCTAAATACTTTGTATCAAAAATTAATCAGTTTTCTACTTTTAAATGTTATATCTTATTTTAATAGCCTAGGGCTTCGGAAAAAAATTTTATGACATCATTAACCCTGTTGAAATTGGGGCCACATATGGCCCCAAGCTAATGAGAGACAATTTAGTCAAAAAAATTCAAATATTTTGTAAGTGCTGTTGAATTTTTAGATGTGACGCTTAAAATATAATAACCTAATGTACTGATATACTGCTTAACATTTGGAATAAGTCGAACAAATTTAACACATTCCTTGCCGAGGCAAAACTTTGAATTTTGGCATATTTAAAAAAAAAGAGAATACCTAAAAATAATATACATATTGTTCCACTAAACTATGTGGAACCCTTATTAATGGTTGGGAAATAAAATCCTGCAAAACTTTGCGAAAACTTTGAAGCTATATAACTTTTTGAAGAGATAATTTAATACTTTAAATCGATTCATATAATAACTTGTCGAAAAATTAAACTGTAGAACGAAATTTTCGTAAAATCTAAAAAAAATAATCATATTTTCCCCATATAAACACACTTGAAATTTTCGGCGCGACTTTTCGTTATCCGATTGTCCCCAAACTTCATATTTATTAGTTTTATATAGAAAAGAAACAAACTGGTCCCCGACGATGCCCAAAATCGAAATTTAAAAAATGTCCATATAACACAGGACCACGCTAGTATACATAAGTATGTAGTTGAACAGATTGCACTAAGAAATGAAATTAATTAAGAAGAAAAAAATCCAGACAACATTTGTCCGCTTTAAATACATATGTAATTTCTTGTATGTACATTAGTACATACTCATTATCAATTGAGTCGTAAATTTATAACACTAATGAATTTTTATGCAATCATTATCGAACAGTAGTTTTGTCTCAATTCTCCTAATCTTATTAGTTTATGCTGTTACCGCTGTAACTTTTCAATTATGGTTTTAGAGTAGCATGAAAATCCTTTAAAGATTTCCTGATAATAAAATTGATAATCACATAGAAAACTATAATGGCAAGTGTTGATTGACAAGGCTGCTTTACAAATTTAAATTTTCACATAGACTTGACTTTTCCTTCAATTGCTGCAAATAACAAGAAAGTCATTTTATCTTTAAAAAAAATGACAGTTATAGTTTTGAGACCTGTTCAGTTGTGGATATTCAGGCATTTTACATGTACAACTACACCACACATACATGCAATATCAAGTTTATTATCAATTCCCGTAGTCGTCTTCATCATCATCGATAGATATTTCATTTAATAAACTAGGAAGTATTTAAATGTTGCTTTCTACTTGTTGGCGTTTATAATTATGCTCAGCTTTTTTATATGCATCCTAAGTCTGCATTGAAAAGAGCTGGTTGTGCATTTGGAAAATGGTTGTTAGAATGGGTTTTAAATTTGATTATGTTATGGGTTCGTTTGTTGCTTTTTTTACTGCCAGTAATTAAGGAAAACTTGATTTTATTAATTTATTTGAAATTATTTTCTGTGCATTTTGGAAAAGTTTTATGCATTAATTAAGTTGCTTAGCTAAATTAAGAATAGTGTTACTTTTGAGGCGATTTGAAAATTAAAATAATTGTAAGTCAATAAAGTAAAATTTGATTTAGCATTAATTTAATTAAGACATTACTGTGTGGCAAGGAAATGTCGTAAAACCAACTTCGTATTGTATAGAAATTTTATACCAAAATTATAGAAAGAATGGTTCAAGCATTGCCGATATAAAGTGAGACTACTTTTATGTTTTAAAAATTTAAATCCAAAAGAATGTAAAAATTGTTTGCTTATGTGTCCAAAAGCAGGTATTTTGTTATTTAAAAAAGGTGGCGTATTTTTAAAAAAAGCTCATATTTTGATCGATATTCTCTTTTGAAAATATTAAAAATGGCAAATTTTTGAAAAAAATGGCATAAATGAGCAAATTTTTAAATTTTCAAAAGAAAATAACGCAATTGAAAATAGCTTCTGTTTAGTAGTGTGGAGGGTATAAAAACTCGAAATATATATTTTGTGATCTCTCAAGAATGTAAACCATGAAGGTTTTAAGTTCAAAGTGGAGACAACATTATTTAAAAAGTACCGTTGTATTAAATAAGTAGCTTTTTCTAAAACGTACCTTTTACTAAAAAGTTGCATTTTATTAAGAGAGTAAATGCCTTTTATTAGGAAAGTAAATTTTTTTTAAAAAAGAACCTTTTATTAAAAAAGTACCTTTTATCAAAATATCTAAAAATTATCTTTTATATAAAAAACGCCTTTTATTAGGAAAGTACCTTTTTTTAAAAAAGTACCTTTTATTAAAAAAGTATCTTTTATTTAAAAAGTGCCTTTTATTAGGAAAGTACCATTTTTTAAACAAGTACCTTTTATTAAAAATTGTCCTTTTATTAAAAAAATACCTTTCATTAAAAAAAGTATCTTTTATTAAATAAATACCTTTTATTAAAATATTTAAAAAGTATCTTTTATTTCAAAGTGCCTTTTACTAGGAAAGCACCTTTTTTTATTAAAAAAGTACATTTTATTAAAATATTTAAAAAGCATCTTTTATTTAAAAAGTGCCTTTTATTAGGAAAGTATCTTTTTTAAAAAAAGTAGCTTTTATTAAAAAGTACCTTTTATTAAAACATTTAAAAAGTATCTTTTATTTAAAAAGTGCCTGTTATTACGAAAGCACTTTTTTTAAAAAAGTACCTTTTATTAAAAAGGTACCTTTTATTAAAAAAAGTATATTTTATTATATAAGTACCTTTTATTTAAAAAGTACATTTCATTAAAAAGTACCTTTTATAAAAAAATTCTTTTTATTATAAAAAGTATCTTTTATTAAATAAATACGTTTTATTAAAAAAGTACCTTTTATCACAATATTTAAAAGGTATCTTTTACCTAAAGATTCCTTTTATTAGGAAAGTATCTTTTATTAAAAAAGTACCTCTTTTTAAAAAATTGCCTTTTGTTAAAAAAGTACCTTTTATTAAAAAAGTACCTTTTATTAAAAAAGTACCTTTTATTAAAAAAGTAAATTTTATTAAAAAAGTACCTTTTATTAAACAAGTATCTTTTATTAAAAATTTACCTTTTATTAAAAAAGTACCTTTTATTAAAAAAGTACCTTATATTAAAAAAGTACCTTTAATTAAAAACGTACCTTTTATTCAAATATTTAAAGAGTATCTTTTATTTAAAAAGTGCCTTTTACTCGGAAAGTACCTTTCTCAAAAAAGTAAAAAAGGACATTTTATTAAAAAAAGGTATCTTTTATTAAATAAGTACCTTTTATTCAAAAAGTACCTTTCATTAAAAAGTACCTTTTATTAAAAAGTACTTTTTATTAAATAAATATGTTTTATTAAAAAAGTACCTTTTATCAAAATATCTAAAAAGTATCTTTTATTTAAAAAGTGCCTTTTGTTAGGAAAGTACCTTTTTTTAAAAAAGTTCCTTTTATTGAAAAAATACCTTTTAATAAAGAAGCTCCTTGTATTAAAAAAGTACCATTTTATTAAGAAAGAACCTTTTACTAAAAAGTATCTTTTTTTTAAGTACCTTTTATTTGAAAAGTACCTTTTTTAAAAAAGTACCTTTTATTTAAAAAGTACTTTAAGTAAAAAAAGGACATTTTATAAAAAAGATTTACATTTTATTAAAAAACAGCCTTTTATTAAAAAGGTACCTTTTATTTTAATAATACTTTTTATTAAGAAAGTACCTTCTATTAAAATGGTAACTTTTATTTAAAAAGATATCTATTAGTAAAATAGTACTTTTCACTAATATAGTAACTTTTTTTAAAAAAGTATATTTTATTAAAAAAGTACCTTTTATTAAAAAAGTGCCGTTTGTTAAAAAAGTACCTTTTATTAAAAAAGTTTCTTTTATTAAAGAAGTATTTTTTTATTAAAAAAATGCCTTGTATTTAAAAAGTACATTGTTATTAATACAGTATCTTTTATTTCTAAAGTACCTTTTAGTAAAAAGGACATTTTATAAAAAATTTACATTTTACTATCAAATAACATTTTATTAAAAAATACAATTTATTCAAAAAGTATCCTCTATTGAAATGGTAACTTTATTGAAGAAATACCTTATATTAAAAAAGTGCCTTTTATTAAAATAGTACATTTTATTTAAAAAAAATTACATTTTATAAAAATTTACATTTTATAAAAAATAAAATTATTAAAAAATAAACTTTTATTAAAAAAACCTTTTATTAAAAAAAGTACCTTTTATTAAAATATTAACTTTTTTTTTAAAAGTATCTTTTATTAAAAAGTACCTTTTAATAAAAAAGTATCTTTTATTAAAAAAGTGTCATTTATTAGAAAAATACCTTTTATTAAAAAATAGATTTTATTAAAAAAATGCGTTTTATTACAAAAGTACCTGTAATTAAAAAAGCGCCTTGTATTAAACAAGTACCTTTTCATTAAAGAAGTACCTTTTTTAAAAAGTACCTTTTATTTAAAAAGTAACTTTTAGTAAAAAAGGACATTGTATAAAAATGTACATTTTGTTAACAAATAACCTTGTATTAAAAAGTTACCTTTTTTAAAAAAATACCATTTATTTAAAAAGTACCTTCTATTAAAATGGTAACTTTTATTAAAAAATTAACTTTTATTAAAAAAATACTTTTCAATAAAAAAGTACCTTTTATTAAAATAGTACCTTTTATTAAAAAAAATTAATTTTATAAAAAGTGTACCTATTATTAAAAAGAACCTAAAAAGTACCTTTTAATTAAAAAGTACCTTTTATAAAAAATACCTTTTATTAAAAAAGTACCTTTTATTAAAAAAGTACCTTATATTGAAATAGTACCTTATATTAAAAAAAGGAGATTTAAAAAAAATTTACCTTTTATTAAAAAAGAACCTTTTATTAAAAAAGTACCTTTTACTAAGAAGGTACCTTTTATTAAAAATTCCTTTTTTCGAAAAGAATCAGAAAAGTTCATAGAAAAAGTGTAGTTAACTAGCAATGGGGTCATCAGTTACTTTGGGAAGGATTTAGCAATTTTACCATGCCCAATTTACTGTTTGACACTGGTACCCATTATGGAGTAGCACAAAACATATTCATTAAAAAAGTCAACAAATAAAACGTAAACCAACAGTTATGAAAACTATCCTGATGAGTTTTGGAATAAGTTAATGCTCTAGTGAGAGTATATTTAATATCTTAGTATAAAAGATTAAGCTTGGGACTGTTTCGTTCTTGTATTTGGCAGTATAAGAGTCAAAAGTGTAGGATGAGTACATTTTATTGAGGGAATCATGAACCACAATTAAGAATTAAGACCATAAAAGACAATATGCAAAGTAATGGAAAATATACTGCATGGAACTCTAAAATGTGGATTCTTCGAAATGGGTCGATACACCGTCACAATCGCCAGATATTAACGCCATTGGAAACTTAGAGAGCCTACTCATAAAAAATATAAAAACAAGCGATATTAGCAGCAAATCAGACCTTTATCTTAAAGTGACAGAAAATTTCAGCAGATATCATTACGGTGATATTACACTTGAATGAAGTGATTCAACGAAATTGAGAACCAAAAGGGTACTAATGTTAAAGACAAAATCTTTTATTTTTCTTTTTTCTTTGTATGCGCGAATACTTTTTGGAGTAGAATAGCCCATCTCTTCTTTGCAAAGACCTTTGCATAAGTAACACTTTTTCCCATTTAAGATTCAATTGCTTCACGAGTTAAAACCAAATGATGCACAAATACGAATTCAATATTTTGCCTAGAAAATAGCGAGTTTATTCACAACAACTTCATAATGGTCCAAGAACAATTGTTGGACATCCAATGCACCCACTTAGATGCACAGTATGCTGTGCATCATGGGATATTGACTGGCCATTTAAAGGGCAAGGTGCATATCGATAAGCCAAGAATTATCTAAAAGCTTAAGGTTAATGTCCAAGAAGAAGCTGAGGGCTGTGAAATGCAAAGATAAGTTGGAAAGATCACATCAAATCGAAGAAAATAATGTTCACCATTTGAAAGATATTATGTTCAAAACAATGTGATCATATTTCCATTTTATAAACTATATCGATAATATTGATATGTAAGGCGATTTCTTGTGACGGACGTAACTTTGTCAGTTTTACCCCGACTTTGACCAAGCATACCTCATTTGAAATGTATTTCTTTTCCGCTGTCCACCAAATTTACAGATTTTTATATATTACATTTTTTTGGAGTAAAATGCATTTAAAGGTGCTACTAACACATACATAAAATTATACAATGCTGTGTGTTTGTTTATTAAATGTGTTAATGTGTTTGCAACAATTGTATATGAAAAGCCCTGTGTTGAATTAAAAATAATTTTGGACATAAACCAATAACGACATTAAGGTAATCGAATTTCATTATAATAATTGCATATCACACGCCTTGTGTTGAATTGTGAATTGGTGGCATGAAACATTGAAAGAAAGAAGTTTTATGAAAAAATAAAACTTCCTAGAATAAGTACTCAAATTTCGAGTGCTGGGCTCTGCTAATTTTAATAAATACCAACGTTAAATAAAATTCGAAAGAAATAAGTAATTCAATTAATAAATTACACTTATGCGCCCGCGATAAAAATGCCAAACAAAAATAATGAACATGATAAAAGGCCAGAGAAGAAAGAGAAACAAATTCTTAAAAACAGTGCTCAACGATTTTAAAGGGTGTACCATAATGAACGATGGATCATATATAAGTCCGATGTTTTTAATTTTATTAATATATTTACTGTCGTTCATTTTTAAATTATAAATTAAATATGTAAATATTTTTGCTTTTAAATGCTTTAGCTTGCCAATCCGATGCGCAATGAATACAAGTAAAATATCTCGCTATAAATGGACATGGATAATGTAGAAAGAAGTCTTTATAGTTATTTCAGGTACAATCAAAATTCCCTACCAATTCAGACTTCGTTGTTGTTTTCTTTAAAATTTATTCGCACTATAGTAATTTTTGATGTAGAACAATCCTAGTATAAAATGGACTTTTATTTATAATTTGTAATGAACATCGTAACCATTACTAGATACTATTTTGTTTGGTTCTTTCTTCTAATAATACAATGACTATATGACTACAAAATATACATGCACTTTTTCACTGATAGTATTTTTATTTCGCCCAAAATATTCCACAACAATTTGTGCCTCCAATCGCTGTCGTTTTACTCAAAAAACTTACGTACATAATATACTGAACCATATTGTAACATTTGTGCTTAACAGACAAGTACTTAGCATAATTTCTGTTAATTTTCTTTGACAAGTTAATAGCAGCAATTTGCATCCAAAATATATCATAATTCATTTAAGAGACGATCACTGTTGCCGTTTTCGGCATCATCCTCCACATAACAGAGCATATCAACTCAGATCGAGGTAACTTATTTATATATGTAAATATTTTCTTGTGCCATCCACCAGCAGTTTTGGCATTAGTGGGGTTTGCTAGCGTCTTGAAGCCAATGTGTCAAAATTATAAAAAAAAATTTTTTTGGAATAATTCTTAAGCAAAAATTATGCAGATTTTGATCAATTTTTTATGTTTGGTAATATAATATTTTTTGTTTAGTTTATGTTGAATAGTGGCGAACTTTTATTTTAAGAGAAACAAAAAAAAAATTAAGTGTATGTAGAGAACAGAGTACGTATAAGAAACCACATGATCATCATCATCAGCACCATCATCCACAACATCAGTTGCTTGTCATGAGTTAGTTACCTTAGCTACTAAGATAAGATACACGTACTTTCGAGAATAAATTAAACGGGTAGGAAAATTTATATTGAACAACAACGATTACACAATACCCTTTATACTTGGCAATCGACGGAAAAATATTATAGTATAGACCACGTTAGTAATAAAACTATGAGTTCCCTCATGTATTCTTAAACAACTCTGTAAGATCTTTTAAATATTTGCATATAAATTCCAATTTAGTAATTGATATCGAATTGGTTTATATCAGGGGAGCACGCGGTTTAGAAAGCCTGTTTGTTTAACGACTTTCGTCAACATTTTCTTAAGCAAAATACATATAATTTTGTATCGTAAGTGTTTTATTATTTTTAGAAAACAAAATTATTTTACTTATAATTAGTTGTTACGGGTGGGCGTAATGTAATGTTTTTTTTTTTTTTTTTGCTGTGTACATGATTACGAAAATATTTTTATTTGATTTTCATATTTTTATTTGAAAACTGGTAAAGTAGTTTTCATAAGAATTGAAATGATTTCTAATATATAATATGAAATATTTTTTCTGTGGCATTGAAAAGTAATATTGTCTTTGGGCAAATAAATTATATAGAAATTTAAACAAAAAAGAATTTTAAGAGATATTTAGCAGCTTTCAAACAAATACAGTTATGATCATCAGAAGAAAAATTACTCCTGTAATTCTGCACAATTATGAAAAATTCGGATTAAAGAAAAACATGTTAAAGTATTGTTAACATTAGTTTTGGGCGCTTAAGAATCTTTCTGAAATTTTGGCCTGTTGTTTTTGGTGATTTCTATTAACAACTACTATAGTCCGACTGACCAAGACGTATTCAATTTTTCCTACAAAATTTGTATTTGTTTTTACTTTTGTATGTCAATGCGTGCTGATATACAATATTTTTTGCTTTTTTATTTGGTTGAAAAATTATCAAAATTTTCAGCGTTTATACTCTGGAACAAGCACCGGCAACACCTATCTATGGCCTTTAAACTTAGTATATCATTTGGCAATTTTTTATTTTGTCGATTTTTAATTTTGAACATTTATTTTTTTTTTGGCGTTTTTTTTTTTTTGATCTTAGCGATTTTTGTTCCTGACGATTTTTGTTTCCTGCAGTTTGTCTTTTTGGTGATTTTTGATTTTGGAGATTTTTGAATTTGGTGATTCTGCCTATATTTTCAGCGACAATTAATATTGCTAATTAATGTACTTGTCAAAAGTTTCAAGACTTTCGTATCTTTTGCATTGGTGGTGGGTGCCACACCCACTTATCCTATCCCGCCCAAGGCTTTCCTCATTATAGTACTCCAATTATATGATATTATATATCTAGTTGGTATGGGCGACTAATCACATGAACAACTTATGGCCTCATGCAAAGTTCCAAGCCTTAGAGTATAATTCAGATACATGACATTTAATATTTACTTTGTATTGGGGGTGGTCTGATCATGAATATTTTTTATCCGACAACTCAAATTAATAATACATGACCCCAGGCAAATTATAATAACTACTTTGTATGGGAGATGTCACGCCCACTTATCACACAAATTTTCAAGGCTCTCCCTGTCATAGCACTCAATATATATTATATTTTGAAAGTTCACTTTGTATGGGAGGTGCCGCGCCCACTAAAAATATCTAAAAAAAAATATAGCCTTTAGTTCCTTCCAGATACACAGTAAGACTCGGTAAAAATTTTAGGAAGATCGGTCCAATGGTTTAGCCTCCTATAAGCTACAAACAAACACACAATATGTATGTATGTATGTATGTTTGATTTACTTAAATCTATCTATAATATTAATAGGCTAGACGATTTCTTGTGACTGATGTTTAGTTCTACCGTTTTATCCCGATTTTGACCAAACGTATGTTATTTGAAAGGTATTTCTTTTTAGCAGTTTTGCAGATCTATGGATTTTTTAATATTTTCCTTTATTTTGAGTAAATTGCATTTAAAGTTGCTACTAACACATTCATAAAATTATACATATGCTAAGTGTGAGTTTATTAAATTTGTTAATGTGTTTGTTAATTGGTTTGTTTTCTTCATTCGCAATAATAATAAACAAAAATAGTGTTGGTTTGTGAATTGGCTAAGTTGAAAAATAAAGTTGCCTAGAAATTGCAGTCGAATTTCGAGTGCTGGAATCTGCTAGTAGATATAAAAGCAAAACAAACATATTTTGAAGGTTCTAAACCCGGTGCCCCTTTAAACAGCAGAATGTTACTGATGTGCGATAGATTTTAAAGATGTTGATTTGACTTGATTTAGGAGCTGAAGCCTAAACTCAACATAACATAAACTTATATATATATAAGTATTGATAAATTAGACTGATATCTGTATTAATACGTGAAGGTACATTTTTCGACTAGGTATTAAGTAAAATGCGCGCGCGGAGGAGAGTGAGATTTGGCATTGTTATACCTCGTATCGAGGAGAAGTGCAGAATTATAAAATTTATGTATAATGTGTGTTAAGAATATATTAAATTAAATTAAATAGAATATTTATGATAAATAATTTTATAAGGGCCTAAAGTTATGCTAATCAATTTTAGGCAATTCACAATTAATCGCCTATGCATTTATTATTGATGGTTTCAAAAAAGAGTACATTTTAATCGCCCTGTGTTGAATTGTGAATTGCCTAAAATTGATTAGCATACCTTTAGCCTCTTATAAAATTATTTACTAAAAATCCAATTTATATTTCTTCTGTGCGCTCATCAAATATTTATAATTAAAATTTAATGAGTTTTATTTCAAAGTTCACAATTTAATTAATTTTATTTAAAAACACATTAAAAGAACAAAATTGTATGTAAGAATATAATTTCCTAGAATTTGCACTCAAATTTCGAGTGCTGGGCTTTGCAACGAGTCTTGAAGTTCAAAATAAAAAACTTAAATTAAAATTAGGTTTAAAGACGAATAAATGTATGCATTTAAGGGTACACCTACAAGAAAAAAGTTTTTGAGTTATTAATTTTTTGTATACCCTCCATAAACTTACATATACCCTCATTTTGATATTCCGTTTATAACGAACACATCAAAGAATTAAAGTATGTACGTTCCAGATCCTTATAAAAACTCGAGTATATAAAGCGATACTCTGTTGAAATCACGCTCATTCAAATAATAAACAATTTACCTGGATAAACTTAGGATAATTTTGTTTCCAGCAGGTTGGTATTTGAAATGGTGTAAATTGGACGACATTATGCCAGGATATGACCTAAAATATGGAGGCACCTCCAAAAACTGCTACAAATTCAGAGTGTTTGTAATAATCAGCTTAAGTTTATCAATTCTTTACTTTTTCAAATATATTATTTACATTTGTTTTTGATGTATATGAGTCATTCCATATCAGACCGAACACCTTTTTTACACCACCTCTTCCGATTTTCTTTAAATTTGCCAGACGTATTAAACATAAAAAAATATTTTACACGTGTTTTGGGAAAAAAATTAAAAATTTTTTTTAAAAAAGTTATTTGCATTTGAAAATCGTCAAAATCGTGAAAAATCTTCCGACATGACAACATTTAAACTAATGTTTTTATAAAACTAGTGAATGGATTTTGAAGTTCAATACCTTATTTTAAAGGTATTTGAACCTTCTTTTTAAAAAAATTATTATTTTTTATAAATTAATTTTTATTTAATATTAAAATTTGGGTTTTTTACCTAATTTCTGTTTTCCACAATCTTCGAACAAGTCGTAAAATCTGAAAAAAATATTTTCTTTAAGGTTAATATATTCTTAACATTCCCTCAAAATTTCAGAGTGGAGTTCGAATGGATTCTATTTTTTTACGATTTTTTTCCATTGCAGCACCACAAAAAAAGAAAACATTTTGTTTATAAACATTTTACTTTCAAGCATGTTAACGAAAATTTCAACGCATGTATGAATGTGTGTATGTATAATGTTAAGCTTATGATTGACGGTTCAGGGTTGCCAACATTGACAAGCGATACATTGAAAATTAAAACTTATGAAGATTGCCTATCAAAAATAATTTGCAATTCGCCTACTTCAAAATGTTATCTTCAGCAGTGTGACCTTTGCCCAGGATGTGATAATTTAATTTAAAAATTTAATGAATTATTGACGGAAAATATCGTAGACAAGATATCATATAAGCAATGGATTACCGTTGACAGAACATCTTTGGAAACCATTCAATCAGAAACTTACGAATCCTTAGAAAAATTGGCAGAAAAGCTACGTCGCTTGTTAACCCATTCTTACATTGCCAAACAACAAAGCAATTTTTTTCAAAAGAAAGATTTGCAACCTGGGGAATGCGTTGTGATTTGTGACTTTGCAGAAAACTATTCATTTGTCATTCAAGATTCCATTCAAGGTTTTCATTGGAATAACGACCAGGTAACGATTCATCCTATTGTTATTTACTACAATGACAATGGGAAAGAAAAATTTATTAATTATGTTGCAATATCGGAATGCTTAAAACACGACACAATAGCTGTCAATTTATTTCAGGAAGGTCTAATCAAATTCCTTAAAGAAACATTGAGTTCCTTAAAAAAAATTTTTTACTTCTCAGATGGTGCAAGTGCTCAATATAAAAACAAGAAAAATTTTGTCAATCTTGCATTTCACGAAGATGATTTCGCTATAAAAGCAGAGTGGCACTTCTTTGCAACTTCGCACGGCAAGGGCCCTTGCGATGGGCTTGGAGGCACAATTAATAGATTAGCAGCCCGAGCCAGTTTGACCAATAATGACAATCCAATCAATACCCCGACTACTTTTTATCAATGGGTTAAACAAAATGTTAAAAACATAAATCGCGAATTTTTTAGTACGGAACAATATAATGAGCAGGAGAAAAAACTTAAAGAACGGTTTACTAAAGCAAAAATGATACCAGGTACTTTAGGCTACCATGCGTTTATTCCGTACCAAGAGAGACAAATTAAAGTTCATACTACATCATTTGCAGCTGATTTTTCTATTAAAAATGTATATAAAAATTAAAATTGCTTATTATTTAACTTTTACCCAGGAAAAATTTCGTAATAGCAGCTCATTGATTTTTGCATTACCAATAATGACCTACCACTGCCCACTGCATTACTTCTAAAGTGAATATAAGGCGTTACCAATAATGTGTTATACAGCTACTTATATTTCTTGCCAGCGCCTTGCATACTATATTACTTTCAAAGTGAAAATAATGAGTTCCTAGGCAACTAGTTACCTCCAATGACATCTCCGTGTTAAAATAATGAGCTTATCAGGCAAACTTCAACCAGTTACATCTCATTCTAAAACCCATTATTTGGTAATGTTTGTTTTTCCTGGGTAGTTATATATTTAAAAAAAATACACTTTTTTACTTTCATACATACATACACACATACATACATGCGTTGAAATTTTCGTTAACATGCTTGAAAGTAAAATGTTTATAAACAAAATGTTATTTTTTTGTGGTGCTGCAATGGAAAAAAAATCGTAAAAAAATAGAATCCATTCGACCTCCACTCTGAAATTTCGAGGGAATGTTAAGAATATATTAACCTTAAAGAAAATATTTTTTTCAGATTTTTCGACTTGTTCGAAGATTGTGGAAAACAGAAATTAAGTAAAAAACCCAAATTTTAATATTTAAAAAAAAATAATTTATAAAAAATAATATTTTTTTTAAAAAGAAGGTTCAAATACCTTTAAAATAAGGTATTGAACTTCAAAATCCATTCACTAGTTTTATAAAAACATTAGTTTAAATGTTGTCATGTCGGAAGATTTTTCACGATTTTGACGATTTTCAAATGCAAATAACTTTTTAAAAAAAAATTTTTAATTTTTTTCCCGAAACACGTGTAAAATATTTTTTAATGAAGACTTCGTTCTCAAATTTTGAAAGACATCGAAGACATCAAAGTCAATTTTTAGCAAAAATCGTACGGTTTGACATGGAATGACTCATATGTAAGACCGAGATGGAGGGTATTAAAAATTCGGCATAGCCGAATTTACATTTTTACTTGATTTTTTTTTTTCAGTCATCTCCGTACATATGCAAAGGTAATTGCCAATGATGCTTGCATATATTAAACAAAGACTGTTGAGTTTCTTTCATCAATATAGAGGAGTTGTTAAAGAAATATACAAAACACATTGCCACAACGCGGACATTGGAACGTGTTGGCTTTAATACAATAATGACTTTGCCGTTTTTTATATCGATATTCCAAGACTATAGGTTTGTTGCCAACAAATAGAAAACATTAGTTAGTCATAAAAATGATTATGATGATGAGGAAACAAAGCTAAAAATCAGCTTTGATGTTATATTTAGTCAGAAATAGTACTTAAACCATTGGAAGGTGCAAAGATTAGATGTTGTCGCCTTTTAAATGAAAACATTGTTTTCTTTCTTTTTCATCTTTGCAGCAGCTTTGTGAATAATGAAGTCTTCAGACAAAATAATAGAAAAGCAAAATGCAGACTAAGTACCGACATAGACACATCATAACCAAGCTATGTGTACAGACTTAGCACAACTTATATTTTATTACTTGATCACTTAGAGAATAAAACTCATATCATACTGCGTTGAATAAAAAGGTCGAAGATATGCTCGTAAGTAAAAAAAAAAAGATTCCAATAAATTGTTAAACAAAACGGAAGTGTTTGAAGTACATTGTTTTATTAAGATTAAATCTGCCTGATCATTGATAAACTCAAAAAAAAAAAATGCATTTATTGAAAGTTAATAAATTAAGTAACAAACAAGGTAAAAAGTTATAACCAGCCTAGGCTGATTATGGGATACCCTAAATAATGAGCTTCTTGAAAGGTTCCTAAAACCAACAATACTGAGGTGTGTACATAAATATTGCACATGCCAACAAAGTTTGATACGTCTTGAGCACCTAGAGATTATAAAGGTTTTTAGTACGTCGAATCCGAATTGAAATTTCTCCAGCATACTGAGTTTCTACAAATAGTAACGTACACAAGTAAGAGCGTTAAATTAGGCTTTGCCGAATTTTTGGTACCCTCAATTCGTGTTCTAAATACGATATTATAACCAAGGTAGTCAGCACTAGGAGACAAAAGAGGATATAATTCAAATTATAATAACAAATTTTTTTACAATTATGTTTACAATTAATAAATTAATTACAAAATATAATGAGTAAAGGTCTTAAAACATATAATTACATTTTGGTTTCATTGTTTTTATTAATGTAAATACATTTTTGCTTCCTTGTTGTTTTTGTTTTTTTTAATGCGAACGTTCACATATACAAAAAAACAAAAACAGCAAGCAAACGAAAATGTGTGTGTCTTACTAATACATATCTTATTACAGATGTTCCGTTACGTACAAATATTTTTCAATATTTTTAGTTTTTTTATATATAATTATATGCTAAACCAACTGGCTCCAAACGGCAAACAATAAACGTAAACGTAAACAAACGTGTTTTGTGAAAGAGCATGCTATCAACAGACGGACAGACTTCAATATACTCTTTGGAATTTAAAAAAAAAAATTTTTTTCCGCGAAGTGAAATTATTAATTATGGCGTTTTTATTTCAATATTACCCAGCAATTTAAATGGAAGTCCTTCTTAAAGTCACTTCTTCATTGCGTCCAAAACAACAATTTAAATGTCCAAAAATTTAAACAATGCCCAAATTTGTCGATTTAGCTCCGCTGTTCGATTTTTCGAGCAATAAACATCACTTTTTTTCAAAAAATTGTTATTTTCTGAAACTGGTAGAATTTCAGGCAAATTTTGATACGAATATTAAGACCCATCTATCACCAACTAAAAAAAAATGTTCCCATGACCACATCTCTCCCCCGGTGCTAGGGGCACATTTATGCAACCCTTATTTTTAGACTTTTATTTGCATTAATTTTTAAGAATAATAAAAAAAATAAAAGAATAATCATAAAGAATTATTGCTAATATACGTAGCTATTTTATAGAAAATGTTACACATGTGTTACTTATCCATGCATGACCTCACAAATGTGTAAACTTGACTGTTCGAATTTTCGAACGAGCAAACTTGACTGATATTTCTCATTCTGTTTGTTATATTTGACACGCTTCTTCAGTATATTCTTGTTTTATCGACCAGATTTTATTGACCAGATTTTTGAATCCGGTGGGTCCAAATCACCCTAAACAGTAATTTTTCCAAAAAATAAAAATAAAATTGAATCTCGGAGCGAAATGGGTTAAAGGTTATTATAAAAAATGTAACGCTTTCAAATTTTCACGATATTAAATATTCACTGAGATTTCCAAAATATCTAGTATTGGGAATTACAAACTGAATTTAAGACCTCAAAAAAAAGTGGAAAAATATATTAAAATAAAATTTTAAAATAAAAATTGTGTATTGGGAAAAGGAAAGTTTAAATAAGACGAAATTATATTGATAAAAAAGTAAATCCATAATAATATAAAAATTTAATAAAAGCAAGTAAGAATATTAAATTCGGTGAGCTAAAAATAAAGCCGGTAGAGATTTCTTAGTCATAGCTGCTTCCCGATCTTCAATTAAATCAAACAAAAAACAAAATTATTGCAACAATTTTTCCCACATTTGGTTTATGTATATTTTCGCAAAAATAAATGACTTTACCCATAATGTTCAGGATCGATCCATTTGTTGAATTAATCCCCATGTAAATATAGCATCCGATATGAATTTTTTCATATCTGCTGGCAAAAAACCAATAACAATGCTACTCAAATTTGATTTACGCTCATTTTCTATATCCAATTAGTTGGACCTGAGATCCCTTTCTATATTAATGTTATTGCGTATTGTTTTGTATTATATTTATTTTATATTATTTTTCTATTAAGATCCATTCAGAGATCAAGGAGAAATAATTTTTTAACCTAGCCAGCGTTAGGGTAGCCAAAGTCACAGCAAGGGGTCATACTTTGCAAAATTTTTCGGACTTTAGAATTATGCGATATTGGAAAGAAAAGTTTTAACTTAGCTTTTTCCTAAAATTTTGTTTGGCCATATATGAGTTAAATGTCCAGTTATTAACCTTTAAAAAATATAATTGTTAAATTAATTTTTTCTGAATTAGGTTGCAATATGTTAATTTTTACAAAGAAGTAATAAATACATGTGATAAGTCAAAATCGGACTATGTGGACTCAAAAATATGCCCTATACAAATAGCTTTGTAATAAATACATGTGATAAGTCAAAATCGGACTACGTGGACTCAAAAATATGCCCTATCGGACTATGTGGACTCAAAAATATGCCCTATACAAATAGCTTTGGAAAATATAAATTAAAAAAAAAAATAAAATCTAATCTTTTTTATTTTTTATATATATGCTGACAGTTAAATAATTTTAAGCATTTTAAAACTCTTTTTAAAAATTTGTAACAGAAACAAATATCAAAACAATTTTTGCAAAATAGTGATGCACATAACATCGGAACAAACCTACTGTGTGATTATTTTCAAAATTAAATAATATAAAAGCTATTCCAAAAATTATATGAACAATTTTGTTGTTATTTATAGGCTTTGTAAAGTGAAAGTCATTTTCTTAAATAAAAAATAGAAATCAACTGATAAAATCCGATTCACAATTTAGCCGTCAAATAGTGAATTTTTTTCACGTCTACGGAAAATAATTTTTACAAACTTGACTTAGATTTTGCTATATTTTCGGTGATTTTATACGAAAAACATAAGAATCTAACAATTATTCAACAACAACCCTTAAACGTATTTAATGCGGAAAAATATTTAAAATGCTTAGTTTCACATCCGAGAGCTTTTGTTCAAAATAAATTCCTTGGATTAATCAAAACGTGAAAAAAAAGTTATAATATGAACATTTTTCTATAAGTTGAAATTTTGAGTTCTTAAAAGAAAAAAAAAAAGTTATGAAAATCTAATTAATTTTTATTTTTATTAAAATCTGTTAGTTATTTAATTTTTTGTATATAATTAAACACTCTTTTAAGAAAACGAAACTTATTTATTATTATTTTTCTTAATATTGGCAATTTCTTGTATCTATTTCGCGATAACGTTTAAAACTATTGTGGCAATACTGGCTTAAACTAATGTAACATTAATAATATTAATGTTCAGAAAATACACACATGAAACACACAATGTTCTGTTCAAAAGCAGCCAACACATATCTTTATTTTCATATCAATTATGTGCGTTTCTAAATTTTCTACGGTGCCCAACACAACCATGACTGTGTTCGTTTTAATATTTCGTTATTTACACGAACATTTTTGTATCACATACTTTTTGTTTCAATCACACATAAAGCACACATTTTTGAGTGTTGCTTTATTTGAAGTTCATGTTCTGGTACGTCTACTGAAAAAAAAAACACAGAACATGTACAATAAACAGGTTCGAGTTCAGTTATATTTTAAGTCGTGTTGTGGCTCGTGTAGTGAGAAAAACAGAACATGTACAATAAACAGGTTCGAGTTCAGTTATATTTTAAACACGACTTAAAATATAAACACGACTTAAAATATAACTGAACTCGAACCTGTTTATTGTACATGTTCTGTTTTTTCTTACTACACGAGCCACAACACGACTTAAAATATAACTGAACTCGAACCTGTTTATTGTACATGTTCTGTGTTTTTTTTTTTCAGTACACGTACCAGAACATGAACTTCAAATAAAGCAACACTCAAAAATGTGTGCTTTATGTGTGATTGAAACAAAAAGTATGTGATACAAAAATGTTCGTGTAAATAACGAAATATTAAAACGAACACAGTCTTGGTTGTGTTGGGCACCGAAGAAAATTTAAAAACAAACATAATTGGTATGAAAATAAATATATGTGTGTGTTGGTCTAAGTTATGTTTGTTTACATATATGTACGAGTTTTTTATTCAGTACGTGTTTTTTTCTGAACTCTGATTAATATACACAACCACAACACAACATCAATTGCAGCTATCGGACATAAAATAAAAAAATTAGAATAACAACATAAAGATTTTTTAGATTTTCACTGAAATCTCTATTTACCCGATTTTGATGATTTTAAATAGAAACCTGCTCAGGAATTCAATCAATCACATTCACTAAAAATGTCCAACACAGCTGACCTTTGTTGGCATGATAGTGATTTCCACAGACGGACAGACAGACATCGCTATGAGTATTAAGTATATACATATATTTAATGGGGTAAGCTTTTTTTCTAATTATTACAAACGGAATGACAATCAATATATGGGGCGTTTCAGGTCAAGTGACCCAAATTTTGAAACCGATGTCTTCCGATCGGGATGAAATTTGCACCGAGGTAAGTCCTATTGGATAGTAGTTTAAACACAAATTTTCGGCAAGATCGGTCAAGAACTCTCTGGTTAGAGGAGGTCAAAATTTGGCATTTTGACCAAACAGGTGCTTTTTCTCATCCTTGTAACTTTTTACCTATTGCTCTTGGCAACATTTGTCGCAAATAGTGTAGATAGCTATTTCTTCAATCTTTCAAAAAAAAGAAATTACAAAAATAAAAAAAAAATTTGGACTTTCTTTTGCAAAATCAAAAATTTTTTTGCCTTTTTTTAAATGCCCTTTATTTCGCTCAAAAGAAAGTTTAGGTTTTTCCTTTAATAGCTTTTTCGTCGCTTAGTGGGATGCGAATTGGATATCTATCAAAATAAATGTTTTGTAACTCAAGACAACGGGTTTTCAATTTTTATCATATGCACTATTTCGAATCTTTTCCTACTTGTGTGTATGTGTTTCTAGAATGTTACAAAAAAAACTTATATTGAGAAACTAGACAAATTAGCCTTTCCGACGTTATGTAAAATAACTAACGAAAATTTCATACCTTCGATACTGCAATACGGCAGACATCAGTTTCAAAAGTTGGGTCACTTGAAAACGCCTCATGTATAAAAGAGTTGCGTTAGTGATCATCATCGCCCATCCAGAAACTTGGAATTTGGACTGTAGGTTCCCTTCTCGGCGTAAAGATCCACTAGGAAGGGATTTTTAGAAATTCGTACACTAAGGGGGTAAAAAACGTCAAAAAGGGGGAAGATGGTAACAAATAAATTTAGGAATATGAAATTTGTTGTGTAGATTTCATCCGAAAATCAAACATTGGCTCAGGATTATTTTTATACCCTATTATACCACTATGTGGTTTGGGTATAATGACTTTGTGCTGCTGTTTGTAACAACCAAAAATATTTGACCTAGACCCATCTCTAATTATACCGATCGAATCAGAATCACTTTCTGAGTTGATTTAACAATGTCCGTCCGTCCGTCCGTCAGTCCGTCTGTGTGTCCATGTAAAGCTTGTAATCAAACTGCAGGTCGCAAGTATGAATATATTTTGATGAAATTTATTATATAAGCTTTTATCGGCCATGGAATGAACGCTATTGAAATTGGTGAGAATCGGTCCATGTTCAGACCTAGCCCCCATACAAATTACCCATATGAAATCGACATAAATTGCCATAAGATCCAAATTGTCATATAGATCTTACTCAAATTGGGTTTGTATGCGTTCATTACATCCATTAATGAGTAGTCCAAAAATGATCCCTTTGACCCCATATAGAGCTGCTTCCCGATCTTCACTTAAATCTATTAAAAAACAAAAATATTGCACTGATTCTTCTCAAATTTTGTTTGTATATATTTTTGCAAAATACAAAAGACTTTACCAAACATGATCAGGATCGGTCCATTTTTGGACCAAGTCCCTAGATAGATATAGCATCCGATATGAACTTTTTCATATCTGCAGCCAAAAAAAAAAATAATAAAAATCCCACTCAAATTTGGTTTTTGCTTATTTTCTATATCCAGTTAGTTGGGCCTAAGAGATAGGGTCTCTAAACGCATGGTATAGGGTATCGTATGGTCGTTCTAGGCCGACTATAATTTTCTTACTTGTTTTCTATATCCAATTAGTTGGACCTGAGATCCCTTTCTATATTAGTGTTACTGGGTATTGTATAGACGGTCTAAACCGAATGCTCTTGCTTGTTTTATATTATTTTTCTATTAAGATCCCTTCAGATCCCTTCATAGATCAAGGAGAAATAATTTTTGAACCTAGCCAGCGTTAGGGTAGCCAAAGTCACAGCAAGGGGTCATACTTTGCAGGATTTTTCGGACTTTAGAATTATGCGATATTGGAAAGAAAAGTTTCAACTTAGCTTTTACCTAAAATCTTGTTTGGCCATATATGAGTTAAATGTCCAGTTATTAACCTTTAAAAAATATAATTGTTAAATTAATTTTTTCTGAATTAGGTTGCAATATGTTAATTTTTACAAGGAAGTACTTAGTGTAATAAATACATGTGATAAGTCAAATTCGGACTATGTGGACTCAAAAATATGCCCTATACAAATAGCTTTGGAAAATATAAATTTTTTTAAAAAATAAAATGTAATCTTTTTAATTTTTTATATATGCTGACAGTTAAATAATTTTAAGCATTTTAAAACTCTTTTTAAAAATTTGTAACAGAAACAAATATCAAAACAATTTTTGCAAAATAGTGATGCACATAACATCGGAACAAACCTACTGTGTGATTATTTTCAAAATTAAATAATATAAAAGCTATTCCAAAAATTTGATGAACAATTTTGTTGTTATACTGTACATAGGCTTTGTAAAGTGAAAGCCATTTTTGTAAATTAAATATAGAAATCAACTGATAAATTCCAATTCACAGTTTAGCCGTCAAATAGTGAATTTTTTCACGTCTACGGAAAATAGTTTTTACAAACTTGACTTAGATTTTGCTATATTTTCGGTGATTTTATAGGAAAAACATAAGAATCTAACAATTATTCAGCAACAACCCTTAAACGCATTTAATGCGGAAAAAATATTTAAAATGCTTAGTTTCACATCCGAGAGCTTTTGTACAAAATAAATTCCTTGGATTAATCAAAACGTGAAAAAAAAGTTGTAAGATGAACATTTTTCTATAAGTTGCAATTTAGAGTTCTTAAAAGAAAACTACTTCCACCTAAAGCGTTGCAAAAAAATTTATGAAAATCTAATTAATTTTTGTTTTTATTAAGATCTGTTAGTTATTTAATTTTTTATATATAATTAAATACTTTTTTAAGAAAATTAAACTTATTTATTATTATTTTTCTTAATATTGGCAATTTCTTGTATTTATTCCACGATAACGTTAAAAACTATTATGGCAATACTGGCTTAAACTAATGTAACACTAATATACACGACCACAACACAACATCAATTGCAGCAATCGCACACAAAATAAAAAATTTAGAATAACAACATAAAAATTTTTTAGATTTTCATTGAAATCTCTATTTAACCGATTTTGATGATTTTAAATAGAAACCTGCTCAGGAATTCAATCAATCACATTAATTAAAAATGATCAACACAGCTGACCTTTGTTGGCATGATAGTGATTTCCACAGACGGACAAACAGACATCGCTATGAGTATTAAGTATATACATATATTTAATGGGGTAAGCTTTTTTTCTACTTATTACAAATGGAATGACAATCAATATATGGGGCGTTTCAGGTCAAGTGACCCAACTTTTAAAACCGATGTCTTCTGATCGGGATGAAATTTGCACCAAGGTAGTAGTTTAGACACAATTTTTCGACAAGATCGGTCAAGAACTCTCTGAGTTAGAGGAGGTCAAAATTTGACATTTTGACCAAACAGGTGCTTTTTCTCATCCTTGTAACTTTTTACCTATTGCTCTTGGCAAAATTTGTCGCAAATAGTGTAGATAGCTATTTCTTCAATCTTTCGAGAAAAAAGAAATTACAAAAATAAAAAAAAAATTTTGACATTCTTTTGCAAAATCAAAAATTTTTTTGCCTTTATATCGCTCAAAAAAAAGTTTAGGTTTTTCCTTTAAGAGCTTTTTGGTCGCTTAGTGGGTTGCGAGTGGGATAACTATCAAAATAAATGTTTTGTAACTCAAGACAACGGGTTTTCAATTTTTAACAGATGCACTATTTCGAATTTTTTCCTACTTGTATGTAAGAGTTTCTAGAATGTTACAAAAAAAAAATTATATTGAGAAACTAGACAAATTAGCCTTTCCGACGGTATGTAAAATAACTAACTAAAATTTCATGGCTTCGATACTGCAATACGGAAGACCTCAGTTTCAAAAGTTGGGTCACTTGACATGAAACGCCCCATGTATAAAAGAGTTGCGTTAGTGATCATCATCGGCCATCCAGAAACTTGGAGTTTGGACTGTAGGTTCCCTTCTCGGTGTAAAGATCCACTAGGAAGGGATTTTTAGAAACTCATACACTAAGGGGGGTAAAAAAGGTCAAAAAGGGGGAAGATGGTAACAAATAAATTTAGGAATATGAAATTTGGTGTGTAGATTCCATCCGAAAATCAAACATTGGCTCAGGGTTATTTTTTTTTTTCGAAATTCGCTGAAAAACGGCCAAAAGAGAGAAAATGGTAGGAATATGAAATTGGGTATGTGGACTCCACCTGAGAAATAAACATTGTCCAAGGATTAACTTCTAAAAAAGGGGACCAAAATTGTAAAAATGGCATCAGTCGAGAAGGAATTTATTGCTAATTCTAACATCTCGGGGAGCAAAAATGGCCAAAAAGGGAATAATGTAAATTTGGTATCTTCTGGACAAAAGAATATAAATACAGTTTGTGGATTCCACTAGAGATAAAAACATCAGGTGAGAGGAAAACTTTTGGAAATTGGGGTGTTAAGAGGGGGAAAAACGGCCGGTAACTATAAAAGGGTTTCTTTTTGTATCTTATTTCAAAGTAATTTAGGAATACAAAATTTGACATGAATAAAAATTTTTTAATTCGAGCCATTAGGGGGTAAAAAACGGCCAAAAATGGGACAACTTCACAACTGTTTCTTAAATAAACAAATAACAAAATTATAATCGATCTACACCGATAACCTATACCATGCGTTTAGAGAACTGGTCTTAAGTCTAACTAAGCATAGACCAAAATGAGTGGAATCTATAATATTAATAGGCTAGGCGAGTTCTTGTGACTGATGTTTTATTCTATCGTTTTATCCCGATTTTCACCAAGCATATATTATTTGAAAGGTATTTCTTTTAAGCCGATTTGCAGATTTATAGATTTTTAAATTTTTTTCCTTTATTTTGAGTAAATTGCATTTAAAATTGCTACTAACACATACATAAAGTTATACAATGCTATGTGTGTGTTTATTGAATTTGTTAATGGGTTTGTAATAAAAATGAGTATGTTTTTTGCGTTGAGTTGTGAATTGGCTGTAATTGATTAGCATACTTTTAGGGTCTTTATTTAATGAAAAAAATGAAATTTCCTAGAACTTGCGCTCGAATTTCGAGGGCTGGAATCTGCTAGTTTTTTATTAATTTTTGCCTGCAGATCTGAAAAAGTTCATATCGAATGCTATATTTATATGGGGACTAAGTCGAAGGACCGGAAGGATTGTACTTTCAAATAAAAAAAAAAATTGAGATAATATTCAGTAGTTTTTTTATAGCATTTTCAAAAAAAAAAAGTTATTTGGCGGACCCTTTATTAATAGGCTAGGCGAGTTCTTGTGACTGATGTTTTATTCTATTGTTTTATCCCGATTTTGACCAAGCATATATTATTTGAAAGGTAGTTCCTTTTAGCCAATTTGCAGATTTATAGATTTTTAAATACTTTCCTTTATTTTGCGTAAATTGCATTTAAAATTGCTACTAACACATACATAAAATTATACAATGCTATGTGTGTGTTTATTGAATTTGTTAATGTGTTTGTAATAAAAATGAGTATGTTTTTTGCGTTGAGTTGTGAATTGGCTATAATTGATTAGCATACTTTTATGGTCTTTATTTAATGAAAAAATGAAATTTCCTAGAATTTGCGCTCGAATTTCGAGGGCTGGAATCGGTTAGTTTTTATTAATTTGTGCCTGCAGATCTGAAAAATTTCATATCGGATGCTATATTTATATGGGGACTAGGTCGAAAAATGGATCGATTCTGACCATATTTGGTAAAGTCACTTTTTGTTTCAAGAACATATACAAACCATATTTGAGAAAAAACTTTGAGAAAAAATTGTGCAAAATTTTGGTTTCTGATAGGTTTAAACCCAAGTTGCCTGAGATCGAACATTCACCCATTTTTAATATTGTCTATATTAAGAATGTAGTACTGGCATCCCATTAAAGAAGAGCTGAATAAGCCAATTGTTTACAAAACCTTAATAAAATATATGCGATTAATACGAATTAAATAAAAATATGAATTAAAAACTGCGAATTAAAGAAATGTCCAGAAACATATAAAAATAAAAAAGTAAATCAATTTTACCATTATAACAACGATATCTTTGAAAGTAATGGAAGATAATATATTGTAAATTTAAAAATGGGTAGATTAAAAGATGTTCTTCTTTAACATATCCATCCAATTTACATGTTTAAACATGTTCGTGTCTTTCCTTATAAGATATTTAAATTCAGTATTTTTCCGCATTTTGTATAATCATTAGTGTTCGCATAAAAAAGATCATTATTTTGCAAAACAATATATTATGCAGAAAATGGACTTTCTACTAAAATATTTTCTATTTAAGTCTTAACTTTTTTATGAATAAAAATAGTGTACTAACTACTAAAGATAAATTCATCTTACTATTAAAATATTTTCATATAATGTGTGGCATCATTAAAATCATTTAAGCATAAATTTCATGATAAAAATCATTTAGTGGTTTGAACTGTCAATACGAAAATCCTTCATCAACGACTATTCGTTAAGATAACAGTCATCTAACGGTAAAAAGTCATAATACCTGTCAACGTTTCAAATTATTTTTTAAACCGCATGCTAATGAGATACACGTAGAAAATTTAATCTTGTAGTGATACGGGTTTGAAAAAAAAATAAAATAAAAATAAAATTGAAGTGCTTCGCTACATGTGTTTGAATATTATATGTATGTATGTTAAGATCATTTTCTAACAGTATATTAAATTTATATCTAAGGCAGATACTTTATATATGTCATGTATTAACGTATATTGACAGTTTAACATAATATCAATAAAACAGCGAATAACATGACATCTATATAGCACGCATGTTTATATCTATTTATTATTTTGGTATAAAGATTTCTGGACCAATAAGTTGTGGACAAACAACAACAATGAATTGCAAATTTATGTTTAAATCAGAGATTAATCTTATAAGTTTACACTCAAAAATGGCTACGATGATAAACAAATTCAAGTCGTCATTGTTCAAGCGCTTCAAAGCTGTCAACCAAGATTGGTAAAATAAAATAGACCTTTACTTAATTAATATTAGTTTACACAAGCGCATCATATTTCATCATTCTTTATATTAAATAATGAACTTATGTCACAATTGTCTGGAAAAAATTCAGCTGAAAATATGTTGTATATTGTTACATGCTAAATAGAAAGGGGATTAGAATCTAAGTTGTAGTCGTTTGATTGATTGTAGAGTACAGAGTACAAAAAATATAACTATACTTCAGAGATTTTCATTGGCAGCTTCTCTTGTATTGCAAATTTAAAAATTTTTTAATATGAAAGAGTGTACATATTATATGTATAGAGATACGATGCCTCTCACCAATCTTGCGTCTGACAAACGTTTCCTGGTCAACACATTTTGCAACCACATTAAGTTGTTCAAACCTTATAAATGTAAAAATGCATTCTCTCACACTCTGAATAACCGTTCTTTCACAATCGTTGGTGTGGTGGATATAAAAAATATTGTATGCATATTTGTATATTTCCAAAATTAAATGCAAAAACTTTATATGTAGATGCGATAACATGGCTTAAAATTGCATTGACCAGTTTATTTTTTTTTAAACGGTAATCAATTAATATAAGCAATTCAGAACGCTACAGTAGCTGCTGATCAGTTATGCGAATACTTATGCCATAAGTTTAGGAATGGGTATTAGGCTCATTAAAGTCAAGTTACAATAATATAGTCAGTCTAAACCGACTATACGATACCCTATACCATCTGTTTAGAGACAGGGTCTTAGGTCAAACGAATTGCATACAGAATATAAGCATAAACCAAATTTGAGTGGCATTCATTTTTTTTGGCTGCATCGGATGCTTTATTTAAATGGGGACTAGTCTAAAAAATGGACCAACTTTGAATATATTTCGTAAAGTCACTCATTTTTTACAAAAACTTATAGAAACCGAATTTGAGAAAAATCTGTGCAACAATTTGGTCTTCGAAAAATTAAGTGAAGATCAGGAGCAGCTTATATGGGTGCCATGATTAAGAAATGACCTGAAGGTTTAATTTTTGGCCTACTGATTATTGGATGTAATGAACAAAAAAAAAAAAAACAAATTTGACCAAGATCTATACAATAATTTGGGTCTTATGGCAATTTATGTATGTCGATCTTATATGGGACATCTCTATCACACTACTACATTTCTCAACTCATTGGTTTAGGATTCAATTCTGAGATTTGCAACTGAAAGTAGCCCGAAAAATAAGAACTTCTGCATCATTAGTTTTGTCAAGATGGCTGCCATTATAATTTAATGGCCATACGAATTTGTTTGGTCAAGGTTGATTTTTATCACTTTTTGTATATTTTAACACGGTTATAACTCGGTAACCGTACGGAAACAAAGTTGTAGATATTGAATAGGAAAAATAAATGCGGAAGAAACCTACCCGAAAAAAGTGCATCCAGTGACTTAAAAATCGCAAAAATGCCCATTTCCCCCCATTTTTCCCCCATTTTCACCCATTTTTTGCTAAATAACTGGATTATGATGAAAATAAAAATTCTGATTCATACTACAGCAATTCTCACACAGAAAATATGAGATTTTTATTTGTTATCATCTATGCATGGAAACAAAATTTAGAACATTTTCAATTATTGTCAATATCCACCCTCGTTGAATACATCAACTTGTCCACTCGTGCCTGTATGTCATCTGAACATGCACTCTTTTTCACCAATTTTAAATGTGAGGTACAATTTCTTAAAAAATAGTTTTTCTTGAAAAAGACCTATCCTTAAAAAGCATTTTTCCTTTAAAAAGTACCATACCTTTGAAAAAGTAACTTTTCTTATAAAAGTTATTTTTCTTAAAAGATTCATTTTTCTTAAAAATATCTCCTCTTAAAAAGTAAATTTTCTTTAAAAGTACCTTCTCTTTAAATGTACCTTTACACAAAAAGTACTTTTTCTAAAAAGTACCGTTTTTAAAAAGGAGCTTTTCTGTTTATTGTAGATGTTCTGTTTTTTCTTACTACACGAGCCACAACACGACTTAAAATATAACTGAACTCGAATCTCTTTATTGTGCATGTTCTGTTTTTTTTTTCAGTACACGTACCAGAACATGAACTTCAAATAAAGCAACACTCAAAAATGTGTGCTTTATGTGTGATTGAAACAAAAAGTACGTGATACAAAAATGTTCGTGTAAATAACGAAATATTAAAACGAACACAGTCATGGTTGTGTTGGGCACCGTAGAAAATTTAGAAACGCACATAATTGATATGAAAATAAAGATATGTGTTGGCTGCTTTTGAACAGAACATTGTGTGTTTCATGTGTGAATTTTCTGAACCTTGATCATAAGTGACGAAATAAAATTTTATTCAAATAACTTTCTATTTGCGTAGTTTGATTAAAAGGTTAGCACGGATACAACTACACTGAGGTCATAAATGGATACGACACAAGCAAGAAAATACGATACCTTATACCATGGTTTAGATACCCTTTCTCTTCGGTTCAACTAATTGGATATAGAAAATAATAATAAGCAAATTTGAGTGGCAATGCTATTAATTTTTTTGGCTCCAGATATGAAAAAGTTCATATCGGGTGCTATATTTATATGGGGACTAGGTCGAAAAAATATACACAAACCAAATTTGAGAAAAATCTGTGCAATATTTTTGTTTTTTGATAGATTTAAGGGAAGATCGGAAAGCAGCTCTATATTGGGCCTATGACTAAGAATTCTCATATAGGAATTATTTTTTGACTACTGATTAATGGATATAATAAACACATACAAACCCAATTTAACTGAGATCTTTATTATAATTTGGATCTTATGGCAATTTATGTCGATTTCATAGGGGTCATTTGTATGGGGACAAGGTCTGAACATGGACTGACTTTCACCTATTTCAATAGCGTTCATGACATGGCCGATAAAAGCTTATATACCAAATTTCATCAAAATATACCCATATTTGCGACCTGTAGTTTGATTACAAGGTTTACATGGACACACAGACGGACGGACGGACGGACGGACGTCGCTAAGTCGACTCAGAAACTGATTCTGAGTTGATCGGTATAATAAAAGATGGGTCTAGGTCAAATATTTTTGGTAGTTACAAACAGCAGCACAAAGTCGTTATACCCAAACCACACAGTGGTATAGGGTATAAATAGAAAAAACCAAATTTGATTGATATTGTTATAGTGTAATTCTTATTCGACTGTGGGATATGCCAAGTATTTTGTGTTTTTCCAAATATCGGCACAAACTTATAATAAACTGACCAAGCAGTGGTATAGAGTATTACAAACGATATATGCAATAATTGAACTTGTTCAGGGATTTCTGTTTAGTCTGTAGATTATCGAATGTATTATATTACTATCTAGTTTTCAAACCAACAGCTATTTTACAGAAAAAAAGAATAACGATTTTACTAGTCAATAACATAAGCATTTACATCAAAAGTAAGCCAAAATCTTCAACATGAGTGATTTATTAATGAAGAGGTGAAACTACTAAGGCCCTATACAACAAAGTTTTATATTTATCAATATTTTCAACACTGGGGAAGTGTCGAACTTTTGATTAATAACAATCTGAGCAATTTTAAAAATTTAGATCATTTATAACATAATAATCAATTTGATTTGGATCAAGAAATCTTTCAGTGTTTTGAAATTAATTATATTTACACACATACATACATATTTTACCGTACCGTATTTAAACTGCACAGTTATTTAAAAACTTTAAAGACATAAACAAAATATTGCCTTAGCATTTTTAATTTAAAAAAATTCGAAAATTTATGCGTAATTTTTACAAGATGTGGAAAGCAATCGGGGCCAATTTTAATCATAAATGACAACTAAATTTAAATGGCAAATATATATTGTTACATAATACATACATAATTTTTCAATAAGTTATTAAATCCATGAAATGTGTTAAAAAAAAAAATCTTAAATTGTATGAAGAAAATCTGTTCAAAGCTAGGACTGAAATTGTTCACCATTTTGGCAACATTGACCTTGAAAATTCTTTAATTTCAAGAACAATTAAATTTCAAGAAAATAACGGGTGATTTTTTAAGAGCTTGATAACTTTTTTTAAAAAAAAAACGCATAAAATTTGCAAAATCTCATCGGTTCTTTATTTGAAACGTTAGATTGGTCCATGACATTTACTTTTTGAAGATAATTTCATTTAAATGTTGACCGCGGCTGCGTCTTACGTGGTCCATTCGGAAAGTCCAATTTTGGGCAACTTTTTCGAACATTTCGGCCGGAATAGCCCGAATTTCTTCGGAAATGTTGTCTTCCAAAGCTGGAATAGTTGCTGGCTTATTTCTGTAGACTTTAGACTTGACGTAGCCCCACAAAAAATAGTCTAAAGGCGTCAAATCGCATGATCTTGGTGGCCAACTTACCGGTCCATTTCTTGAGATGAATTGTTCTCCGAAGTTTTCCCTCAAAATGGCCATAGAATCGCGAGCTGTGTGGCATGTAGCGCCATCTTGTTGAAACCACATGTCAACCAAGTTCAGTTCTTCCATTTTTGGCAACAAAAAGTTTGTTAGCATCGAACGATAGCGATCGCCATTCACCGTAACGTTGCGTCCAACAGCATCTTTGAAAAAATACGGTCCAATGATTCCACCAGCGTACAAACCACACCAAACAGTGCATTTTTCGGGATGCATGGGCAGTTCTTGAACGGCTTCTGGTTGCTCTTCACTCCAAATACGGCAATTTTGCTTATTTACGAAGCCATTCAACCAGAAATGAGCCTCATCGCTGAACAAAATTTGTCGATAAAAAAGCGGATTTTCTGCCAACTTTTCTAGGGCCCATTCACTGAAAATTAGACGTTGTGGCAGATCGTTCGGCTTCAGTTCTTGCACGAGCTGTATTTTATACGGTTTTACACCAAGATCTTTGCGTAAAATCTTCCATGTGGTCGAATAACACAAACCCAATTGCTGCGAACGGCGACGAATCGACATTTCACGGTCTTCAGCAACACTCTCAGAAACAGACGCAATATTCTCTTCTGTACGCACTGTACGCATTCGTGTGGTTGGTTTAATGTCCAATAAAGTAAACTGAGTGCGAAACTTGGTCACAATCGCATTAATTGTTTGCTCACTTGGTCGATTATGTAGACCATAAATCGGACGTAAAGCGCGAAACACATTTCGAACCGAACACTGATTTTGGTAATAAAATTCAATGATTTGCAAGCGTTGCTCGTTAGTAAGTCTATTCATGATGAAATGTCAAAGCATACTGAGCATCTTTCTCTTTGACACCATGTCTGAAATCCCACGTGATCTGTCAAATACTAATGCATGAAAATCCTAACCTCAAAAAAATCACCCGTTACTATAAAAATATAAAGAAATGTAGGTAACTGACAAACAGAAAACGTGCGGCATATTGGAAAATTATATTGTCAGTAGGGAAGAAGATACAAATGCTATAAAACTATAACCAAAAATATCTGTAATCCATGGGCATTGGTAGGTTGTGCCAACTTTTCAAAAATTAATGCTACGCTTCCTCACAGTTTACAAGTGTGATTGACGATGAGTACTATATTGGGTCTTCCAGTCAGAAAGTACCCCAAAAATCCAAATAATAATGCTAGGTCTGCTACACCAACTCATATAGCGGTCAACCACAGCCTAAACTCGAAAGAGAATCATGCACTATGCCCAAAATATACGTTCGGGAACTTTCTAATACCAAAGTAAATAGGTCTCCGGGGCCGGATGATAATATCAGCACTGGTGCTGAAACAATGGTCTTCGACCCTACCTTATCCATTGGCCAAGCTTATCAGCTCTTTATACTGTGGTGCGGTCTTTTATCTTGCTGGAAGTTTCTCAATGTTCAATCAGTCCCTAAAAATCAGGAGCGCTCTGCGCTCTCAAGGATTATGGAGAGTATGATTAACTTCCATATTGTCAACCATCTATAGACCAACTCACTTCCAGTGATCGGTAGTATGGCTTCCGTCGAAATTGTTCTACGGAGACCTTTTAGTTTTCCTTTCTGAGCGCTGAAGTCGATCCATTGACAATTTTTGTGAAAGTAAAGTATTTGCTCTAGATATTTATCAGGCGCATGTAGTACGGGACATTAATATCAAAGCTTTTCCATCGATTTATATCGAGCTTTCACAGAGATCGCCCATTGCATGTTGTTAATGATAAGGTCTCATCCAATGAGTTTCAGCTTAATTCAGGGATGTCCAAAGGTTCCATTCTTTCTCCCTCTCTTTTCCTTGTCTTGTTAATATTTAACCCAATTTACTCTTTCGCAGATGACAGCAATATTTGTCATGCATTTATCTTCTGTCGTGGACCAAGCCATTTCGAGTTTCGGGACAAAAGACTGTCAATGAATGACACACTCAAGCAAAACCTGCTACCAATCTCTTAAGTGAATAGGGTTGATTTCAATGTGCGAAAGACCCAATATTATTTTTTGACTCATAGGTCCTTGGATTCAATAATGTCATCTGTATATATGGTTAGAATAAGTATTGAGGAATCGGATACTCTTAATGCTCAGGACATGCAATGTCGGTTGAAACGAACATGGTTTTCAAGTGTCGAAAGAAGCATTTAAGTGTCTTGGTTTTCTAAAACAGTGCAAAAATTATCTCACTCCTTCTATACTACTCATATTTGACCGGAAATTGAATACAACTCCCACACATAGGCAGGAGCTTTAAAGTCTATTTTGAAAATACTGAACTGTGTACGAGGGAGGGTTCATGCAACTCTATTGACTCGTTAAAATGCCATAGGATTGTTAGTTTTGTAATATTGTGCTAAAATTACTACCACGGGAAACCATCTTCAGAGATTACCGAAATCATTCCAAGTAACCGGTTTTGAGTACATACTACCCGCTTCTCCAGTAGATCACTTCCGTTTGTAGTCAATTGTCCAGTTGACCGTACAAAGCATTGCAGAGAACATTATTTTATTAGTCGAACTAGCCGTATGTGGAATAAACTCTCCACTCCAGTCTTTCCTGACAGTTACAATCTAATAAAATTTAATATCCAAAAACACCAGTCTCTGTTTCCTCCTGAAAAATAAGATATCACAAAGTATTTGAATAATATGCTTTAAAAAGTGGAAAATTCATTTGTTTTCTTAAAATGCGGCAACTCGCTGAATTGTAGGAAAAAAGGCATCCGTTAAAATCATACGGTTGCTAATTCAAGTAATATTTTGGGGAAAGCCATGAATTTTGTAACTGCAAAGCAAAGATACTGCCGCTTGGGTTATCTGCAATGATATATTAAGAGTTCTCTAAGATTTTGGCATTCGAATTTTAAGAAATGAAGCAGAAATCTCCCGAAGAGCCCGATATTAAAAAATCACCCTATTAAAAAAGGAGAAAGTTATGTAGAAATGGCAGGAATACTCAAAAGGACTTGCAGCATTATAAAAAGTCCTAAAAGAAAACAATCGAATTTTAAATATGTCGGAAATCGAAGCTGACTGCTGCATATGACAGGCGAACAGTCGACACCAAAAGTGGTCCATATTCTTTTCTATTTTTTCCAATAACATGTCCTGTACGATTTTAAGTGAACGATTAATTTTTGTATTATAAACATGAACATTTATATTAGTTCATTTGTTTTTATGTTTAAATAATAAGTTGATATATTAAACAAACTATACTCCAGTGTGCAGAGGGTATATATAAGTTTGTCAAAAAAAATTTTCCATTTTGTATTTATGAACTTTATAACAAGCGGAGTTGATATAGCGATGTCCGTCTGTCCGTCTGTCCGTCTGTGGAAATTACGATGACGATTTCAATCGGGCAGCTAGCGTGATCGTTGGCATAAAAAATTGTTCATTGGCATCCTGAGAAGTCTGCTATTTAAAATTGTCCAAATCGGTTAATTAGGTCCCGAGAATTGAATGAAGAAGTAAAAAAAGTCTTGAAAATATATGATTTGTCTATGTTGTTCTTGTCGCGATCACGCCCTCAGTAGTATAACTGGGACGCTCGGTTTTAGTGGGAATGATTGACCAATATCGTGAGAAGGTTTCTGTTTTAAAAATCATGAAAAACGGTTTAATAGGTCCCGAGAAATCACTGAAGAAGTACAACAAATTGAAAAAAAATATATATGTTTCTGTAATGTTCTTGTAGCTGGACTTGTTGTTTTTCAGGTTGTTCTGAAAATAATATAATAAAAACTAATCCTTTGTACATTTTTTATCAACTCAGGTAGAAAAATTTAAAAGTTTCCATTGTTTTGGCATCACAAAAAAAGTCTGTTAGTTAATTTTTGTCATTAAAAAAAAATGCAATGCAAATTTACAAAAATAAATGTTATGTACTAATTTATTTAAAGAAAACACAACAGTAACTTTTGATGTATTTTTTGTATGTAATATTTACACATATGTACATACATACATATATTAAATAATAAAATAATATACATATATTCTAAATATGTATGTATAATAGGCTGGCCTTGGCAAATAATAGGTTAACGTTCTCGGATTTATCCCAAATTTTTGGAACGAAATTTCTACACATTTGGTTATTATATTTTATGCGCCGCATCTAAAAATTGGACAGCACTTACAAAATATTTGAATTTTTTGAATAAATTGTCTTTTATTAGATTGGGGTCATATGTGACCCCAATTCTAAAAGGGTTAATTGAGTCATATTATTTTTTCCGAAACCCTAGGCTATTAAGATAAAACATAATATTTAAAAGTAGAAGAGTGATGAATTTTTGATACAAAGTATTTAGAAAGAGTACATTTACAGAATATTTCTCAAAAATCCAACTTTTCTCGAAATCCGCAAAAATAAAATCCTTGTCAAAAAATTCTGGCGGAGGGATTTACTTAAAAATTAACACAGTTAACCTGCAACATGTATTTAATAAAACCTTAAAGTGATATATCCATTTTTTTAAATTTTGTTTAAGAAAGTTTTTTCAAACTTGAAAAAGGAGTTTTAAAAATTTTATCAAAAAAATTTCCAATTTTCGGCCTCAATGCGCAATAGGTTAACAACGTGGTAATAAAACAATACTTCATATCTGAATACTTATAAGTATAGAGACCAAAAAAGAATGATGGCTTTAATCAGTTCCTCAAAGTTGAAAAAATGTCATCAAATTTCATGAACTAGTTTTTTTGGCATAAAAGTGGTCTGGGGCATTTGCTATTTCTTGGCGAAATTTCATTCGATTTTGAAGTTTTATAACCTGTTGAAAGGATAATTTAATACAGATCCTGAATTATATAACAGCTTGTCGGAAAAATTAAACTATAGAACGAAATTTTCCTAAAATCTGAAAAAAAGTCATATTTTCCCCATATAAACACACTTGAAATTTTCAATCGCTTTGCGCCACGACTAAACGTTTTTTGATTGGCCCAAGACTTTGTATTTCTCAGTTTTTTTGCTATTCGCATATTTCTAGGGGGTGAGACCGACAGTTTGAACACTTTTTTTTATTAAGGGCCACCCTAATGTATATCCATAATAACCGAATGCTAGAAATAAATTGGTATATTATTTTGTTTATATAAAATTGTGCAATATTTTGTTTTAGGGAAAATACATTTCCTTTGCATTAACAGAGTGTCACTTTATTTCGCTCAGAATGACTAATCCACAGTAGATGGCGCCATAATTTTTGTTCTAGTTAGCTTTGCAATAGTTATTTCTATTTTAACATGAATGCCAACATTTTCAATTAGATATCAAACACAACAACGTTAAAAATATACACAGAGCTGAGTAAAGAATAAGCAATGTGTTTTTTGCTTTAAAAATAGTTCTATATAGTTATATAAAATTATTTTTCTGCTTTACCTACAAAATATCTGATTGCGATTATATATAATTTCTAAAAATTGTTTATAATTACTAATGCATTATTATTCACATAAATGCAAAATTTTCCATTCAAATTTAAGAAAATATCAATTGTAAAAGCTGGAATTCAAATTTCCAATTATAAATTAGAAAATATCAATTGAATTTCAGAAAATCATATTAAAACGTCGAAAAAAATAACTTCAAATTTGGAAGACATCAATTGAATTTTAAAAATATAAATTTTATACATTAAACACAAATTGAAATTCAAAAAACACCAAATATGTTTACATTTAAATATGTTTACATTTAAAAAAAATATTGCCATACAGGAGACATTAATCGCATTTCAGAATTAGAAAACATTAATTTAAATTCAATTTTAAATTTAAAAAACCTCAAATGATATTTTGGAATTGCGAACATAAAAATTGTTACATAAATAAAGAACAATTTGATGAGAATGATATTTATATATTATTTTTCACAATTTTTTTGGATGAAAATTTGAAATTATTCAGAAAATAAAGATAACAAATTATTTTAATTAAAATTTTCGGGATATTTGGTACTTTGCGTTTGGCATCCCTAATTTGACCCAGTGTTCAAGATGACTTCAAAATTTGAGTTCATGGTAGGCAAGGTAAAACCCAAAAATTTAAGTTCGATAATAATTGCCAGGTAGTAGTATTTGGACTCAATAAATGAAAATATATTTTATTAACATAATTTAATCAAAAATCAAAAGTTGGCATCACTGGGTTAACTTTCGTATTCTATTGTGTTATTTTGTGTTACCACAAAATAGTGATAGATCCATTTTTTGAAATTTTGTTTAAGAAAATTTTTTAACACTTAAGAAAGGAGTTTTCAAAATTTTATCAAAAAAAATTTTCCATCTTTGGTCTCATTTCGCAATATGTTAACAACATGGTTATAAATCAATACTTCATATCTGAGTATTTATAGGTATAGAGACCAAAAAAAAAATTAGGGTTTTAAGCAATTTGTTAAGGTTGAAAAAATGTTCATCACAATTCATGAGCAAGAATTTTTTGGCGCAAAAGTGGTCTCTGGCATTTGTTATTTCTTGGCGAGTTTTTATTCCATGTTGAAGTTAAATACCTTTTTGAAAAGATAATTTAGTACTGATATCGATTCATATAACAACTTGTCGAAAAAAATAAACTACAGAACGAAATTTTCGTAAAATCTGAAAAAAAAGTCATATTTTCCCCATATAAACACACTTGAAATTTTCAGTCGCAGTGAGGCACCAATAAATTTTTTTTGATTGAACCAAATCTTTGTATTTCTCAGTTTTTTTGCTATTCGCATATTTCTAGGGGATGAATTCGAACACTTTTTTCCCTCCATATAATGAAGGGCCACCCTAATAAATATACATATATCAATTAGATTAATATTTTTATTCTTAATATGTATTAACAAATAGTTTTATGCATACATTTGAGCAACTTATATCTTGCTTGTGTTGTTTACAAAATTTTTGTAAAGAACTGCATTGTTGTTATTGTTTAGTTAATATTTTTTGTTTTCTTGTAAGAGAAATATCGAAACCCTCCTTTACACGATGTTTGTGTTCACACTGAATATACTGGAATTAACATGTTGATTAGACAACATTGCTATGACCTTATATGGGGTATAGTGTATACATTATACAACTATAAGAGTTGTAACTTGCTTAGTAAAAATATGTCACATTTTCAATACCCTACAATACTTCTTGGTTAGAACAATATATACGAGTATATACAAATATAAACATTATTCTAAACTCGGTTCACAGTTTTTTCGAAAAAGATTCAACTTGTAGTCTACTTGTAGATTACCAGACAAATGCATTTTCTATTTTCTATTATAGAAAGCGGCTGGCTACTAAGAATGAATGCAATCTACGATACTTTAACTGACTTCGAATGCCGGAGAGGTTAGTCCATAATGAATGCACGTCCACAATTAAGATGACCAGTCCGTCTAAAGTCTGTAAATCGTCGAGTTTTGTACAAAACTGGCTTCTGTTTTCTTAGAATCGCTTCAGCAACTTGAAAGCTTGGTTTCCAAAAAGATTATCTGGTGGCAAATTAACACAGCCTTATGGGCAAGCAACATTTAATCATTTACGAACAAACGAGTGAAGACGAGAATATTGCATACTTTCTTGGTTTCAGCTTGAAGCTTTAAAAGAAGATATCTATCGATATCAAATAGCAATTATGTTCGGATATTAAGATTGCCATAAGCTTATAATGATTGTACGGTGTGGACAGAATGTTATTAACTATTAGTACGGATCTATTATATGTCTATAGTGAGACATTTTAATATTTGGACATGGACCGTAACAGCTATTAAAGGCCTAGTTACCCACGCGTAACGGTATCGGCGCGAATCAGCTGATTCAACCTGCCTTATGAAAAGCACATACAAGTACTTACCCAACTTAAGCTAAACGTATCGTATCGTTAGCTTCTGTTGATTTTAGATTTTTGATACGTTTGTACGTGACATTTGTGAACAGCTGATAAAGTTTGGTTAATTTTACACAGCAACATGCTGGTACGTTTTTTATGTTCTATAACACTATGGAACAAATTCAGATTAGCAAAAGTTAGGTCGATTCTGAGAGTGAGGTGTGAAAATAGAGGCTAAATTAGAAGACCCGTATCGCGGCGTTTGTTTATGTTAGTTCGAATTTTTTTTTTAATCGACCTTCGAACTTTGCAGTCAAATGCCGATTTTCAGCATATTGTTTATATGGTTTTTTTGGCTATAACTCGTCGACTAATTGATAGTTTTTCGATCTGTAAAAGCCAAATTATTGCTAGAGACCTGTGCAACAATTAAAATTTTTTAAAAAATTGATTTAGAAAATTTTTGTGGTGCTTATGAAGCAAAATGTTGGAAAAATTATTTTTTTTCACGCTTTTTGAAAATATTTTCCACAAAACTAAGTCTTTTTTGCTTTCGGTTTGATCTATAATATGCTTCTCAGTTTCTTCAATAAATTTCATTTGAAAAGAAAACAATCATAATACAAAACTTGCGTTTTCCAGCTTAATATTAATTTACTTCTCATTTTTTATGTACCAATTTTGTTCAGTGTTGGTTTTGAAGAAACATTGAAAAATAAATTATAAAAATATGGAAAAAAATACATTTTTGAAATGTTAGTTATAAAAAGATTTAAGTAAAACAATTAAATAAACTAAATTAATGATCTGGCCAGTTGCCGTTTTGCAGGGGGCTGTGGATCAACATCACTGCTCTCTCTAATTTCTTGGTCATCGTCATCATTATCTGAAATGTCGATAATTTCGTCCAACAGATATTCTGGAATTTCATCTTTGTCTTCCCCTTCTTCCCCTTTTTCCTCGTCTTCCTCTTCCTCAAAAGTGTTTTTATACCACCAACAAATTTTAGCGAGTATTGCATCCGGAGATTTCTTTCCTCTGTACCTTGAACGAAAATAGTTTTCAATCGTTAACATGTTTAAATTGTGCACTCTGACAAAGATATTAGAAAAATCTAGGAATTCAAAATATGCACACTCTATAGTTACCTTATTTCAAATGGAAGCGCAGTTTGGTGATAACGTTCGCCTTGCTCATCAGATTCAGTTGGCAACTGTTGAGCGAGTTGATCAAGATGCTGATGCAAGAGATGAATTTTGTACGACATACTAACCCCAATTTCATCGAAAGCTGCCAACATGTTTGCAACAGATTGCCTGTAGTTGTCTTTGCGTTCTTTACCCAAAAGTCCTTTAATGACTGCTTTCAATGCGAGCCATACATTTAATTCTCGGTCTGTCAGAACTTGATCAAAATCTTGACGACTCATTAATTTCCGTATGTCGGGACCATTAAAAACCCCTTCCTGAATTTTGGCGTTACTTAGTTTTGGGAAAATGTCTTTTAAGCGGTTGAATACTGCTGGTCTTTTTGCGATACATTTCAAAAAAATTTTAGCAATGCCAAGTTTAATGTGGAGCAACAGCAACAAAATTTTCATTCCAGGAACAAGACTTTCGTGTAGCCTATTGTCTTTAGGCCATTTCCGTGCAATGCGACTATTCCAGTTATGCTGTTTGTACTGGTTTCTTCCTTTAATACCTTCTCCGTATCGTAAATCCCAATCGCACAAAAAACACGGATATTTTGGACGGCCAGATGCTGTTAAGCCTGTTATCAATGAAACTATTTTGAGGTCGCAGCAAATGCTCCACTGGTGTTCGTTATATTTGACTACTTCCAGAATTCGTTTCAAATTATCGAAATTTTCACAAGTGTCAGTGCTATACGCAATCGGAACAGAAGGCATTCTATTTGTCTTGTGCAAAAGCACAACTTTTAAGCTGATTAGCGAACAATCGATGAATAAACGCCAATCATTTTTTTATAGGTTAATCCTATCGTCTCCATTAACTTTTCAATATCTTTGCAATAAGCGAAATTTTTTGCATCATTCACATTGAAGAACTTTTCTAACTCTTTTTGGCGTTTTCGATATGCTGTTACTTTGGTTCCTTTCGCCAGCAAATTATTTCCTTTCAAAAATGAAGCCAGTAGTTCTGATTTTTTCTGAGTCAAACACAAATTTGCAACAATTCCATTCAATTGGTTTTGTGTGACTAGGATTGGGTCCTTTGATGTTTCATAGGATGTACCTTCATCAGGGTCGTATTCTGAGAAGAAATCCATGGATGTAGCAGCGGCGGTTGTAGTACTGATATCTGTTTGAAGATCAATACTTCGGTATGTTGGTACTGGAACGAATTCTGAGTGCGGTAATGGTAATTGGACACTTGGCACTTTTACATAAGTTTTATTCTTTGCTTTCCTTCTGTTCAAAGTTTTATGGTAGTTGATACATCCATAGCAATTTTCTTTTTGATGCGGGCTGTTGTCTAACCACATCATTGGTATACCAAAAGGCATAGCCTTCTTGCATAGGAGTTGAATAGCAATTAAAGCAAACTTTTTTTAGGGGCATAGTTTACGTCAGTGATAAACTCTTGTGAGAAATATTGGTTATAGGCTTCCAAAAAAACAAATCGCTCGCATTGCCACATTTTTCATCGCTTGCTATGAAACGTCCACAAACATTACAAAAATGGTCCATTTTACATTTTGGTTCCGACATTTTTAATACAACATATATTATAAATTTTTTTTTTTGTTATTTTTATAAAACCGATGCACTTAACTTAAATCACTCACAAAATGAAATAAGTTGCAAAAAACTTAATAGCGAATTTTATCACGACCGAGCGAAAATTAAAAGACATCAGCTTCGGCTGAGTTTCGAGTCTTAACTGAATCTTCATTTTTGAAATTAGTTCGCTTGTACGAAATAAAAAAAGTCGCTACCTGTGCGGTGGTTGAAAACAAAAAAGTTGTTTTGCTAATTCCTAATTCTTGGAACTTCCCTTTTTATTTACTTCTACCTAAATCGCTATTTATTTAATTGTTTTGGGATTTTTAACTCAAATTATCGAATAAGACCATTTTCTTTTCAAATGAAATTTATTGAAGAAACTAAGAAGCATATTATAGATCAAACAGAAAGCAAAAAAGACTTAGTTTTGTGGAAAATATTTTCAAAAAGCATGAAAAAAAAAATAATTTTTATATTATGCTTCATAAGCACCACAAAAATTTTCTAAATCAATTTTTTAAAAAATTTTAATTATTGCACAGGTCTCTAGCAACAATTTGGCTTTTACAGATTGAAAAAATATCAATTAGTCGACGAGTTATAGCCAAAAAACCATATAAACAATATGCTGAAAATCGGCATTTGTCTGCAAAGTTCGAAGGTCGATTAAAAAAAAATTCGAACTTACATAAACAAACGCCGCGATACGGGTCTTCTAATTTAGCCTCTATTTTCACCCCTCACTCTCAGAGTAGACCTAACTTTTGCTAACCTGAATTTGTTCCACAGTGTTGTCTTAGAAACTGTGATATTGGTTTAATACATAAAAATAATATTTTTTATATTCACCCCTGTTCTTGAAACCACTATCACAAAAAAAAGCTCGTAAATGAAAAAATTCTTAAATCTACGAGTTTTTTGCTGTTCTCTAATTTCAATAAGAATATTTTTTCTCGTTTTAATTCACATAGAAAAGGCTTTGTGAAATCAAAAAAAAATGCCCTTTTTTTCTACTAAGCAGGTCTTAAGAGATAAAAAAAAACTAATTGATATTTAAACTCTATCATGTTTTTTTATTGAACCTTGTCATTATTTTAAAAAATTAGACATTAATTTTATGAAAAAAACGATTTTAAAAAACGTCTACATTTTGCGCTGATTTAAAAAAAAAAAACTCGTAATAAGTGGTCGATGTTAATAAAACACACTTTTTGCGATGATGCTGTTCTATAACTATAATAAAAACTTTTAATTTACACAATCTATTTTCCATTATAATTTTTTCAATTATAACATAGATTCTTTATGCACTAATTATTGCAAATAAAGGAATTAAAAAAAAATTTTTCATCAAATCACATATTTTTATTTTTTTGCATATGTTCGAAACAGTAGTGATGCCAGTCAAATCCAATTTATTTGAATATCGAAATTTTTTTGGTGATGCCCAACTTTTTAAAACTAGAAAAGTCATTCTTAATTGAATGAAATTGAGGAACAAAAACAATTAAATGAACAAATAAGTTGTTATTTTAAAAGAAAATATTTTTCTTTATACTTTTTTTATAAACTTAAGAAAAAACATGCACAAAATACTTAAAAGTTTTTTGTGAAACTGAATAAAGAACCATATGGCACTTCGGTTTCTAGATAACATATTTTCTTAACTCAAACATATGGTTCTTAACTCAAACATATGTATCCATTAAATGAATAACAAAAGTGGTTTCAAGAAACCCAAAATTTCAATTTCATGTGATTTTAAATTCACTCTTATTCAAATAACAACGTTTCAAGAACAGGGCTGATTAACACATTACCTAAATAAACTTTCATCAAGCATTATTCCATAATTTGTAAAAAGAGACTGCAATCTATAATACTAATAGGCTAGGCCATTCCTTGTGACCAATGTTTTGTTCTACCGTTTTATCCCATTTTGACCAAACGTATATTATTTGAAAGATATTTCTTTTTAGCCGTTTTGCAGATTTACAGATTTTTAAATTTTTTCCTTTATTTTGAGTAAATTGCATTTAAAGTGCTACTAACACATACATAAAATTGTACAGTGCTATGTGTGTGTTTACTAAATTTGCTAATGTGTTTGTAATAAAAATGAGTTTGTTTTTTTTTTTGCGAATTGGCTATAATTGATTAGCATATCTTTAGGGTCTTTATTTAATGATAAAATGAAATTTCCTAGAATTTCCACTCGAATTTCGAGGGCTGGAATCTGCTAATATTATTAAAATCATAAAATATAAGAATTTTTCTAAAAAAATTTTATGTGTAGAAAAAGTAAAGAGTACTTGCAAATCAAAAAACTTAAATTCAACTGAATAATTTACATAGGAAAACAAAGTTTATTCATGTAACAGAGTGGACAATATATTTCCTTCCTCATCACAAAACATTATAAAAAACATACTATAATTTTTTTGACAAAGAATTTATACCATGATAAAGTTCAGAGTCTTGGCAAACACCGAAGTGTAAAATTATTGTGGAAATATAATTTTAAAAAAAGTTGCTAAAGATCAAATTTACATTTCTTTTTTTTTTTTTTTAATAACCCACTTATATTGTTGAGTTTAATGTACACTACTTAAAATAATTATGGTAGATCGGTAGATGTTATTTTAGACTGTAGACAATATTAAAATCGACATCATTTTTAGATCATTTATTTAAAATTGTAAAACTTATTTAATAAAAACAACTAAATGAAATAAAAATTCACAATTTTTGTCCAAACCAGGTACATTCACTTTATTAAGAATAAAATCAACATTCACCCAGAGATTTTCATGGTAAATGGACCGCTTCATAATTTATAAATTAGCAATAAAAATAATAAGTTTTGCCATATTCGATTTTTTGTGAATTTTTTAAAAATAAAATAACTCCGAACCTATTGAGTATAAAAAAACATAATATCTGTGGTCACAAGCAATAACCGCCTAACTCGAAAATCATGCTTTCGAGAAAAATAGCTGTTTATATAAATGTAATGGGGCTTCATTACGACTTAGGTCAGTATGTTTTCATTAATAACTTTTTAAATAACAGTGTTAGAAATATGGGGATTTCACGTAAATATAAAGCGTTTTTAGTAGAATATGATAGCATACATAACTCAAATCGTTCTTAAGTCGCCTTAGGCGATTATCGCTTATGACCACAGATATTAGCATTACTTAGAGGTAATTAAAATTAAGATTTTTGATGTTTTATAATAGAATTGATCAAATTGTTTTCAAATGTTAATAAAATCGGTGGAGCATCCTGTTCAAAAACCAAATTAAAAAAATAATCCATAGAATTTTAAATTTGAATTGCTGTTGTTATTAGAGGACCATACATAACACGTTAAAAAAAATTTGGTAGCAGTCATATGAACTCAATGTCTTAAACTATTTAAAAACATTTGTACGCTTTTATATGGTTTTCATGTTTTCAATAAAAATGATTTATAACTTGTTGCAACAAGCTTGTAAATCATTTAATCAACACCTACATTTGCAGCAAACAAATATTGTAACAATTTACATATTTGGGTGTAATATTATATAATTGAATTGAATTAAATAAATAAAAATAATTGTATAAGTAAAATTCAATGAATGAAATGTAGCAAACGAAAATGTTTCGTATTTATTTTATACAAAAGGTGTGTTTTTTATATACATATTAATTTGTTGTTAAAACAAAAAATGCTAGCAAATTCATTGAGTGAAGGAAATTTGTTATGGATTTAGAATATGATTTGACAGTTTGAAAATAGCAATACATTTAAAAAAAACTATACATCATTCAAAACACTTACAAGTTGTGTGTGGGCGTGTTTTTTAGAAAGCAAAGCTAATAAAGTCAGTTGTTCAAACTAACGGAAGCGTTGAAGTAAATAGATCAATTTAGCTGAACTTCTTTGATATTTATATAATACTAGCTGACCCGGCAAAAGTTGTTTTGCCATATAACTTATTTCTAGTGAATATTTTTGTTGTTAGTTACGACGATATGTATTTACCATGATCCCGCCCATTTTTAGCCCGACTTCTCTCATTGTTAACTTATGCGCTCCTACAAAGTTTCAGTGACTCTTGCTGTCATAGAGCTGCAGATATATATTTAAAAAAAATATAGCCTATTTTACTTTCCCAAACAAACCCACAATCCCACAAACACATTTTCAATTTTATATATATAGATGTATGTTGATAACAAGAGGTTTTTACCAATTTTAATATTCCAAACACTGGCAATGTTCAGAGTAATGTTTGGATTTTCATTAATTAGTAATTTAACTAATTTTCACTTGTAACTTCTTATCTTATGGCTCATAGTTTTAACACTGAATTATGTTTTCCTCAAATTATCTTATTTTGTTTAATACTTACATTATTCATAAAGAAAGTTTTCTTGACGACAATTACAATTATTTACGTCATAAACAACCCACTATCTGAGACAATTATCAAATGCATATAGTTATAACCAACGACTTTTTTCTTATACGACAAACAAACTACACGCAATTTTATATATACATATTCTAATACGTGTAATACAGCCATGGATATATAAATGGCACAAAATTAGATTTCAAAAAAATATTAAAATTTTTAAAAACAGCAACAAAATTAAAATTTTTTTATTATGGCGCACAAGTGTACCGTTATGTTCTGCTTATTATTCACCGTTATCAGTTTTTTTGAAACTGGCAGAAATTACATTAAACATTCAGTACCCAAGTAGCTTTCTATAGAATAGCGTGATATTTTATGTAGTCAAATAAAAGTATTTTTTTTTTTCACAAATACTACAAGTATAAACCAAATAAGATCAAAAACACAAAATATACTCCTTTTTATCTAATGGCTCTCGATGAATTCAATAAAATCATATCAAAATAAACCATCAATACTGATATCATAGAGAACGAACTTCCTTCACTTATTCAACCCTGGGTCCATACAGAAATAAATATAGATTTTTCACTTGCTTACAGTAACAAACGAGATATGAACCCTGTAGAGATCAAACCAGTAGGAGTGGCACCAACCACACATGGCAAATAGCTAGAGCGCTATGATGGCCAGAGTCTTGAAACTTTTTGCACGTCAATTGGTTGTTAATGTTAGAAGTTGTACCAAAAATTGGCGGGATTGAGTTAGTGGTTTCTCCCATACAAAAAAAAAAATATCTGGAAAAATTGTCACGACAGACTTGAAACTAGGTGTGAGTCCACGAATGATGAGTGTGAGTAGCTATATCAAAAATGGGCGGTATCAAACCAGTGGGCGTGGTACCTCCCATACACATTAAATACCTTTCATCGTATATCTAGAGTACTATGACGGCCAGTCTTGAAACTTTCTGCATGTCCTTATTCATTAGTCATTATTCTCTGACATCTGTTGATGGCCTCCTGTATACAATAGGTTTTTCCTAGTTTTCCTTTGGGTCTGATATGTAAATATATATTCATACATATTAAATTTCGTTAATACGCTTATTAGTACAGAGGCAATTGGTATTTTTATTGTAGTGATGGGGTCCAATCCAGAGAGTTTCAGTTAAACGCAGGGGTACCTCAAGGTTCTATTCTATCTCTTTCACTATTTCTTAATTTTCTCAATGACCTTCTATGTCAAACTTCCAATCTTATCTACTCTTTTGCAGACGACAGCAATATTTGTTATTCATATTCATACGATCAAAGAATGGGGCATGAGTGAATACATGAATGACACACCCAATCAAAAACTTTTGACAATCTCTGAGTGGGGTCGATTTTAATGCTAGACCCAATATTATTTACTGACCCATTAACGAGCCATGGAGTTACTAATGTCGCCTATATCCATGGGTGGTGTAGACATTGACCAATCAGAAGCTCTTGATGTTCTGGGCATGAGAACTCAGTGTGATGTTCAGTTGGAATAAACACAATTTTCACTTATCGATAATATTAATAGGCAAGGCGATTTCTGGTGACCGATGTAAATTTCACAGTCCTACCCCGTTTTTGACAAAAAAAAATTTATCATTTGAAAGGTATTTCTTTTTAGCTGTTTTCCAGATTTACAAATTTTCATTGTCTCGAACATTTTTTTGGAGTTATGATGGTTTAAAGTTTCTACTAAAACATATCACAATCATAGCCTCTTTTTTACTGATGGTTCTGTCATTAACGAAAAAGCTGGGTTCGCAGTCTTTAGTGAACCTCTAGTAATAAAAAAACGAATTTACAATATATACCAGTGAGCTACTAGCAATCAAAACCTGCGTTGAAAACCTTGAAAATATCTATCAAAAAACCCTTATTATATCTGATAGTAAGAGTGCATTAGAAGGTCTAAATGACCCATTTAATAAGAAGATAATCGTTCAACAAATAAGAACATTAATCACATCATTACTTAATAACAAAATAAAGTTTCTATGGATTCCAAGCCATTTAAATATATATGGAAATGAAAAAGTAGACCAATTTGCAAAAAATTCTTTAAATGACCCAATGTCTACAGAATTTAAATATCAATTCTCAGACTACAGTCAATCAATTAACAAATATGTTTTTGACCTAAGGAATGATTCTTGGCACAATAATAATGAAACAAAATTGTATAAAGTTCAAAAGAATGTACATCCTAAGTTTACAACACAAAATTTACCTAAAGCTGATTTTATTAAACTTACTAGGCTTAAAATTGGCCATTGTTTATTTCCCCATATTATTGAGAAAAGTCCGCCTCCTATTTGTAAATGCGGTCAACCGCTAAATGTATATCATATATTTAACGAGTGTAGATTTCTTTCGGAAAAACGATTAAAATATTGAATACATAATATAGAAACCCTTGCAAATTAAGATGTTTATAAAAATGTTAAGAAATTCTTAATTGAAATAGGTATTTATAATTCGATTTAAATCTGGAAATAAATATATTGTGTAAATAATATAATATAAGTACTTAATAATGTATGGCCTATATAACCTTATTGTGTTGGGGCCTTTCAAAATCCTAAATAAATAAATAAATAAATGTATTTTTGAGCGAAAAAAAAATTTTTTCTTTAATGGCAATTGAGGAGAAACGGATATTATAGAAAATGCTCAAATGAAAAAAATGCACAACGCAGACAAATTCGGAAGCCAAATCCTCGAAAAACAAAAGTGCGTACGAATGCGACCATAGTACGAATGGCAAAAATTGATCCAATCCAGTCATCACGGCAGATATCATCCGACATTAGTCAGTCCTTGGACTTAGAAATATCCAAGAAATATCCAGCAGCAGCGATGCTAACTTTTTTCAAACAAAAAAATTGCAAAAACAGTACCCCAAAAAGCGCTAAAAGAGGCTAAATTCGAATAAAACTAAAAGCCATAAAAAGCGATAGTTGTATTAAAAAAAATAAATGAAATTATTTCTGTGAATTTTCAGGCGACTTCTATATTATTTATACGTTTGACATCATTTTCCTATACCTGTTCATTCTCAAATAAAAACATGACATTTACTTCTTCATCTTTAGGTCATAGTATTGTTTTAATATAAAATGTTATATGTTTGAAGAGAATAACTTTTAATAATTTATTTTAATTAAAACATTTGTTGGAATTTCATAATTAAAACAATAGTCATTTTTAATCTTTAGTACATATTTAATATGTATTAAAGAATTTACAGTGTTTAAATACATTCCTATTCCATATATTTAAAACAGCTCGTTCCGATTTCAGCACCTTAGTACGAAAAAGTAAATATATCTCCAAAGAAACTTGATAATTTATAAAACGGGACGGGAAAATGTTCGTATATTTCGAAGTCTTTCTTATCTTTCACCATGTGTTTTATAAATTTTATAAATAATTCTTTTTTAATCCATATATATAACACTAAGACCCAGTTTTTGAGATATCAGTTAAACTAGTTTTGTTAAACCCAGAATTTATTCATCAATTCCTTTATGAATTTGGACATGTATGAAAAAATTAATTCTCGGTTTAACTAAACCAGGTTTAACTGACATCTCAAAAACTGGGCCTAAGAGGGTAAACGCTGCCAAAAAGGGGATAATTGCAACAAGTGAATCTAGGAATGTGAAATTTGGTGTGTGGATTCCATACGAGAAACAAACTTTGGCTCACGATTAAACACTGGTGTTTGGCCTATGGCTTATAGAAGCTCAAATACTAAATTTCATCAAGATGTATTAATACAAAGTTTAGAAAGACAGAGAGTCGCACAGTCTGTGAAAATTGTTTTTCATTGGCCAAAATTCTGTATCTTTTGAACCGATGAAAATATTTTAGTTGTTATTTTTCTAGTGGATAGATATTTAGTAGAACTTGAGTCTGCTTTAATTTCATTGAAATTGATTGAGTACTTTTTTAGAAATTCTAGGTCAAAGTTGAACTTTTTATTTTTTTTTAACTTCTAGCGTGAAATATGGGTTTTTTATTTTTTTTATTTATTACAAAATGTCATATTTGGATTTTAATAATAATTACAAGCATTTTTTGTAATAATGGGATTTTCTTAATGTTTACACTAAAAAAAATTTGTGCACTCAAAAAAAAAAAAAAAAGTAAAATCAACTGGAAATTTTGCTATTACTACAGAAAAATTTATAAAATTTTATGTTGTCAAATAAATCTGCTGAACATTAGCGCAATGATTTAGATTTTGATATGAAAATGAGGGGTTTTATTTTTTGAATTTTTCTTATTTATTAAAACATTTCATACATATGTGGGTAAAAAAACCTTAAAAAAAAAACTGCAATAGATTTTAATAAAATGTAACAATGTGAGGTTCTGTTTATTATTGTTTTTTCCCGATACTATGTTTTTCGGACTTATAATTATTATTCGTGCAATTATAATTATTATTCATTTGATTCACATATTGATTGCAAATATTTCATATTTTGTTCTGTGTTATTTATGTTCTTAAGTAGGTTTTTGACTTCTTTGTCTAAATCCTGATGTTCCACTTTCCATTGATTTCAAATACTGAAGATGAACGGATCTGACGTTGCCAATAATATATTATTGGAATTTGTGAAATTTCGTGAAATTTTTCTATTATTGTGCTCTCTATAAAATCTGTAATCCTTATTCATTTCTTAGTGATATTTAATGACATCTTCTCCATGATAAAGAATTTTGTGAACTGTTGCAGACATATTTCTCCATGGGTGCTTGGTTGTATATATTCTTGCAGTTTCCTTAGCATAATCTCAGCACTAATTGTAGCTTACTTCAATTAGCTGCTCATCTAACTGGGCCTTGATATCAGTAACTTCTTTGTAATGGCATCATGAGTTTCAAATTTGATTGGCCTGCAGTATTTCGTAGATGATGGTGTCTAATTTTTCCTGAATATTTTGTTTGCGACTGTAAATGCTGATATATATTATAGCAGTCTAGTTTATATTCAAATGTCACTTTCTTATAAGCCTTTTCATAAGCCATCATACTATGTTTCTAGGTAACATAAAAAGGTAAGAAAATGGCATTGGTGCATTACTACCTAAAATGATATATAAAAACCCACTATACAAATGAATTACCTGTGTGTGTTTTCTTTACTACTTGCATTAGTGCATCGATAGGTAAAATAAAAATAAAAAACCCAGGCTAATGACATTCTTACATATAAATATATCAAAAGGGTGGTGTATTTTGTAAGCAGATATCATTACTGGTAATGGAACAAATAATGACTATTTTAAGTTATAATATACCTAGAGCACAAATTTAACACACCATTGTATATAAGTATTTTATACGTTTTAAATTACCATAATTTGAAATTTTTTTGAGTAATTTCATTAAAATGAAACAAGTGTTCTACCCGCGGATCGTCACGGGCGCAAAAGTATACATATGATTAAAGAGAACGCTTTCACCTTTGTCTGGGTGGTATACGTTTCTTGTTCCCTTTTGTTCCCTAGATGTTCTATTCCACTAAAGTTGAAATTTGAGAAAAATATAGTAGTTTAATAAATATTTCAGAACACCCCAATTATTTAACGGTAGGGATGTGACAACTTACAACAACTAAAGACTGCAATCCTACCAAACTTGTAAAGAGGACCCCAGGTCATTATCGACTATAACTTGCTAGTAGTAACAGTTTATTTTTGATAAAAATAACAAAAAAAAAATCACCCTTTTCTGAAATTAAAAAAACAGTTGAGTTTGACGGCATGCCACGCCTAGAATTAGCAATAGTTTAACCCAATTTCTTGGCTACATTAATTTGAATATATTACATACAAAATGGCGTTAAAATTTTAAAAATCGGTGCCAAAAAAAATTGGACTTTCGGCCAATGAAATCAAAATTTCAGCCACAGTGAGTCGGTCAGACGGACGAACGGACGGATGGACATCGCTACTTCGACTCATAAAGTGATTTAAAGTCGATCATTATAATAAAATATGGGTGGTATGGTCAAATATTTTTGGTAGCTACAAACTTCAGCGTAAAGTCTTTATACCATATACCACTAAGTGGTCGTATATCCAAAGTTTTTAAGTTTAGTATATTTTAAAATAATGAAAAAAAAGCAAAGTCCTATGAAGAGTTAAAAACCAGAATAATAGATATTTTAGTGCCGATCGTAAGCAAAAGAAAATTTGTGAGAAATATTCTATGAATAAGTCCAAGCCCAGGCCCCATAAAACAAATCAATAGCAAGAGAGTTTCATTACCAATCTTAAAGTAAAACAATGTGCTCGAAGTGTTGCCGGACGAGTAATTGAGGTTGATCTTGGTTGTTATCGTCCTCTGAGGAAAGCACTGCTTTCAGAGAAAAATCGTCTGGCTAGCATTAATCTTGCTGAAGTATGCATGAACTGGAATTAGAAAACTATTGGCGAGTAGTGTTGGAAAAAATTAAATATTTAAAAGGCCATAAAATTTGCCTACACCCACTATCATAGTTTAATACAATCGTTCGGTATAAGAATCATCCACCTCCAACAGTGGTATTGTATAGTAAAGGTTTCCATTGTTGTGCTAATAGCATAAAAATTAATACTTTACGTCTGGTTTTTTTTTCTGAAGTTATGTTAATATTTCTTCTTTGTTAAATAAATAAAACATACAAATGCTTAAATTAATAAAAAAAAGTTTTAAATTTTATGATTAAAATTTGTGTTACAGACCGTTCAAGTTTTCAAAAATATATTTTGTTAAAAGTTTCCATAGTATTGTCACTCATACTATATTTTTGATTGTTTTTAAAATGGTTTAAATAATTTATATAATAATAGCGCTAACGACGTAGCGGGTATACTGCTATTTTTTTATAATTAGAAGGTGATTCAGCTCTTATTTCGTAAATAAGAGATTTTGTGAACTCAACTATCTGCTGCTTATTAATTCCTTATTCGATTCTTCAGTATTACTGTTAAAACGGGCCTCTTTAAATTTATGACCTAAATAAAAAATTTCGTTCACTGCAGGATCGATTTCATACTCCAAATAATCAAATTTACGCATAGGTGCAATAATTCAATTTGCTAAACTTAACTAAACTAACCTAACTGATATAAGGTCATCAAAAAGTTTTATGTGGTTCGCATATTGGGCTTGGAATGCCAGATTTACTTTTTGTACATCTGATAAAATTGAGCCAAATACGTTTTATAAATATAATTTTTGGAATTGTTGTACATATTTTTTCACAGCGTCTATTCAAACGATTTTTGATTGACAACAACGATTTTTAATTTTCAACTCAAGCCACATATCATGAATATTTGAGTGACTCTTTATATAGAAAACCATCTGGTTGGTGCTACCATTGGAATTTTTTTTTGGCATATCGAAATCTTTGTTAAGCTCGTTTTATAAATTTTGTTCTTACTGACGAATAAGAGAAACAATTATTTTCTCAATGACCCACAAGCTTAAATTTGGAAAAAATACGTAAAATTTTCTTTAACATAAGATGATGTATTTAAAAAGCGCTACAAGCACTGAAACAGAAAAAATAAAAGCGTCATTCAGCGTTTCTTATTTAAAAGGCGCTAAATGGGAAAACCCGCCTTTTGGATTGTTAAAAAGCGTTAAAACTGTCGTAAAAAGCGCTAAGTTGGAATCACTGTCTAGCACATCTGTCAGAAGGCGATTGAACCAGGTAAATTTGTTTTGATCCATTTTCAGGATAGAGCCTCTATTGTCAGAAAAAAATTATTTTAACCTTTTCCGAAGCCCATAAAAACGCATTGATTTCTGGAAAACGCTGTTGTGGAGCAACAACTCGAAGACCAATAGAATAAGACCAAATGGTAGAACCTTTGTACATCATCCCAAAACGTATAGAGTACAATACTAGGTACAACCAGGAGACGATAAAATACGGGAGTGATAACATTATAGTTTGCGGTCCATTTTCTTGGCATGGCGTAGGTTTTCTCATACAAATTTATGGCAAAATAGACAAGTTTCAGTACTTGGACATTTAAGAAAAACATAAGGAAGCACAGGCCTTCGGTTTTGTGCCAAATGAGTACAAATTTATGTTAGATAATGACCTAAAACCCTCCTCCCTACTACTAAAAAATTGGATTTATGCAGCGGAGATCGTCGTTTTTAATTCGCCAATTCGCCTTTAAATCCAATAGAAAACTTGTGGAATGAAGACAAGGTTGAAATCGTAAGGGAAAACAAATGCCAAAAACTCTTCGACTGACGTCAGAGTGCTCGCTACAAGCTATAATATAATAGAAGGTAGAAACCGTTATATTTTCATATAGAAACAATCTATTCAATTAAAAACGTAACAATTATCACAATGTTCAATAAATCGCTGATGAAGGCTGAAATGCCAGAAACCGGTCCGATTAAGAATACAGTGCAGTTATGAATTTTTGAAATATATGCTTTCTTCTTCTTTACCACGCACCATTTAAATAACTTACATTGTAGTTTACCAGCTTCACTCTTTGTTCTCACTCTGACATCTTTTGAGCAAATACATAAGAACATACAAGCGGTGATTTCTAGTTTCTATCATACTATAGCTTGTAGCGCTCACTCTGACGTCAGAGAGTATGGGGCGCACATAACACTTTGCCATCAAAAAAAAAAAAAAGGCTTCAGCTTCTAAAATAGTAACAAATACCGATTTTTTTCACTGTTTTCAGAAAGTGCTATTTCTGTGTCCAGCATATTTCATTGGTTTTTTACTTAAGTTTGCATTATTATTGAATATGAAGGTTTATTCTTTGAAAAAAACCAAACACTTGGTAACCAATAATTGCTGATTTATTATAAGCAAAAATATATTTAAAAAAATGAGCCACTTCTATGTCCATAGCTGTATTTGTATACATATAAATGTTCTCCTGAAATGAAATAAAACAGCATGCAAAAATATGTACATAAAAAATTAAGTAGCCACTTCCTTGTTAGCAAAAAATTTATAGATAGCTTATAGCCATTGGGTTAAAAAAAAATTATCGTTTTGTACAATACAATATGCACTCGTATGCCTGAGCAAAGAAAGTGGCTTTTAATTAACGATATAAGTGTAGAAAATAAATGAAAGAAAATTTTATAATAATGGATAATAGTTGAAAAAAGTTGTTGAAAAATGGAAAATATTAGGAAATATTAATTTGTTAGCTACCGTTTGCAATAAAAATAAATCGATTCACAGAACTAACTCAGGCACAACAGAGTATTTTTGAAAAGGACTACGTGAATTGATATTTTATTGAGTCGCTGAATGTTTTAAACAAAACCATTAAACCAGACTAATGAACTTTAATGATTTTGTCTTATGTACGTCTAGATGGAGTCTGTACGTAATCTAATCCGCTGCCTGTAGTTTTGAGCAGAAATTAGAACAAACCAATCTGATTGCTAAAAATATCAGCAAATAAAAAGATCACATGTTGCAAACACTATTTTCAAATCAAGTTAGTGTACTTAGTCGAATTGGCAGATATAAGCGAGACTAAAATTAAAATTTTAAAACTTAAAAAGAAAAAATCGGGAAAAATCTAATTCGAATAATAAACAAAGAAAAAACTTATAAGTATTTATCAATATTTGAGGTGGCGTTCTAATTGCGGTTACAAGCTGTTTGTCATCTAAATTGCTAACAACTCAATCCGATATTGAATTCGGTAGTGTCAAAATTAAATTATATGGTAAATAAATCTATTTGACTTGCTCATATCCTGGTTCTGGCTTTTTATCATCAGTTTACGATTATAATTTCCAAGCTATAAAACAAGTTGTACAACCCACTAAGCCTATTGATACTATTTAATTTTTGATGATTTTAATTTACCTTCTCTATTGTGGAATATCTCTACAGAAACTTATTATATGATTCCAATTAAATTTGATGTATTTTTAAATAACTTATGTTATTTATAATTATATTTTTTTTACCATTAAATGTGCAATTTTGTTGTAAAAGGAGTTTCCTTACGGACTACTGATGATCATACTTTGTGTAAATAAAAATCAATTAATTTTCATTTTACTCAACGTTTCGCCTGCTTTTGTCAGACTTTTACAGGAGTGTTTTCATTTTTGAACTAGCAGAGCCCAGCCCTCGAAATTTGAGTGCAAATTCTAGGAAATTTTATTTGATCATTCAATTTATTCCTTTCAATGTTTTTAATCTATTTAATTCATTAAGTTTCATTATAAATATTTGTTGAACACACAGAAAAAAGGCCACCTTGTATGGCACCTAAATGTATTCAAATTTTTGGCAATTCACACTTCAACACAGGGTATGTGTTATGCAATTATTGTAATGAAATCTGTACCTTAACTTTCGTGTTGCATAATGTGCACACATAATTTTGCTCAAACTCAATGAATTTAAACAGTTAATAGCTCAAAAGAAACAGGTTGATCCACTGAGTGTGCTGAGAGTGAAACGATCAACTTCCATTTATTAGAAGAGGAGCTATCAGAATTCGAATTGCTTGAGTGAATGTGTCTCATAAGAAATGTACAGGGAAGATTCGCGTTTGAGTATAACTTGATTAAGGTGGGACTTGAGTAAATTTCAATGATTGATAACATATCTGCGTCTAACTACCTTCCATTAAAAAAAATGAAGGAAATCCGGATAGAACGGCCAGACGGACTGACTTTATTTTTCATAATTTTTTTTAATACATAAATGACTCTATATTATACCTTTGTAATTTTAATTACTTATTTATCTAAAGCAAGTAAGAAAATTATAGTCGGTCTAGACCGACGATACGATATCCTATAACATGCGTTTAGAGACCCTATCTCTTAGGCCCAACTAATTGGCCATAGAAAATAAGCATAAACCAAATTTGAGTGGCATTTTTTAAATTTTTTTGGCTGCAGATATGAAAAAGTTCATATCGGATGCTATACTATCCTGACCATGGTTGGTAAAGTCTCTTGTATTTTGCAAAAGTATATATAAACAAAATTTGAGATGAATCAGTGCAATATTTTTGTTTTTTTTTTATAGATTTAAGTGAAGATCGGGAAGCAGCTCCATATGGGGCCTATGACTAAGAGTTGTCCCATAGGGATAGTTTTTGGACTACTCATTAGTGGATGTAATAAACACATGAAAACCCAATTTGATTAAGATCTATACAACAATTTGGATCTTATGGCAATTTATGTCGATTTCATAGGGGTCATTTGTATGGGAGCTAGGTCTGAACATGGACCGATTCTCACCAATTTCAATCGCGTTCATCCCGTGGCCGACAAAAGCTTATATACCAAATTTCGTCAAAATATATTCATATTTGCGACCTGCAGTTTGATAACAAAGTTTACATCGATACACAGACGGACGGGCGAAATCGACTCAGAAAGTGATTCTGTAAATGGCAAACAAACTGATACTGTGTATACTGATTTCAGTAAGGCGCTTGACAAGGATCTTTTATTTATGCTTCTTGTACAATAAGTACAAATCTTAAAAACTAAATATTAAGAACTTAAAAAAAATTTATTTTTTTAAACAAAATTATTTTCAACAATTTAATTGTCATTACAAAACGGTGCTCCCAATAATCAGCGGGGTCTTATGGTATTGTAGGCAGTGTTTTTCAGATTTCTAGCAAGTGGATTCGGATGAGTTTCCAATTTTAGCTTTTGAGACTAATTTAGCTTGAAAGAAAGAAAGAAAAAAATATATACTCACTTTCTATATTTAAGATGCAACGCTGCACCAAAATTGCTCCACGGAAATTTTATTAATATTTTTTCCGGAATGTACTCTGTATTGCGCCACTTTTCCAGTTAATTTTTTGAAAATCAAAAATAAATATTTTTTTTAAAAATGCACTAGGTTTGCAATTTTTAGGATCCGGTAGCTATTTTGCTATTTTTCCTGTAAAAGGCTCCTAAATCCCCATCTTTTGTGGGGTTCAAGCATTTTCAAATTGGAAATAATAACGAAATCGGGATGCGCTAATATCTATATTGTCTTTATTATGCTGTTATACAACGGAACTTTGTATTCAGAGGTCAGTTTGACTTAGTGGTTTATTAGCAAATGGCGACGAGAAGCTTTTAATTTCATTTCGGTTTTCTAAACTTCAATGTATTTGCGCAATGCAAGGCGTCGATCCAAATGAATGCCAAGGTAGACGACATTGTTGGTGTGTGGGATTACAACGTTGTTCAGCGAAACTGAGGAACAGGTTTCGAGCTATAAGCTGAATGTTTGCAATTATGTTCATTTACCTTGATTCTACAGGTAGAGAGCCATATCTCGACATCGCGTAGTTGTTCATATAGAAACATTGATGACATTCTAGGGCTCCTGTGAGTGCTAAGAATGGCTGTATCATCTGCAAAAGTTGGTATATCAGATGTAAAAACTATACACAAAATTGGACGTAGAACACTTTCCTGAGGAACACCTGCCTTGATTTCAAACTCATCAATGGTATAACTTCTGTACTGTACTCGAAAACTTCTATTGTGACTGTCTGATGGAAACATATTTTGAATTTTATTTAGCAGACCTTTGTGACATGTTTTATCGAATGTTTGGGCAACGTCTTAGGAGATAGCCCAACAGTAATTGCTATTTTTAAATGTTCTTCAGATCCGATCGCTTATCTGATGTACCTGTTCAATTGCGCCATGTTCTTTACGAAAGCCAAACAAGTGTTTGGGTGTAACTTCATTTTCGGTAAGATGAGGTATAATTTTTGCCAAGAATATTTTAGTTTAGACACGGAAGAAGACTTTTAGGTCTATAGGATGAAGCAGGTGTTTTGTCATTACCGGGTTTGTGGATCATAATAATCTGTGAAGTTTTCCAGCTATATACTTAAACCAATATAATTATATAATTGCTGTCATAGGTAGTTCTTTAATCGTTTTTGGGCTTTGTTAACATCTAGTTCATTTTTGATAACATTGTACAACTCATCGCAGGTGAATGTGATTGGTTTACTGTGGCCTGATTGTTTTTAATATGTACAGGAATCTGATTGGTGCATGGATTTGGTACAAAAAAAAAACGTAAGTGGTTTAAATGGTGCGTGGTAAAGAAAATTTAAAGTGGTTTAAACTTTTTTATTGCTTTCCATAGAGAATAATAAACGGTTTTTCAACAGGGACGCTACAAAAGTAGAAAGACAGGGACAGCAAACGACGCCATATTTCTTGCCGCTCTTTTGACGCTTCTCTTCAGTTAGGTTTGCCATTTCATGATGGAAAGACATACGAGCCAACAGCGAGTCGACATTATTAAAATTTACTACCGAAATTCGGAGTCAGTGGCCTCAACGTTAAGAGCGCTACGTCCAATTTATGGTCGTAATAATCGTCCTAGCAGATCAACAGTTGAGCGTCTAGTGGAAAAATTTGAATCCACAGGCACAGTATAAAATGTTCCCATGCCAGTGAGACAAAGAAGTGCCCGCAGTGTCGAGAATATTGCTGCCGCTGAGGCTTCAGTTAAAGAAAGCCCAAATGTGTCTCTCACACGTCGTTCTGTGACGTCGTTGTGGCATATCTGTGACGTCGTTGTGGCGAATTTTGCGAAAAGATCTTGGCCTACATCCTTACAAGATCAAATTGGCGCAAGAACTGAAGCCGCTCGACCACCAGAAGCGTCGTATGTTCATCAATTGGGCTGAGCAACAAATTGAAAATGATTCGGATTTTCGTCGAAAAATCATCTTCAGCGATGAGGCTCATTTCTGGCTGAATGGCTTCGTCAATAAACAAAATATGCGTTATTGGTCAGACAGCAATCCGCACGTACTCCATGAGTCATCTTTGCACCCCGAAAAAATTACGGTTTGGTCCGGTTTATGGGCCGGCGGCGTCATTGGGCCGTACTTCTTCCGTGATGATCAAGACCGGCACGTTACTGTGAATGGGAATCGCTACCGTTCAATGATAACCGCATATGTTTGCCCCCAATTGGATGATATGGACCTGGAGGACATGTCGTTCCAACACAGCGAATGTCACAATCAATTTATTGGAAACCAAGTTTGGAGAACGTGTTATCTCACGAAATGGTACAGTCGATTGGCCGCCTCGGTCGTGCGATTTGACGCCGTTGGACTATTTCCTGTGGGGCTGCGTCAAGTCTATGGTCTATGCCAACAAGCCAGCGACGATTGATGAACTTCGTACGAATATCGAACGTGAAATTGCAGCTGTATCGGCCGATTTATGCTTGAAAACTGTCTAATATTGGGTTCAGCGTCTGGACTTCTGCAAGCGTGCCCGTGGTGGCGATGCAAAAGAGATCGATTTCCATACATAATGGCATCGAACGTACTTTCACAGGAATAAAGAATTTCATTGATATCTAGAACCGTTTTTGTTTTATTTAAAAAAACTTTTGTAGCGCTCTTATTGAAAAACCCTTTACTATAAAAGCGCAGATGTTCTTTCCGGTGGTCACCAATGCAGCCATCTTGGACCACATTTATTTTCCCTTTTCGTAAGTGTTCTACCAAATGTAATAAAATTTTCAAATACATATATTAATGTACTCTGCTGACGTTAATATATTTTTGATTTATGACGAAAAATTTAATCACAAATAAAAAATTGAATGAAACTAAACCCAACCAAATGCAACTATATGTGATTTTGCAGAAAAAAAATGCACATCTGTATTCTATACATTGGGCGGACGCTCGTTGGAACAAGTTAAGGTTTTCATTCATCTTGATATACCTATTGATGCAAAACTTAGTTTTGTGTCACGAATCGACATGACGGTAACAAGGCTAACATTAAACAATCGGCTAACGAATTTATTGATTCCTATATATCAAAGCAATTATACACATCACTTGTAAGACCAATTATGGAATATGTTACTGTTATTTGTTATTGTTTAGTACATCATAAAAAATGGTCAATATAATTTCACAATTAATTCTATTGACACTAAGTGGTTGCGAAAATAGGGGAGGGTAATGTAAAAAACCTAACAACCAACAAGTGCAACGTTTATAATGCTAAATAGTATTTGTGTCTTAAGTCTTTTATCTTTTATTAAAATTATTGAAAGCCAGTCAATAATAACAATTGTAAACAATTTCAACGATAATTAAAAAAAACTGTCAACAAAATTTGAAAATATTTGACAATTGTGAACAATTTCTACGTATGTCATAAAAACGGGTCAATAAAATTTGAATCAATTTGGTTGAAACAATCGTCGTTTTTAATGGGGTGTATCAGATCGCGAATTGATGTTTCAATTTTTCGCAGTACAGGAGCCATAACACGAACTTAAAATATAACTGAACTCGAACCTCTTTATTGTTCATGTTCTATTTTTTCGCAGTACACGTACCAGAAAACACGAACTTAAAATAAAGCTACACTTGAATCTGTGTGAAACCATGTCATGTGTTCGGCACCGTACAATATTTAGAAACACCATAATTGATATAAAATTAAAAATATGTGTTCGTTGGTGTGAGCTATATTTGTTTACATATATGTACAATTTTTTATTCAGTGTGTGTTTTTTTCTGAACTCTGGTAAAATTAGGGGAATATTATTTGCTATTTACACAATATATGGCGTAAAAAACCAGCTGGAGGTTACGAAAGATTTGGCATTGCCGCATTTAACACTCTTATTTGTTATACCTAAGAACCACTTCTACCCAAACACATGTAGGCCTAAACCTATACAACTTTCTAACTTGATTCTTAAAAAGTACCCCTTCTGTACTGTAAAGGAAATGTATGGCTTACTCGAATCTCAAATAACACAAAAAGCTAGTTCACGAATGAAGGATTTGACTATTTTTCTTTTCGAAATATTAATAGCTAACCATTTACTTAAGCTTGTTTTTTTTTAAAGAAACATTTCTAAATTGGCAGCATAAGTAATAAACATGACAACAAATATGTCTACCAAAAACAAGTTTAGAATATTAATATTTTTTCCTCAAACGTGGACTTTGAAATTTGCTTAAAGCATGATCATCATCATGAGAATGGATGAATGGTCACAAGAAAAAAGTAATGTAAAAAGTAAAGTAAGAAAGTTGTAATCAGTCTAGGCCGACTATTCGATACCCTATGCGCCATGAACTTCGAACATGCCTCTTGAATTCCACTTTACTGGGTACGGAAATTAATGGACCTAAAAATAAGCATAAACGAAGTTTAAGTGAAATTGGCAAATATATTTAAACAGAAAATATTACAAATACACTATACTCGTACAATCAATGCCATGTACTATTGGTAATTAAAAATAAATTGAATATGAATGAACTTGGCTTATCGTAATTTTACCCCTAAGTTAACTTTATTATTTTATCTTAAATTTAGAAATGTAAATAAAGTTATCTGCAAAATTTTTGCTTTACTTTTTAATATTATTTAAAGCCAAATCTATTACAAAATATCGCTAATTTATATGTATATTAAAAGAATTTATGAATAAACTTTGCATTCAAGATTTTTTTCAATATTTTTCTTCTCTCAAACCTCTATAACTAGAGTTCTAGTTAACGTATGCTATTGACATAGGTCTAAGAACACTCAGTGGATCAAGCTCCTTCTTTTGAGCTATTAACTGCTTAAATTGGTTGAGTTTGAGGAAAGTTATGCGTGGAGAATCAACTTTACTTTTACTGTACGTTAACTTATCTTGGCATATTTTGGTATTACTGTACGTTGACTTCTCTTGGCAAATTTTGGTATTACTGTACGTTAAGTTCTCTTGGCATATTTTGGTATTACTGTACGCTAACTTCTCTTGGAAAATTTTGTTATTACTGTACGTTAACTTCTCTTGGCAAATTTCGGTATTACATTATAAAAATTAATATAATATAATGCTGCGGACAACACGGGTCCTCTAGTAATGTTTAAGTAGAAAAGCATCAAAAACCTAAACTCTATTAAAATTGTTTAACAAACTCACATGTATATATTATGTTAATAAGGAAATGAATTGAATTGAATTAAAAAAAATTAAATTATTAGATAATTAATTAATTATGCTGATTTTATATCAAAAAAAAGTAAGGATCTGGAATTTGGCTATGCCGAATTTTTGATACCCTCCATCTGTGTTTTAAACTCAATATTATAACCACTGTTCGGTACGGTTGCCATTTTAGTACACCTGCCGATCATTAATCTTTAAATTCTAATAACATTTAAATTTAAAGTTGATTGTTTTTGTTTTCTTTTTATAAAGACAATGATGGATTTTTCTATCTGAGAAATTGATTTTTTTTTCTATTATTTTGCACTGCTGGGTCATGCGTAATTAAGAAAATCAGCTAAATCCTACTACAATTAATATTAGTTTACGGATTAAAAGCATCTGAAAAAGGGAATTTTTTTGAATAGCAGTGTTTTTAGTTTCAATGTTTTAATCGGAGTACATTTTCTGTAACTGCCGGCGGCTGTAACGGCACGACTTGTACCTTTGAAGACGTGGAGTATTACGATACATAACCAGTCATAAAGCCAGCGCTACAAAGCCAAATAACACACCACAACAAAACAGTTACAGCAATCACACACAGCAAATAAAATTTTGAATAACAACAATAATAACAAGAACCACATAGAGAAATCATATTTTCATTTTTATTGAAATCTCGGAACTTGTTGAACCGATTTCAATGATTTTCAACAATAAACTGCTAAAGATGTCTGTAAATTATTTGTATAAAAAATGAGCAATCCAGCTGACCTATTGAGGGCATGATCGTGATTTATACAGACGGACAGACGGACATCAACTCCGTTTGCTACACGGATCAAGAAAATATAAATTTTATGGGGTCAGATTTTTTTTTTAGATTGTTATAGATGGAATGAAAAGTCTATATAGGAGGCCGGTTCCAGAACCACCCGAACTGACGTTTAGATGGCGGCAGTAGTTTGACAAAAATTACTTTGGTGAAAAGTGGCAATCTTATAAAACATCTGTTTTAAGATTAAAGGCACCACAGTGTTAGCTTTTTTTTTACTTTTGGACCAATCAAAAGTAAACGATCTCAGTAAATTTGTAATCATGGAAAAACATAGCCAGTATTATAGTCAAGCTAGGTTCTGCTCTGGTGAATTCTGCTCCTTCATTTACGACTATAAAATATTGGGTGGTAGAGTTGAAACGAGACCGTACGAGCTGTCAAGACGAACCAGAAACGGTTAAGAAAATCCCCAAAATGGTATTGGATGATCCTCGGCTGAAGATGCGTGAGGTAGCTCAAATAATATTTATTTCAAAAAGTGCTATACATTGAATATTGACCGGAAATTTTGAGACGAGAAAGCTGTCCGCAAAATGGGTGCCATGTTTGCTCACAATAGAGCAAAAACAGCGTCGTAAAGGTAGAGTGTTTGTGCGACAACAAAGCCAAGTTTATGCATCGATTCATTACCATGGATGGGACTTGGCATGAGTCAAAGACGCAGTCGAAACAGTGGACTGAAATGGGAGAGTCGAATCCAAATGAGGCGAAGAAATGTTATGGCGAGGTTATGGCGTCGGTTTTTTTTTAGGAAGGAAAAGCAATCAACAACGAGTATTATGCTGTTATTTTAGCGTTTAAGTGATGAAATTAAGGAAGCACGGTAGCAAAGAATTTGTGTTTCAAGACCGGTTTACAGATACACACTGCTGCGATGGACAAAATCCTTGAATTAAAGTTCAATTTGGATAATTCTCGGATAACTTTCTATTTCCAAATTTGAAAAAATGGCTCGGTGACGAAAGATTTACCAACAATGAAGAGGTGGAGCCTGCGGTTGATGCCTATTGTAAGGAGCTAACAGTTCTTACTGTAAACAGGGTATGGAAGCTATTGAATATCACCGGGAAAAGTGTATCGATCCAAGAGGAGTTTATACTGATAAATAAAGAAAATTTTTCCAAAAAATGTTGTGCTTTAGGTTTCAGGTCGGATTGTTCTGGGACCACCCTCGTTAAAAAAAGTGCATATTCTGTAAAACTTATCTGAGATTTCTGAACCCTGTTTCTACATTTTTATAATATAATTTTAATTATTATTATTGTTTTACGCGGTGAAATCTCGCAATCCACAGTATCAAATTTTTAAATTTTTAGGCCATCAAAAGCTCAAAAAAGGTGTATTTTTTAAAGATTTAAATGGCAATGATAAATAACACCTCAGAAACCCAAATAAAATAAAATATATGTAAGTAATAAAAAAAAGTAACGACACTTCAAATGTTGTACGAGTTGTTAGCCGTGATAAATCTGTTTTAAGAGCGTAGTCTAACTTTAAAGATTTGTAACCTTTTTGGTTTTTAAAATTGTATTTAAAATTTTTCTTTGTAGTATTTTTAATTTGTATATAATAACTATATATTTAGTCAGTTAAAAAAAAAAATGGAAAAACAATAAATCTTCACAATAAAATGTCAAGCGACAGGGGCGATCATATTTCGTTCTATATAAACTTAAAATATATGTACATATCTATGGTCATTTAGAGTGTTGAAATCTCAGAAGTGTCAAACAAAAAAATAAAATAAATTAAAATAAAATAATTTGTTGTTTATTCAAATTGGCCAGCCTTCCTCTTAATATTTTAAGTTTTATTGTAAAAGAAGTTATTGTTGGATTTTTCGACATCATAGAAACAAAATGGACAATTTCTCCGATTTTTTTTTACAAAATTTCGGTCTTATGAAACATAGATAATAGTTTGTTGCGATATCTAGACTTACAGTTCTATTAGTTTTTATAATACGGACTTTCGATGCCCTAAAATGACAAACTCACACAGAATACGTGCTTTATAAAAATAATTTAATTTTTAAAATGGCGTTAAAAAAATGGGCTCTATACTAGTTCTATGATAGAGGATACATAAATTTTATCTAAACAAAAGAATTTCATTAAAAATTCACACTTGTCATTTAGAAAACATATTTACCCTTTCTGGAAGAAGTAATTGTGAATCTAAAACACTACAAACAGGCTTTTTTGCCTCTCAAGATATAAAGCAAAAAAAAAAAAAAGCTGAAGTGCACCATAATAATCATCATAATATCAATAAAATTCTGATTATAATCTGGGGTACGCGCAAGACAAACAGATAAGCATAAATTCTGTTTTAAATACATGCATATGTTTGCTGTTCAACAAAGTAAAAAAAAAATGAACTTTCTTTAGACATTTTTTAAAAATGTTTGTATATGGGTTGACAGCTTATGTCAACACGCCTTTTATGTAAAAAATTGCAGACACATGTACATAAAAAAAAACAATTAACATTTCAAATAAATAACAATAAAAAAAATAAAAATAACGAACTCAATTTTAAACACGATCACAAATAATGTGTCAAGATCAAATCATTAAAATGTAGAGCACATAATTTGAAGTTTTCCACAATCTATTTGGTGCTGCTGGGCAATTCTTCTACTGCAAGACGCAATTTACACTGTGCAACAGCCATTCTGGGGGGGAGAGCTTCCGAATAACATAATATATTCATATATATAATGTGACCTCTTCTACGCTTTTAGTTTTCAACCGATTTTGACGAAAAATATACCATTTGAAAGGTATTTCTTTGCAGAAATGCACTATATTTACAGATGTGCACCATCCGGTACATTTTTTTAAGTAATAATCATTTAAAGTTGCTACCAACACATATATAAAACACATAAAACTTTTGAATGCTATGTGTGTGTTTATTAAATTTGGCAATATATTTGCAGAAAAAAATATTATTATTTTGAGCTTCCTTTTTTTATTGAAAGATTTATGTTAATAAAATGGAATAACCAAGAACCCTTCACGGAAAGTGATTGCATGTTGGATACCAAGCCCTAGCATTTCACATTTTTAGTTTTTTTAATTTAAAATATTTTTTAGTTTTGCTTCTTTTTTTTTATACATATATATACATATATATATTTTATTTTTTTTTATATAGCCACAAGAAACATAAATATCTTTCCTTGTGCCCAATTCTTGTATTTTTATTCTTGAATATATTTTAGCCCGAATTAGTCCATCCCTGACTTAACATATACTGACGATGATGCTTCAATTACCATTTTTATGTGACATTCTACTGCTTGAGTGTGATATGGATAACTAAACAATTTAAAATTTTTGGAAATATTTATGAAAGTTTTTCTGAATTTAGCTTCGGTGATACTTTTAGTGAGCGGTCGTTCTATTAACTTAACATATTGCCAATTAAATAGTTCGGTGTAATCGGTTGCTTTAAAATTTATTTCAGAAACTTAAATATCATGAAAATATAAGCTGTTACAATTTATACGAGAGCAAATATAGAAGGAATACCTACTAGAGGCAGAAAGCAAACAAGAAGGCTTCATATTCAGGCGTGGACTGCTATCCGAGATGTAGGAAATCTTCTAAACGAGGCAAGAAATAGAGACGGTTTTGCTGAAATTTTAAAAAATCTTTGTAGCATAATTGCATTCATAAGGTGCACGATAACTTTATTTAGTCACTACTAAATAAAGTTGTCCAAAATATGTGCAATTACAAAACATTCGCTGACACGGAACTACATTAAAGTTCAATGCCCATACGCTGTGCATTGAACTATACAATTGCCGATACAGCGAATGTTTTGAGTTATAAACATTAGCACCATACCACGAAATTGTTGTTGGTTGTTTTCGTGATTTCTGCTGTGTTATGCTTTCGGAGTATAACACAGAGAAAACAAATAAACCTACATGTATGTATGTATGTATATTTTGTTTATTCTGGTTTTATATTATTATTAATATAAAAAGAAATAAAAACATAATAAAGAGAATCATTAATCATTATTCATTGGATTGTAACAAGTAAACAATCACATTAAAAAAGTGTGTGTTTTAATTAAATAGAAGTTTGAAAACATTTTAATATCCTTTTACTTTTTACATGGCGATCCTGCCAGGAGATGTTCGTGACAGGACTCGAGAAAGGACCTTTTGCTCCTACTAAAAAAAAAAGAAACAAAAATTTTTTTATAAAACAAAGTCCAAATCCAAAACCCAGTGAAAAAAAAAAAATTTTAAAACATTTATTTGGAAATTGAAATTCCCAAAGGACAAAATAAAATTTAAAAAATATATATCACTAAATCGGTAAAAACAAAATAAAATTAAAAAAAAAAAAAAAAAAATATATCACTAAATCGGTAAAAACAAAAAAGGAACATTCATGAAGTTTTACGGCAAAATATTTTGTAGCCTTTAATAATTAAAAAAAAAAAAAAAACAGAGTGCGATAAGGCGTTATTTTGTTCAAAGATTTGATTATAATTGAGGCAACAATCAATAATATAATGAAGCAGCAATCTATATGAACATCAGCTTTTAATTTAACTCCTTGGTCAGAGAAGAACGAAACGGGTGTGGCCAATACACCCGCAACAACATCGTCCACATCAACAACCAAAAAAAAAGGAGAACAAGTTTTATCAACAACGGTGACAGTTCGGTCAACCATCAAGAGCAGCCACAATCAAGAGCAGCCACAACCACCCGCAACAACCAATGGAATCATCATTTTCAACTGATAAATAAGTATCTATAATTTTATTTTTAATGTTAAAAAAAAATAGTAATTTGTAAACAAGGAAGATCGCGGCCACAAGCGCTGCAATCAACCTAAATTTTTCTCTAAAAAATATTTTTTTTTAAAAAAGGAAGATCGCGGCCACAAGCGCTGCAATCTTTGTTTTATTATATTGTAATACTTTTTTTTAAACGGAAGATCGCGGCCACAAGTGCTGCAATCAACCAATTCATATTTTATTTGACAATATTTTTTTTTGAAGAAAAACAGTGTACAAAATAATTTTTTTTTTATAAATTTTGAATATGAAATTATTAATTAAAGGAGATTTTTTTTTCCAATTATCAGTTTTCTATTGAATTTTTATTCTTTTGTGAGGTAGTTTTAGTTTTTCTTTTGTCTTATTGTGAAAATGGGAAAACAACATTCAAAGATTGACAACTAAAGAAGTGGTTCTTTCTATTTAATATAACTTTTATTAAAAGGATAAATACTTAATACTTAATACTTAAATAATTAGGATGCCTAGACGGACCAGAAAATATATCGACGCCAAACTGAATAGGCCCTACTCGGAATTCAAACCATTGACCGAAGCGGAACATGAGAATCAGTCAAGAATACTGGACATAGTAGATAAGGAAATACTAAGATTAGCCCAGGAGGGATACTTTACAAACGGGATAGAAGACTTTAGACCCCCGGAATACAGACCCGAAAGATATAGAGACAAAGGGGCAGAGTCAATGAGGAACAATTAAAAAAAAAAAAAAAAAAAATATAATAAATGATAAATTACTTGACATTACTATATATATTATTAATATACCGTCAAGTAGGATTAACTGAATATATGGACACTGAAGTTGCAAATAAAGTGTCATTAATAGAGTATTATGAATGACAAATGGGAACTAATTATAGCCAACATACAATTTTTTCATGAGGAAGTCATATAAATGTATAAATAAAAATACCGATATTAAAGACGAAACAGTAAAGAAACACTTAAAAACATTAATAGAAAATTACAACAATATATCAAGACTAGTTTCGAAATATAAACTAGATTATACGAGAGAACATCTGAAAATAGTAGTTGACATATTTTGGGACGTTAGAGATAGATTGGTGAAGATATACGCCAAATATGGTATAAAAGAAAATATCCCACACGATTACACGGAATAAATTAAATTGAACATTGACAAAACAATCATAATAAGTGCCAAACTAGGTCCCGAGACAATTGAGGAAGAAGATTCAAACGATAAGGGCGACACAGAAACGGAAGTTAAAAATTTTATAGGAGAAGTAATTGATAAAATAATAGCAAAGGAAGAAATAGATATGGCCCAAACAGTGGAACAATTCGTGGATACAGCATCCAAATTCATCTCGGACTACGAGGGAGACGTGAAGAACTTGCAAAGCTTCATCGATGGTCTGATAATGATTGACCAATTGAAAGGAGCTCACGAAATAATAGCTGTTTCACTAATTAAGACAAAACTGAAAGGAACGGCCCGACAGCTAATAACAGATGAAACAACTATAAAACAAATTAAAGAAAAATTACAAGGTTCAATAAAAGGCGAACCTGTTGGTGGACTGATTGCCAAACTGATGAACATACAGCAGAGAAATAAAACGGCCAACGCATACACCAGCGAAGTAGAAGACTTGGCGAAAAGAATTCATAATGCCTACATTTCGGACGGCGTACCACCGGCAGCAGCCAGTGAATATACCACAAAAGCGGCAGTAAATGCCATAGTAACAAACTGTAACAATGATAATGTCAAACTTATCATGAAAGCGGGACAGTTCTCTTCATTGAACCAAGCTGTTCAGAAATTTATTGAAACCTGTACAGAAGCTTCCGGAAGTAAAGATACTGTGTTGTACTACAGACAACAGAACAGATCATATAATGGCAATAACGATAGAAATTTCCGTATTAATGACAATAATTGGCACCAAAATCGCCAAGGTACCTATAGAGGAAATAACAATTCCAAAGGTAGAAATAGGAATAACTACATGAATAACAGAAATCAAAACCAACGTGACAATAGGGAACGTAATTATCAAATTTCGAACAACTATAGAGGTCGTGACAGACAAGTCCGACCAATGGAAAGTACGAACAATACGTGTTCGGAAAACTTCGAATAGCCTCTGGGGGAAAAAGGGACATAAATATATATAAATTGAATCTTAACCTTGGTGTGTTTGTAAAATTTTTGAATTATAATACAAAACAAATGCTTGTTTTACTTGTGGACACAGGAGCAGACATATGTCTAATAAAAAAGGAAAATCTTGGGGAAGATAATTTCGTCAACAAACGGAACATAACATCAATTAGTGGTATAGGCAATGGAGTAATTAAGTCAATAGGTTCAACAGAACTGGAGATTTGCAGAAAGGATTTTGCGGTAACCTATGAATTTCATGTGGTACACAATGACTTCCCTATACCATGCAGCGGAATCATAGGGATAAATTTTTTCAAAAATTTCAATTGTAACATTGACTTTATAGAAGACAAAGAATGTCTTATTATGAGACCTAGAGATTTTCGAACCCTAACGATTCCGATACATCACACGTACACTGATGACTACGTCATTCTACCACCAAGAGCGCAGGTAATACGTAAAATACCATTTAACACTCAGCATGAGGAACTACTGGTATTGAACCAGGAAATAAAACCAGGCGTATACATTGCAAATACATTAGTTCAAGGCAATAACGCGTATATTAGAATTCTTAACACCAACAAGGAAATTATAACACTAGATATTAATGACATTAGAACTGAAAATTTGGACGAATATGATGTTAAATATCCGAATAACGAGCAGAAAATGGACAATAGGAAAGATAAAATCTTGGAAAAATTATCGAAAAATTTCCCTAAAGAATTCAAAAGTGAACTCACGACATTGTGCTTAAATTATTCTGACATATTCGCTTTAGAAACGGAGACAATTTCCACGAACAATTTTTACAAACAACATTTAAGGCTAGGTGATAACACACCAACATATATAAAAAATTATAGAATCCCACATTCACAGAAATTAGAAGTTAATAGACAAGTTAAAAAGTTAATAGACGATGATATAGTAGAACCATCAACTTCAGAATACAACAGCCCATTATTGATAGTACCGAAGAAAGGACTCCCGAACTCAAATGAGAAAAGATGGCGATTGGTTGTAGACTACCGACAAGTGAATAAAAAATTATTAGCGGATAAATTCCCACTTCCAAGAATAGAGGACATTCTGGATCAATTGGGTAGAGCAAAGTACTTTTCGTGCCTCGACTTAATGTCAGGTTTCCATCAAATTGAGCTACATGAAGATTCAAGAGACATCACGTCATTTTCAACTGATAATGGCTCTTATCGTTTCAAACGACTCCCTTACGGACTAAAGGTAGCTCCAAATTCGTTTCAACGTATGATGACTCTAGCATTCACTGGTTTGAGACCATCACAAGCATTCCTATACATGGACGACTTAGTTGTGTTGGGCTGCTCTGCAAAACATATGTTGAACAACTTAACAGATGTTTTTGATCTTTGCCGAAAACACAATATAAAGTTGCATCCGGAAAAATGCACATTTTTTATGCACGAGGTGACTTACCTAGGGCATAAATGCACCAATGAGGGCATTCTACCAGATGATGGAAAATATTCGGCAATTAAAAATTACCCAGTACCATCGAATGCAGATGAGGCCAGAAGATTCATTGCTTTCTGTAACTATTACAGAAGGTTTATTGGCAATTTTGCTGATTACTCCCGTCATATAACAGGACTTACGAAAAAGGGAGTAGAATTCTGTTGGACGACCGAATGCCAACAATCTTTTGAATATTTGAAAAACGCTCTACTCAGCCCACGGATACTACAGTATCCGGACTTCACTAAGGAATTTTGTATCACAACGGATGCAAGTAAACATGCATGCGGTGCAGTTTTGACACAGGAGTATAATGGTAGACAACTACCAATATCATATGCTTCGAAATCTTTTACCAAAGGTGAAAGCAATAAATCGACAATTGAGCAGGAACTCACTGCAATTCATTGGGCAATCCAATACTTTAGACCATATATATACGGTAAACATTTTTTGGTAAAAACAGATCATCGGCCATTAACTTACTTATTTTCCATGAAAAACCCCAGCTCAAAGCTGACTAGAATTAGACTAGATTTAGAGGAATACGACTTTACAGTCGAGTATCTCAGAGGCAAAGATAATTATGTAGCAGATGCACTATCACGTATAACGATAGATGATCTGAAGAATATAAATGTGAATAAAGCAGTTCTCAAGGTAACAACGAGATCAGCTACGGCAAAATTAGACTTAAATAGAAATAACAATGAAAATGAAAATAATCAGCATTTAACGTACAATAAGCCCAATATATTTGAAGTCATAAACCCATCTGACGTCAGGCGATACCATAAGCTCGAGATGACTTCAGACCATTGTTTATTGAAACATGGCAAAAGGAAAATAGAGAAAATATTAATAAATGATTTATTTACTAAAGGGAAAATTGACTTCGGACAGTTATTCCCCAGGTTAGAATCACTAACCGGTAAATATAAGATAAATAAAGTACGAATGGCACCTAATGAGAAAATTTTCGAATTTGTCTCAATGCAAGATTTTAAGGCCAAGGGCAATATATTTTTGGATAAATTAAGAGTAGCGCTACTCCCAAAGGTGACCAAGCTGAATAATAAGAATGAAATAAATAAGATAATACAACAATATCATGATGACCCAATACAAGGAGGTCATACAGGTATAACAAGGACAATTGGGAAAATAAGACGATATTTCTACTGGCCGAAAATGATCAAGTCGGTATCAGATTACATAAGATCTTGTAGGAAATGTCAAGAGTCCAAAACCACTAAACATACGAAAATACCAATGACTATAACGGACACTCCGATCGATGCTTTCGATACGGTCTTGGTAGATACAATCGGACCACTCCCAAGAACGGAAGATGGTTTTGAATATGCAGTCACCATAATATGTGACCTGACAAAATACCTGGTAACAGTGCCAATACGCGATAAAAGCGCGAAAACGGTATCCAAGGCTATATTTGATTCATTTATATTGGCTTATGGCCCGATGAGGACGCTCATTACGGACATGGGTACAGAGTACAAGAACAGTATCTTAAATGAGATATGCAAATATATGAAGATTGATAAGGTAACGTCTACAGCGCACCACCACCAAACGCTAGGAACGGTAGAAAGAAGCCATAGGACTTTCAATGAATATGTACGTTCCTACATATCAGTTGAAAGGGATGATTGGGATGAATGGCTGAAGTACTTTACGTACTGTTTTAACACGACACCTTCAGAGGCCCACGGATACTGCCCATTTGAATTAGTTTTTGGAAGAATCCCATATGGATTCAATAGACTTAACAATATAGATAGAATAGATCCAATATATAACATAGAAGACTACAGTAAGGAAATAAAATATAGATTAGAAGTAGCGCGTAAGAAAGCTAAGGATAAACTTATTAGAAATAAGGTATATAATAAGAATAGTTATGACAAAGGTATAAATGAATTAGATATAAAGGTAGGAGATAAGGTATTGCTTAGAAATGACACAGGACATAAATTAGACAGTAAGTATACCGGTCCTCATCTTGTGGAAAGTATAGAGGACAATGGGAATATAGCAATAAGATCAAAGAAAGATAAAAAACAAATAGTACACAAAAACAGACTGAAAACATATCATGAAAAATAAATACTTAATATCCCAAAAATTTTAATCTTCACAAAATAAATTTGACTAAATAGAAAAAAATTTTTTTTTTCTCAAAAATCTCCAAATAATTAATAAAATCATAATATGTACACGTATTATTTGGTAAATTATTCCGATAAAATTTTTTTTTATATATACAAGATTCTTAAAAATATAGAAATAATAATGATATTTAACAAAATTTATATGAAATATTTTAAATCTCCAAATAACAATAATGTAAATTTTAAAAATTTCTTAATTTTAATTTTTTTTCTCAATTTGATTACAACTTATATAAAATTATTTTCTAAATAAAAGTCTCAACATAATTAATTAAAATTAGTAAAACCATATGTATTAATTACTAAATCACTATAATTTTAATTTGACAAAAAATATTAATATGAAAAATTTAAAAACTTTAACTTAATTTTTTTTTAAATCAATAATGTATATTAATCATATACATGTAAAATATTAAATAGAATGCTAAGATCATTCTAATTAAAAAGGGAGGTGGCATAGCCATCATATTAAATATATATTAGTTGAATAATCTTAAAAACTTTAACTAAATAATCTTAAAATATAAATAATCATATTAAATATGTATTAGTTGAATAATCTTAAAAACTCTAACTAAATAATCTTAAAATATATTACAATAAATAATCATTTTAGATATATATTAGTTGAATAATCTTAAATACTTTAATTAAATAATCTAAAAAAAATACACTACAATAAATAATACAACTTAATCATTTGTGTGTAGTTAGAATCATTTTATTTTAAATATATGTTAACCAAATAACCTAGAAATTTGAAAATTTACCCAATAATGTTAATTTAATAATCCTAATGTAATTATTCATAAGCACAACAATGAAAATATTAATTTTTAAAAGGAACCAGACATGTCAATAATTACAGACTAGATTTAAATTAAATTACTTAGTTCTATTATCACATCATTATATATGTTTAACTCCTGAATGTCTTAAGTACAGAAATCCAGAAAGCACGACAACTAATTTTATGAATGACAAGATCATTCAAATTAAAAAGGGAGGTGTAGCATAATTGCATTCATAAGGTGCACGATAACTTTATTTAGTCACTACTAAATAAAGTTGTCCAAAATATGTGCAATTACAAAACATTCGCTGACACGGAACTACATTAAAGTTCAATGCCCATACGCTGTGCATTGAACTATACAATTGCCGATACAGCGAATGTTTTGAGTTATAAACATTAGCACCATACCACGAAATTGTTGTTGGTTGTTTTCGTGATTTCTGCTGTGTTATGCTTTCGGAGTATAACACAGAGAAAACAAATAAACCTACATGTATGTATGTATGTATATTTTGTTTATTCTGGTTTTATATTATTATTAATATAAAAAGAAATAAAAACATAATAAAGAGAATCATTAATCATTATTCATTGGATTGTAACAAGTAAACAATCACATTAAAAAAGTGTGTGTTTTAATTAAATAGAAGTTTGAAAACATTTTAATATCCTTTTACTTTTTACATCTTATGAATTTATTGAAATGTCACTAACATTCGAAAATCGAATAGGCAAATAAAGAAGAATATCGCGACTACCATTCTCTCAAGTTCTACTACAATTTAAAATTCTCGGTAACACCAACTCTCAAATATGTGTCCTGCAGTCACACATCATTCCGATCAAAATATTCTCGGGATGAACGAAATAGGCATTACGTTGAATAACTTTAATAATGATTTTTTTATATTTTACAGAATGACTTATATTTATATATTTTAAAGCTGACTTAAATATAATAAAAAGCCAGGTGCTTGTACACACTTTTATAATGTACTCCGATAATAGTTTTAATTCATATGATGGGTCTTTTGTAGCGTCGTACAATCTTAGAATTCTACTCGCGGTTGTTCACCACCTTGCATGTGACGTTGTGACAGGCTGTTTAGATGCGAGTTTGGGAGATATTTTGCTTTCACCTATTGCCAGACAAATTTCGTACAAGTATTTTTGATCGCTGTTCAGATCGCTTATGTTTTCGGAGGAAACTCAACATTATATCTAATAGATTTAAGTGAAATTACGGGCATCTTCTCCCTTCGGATTACTTTATAGCAAACAAGATACTTTTGTGTTTTAAATAGTATTTATTATTATTATTATTGCAGCTCTATCTAGGAGCTAAACTATTAATTGATTGATTGATAAATTATTAATGAGTAATTGATTATAAAAGGTTCTTCTTTATATACATATTCTCAACCTATATTAACAACAACAATGTGTTACCTGCACTTGGGTCAGCATAAACATAAGTGTGCCAGCGTAACAACAACATACAATAAGAATATACGCAGTCATACAATGTTTTGCAAATGCAGTGGTCAACAATATTGATATTTGTTATTTCCGCATTTGCAAATATTGTACGCTATGCAGTGTGGGTATTATACAGCACACTACGAAAGTCGTGTTACGCTACACCTTCCTTTTTTATAAGAATGTTCATATAACATTTTGTTCTATGGACATTCTTTTATTATTTGTACTGTTGGGTTTTTTTTTTTTTTTTTTGTGGTTGTATCAAGTGCAAGTTTCACATTTTACAATAAATTTATTTTATTTTATTTACAAATATAGATTTAAAGAAAAGAATGCATATTGTTTATTTAATATTGTATAACTTAAGTCTATTCTTATGAACTATTTGTTCTTTATTTGTTTTCTTATCAACTATGGTTACATTATTTCTGAAATCTATTTTCTTAATTTTATATGGCCCTTTATATGCCATCTCTAACTTATGTCCTGCATCATTTCTTACTAAGACTAAATCTCCTATTTTAAAATTGTAATCTAATTTTGTTTTATCATAATTAATTTTTTGTTTTATTTTATTTATATCTAATAGTTTTTTAACTCTATCTATTGCTACTTCTAATCTAAATTTAATTTCCTTAGCATAATTATCTATATTATAAAGTGGTGCAACTCTATCTACTTCACTAAATTGTCTAAAATTGTTTGGAATTTTTCCAAAAATAAGTTCATAAGGGCAATAATCATGTACTGTAGATGGTGTAGTGTTAAAACAGTACGTGAAATATTTGAGCCATTCATCCCAGTCGTCTTTATCTACTGATATGTAGTTTCGTACGTATTCGTTAAAAGTCCGGTGACTTCTTTCTATCGTACCTAGTGTCTGGTGATGATGTGCTGTCGATGTGCGTTTATATATCTTCAATAGGTTGCAAAGCTCTGTCAGTATAGAGTTCTTGTATTCTGTGCCCATATCCGAAATGAACGTCTTCATTGGACCGTATATAAGCACAAAATTTTCAAATATCGCTTTTGCGATCGTCTTAGCTGATTTATCTTTTATTGGTATTGTTACCAAGTATTTAGTTAAGTCACATATCATTGTGACTGCATATTCATTTCCATAATATGACTTTGGAAATGGTCCAATTGTATCTACGTACACCGTATCAAAAGCCCTATTTGGTGTCTCCGTTATTGTCATTGGACTTTTTATATGTTTCTCCGTTTTAGCCAATTGACATTTATGGCATGTTTTCACATATTTGGCAATGTCTTTTGTCATATTTTTCCAGTAATAGTATCTCCTGATCTTCTCAGTGGTTCTATATATCCCACAATGTCCTCCTTCTATAGGATCATCATGGTATTTCAGCATTATCTCACGTATTGCCTTTGCATTCGTGTTATCAATTGTAGTTACTTCGTTTAATAGCGCTATTCTGATTTCATTCAGTGTTTTATTGCCCATATTCTCAAATTCACTTATCGAGACAAATTCGAAAATCTTCTCATGTGGTGAAATTTGAATCTTATTAATATTTAGTTTACAGGCTATTCGTTCTAGCCTAGGGAAAAATTGTCCTAAGTCAATATTCCCTTTAGTAAACAAATCATCTATTCTTATGCTAGCATATATGGATTTTCCCTTTTTGATGTAACATCTGTTGGGTAAAATCTTTAATTTATAATATCTTTTGACGTCTATATTATTCAATGGTATATATACCTTGGGCTTATTATTATTATTGATATTTTGCTGATTTACTACTGGTTTACTAATTTTCTCTTCTTTAGTCATCGATCTTGTCGTGACCCTTAAAACGGATGAAATCTTGTCGTTAATATCCTTTAAGTCATTTATTGTAATGCGCGACAGTGCGTCGGCAACATAATTATCTTTTCCCCTGAGATATTCTACTGTGAAATCATATTCCTCCAGATCGAGTCTCATTCTCGTTAGCTTAGAACTTGGATTTTTCATGGAGAACAGGTATGAAAGTGGTCTATGGTCTGTTCGGACCAAAAAATGTTTTCCATATATATATGGTCTGAAATATGTGGCAGCCCAGTGTATGGCAGTTAATTCCTGTTCAATGGTCGATTTGTTGCTTTCGCCTTTAGTGAAAGTTTTAGATGCATAGGCCACAGGTAGGTGTCTACCTTCATGTTCCTGTGTTAAAACTGCACCGCAAGCATGCTTACTCGCATCTGTTGTTATGCAAAATTCCTTCGTAAAGTCTGGGTACTGAAGCAATGTTGGGCTCATTAATGCCTTCTTTAAGTATTTAAACGCGCACTCACAATCTTTTGTCCACTGAAATGGTACTCCCTTTTTGGATAGCCTTGTAAGGTGTCTGGAATATTCAGAAAAGTTTCTAATAAATCGGCGGTAATAGTTGCAAAACGCGGCAAACCTTCGTGCGCTATCGGCGTCCGTAGGCGTCGGGTAATTTTCTATCACCGAATATTTACTATCATCTGGTAATATTCCTCTATCAGTACATTTGTGGCCAAGGTAGGTTACCTCTCTCACAAAGAATGAACATTTTTGGGGGTGTAGTTTGAGATTGTGTTTACGGCAAAGATCGAATACATCCTTCAAATTTGAAAGCATATGTTTTTCAGAACATCCCAATACAACCAAGTCATCCATATATAGGAATGCTTGATTCGGCTTCAGACCACTGAAGGCTAATGTCATCATTCTCTGGAATGAATTCGGTGCTATTTTTAAGCCATATGGTAGTCTAGTAAATCTGTATGAACCATTGTTTGTTGAAAATGACGTCAAGTCTCTAGAGTTCTTTTCCAAACCAATTTGATGAAACCCGGACGTCAAGTCCAAACAAGAAAAATATTTTGCTCTACCTAGTTGGTCTAGAATATCGTCTATTCTAGGCAACGGGAATTTATCTGATATTAGTTTTTTATTTATCTGCCTATAATCTATCACCAAGCGCCATCTTTTTTCATCTGTTCCGGGAAGTGATTTCTTTGGTACCAACAGAATTGGGCTATTGTATTCCGAAAATGATGGTTCGATTATCTTGTCATCTATTAGTTTTTCAACCTGTTTGTTTATCTCCTCCTTATGAGATTCTGGTATGCGATAATTTTTAATATACGTTGGTTGATTATCTTTTACTCTCAGTTTTTGTTCATAGAAATTGTTGGTAGTAATTGTTTCAGTCCCTAAGCCAAAAATATCATTGTATTCTAAACAAAGCTCAGTTAAAATTGTTCTGAACTGTTCAGGAAAGTTTCCCTTCAAAAGGTCCAAAACTTCAGATTTTCTTTGGCTATTTTTATGTGGTTTTTGTTTTACTATTTCATAGTCAGACATTTTCTCGGTTTTTATGTTATTTTGCCTAATTGTTACTATTTTATGTGTGGTATTTAAAAAACGAACCAATGCGTTATTTGATTTTACCAGTGTATTTGGTACAAAGACACCTGGTACGATTTCTTGATTTGGTATTAGTACATCGTCTTCAAGCTCCGGAAACCTGATTTGACGAATCACTTCTGACCTTGGTGGGAGTGTTATTCCATTGAAGCCGTTCGTAAGTGGAATTTCTATTACATGCGACAGATTGGGTGGTCGTAGTACGAGGTAATCATGGTTCCCATTGAAATCTAGTATACATTTATACTTCTTAAAAAAATCCATTCCAAGGAGACCGTCGCAAGGTATTGGAAAATTATTTTGCACTACTTGGAAATCATGTGGTATCAAAAAACCTCTAAATTTTAGGTCAATAAATACATTACCTATTGAACGAATTTTACCCTGTCCTATTCCACTCAATGTGGTTGTTCTGTTTCTGTTAATTTGTGTTTGATAAAAATGTTTAGTTTTTATAACCGAAATGTCTGCTCCTGTATCTACCAACAGTGTTACCGTGTTGTTCGTGTCGTTAATTTTTATATTAACATAAAAACTTAAGCTGAGGTTAAGGTTGTATATGTAGTTGGTATTGTTATTATGATATATCTCAGAGGATTTTAGCAGTTTTCCGAATCATTTTCATGTGACTCTGCTGCTCTGACGTAATTTCTGTTACGTCTGTGGTTCTGATTTTGTTGAACCCTGTTGTGAATAGGTTTTTGTTGGGGTCTGCCGTTGTTACTGTTATTACTATTATTGCGTGGGTAATTGTACCTTCCACGATATTGTCTGTAGTTATTATTTCGGTTAAACTTCTGCCCGAAATACAATACGGCATTTTGTTGCCCTGTTGCTTCAGTGCAACTGTTTATGAATTTGCCAACGGCCTCATTCATGTTACTGAATTGGCCTGCTTCCATGATAAGTTTAACTTTATCGATGGTGCAATTTTTGGTTAGTGCCTTTACTGCAACCTGTGTTGAATATTTACATGCCAATTCGCATGGCAAACCATCTGATAAATAGGCATTTTCTAATGACTTCGTTAAATTCTCTATTTCACTGCAATAGTTATTGGCAGTTTTATTGTTTTGTCGGGTATTCATTATTTTTGCTGTCAATACCTCAACCGACTCGCCCTTTACTGAGTTTTTTAGTTTATGTATTATCTCAGTAATGGTTTGTTCATTACCTATTAAATTTCTTGCACTTCCCTTTAACTTTGTTTTTATTAAAGAGACTGCGATAGATTCGTGGTCACCTTTGATGGATTCTATTAACTGTAACGAGTCTATAAAGGAACGTAAATTTTCTGGTTTTCCATCAAATTCTATGATCAGCTTTGAAGCTGTGTTCAGAAAGTCAACGACTGTTTGTGTCATTTTTACTTCTGTACTTTCCAAAGAGGTTCCAATATTCTCTGAATTTTCAGTTTCTACTAAGAATTTTACCTCTTCGTGTAGTGTATCTGGTAATTTTACCTTAACACCCTTCTTAGACGATATAATCAGGATTCTAGTCTTGACATCTAAGAAAAAACTTTCAGCAGCTGTCCTATGTGGTGTCGTGAGTCTGTTATAATTTGCATTTAGCAAAACCCTGATTTGTTCTAACTTTTCGCATAAGATTCTAATATGTTTTATTATTGTTTCCACTTTTGTGCTTCTATCTATATTTAAACATTTATAAGATTTGTCGAACTCCTCTTTGATTAGTCTCACCTTCTGAATTATTTCTTGCCAATCCATGGGAAAATTATTTAAATTTTGTTTAAGTCATTGGCTCTGCTCAAATATTTCTTTTTTAATTTCTTGGTGTTTAAGGCATAAATATGTAATGCAAAATTTAAGCTAATCAGTACGGTTATTATTAGTAAACAACACTCAATTAATTTTAGGTCGATTGAGTCTTCTTTTATTTCAACTTCATTAATAACATTTGCATTGGGATTCTCTATTTTTGATTGACGACCTCCCATTTTCTTTCGCTATTTATTTTGCATATTTTCCTATTATTTATTTCTATTAAATATTTTTCTGACTGCCTCAATAATCTAACCGAATCTTATATCTTGCTAATTATATATCTTCCCTAGTAATTCATTATTTTTATCAATAGCTTATACTATTTTACATGCATCAGTTTTATTTATGTATATATTTAATTTATAAAAAAAATTTTTAATTTAATTTGTGTTTTTTTTTTTCTCTCTTAAACAGCATAATTACAAAAGTTATTTTTTCTCTTTATATAATTGTATCAAGATTAAATAATAGCTTTTTATACAGAACAAATCAGATTAATTGAACTACATTCCTTTGTGGATTTTTATTTTTTTTTTTTTTTATATCTCTTACAATTTTTTCCCTCTTATAAATTATTGTGTTTTCTAATTATTTGTTTTTGTTTATTTGTCAAGAGCGGTTAACGCTTTCTGACCTACGGGTGCATAACGGGATGCTCCACTTTTTTTGTTTTTTGGTAAAACTAGGATGAACCTGTTAGGGGCATATTGATGTGTATATTGATATATACCAGAGGTCTTTTGATGTGTTTTTCCTTCTTTTTCTGCTGGCCCGTCCTTCTTCTATACTCTTCTATGGAGATAGGTTTTGGCCCTTCCGCCATTGATTTTAAGCTCCACTGTCTTTAGGCCAGACAGTATCTTCCTTCAACGCAGCTGATGGATCGTTGTGGCTGATCCACCAGGACAAAATTATTATGTGTTTTTTTTTATTATTATTATATTCAGGATTGCTCAATTTAAGAGCATAATCCTTGAATTATATATATTTTCTGCAATGCTCATCTAAGGAGCACTGGCAGGATCGCCATATAGCAAACAAGATACTTTTGTGTTTTAAATAGTATTTATTATTATTATTATTGCAGCTCTATCTAGGAGCTAAACTATTAATTGATTGATTGATAAATTATTAATGAGTAATTGATTATAAAAGGTTCTTCTTTATATACATATTCTCAACCTATATTAACAACAACAATGTGTTACCTGCACTTGGGTCAGCATAAACATAAGTGTGCCAGCGTAACAACAACATACAATAAGAATATACGCAGTCATACAATGTTTTGCAAATGCAGTGGTCAACAATATTGATATTTGTTATTTCCGCATTTGCAAATATTGTACGCTATGCAGTGTGGGTATTATACAGCACACTACGAAAGTCGTGTTACGCTACAACTTGTTTTTCCACCTATTTCCTGTAGTAAATGTCGAAGAGGAAGTTCGATGGTATGTAACAGGTAAATAAACAAACCTATCGATTTCCCCAATGATACCTCTAACTCTTTTATTACACCATACACCACTCTTGTGACCTGTATTTACTACAGTCCCGTCGCATATAAATTTGCTTTATATTTCGACCCAAAAAATTTTGTAAGAATTTAAAAATACTTGATTTACTTTCGTTTGCGTTTCCAGGTAAATTGAATATGTTTCCTCCATTATAACAATATGTGTTCATATGCAGATCCTCCTTTTTCAACAGTGAGTGTCTTGTCTTTTCTTCTATCAAAGTAAATTCCAATAATATTCGGCTTTTGTTTCATTTCTATATCAACAAGACTTTCTCTATGTCTTTTTCTTTCTCTTCCAATTTTGCTTCTGACGAATCGTCGTTACTGACTACCTTAAAAGAAGTAAAGAACTTTTGTCTGAAACCCCATTTCTGCCACAGGCTTCAGCTACATTAAATAGAACAAGTCTCATCTGTAGAGATATTATTACAGTTTTTAATGTTGAACCATAGTACTCAGATCAATTCTATGGTTTTCTAGAATAACCGCGTATGTCATAAAATCAAAATATTCAGGGGAGCCAAAAAACGTTATATTTGAAATTATACAACCAATGTAGACATAAGTTGTTGTTGCTTTAAATGGATTTTTTTGCTCGTAAACAAAAAGTTAATGGGACTTAGGATTAGAATATAACAACGTATCAAGAATAAAAGTGACAAAAAATAACAGAAATAAACACACAAGAGTTTATAAGTGGTTATAAACTGAAAACTAATCCAAAATTATATTGCATTTTTTTTCATTATTAACAAGTATGTCGCTATGTGTCGTTTTCTGAGAAAATAATTTGTTAGCGATCAAACGTAGGTAGACATACGTCGTTAGTGCTGCAAATTAATTTAATAAACATTTAAGTTAAGTCGTTATTTAAAGAAAAACTCAGAAATGGTCAATAATTAAAAAAAAAAAAATGAACGCATGTAAAGAGCGTTAAAAATTAATATATTTAGCATCGTTAACTCAAAACTGACAAAAATGGACATACGCGGTTATTCCAGAAAACCACAGAAATGTCGTTACTTGATTCGCTGCTTTCTTCTTCGTCAGTATTACTTTGAACTACGTTACAGGTAGAAGTTATAGCTTTAATTTTTTTTCTTCAGACATATTTTTAACTAGTTCCTTTCTTTTAAATAATTTTGAATTTCTCTTTGTATTTTTAATATCAATGGTGCCAATTATCATCTTCTGTTGGTCTCTCTGGACTTGCAAAAATTCTCGTTCCATTTAACACATTTGCATAAACAAATATCGAAAAGCTTTAAATTATCTCCTTTGAATTTTTGAGTTTTCCAAATAGACTAATTTTTCTTGATTAGCTTGTATTTTTCACTATAATCCCTTATTTTCTGAACTATTGTTTGGTCAGAATTGCAAGGAAGGGAAGCTTTAAGCTAAATACGCCTAATATCATTAACAACTTTCTTTGAAATATTGAGAGCACTAAGAGCTTTGCTGTGTTGAGCCTTCAAAAGGTTTCGATACCTCAATAACTATTACATAACATCGGAATAAGTTGAAAGTATATTACCACGAAGTTTACATGGGGTTCCAAATTCAATACAATTTACGCATTACATAGAATTACTCACTTGTTTTCAAAATTTCTTTCTCACATTTTAAATCACTAAAAGGAACCTGAAGATATCAGTTCATAGAACTATTTATACCCTATACCACTATGTGGTTTGGGTATAATGACTTTGTGCTGCTGTTTGTAACAACCAAAAAATTTGACCTACACCCATCTTTAATTATACCGATTGAATCGGAATCACTATCTGATTCGATTTAACGATGTCCGTCCGTCCGTCTGTGTGTCCATGTAAAGCTTGTAATCAAACTGCAGGTCGCAAATATGAATATATCTTGACGAAATTTGGTATTTGATCTTTTATCGGCCATGGCAGAGAATCGGTCCATGTTCAGACCTAGCCCCCATAAAATGACCCCTATGAAATCAACATATATTGCCATAAGATCCAAATTATCATACAAATCTTAGTCAAATTGGGTTTGTATGTATATATTACATCCATTAATCAGTAGTCCAAAAATTATCCCTATTGGACAACTCTTAGTCATAGGCCCCATATAGAGCTGCTTCCCAATCTTCGCTTAAATCTATCAAAAAACAAAAATATTGCACTGATTCTTCTCAAATTTTGTTTGTATATATTTTTGCAAAATACAAGAGACTTTACCAAACATGGTCAGGATCGGTCCATTTTTGGGCCTAGTCCCCATATAGATATAGCATCCGATATGGACTTTTTCATATCTGCAGCCGAAAAAATTAATAAAAATCCCACTCAAATTTGGTTTATGCTTATTTTCTATATCCAGTTAGTTGGGCCTGAGAGATAGGGTCTCTAAACGCATGGTATAGGGTATCGTATAGTCGGTCTAGAGCGACTATAGTTTTCTTACTTGTTTTTTTTTTTTGCTTTATTTTCTTCTTGAAAGGCATTTTCAAATTCGGAAAAAATTATGCTCCACCCCTAATGGATATATTAATAAATATTATTTATCTAAGCCTTAGCTACATTTTTGGAAGTTTTAATATACTGGCCTAGTACGGTTTCCCTGACTCAACCCGCAGAAATGTTCGACAGTGTTATTGCTATTTGTTCTAAAACTTAAGAAAGCTTTACATCATTAAGCATTCTGACACATTCGAAGTCATCCATATTGGTATTTGTGTTTTGAGTTCTATCAAACGTTCACATGATCAATGTTTTCATTCATGTCATAAACTTTACGGCCTTAGGGAACATACACATCTATTCAAAATTCAAATCAGTCAATTCATTCAATTATTCAATTCATTCTGTGTCAATTATTCAATTCATTCTGTTTCTATGTAAATTTTTCGATAAAGTAAGAGATTTCGGCATAAGTAGATTTACAATAAAAATTGTTTTACAACTGTGTTACCTACTTCTCAAAACAGCTAAATTTATTTATTTATAATGAAATGATCTTAAAGCAAATTGAGACCAAACGACTATAGATAAAATAATTTAGCAGACAAACAATTGTCTAATTACAATGATAGTAGGAATACTTATAAATAAGTATGTGTTCATATCGCACCTGCACCTCTAAAGTGAGTCAACTCAAAATTTTTCGATTTTCACTTTTTGAAAGAAAACGATACACAGTGGTCATATCTATCCACTGTAAAAATCTTACATCGATTTTTTTGTCTTTCGCAAAAAAAAAAAGTAAAGTTGTAACCCTCTTTGTATTATAAGAGTAGCTTCATTAGAATCCACTAAAAAGACATATTTTAAGTTCCAGCCACAAAACTTGTTATTTTTGATGATCATTGAAAAAATCGCAAAAACAACTGCTGTTGTATATACATATATTATTCGCAATTCTTTACAATGAAACAACTGTTTTTAAATTTATAGTAAATATTAAAAAAAAAAAACGTTTTTTGTCCCTACTGAAAACTCGTAAATTTTGAGTTGACTTACTGTAGAGGTACAGGTGCGATATGTATATAAACAAAGGTTTGCTTATTAATTCCTAGAAAGTGACATACTAGTGACCAACATATTGCATCAACTTACAAAGTTATTTACTAACAGCATTAGATAGATGCAGAGTACGAAAAGTTCCTGTTACTATATGGTAGTATTTTGTTCCACAATCTCTTAACGTTAACTCCAAAGGATCTTTGCATGAAAATTGCATTGAAAAATGGGACTTCTAGCTGAATGCGAAAAACTAAATCTGAAAACAGGATAAGGCGTGATAAGATCGTGATTTCGTAACCCATATACGTAACGTATCACCATATTAAGAAATTTTTTATATTAGAAATATTACCGGATGAGGTTCCACTGCAAACCTCTGATCCGTAGAAAATAAGTGACATTAGTAGGCCAATTTGGTAGATGACAGGGCATGCTATACATTCTCAGTAGCGAAATTGAAACTCGAGAAACAACAAACATAATATGTTGATTAAATAATAGTTTTTCATCTATATTGCACCCCAAAGCTATAAAATAGGAAACGAATTGAATGGGTGATCATTTACTAATATGTAAGGTGTATCCCCAAGTATGTTATTAAATCAAATAGCGTTTGATTTTGATGCACTTAAAGCAATATGGTTTGTAACACACCAAATGCTAATATTTTTAAAATCCTCGTTAGCACTTCTTCATAAATCATCTTCCGATTCACCCGATAGCTGCGAATAGTAAGTCATCTGCATACATGTAGCCGCTCAATTAGGTCAGGCATGAAAAAACATAATTTTCGTACATCAAGAATAATATTGGAACTAAAATGGTTCCTTGCGCTACCCCCCGAGATGGTGTTAGGGTCGACGAATTATTACAAAAACTTTGCACAAATTGTTCTCTGTGTGTAATAAATGTTTCAATTAGTCTGCAAGCAGTTTTAGAAAAAATAGTTAGAAAGAAGACGGTCTAGACCGACTATACGATACCCTAGACACAAGTCGGTCTGTACCGACTGCACGATATCTCTTAGATCCAACTGATAAAATATAGAAAATAATAGACATGTATATAGTTATACATCAACAAATAAATTATGAAAAAACGGGATAGCCTATAACAGGAGTTTCAAGAAAAGGTTATCAGTGCAGCTTTGCTGAGGTCATATTTGGATACAGAAAAAAAGTATAAAGCAAAATTTGAATTACATATTTATAAGGTTTTGTCCCGGATGTATGAAAAAGCTCATAACGGTTGCTATTTTTAAGTGGGGCCAGCACAAAAATAGAAATAAACCCAGTGTGTGAAAAATTAGTGCAATATATTTATTTTTGATAAATAGATTGATGTGAAGATCGGAAAATGGTTTATATTGTTACTATGGCTAAAAATGGTCATACGGAGATTATTTCTTGACTACTGATTAACGCGTTTAATGAACACACACAAACAAAATTTGACCATCATCAATATGGTAATCTGGTTCTATGTTTAATTTAAATCGATCTTATCTCACAAAAGCTTATATATGATCACGTCTATGAAGAGGGGGTCCACGTTAGATAACAAGTTAACAAATAACAGTCGACTCAGATAGAGTATGAGCTGGTTTCTCGATAACATGTTTGATTTGTTTTCGTACGTAAGCCACCTTTTTGTATCACAGGTCACATATACGGCATATCGTCAAAATATATTTATGTTTTCGACCTGAAATTTGATTACATGATTTATATGGCCGCATAGACAAAAGTACGAATGGAAATCGTTAATTCGACTCAGAAAGATTTTTAGTCGATCGGTATAATAAAAGGTGGCTCTAGTTCAAGTATCATTGGTAGTTTCAAATGCTAGCACAAATTCATCCTGGCTGGTATAGGGTATACAAATATATTAGAGTTAGTAACGATTTTATAATAGTTCCTTGATATATTGTATTAAGACTACATTTGTAAATAGATTTTTGTATAGATTTAAGATATTCTGTTAAACAACAATATTTCCGTAATTATATTTAATAATTTGGGATCTACGTAGATGATAACAGAGGGCAACACTAATTCTGCGGCATAGGGATTGTAAGACAATTTTACTACATATGCTGATGAAGAGCTATGTCTACAATTCACTTTTTGTGGATTGACTCCGGTTCTCGTGATAAACCGCTATTTTAAAATGAATGAGGCTTCACCAAATATTTTAGCATAACTCAGGAACGGTTTGTTCGATTTGGTTAAATAAAAAAATGAAAATCCACAGCTAAATTACATCCAAGCTATTTCTACACTATTTTTTAATTAGGCAATAGTTTCGGCAATATTCATAGTTTTTCCGAAAAAAACATTCTTTTGATGTAAAATTTTTTATATTTTTTTTTTTTTTTGTTTCAAAATTCATAAAAAATCAAAAACATCAAAATTGCTCTTTTTTAACCTTAGGTTAAAAATATAGATATGCTGCAAATAAAACAAGCCATATTTAATTGAAATCGCTTAACTAGTTTTGATTTAATTTAAAATTTAGTGATGGTATCTCATTTTGATAAAAATTTTTAGATTAAATTTTGTTCAATATTACCCAAATTTACTGGATTATTGTAAGTAGATTCAGCTGTGGATTTTCATATTTTTTATTTAACCAAATCGAACAAACCGTTATTGAGTTATGCTAAATAGCGGTTTACCGCGAGAACCAGAGTCAATCCAAGAAAAGTTAATGCGTACTGTGTACAAGTGTTTAAAATAAGTGCCGCAGATTTTTTTATTTTTTTGTTCCGCAATGTAATATATGATATATTCACTCGACTCTACTACTCACATTAAAAACCTTTTGACATCATATCCAAATACTTTACTTTTAGTAGAATGTGCCAAGATCGAGATCACATCAATTTGCTGCGCGACTAATGGAATCCATGATAATACTATAGAAATTTTAGTTTGAATGGAATGTTACACGCCCTCTTATCGCATTCTGGCTATTTTTGACCCGACCATGTACATTACTTTATAAGAAATATTTTCTGTGTAAGGGAAGTGCCAGGCCCAATAACCCAATACCACCCCTGTTTAGCGTTATCACTTAATTCCATAATTTATGGTCTCGCGCAAGGTTGTAAGGATCTTACTCTCATAGTACTCTAGTAATTTACCCTCCACGCACCCTTCTCATACGCCGTCCATTTTGGTTTGTCGCATTCAAAATGAACGAACTCAGACTATCGCTATCATAGCCACGCAAAATATTCTCTTTGCATGGTAGGTGCCATGCCATTTTGCCCAATGCAATCCATTAAAGAAAAACCGAAAAGAGCTCGAACTGAATGTACGATGTAAATCTTAGCTTTTATGGTTACGGATATCAATCATTGCATTGCGTTGCTGGCCCTAAGAAAACATCTGGTTTTTATATTGCATCTAAATGTTAATACACAGTGTCGGACAAAAGTACAGCATGAACCCCCGAAAGTTTCAGCAGATATCTATAGGTGCCCGCTGCCCAAAAATCAAATTTCAGATTTCATAGTGTCACCAAACAGGCTATTCTGGAGATTCCCTTAAACTTTCATTAAAATCGGTCCGCATAGGTGTGTATATGCAGTTTTATACATCCGTTTTTATATACTAGTATATAGGTCGATAGATAGAATATTAGCATTACACTAGCAGCTTCCAGCGCTCGAAATTCGATTACAAATTCTAAGCAACTTTATCACTCAACTTAGACAAATCACAAGCCAGCACTTTTTTGCTTTATTATTATTGTGAATGAAGATAATAAACTCATTAACAAACACATTAACAAATTTAATAAACACACACATAGCATATGTATAATTTTATGTATGTATGTGTTAGTAGCAACTTTAAATACAATTTACTCAAAACAAAGGAAAACATTTAAAAATCTGTAAATCTGGTGAACAGCTGAAATAAATACCTTTCATTAATATATGCTGGGTCAAAATCGGAATAAAACGGTAAAACAAAACATCGGTAACAAGAATACGCCTAGCCTGTTAATATTATAGATTTATGATAAAGCCTTAAGCGTTGACATTCAGCTGGTTGGGAAGAATTTTTGGGTGTTTTAAATATACCACAAATTGTAGGAATTGATAAATATTCTCGGCTGGAGTTCAAGTTGAAAGCAATTTTTTGTAAAGAAGTGAAAACTGTATTCTATCTGCAGACAATGCTACTAAGTCACAGTCTTCAGCATTATCCACCTACCGTATTCTAATTATGAAAATTAAAATTTTGAGGTATCTAAGCTTTTCGGTAAGTTGAAAGTCGCATAAGGCGCCCGTTCAAATATGACTTTGATTACAAATTCTAGGAGATAAAAAAAATAAATTAAATGTATGCAAGGCTAGCGGTATCTTACGGCGTTAAAGAGCCGGCCATTTAGTTATTGGGGGCTATGCTTTTAAAAAGAATGAAAGTAAAAGTTTGGTAAAAGCTTACTATATACTTCACCACCATATATAGTCCCCAGGTATTGTTATAAAAATTGATCAATGCAAATCTGAGAAACCAAACACTTAAATAAGTACAATATAAACACAGATAACAATAGTTAGTTATGCACTAGTTCCAACTTACCTTAGTTCTGTAAAGAGGATTACTAAAATCCCAATCTGGTGCTACAAATAAATAACCACATTTTGAAACCTTGCGGGAAGCCTAAAAAGAATATAAAAAGAAATTATTAGAAACAAACAACTTATAACAACAGTCGGGTAAATTTAAGTATTGAAAGAAATCTGTTTATAAATTTAATCTTAAGAACGCACACACTCATACATAAAACTGCAGTTGGAAAGATCATTAAATGAACCTATTCGTTCGTTGCCTTTACATGTTTTCATTCTTCCACATTTAACTAATAAATCACTTTATAAAATTGCATAAAAATGCTACTTCTTATAACCAGTAGCTTTTTCATCAGCTTCTGTATTTCTCGGTTTAGTATTAATTTAAAATTCAAAGCAGCGTAAATTACATTTAATAGACCATTTTAAATGAATTTCACATCATTTATTAAGCTGCTAAATACATGAAGAAAAACATCATTATAAATTAAAGCAAAGGTTCGAACAAAATTACCTTTTCAAGCACAAAAGCAATAATTGTGTATGTAATTATTTGTAATAATTGGTAGTGCTTATTCTATGTTAAACATAATAATAAATTTCTTTCGGGGAACCCTATGGGCATCAGTTGGGAATTATTTTGTAAAATTAATGGAAAATTAAACTTTTAATTCATGTAGTTGTTAGAGCAATCAATCACCTGCAAAGATTGTATAACACAAACTGTGTTTCGAGCGCAACAGGATATTTTGAAAGTTATTTTGACTGTTTCTAGTTTTAATGTGGAAAAGCAGCATTTAAGATTTTGTAAATACATTTTTAAAGTATTCCAATTACACTGTTACAGCATCGATTAAATACCACAGTACCAGCAACTGAGTATAACGCATCTGTTTGCAATACAAAGTGAAGGAAAACTTTCTAAATATATAATGAAACTTCCATTTAAAGTAACCCTCTTTGAATTTGAAAAAAATTACATTCATGCCAAATTACAATTTTTTTTATGTATCTTACATAAGTCAGAAATATAAAAAATTTTTCGAAATTATGATACTTCGAAATGTGAAGAAATTATTAAAAATTCATTGAAGTGGTCAAGCATAATTGCGTAATATCTTTAAACGTCTTTATCTATCTATAACACACATGAGCACATGCAGCCCCATGCGGCCCTCAAAAATAAATAGTAATTATACTTTAAGAGTAATGAACTTTTTTTTAATTTTCGGAATAAATAAACTAAAGAGTCAAAATAATATATTATGTATATACTGTAGCCTTAAGTTTAGCTCTCGATGAATCTACAAATATTTCAAACATTCCCCAATTGAAGATTTTCATTCGATTTGTATCTGCAAAATTTTTTATACATAAATAAAGAAATCTTTGACATTGTAGTACTTTCTACAATTACGAAAGTTAATTATGTAGAAAAAGTGTAATTGTAATGAGATAAAGGTGCAATGGTGGGAATAAATCAAGGTCTTTTTGGTTTTCTTAAACAAATGTCAAAATTCATTTTCATATTAAAAACTACTACTAAAACCCAGGCTTCGAAATTCGAGTGCAAGTTCTAGGAAATTTTATTTTTCATTTCATTAATAATTTTATGAGAGCCCAAAGGTATGCTTATCAATTTTAGCCAATTCGCAATTCACCACAGGGCTTTCGATATTTATAATTAACACGCACACACTGTATGTGTTAGTAGCAACTTAAAACAAAATGTTCCAGACTGTCCATATCTGCAAATCTGGTGGACAACTAAACAGAAATACCTTTTAAATGAGGTATGTTTGATCAAAATCTGTTATTAACTACAGTTTTTATATCGGTCACAAGAAATCGCCTTGCCTAAAAATATCATATATATTGGTATTGATAGTTACAAGATATAGAGGAAGCCCACAATTTAGAAATTAATAACACCGTGCGGTCCATTGTGCGATGAATGCCCACTTTTAATATTCTAGCTAATTTCCTTTAGTTGTTATCCTCAATCATATTATTTGTGAAAGGAAAATTTAAAATATATGCTGAATTAGGTAGTAAAAATCGGCTTTCAAATTTACTGAATTTACTGACGTGAGGAATCAACTAAGTAAAGAAATAACTATTATTGATTTATTACTATCATTATCAATTATTTTAATTAAAATTCTGTTCTATATTGAATTTTCTAATTTTAAAAGGAAATACAAACATTACAGAGGAATAAAAGTTAAAAGAATATAAAGCTAAGTTGAAACAATTTCATAAACATTTTATAGACTGATTTTTTATTTTTTTTTAGTACATTCATGTGTTCTTGTTAACTCGTTATGTGTTTAAAAATTTAAGCACAATATATGATGTATGTAAATCATGATATTAGAGTATGAAGATAATAACGAATATACATTATTCAAAATTAACAAATCAATATTTTACTGAACTCATGCGGCGCTCTTTAACAAACTATTCATCAGAATTAAAGAATAAATTCTAATTAAATGCTTTTATGGCCTTTTTATAAATTGTTTCATTTGTATGTATTTTAATTATTAATAGTCTTTCCTATACAGCACAAGCTGAATTTAAGCAACCAATAAGATTTCAGGGTCGTTACAATAGACGAAATTGTTGCTATAGCTGACAATTAAATATTATATATTCTATTTTCATATTAATTTACCTGTTAATAAATTTTTCATCAAAAAACGTGTACTTTTACTAAATTTTAAATAAATCAATTCACATGTTAAACAAAAAAAAAATTAAAAAAGTTAATTTGTATTATAAATAAACAGTTAGATTCATATAAATGAACAATAAATACCTTTTTGTGTACTAAATTAAATTCTAACACCCGTATTCATAAAAATTAATGTGTACTTCAAGTAGACTTTCTTGTCTGTTTTTCATACAAAATTTGTTGATAAAGTCTACTTGAAGTACACTTTACTTTTTATGAATACGGGTGTAAAACTTTAGTTTAAAGTAGGAATGTTGAGATTTCAGTTTGAACTTTAACTGCTCTGAATATATTCGTTATTGCAGCTCCTTTTATTTCTTGGATAAAATTCAGTTTTTCGAATGCTATGTCATTCACAGTTTTTGACTCAATTCAAATATCAAGGTCCTTGATGACATCATCAGATTTTACTTTCTTGCCTCGCTACGACTTATCGAAACTTATTGACATGTATGGTTTCATAATCAATTTTTCCTACGAAGTTTGTATTTTACAATTTTTTTTATTTTATTTTATATATATTTTTCAATGCTTGCTGGTATATAATATTTTTTTTTTCATTCGCTGCAAAAATTATCAAATTTGTCGGCATTCCTATTCTGGACAAAGCTACATATAGTTGCCCATGAGTAAAACATGGATTTTTTAAATTAAATCCAGCAACACAAAACGATTGGCCTTGAATTTAAAACATCATTTGGGAATTTTTTTATTTTTGGCGATTTTTGGTTAGGAAGATTTTTGCTTTTGGCGCTTTCGGTTTTTCGCGAATTTCGTTTTTTGATGATTTTTGATTTTGGCGATTTTTGAATTTGGCGTTTTCAGCCATATTTTCCACGACTTCCCACATTAGTTATTAATGTATTGTCAAAAGTTTCAAGACTGTCACTTTCATGGTACTTAATGATATTATATATTTACTTTGTATGGGCTGCGCCACACCCACTGATAATCACATGAATAACTAATGGGTTCACGCAAAGTTCTAATGCTCTCACTATAGCAGTACTCCACATATATGACATTTGTCCTACTACTCACACTAATTATAGATGACCTGAGACAAATTTCCAAACCTCTCCCTGTCATAATACATTCTGTTAAAAACACACCTTGTATGAGAGATGCCCACTTATCCGATAGCACCCATTTTCAGAACGCCTACTAACACTAATAATAGGTGACCTCACACAAATTTGCAAAGCTCTCTCTATCACACTACTCAATATATGGGGCGTTTGATGTCAAGTGATCCAACTTTTGTAATCGATAGTAGTTTACATGGGGCGTTTGATGTCAAGTGATCCAACTTTTGTAATCGATAGTAGTTTAGACAAAATTTTGCAACAAGAATGGTCCAGAACTATCTGAGTTAAAGGGGGTCAAAATTTGACATTTTGACCAAACAGGTGTTTTTTCTCATCCATTTAAATTTTACCTATTGTTCTTAGCAAAATTTGTCCCAAATAGTTTAGATGGCTATTTCTTCATTCTTTCGGAAAAAAAATTTAAAAAAATTAAAAAATTGCAAAATCAAAAATTTTTGATTTTTAATGATTGAGTTTGAAATTGTTCAGGCTCAAGATCAAATGTTTTTACTTTAAATAAAGCAAAAGCATTAGCACATTTGTTTCAAAAATTGATCTATGTATATTCTGCATGACAGGTTATACAGCTGTTTCGGGAAGAGTCACCAACCCTCATCAGTAACCAAAAGCAGTAGATAGTTTGTTTGGTAAAAAGTTAAATTTATATATATTTGCTGAAAACAACCAAATGAGAATTCAAGCAAAAGTTATACTATTTAAGCCTCTTCCAATATAACAAACTAAAAATAGAACAACTTTGAAACAAATATGATTGTATACGAGTACACATTGCATACTACAATATACATGTTTGTTTTTGTCTTGAAAAAACAAGAAAAACAATTTGTTTTTGCTAAACTTACATTTAGCGTTAACGGCGTGCCCTCCGTATTTTTGATTTTTTTTTTTTTAAACAATTTTTTTTTGCTCAAAAGAAAGCTTAAGTTTTTTCCTTTAAGAGCTTTTTGGTCGCTCAGTGGGATGCGAGTGGGATATCTATCAAAAAAAATGTTTTATAACTCAAGACACAACGGTTTTTCCATTTTTAGCATATGCACTAATTTTAATTTTTTCCTATTAGTGTGTAAGTGTTTCCAAAACCTTAATAATAAAGCATATACTGAGAAACTAGACGGTATGTAACATACCTAACTAAAATTTCTTACCCTGAATATTGTAATACCCACAATATGTTAACCTTAAGAAAAAAATCACTTTTTTCTATAGAAATGTTGAAAAATTATTTTTTTTATTTATCTAGGGGAAGAGGTTGGGTTGTGGCCATAGCTAGGTTTTCGGCTTATAACTTTTCACCAAGTGCAAATTATTCGAACAACTGGGTATCTATGGAAAGCTAGAGACCTTGGCTAACTGCTGGTGAAGGAACTAAATCAATTTCGTCAAATGGAATTTTTTTTTTTTTCTAAATTTTGTGAAGTGGCCATTTTTGGGCAAATTTTTTTTTTTGGTTGGGTTGTGGCCACCCTTGGAAACTCTGGTAAAAATAGGAAAATATGAAGAAAAACCACTACGAATATAGAAAAACTTAAAGTTTATTTATTTTCAAAGCCTTCATTGGCATTATTATTGAGAAAAGCTTAAAACTAAATAAAAAATAATAGTGATAAATAAATGGCATTATTCGTCTTCGGACTCGCATAAAAAACACCATTAAAATACACAGTAAGCAAGCAACTTTATTCGAGTATCGCACTCACATCTGCCCTACACACCGAGTTACTATTGCATATGTATTATATTGCTTACTGGGTAGTTACTTTGACATCTACGACGATATTTCACCATTAAAAAAAAAACAAGTAAGAAAATTATAGTCGGTCTAGACCGACTATACGATACCCTATACCATGCGCTTAGAGACCCTATCTCTCAGGCCCAACTAACTGGATATAGAAAATAAGCATAAACCAAATTTGAGTGGGATTTTTATCAATTTTTTCGGCTGCAGATATGAAAAAGTTCATATCGGATGCTATATCTATATGGGGACTAGGCCCAAAAATGGACCGATCCTGACCATGTTTGGTAAAGTCTCTTGTATTTTGCAAATATATAAACAAACAAAATTTGAGGAGAATCAGTGCAATATTTTTGTTTTTTTGTTAGATTTAGGTGAAGATCGGGAAGCAGCTCTATATGGGGCCTATGACTAAGAGTTGTCCAATAGGGATCATTTTTGGACTACTGATTAATGGTTGTAATATATACATACAAATCCAATTTAACTAAGATTTGTATGATAATTTGGATCTTATGGCAATTTAAGTCGATTTCATAGGGGTCATTTGTATGGGGGCTAGGTCTGTACATGGACCGATTCTCACCAATTTCAACAGCGTTCATGCCATGGCCGATAAAAGCTTATATACCAAATTTCTTCAAAATATATTCATATTTGCGACCTGCAGTTTGATTACAAGCTTTACATGGACACACAGACGGACGGACGGACGGACGGACGGACATCGTTAAATCGAATCAGATAGTGATGCTGATTCGATCGGTATAATTAAAGACGGGTGTGGGTCAAATATTTTTGGTTGTTACAAACAGCAGGACAAAGTCATTATACCCAAACCACATAGTGGTATAGGGTATAAAAAGGATGGCCACAACCCAACCAATTTTAGTGGCCACAACCCAATTTTGCAGCCATATTGAGATGTGGTGTCAACATATTGGTAGCAATCGATATTTACTCACAAAATATAATAAATTTACTGAATAAGAATGCATAGCACTCACATTTTTGATTGATTCACTTCGATTTCTAACTCTATTGAAAAGGGGTAAATTTGTATTATTGGTCTTTTTCAAGCACATAAATTTAAATTTGTTCCCAGTACAAATCAGACGCGTCTGCCCGTTTCGGTACTCGGTACAAAAAGAACGTGCTGCCATGACACACAAATGACTTTTGCAAGAAAAACACATATGCTTTAGGTCAAAAGGTACGCTGGGGTGACCACAACCGAACCATGGCCACAACCCAACCTCTTCCCCTATATATATAAAATTCATTTTCTGTTTGTTTGTTTCTTTGTTTGTTTGACCGCTATACAAATTTTTATTTTTTAACGGATTTTCCTGAAATTCTGTACACACGATCTCTATACCCCCGGAAAGGTCGCCATATACATCTTACCGGCCACGCCTACTTTTACGCCCACTTTTTATGTAAAATTAATTTTTTGTTTTATTCATATTTGTTCATTATACAAATTTTTATTTGTTAACAGATTTCTCTGAAACTCGGTACACACGATTTCTGTACTCCAGCTAAGGTCAACATATAGGTTTTATCGACCACGCCTACTTTCACGCCCACTTTTTATATACAATTCATTTTCTGCTTTTTGGTATATTTGTTCGCTATACAAATTTTTATTTTTCAATAGATTTCTTTGAAATTTGGTACACATGATCTCCATGCTCCAGGAAAGGTCGACATATAATCCTCACCGGCCACGCCTACTTCTGCGCCCACTTTTTGTATACAATTCATTTTCTGTTTTTTGATATATTTATTCACTATACAAAAGTTTTATTTTTCAACGCATTTCTCTGAAATTTGGTACACACGAGCTTTGTACCCCAGGCCAGGTCACCGTGTAATTCTTGTCGCCACGCCTACTTTTACGCCCACTTTTTATATACAATTCGTTTTCTGTTTTTTGGTATTTGTTTGCTATACAACTATTTATTTTTCAACGGAATTTTCTGAAATTTGGTACACTTGATCTCTGTACTCCAGGAAAGGTCGCCATATGCTTCGTACCGACCACGCCTACTTTAACGCCCACTTTTTGTATACAATTCGTTTTCTGTTTTTTAGTATAATTGTTTGCTATACAAATTTTTATTTTTCAACCGATTTCTCTGAAATTTGCTACACACGATCTCTCTGCTCCAGGGAAGGTCGACATATTCTTTGTACCGGTCACGCCTACTGTTACGCCCACTTTTTGTATACAATTAATATTCTGTTTTTTGGTTCATTTGTTCGATACACAATTTTTTTTAACGGATTTCTCTGAAATTTGCTACACACGATCTCTGTACTCTAGAGAGGTCGCCATATGATTCATGCGGGCCACGCCTACTTCTACGCCCACTTTTTATACAAAATTAATTTTCTGTTTTTGGTATATTTGTTCACTATAGAAATTTTTATTTTTCAAGGGATGTCTAAAATTTGGTCACACGATCTCTATACTACAGGGAAGGTCACCATATGCTTCTTACAGGCCACGCCTACTTTGCACCCACTTCTATGTATATAAAACTTATTTTTTTCCTTTTATTTGTTTCTTTATTTGATTGCTATACAAACTTTTATTTTTCAATGGCTTTCTCCGAAATTTAGTACATATTTCAGGGAAGGTCGCCATATGATTTTTACCAACCATGCCTACTTTTACGCTCAATTTTCATATAAAATTTATATTTTGTTCTGTGGTATATTTCTTCCTTATACAAATTTGTACTTTTCAACGGATTTCTCTGAAATTTGGTTTACACGGGAATAACTACACGGTGAACAAATTCCCCAAACTTAAAAAAAAGGTACCCAAAAGAAATGAACAAATTCCCCATTTTTTTAAATCGAAATAAAAAATTAACTTACTCCCCAAATTCATTCTTCAATTTTTACATATTTTTATTTAATGAATATTGTTAAATATTCATTTTAGTGAAAATTTGCATACTGCTCTCAATATATGTCCTACAATAAACGCATTTAAAATGAGTATTCTTTTCAATAGCATCATTTCGTTGCGCGAAAGCTACGCGCACGGGGAATACAGCTTAGCTAGAATATCGGAATGATCTGAAAAATATAGTTTGACAAATAAAATAAGTTGGCAACAGCTGCGCGGCAGCACAGCTAAAATAACGCAATGCTATGAAAAATATGTTTTAGGGATTAAAATAAGTTAACGAGAACTAAGCGGCAGCACGGGTAGTAGCTGCGAGGAAGCGGCGCGCGGCGCACGGACGCGACGGATGCGGACGCGACGCGCTCGAGGAACGCAGCTCAGCAAAAATATAGCAATGATCTGAAAAATATATTTTTGCGATAAAAATAAGTTGACAACAACTGCGCGGCAGCACGGGTGTGGCTGCCAAACGCGCGGAAGCGGACGCGACTCCCTCGCGGAACACAGCTTAGTGAAATAATTACCTGTTGATCAAAATAATGACTTTCTGCTGCTGTTTGTAACTACCAAAAATATTTGACCTAGACCCATCTCTTATTATACCGATCGAATCAGAATCACTATCTGATTCGATTTAACGATGTCCGTCCGTGTATCCGTCCGTCCGTCTGTGTGTCCATGTAAACATTTTAATCAAACTGCAGGTGGCAAGTATGAGTATATTTTGATGAAATTTGGTACATAAGCTTTAATCGGCCAAAGGATGAACGCTATTGAAATTGGTGAAAATCGGTCCATATTCAGACCTAGCCCCCATACAAATGATCCCTATGAAATCGACATAAATTGCCATAAGATCCAAATTATCATATAGGTCTTACTCAAATTGGGTTTGTATGCATATTACATCCATTAATGAGTAGTCCAAAAATTATCCCTATGGGACAACCCTTACTCATTGGCCCCATGTAGAGCTGCTTCCCGATCTGCACTTAAATCTATCAAAAATCAAAAATATTGCACTGATTCTTTTCAAATTTTGTTTTTATATATTTTTGCAAAATACAAGAGACTTTACCATACATGATCAGGATCGGTCCAATTTTAAGCCTAGTGCCCATATAGATATAGCAACTGATATGAACAGCCAAAAAAATTAATAAAAATCCCACTCAAATTTAGTTTATCTTATTTTCTATGTCCAGTTAGTTTGGCCTAAGAGATAGTGTCTCTAAACGTATGGTATAGGTATCGTATAGTCGGTCTAGACCGACTATAATTTTCTTACTTGTTTTCTTATATTGATTTGTATTTATTATTTATGTTCTATTGGTCGATTGTTAGACATTTGTACCACTAAACGTGACGGATGGTTTAATGTTGTCGATCGGTATAATAAAAGATGGGTCTAGGACAAATATTTTTGGTAGCTACAAACACCAGCATAAACTCATTGCACTCTGACCACATAATGATATATAGTATTATTAGAAAAATTTATTTTACCGTAATTATAGTAGAAGAAAAGTTGCCTACTTAAACAAAAAAAAAAAAACGGATTTAAATAATAATTTATTAGAGTGTATATTTTCACCAAATATTTAACCTTCATAAGGTCCTCAAAGTTACTGACGTTAACGGTCTTCGGGTCAAATTTGACCCAAGTAGTAAATTTCTTATTTGGACAATAATTTGCGTTACTAAAGTGAATTAATAGAGCTTAAAAGTAATTTTCTACAATATCCAGTAAAAATTGTACTTTTTATAGGCATTTATTTAAAATTTATATCAATTTTACAAAGGGTTATGTACATGAGATAATTAAATTCAATTTTATTATAATAGAAAAATTTATTACTGCGTTACTTATCATTGCATTGGGTACATAAAATAATCGTTTTAGAAAGCTGCTTACATACAAATTTTTTACAAGTAAGACAGACTAATGGTGTTTTGTTATCAGTTTTGGGACATAATTGACATCGACTTCTCTTGGTTGCCTTTTCGATTGGTCCACTATTTCTTTCTTCGGATTGGGTTGAAGTAGGCGGTTCTTGATCTCGTTGAGTCAAATCGCGTATTTTCTTTGCAATTTCTCGTGAAAATGGTGCTCTTGGTAATGTTTTTCGTTTTTTTATATAAGGAGTAGTAAGCTGCATACCTAAATTCTCTAAAAAGTATCGTCGTTTAGCTAAGCAGCCTTCATTCCAGCCGTCATTAGCGGATGTAAATAAAATAAAAGCATTGTACGCTGATATATCTAATATATTACTAAATACCACTTGAGGCCATCGATTTGTCTTCCTTTTGCTAGTATAACAAGACACAACTTTATCCAATGTATCTACACCACCTTTGCATTTGTTGTAATCTAATATTATTTGTGGCTTTTTGTCTGCGCGATTACTAACTTCTGAGGTATGATGCAAAGTACTGAGAAGATTCACTGACTTGTTTTTTTTAGGGATATAAGACAAGAGGGTGGTGTCTTTGGTAAAACAGAAAAATGAAGAATTTATTGGTCTGCCTTTCGTTGCCAATATTTGTGGTGGTAATTCCGGCTTGTTTTTACGTACAGTTCCTACTAAGGTCATTTGTTTTTCTAGTAGTTTCTGCCCAAGTTGATATGATGTGAAAAAATTATCTGTCGTTACGTTATGACCTTTTACACCAGCTGTCAAATCGAGAACCACACGCATACCTTGGCCTTTTTCAGGCATGCCTCCTATTTCTTTGCCTGTATAAGGTTGAATATTCCAGGCATAACTTGTAACAGAATCACAAAGAACCCAAAATTTTATTCCATATTTAGCTGGTTTGGATAGTATGTATTGCCGAAATGGACATCTTCCTCTGAATGCTACCAGCTGTTCATCTATAGTTACATCTTGAGAAGGATTATAAAGTTGAGGCAATATATAAACCCATTGATTCCACAATTCACGAATCGGTGCAAATTTGTCTAGTAATCGTCGTTCGCTTCGTGTGTCTCTATTATCAAATCTTATTACTCTCGATAATTTTTTGAATCTTTTTATTGACATGACTGCTCCAAATATCGGTCTACCTTTCTCAGAATCCCATAAACTTTCTGTACTTTCATTATTTGATCGAAACACTCCAGCTAATAAAAGTAATCCAATAAATGCGAACATTTCGTCATCGTCAACGTCACTCCAATCATTACCAAAGACACGTTTGCCCTCAATATTGGTATATTTCATAATAGTGTTCATTACGGGAGGTGGAAAAAATAATTGAAAGCTAGATATCTCTTCCTCTGTAATTCTTGAACACGAATAACGTGTCAAACCTGGCATCATGTTGATAACATTCTCCCTCGAAGCTCTTCCATATGCACTTGTACATGGTTCTTTGTAGTATCTTATTTGACCATTTTTTGATGTCATTGTCGGAGCAGCCGCAACTTCACCATCACTTTCAGAAGAACTATCAGATGGTTCAGCATATTCTACATGATCCTCATTTTCTGAACAAGGTTCATCACCGTCTGATAATTCATTCAGCATGATTTCTATTTCACTATCCCTCATTTTTCGATAAAAAAAATATTTAGCACTAATTTCAAACTTAGACACGTCTTATTCGTTCTTTGTTTACTCTACGACTGACTGTAGCAGTGTTGCGTAGGCAAAAAAAAGTAATTTGATAGCATTGTTTTTTACATACAAACCAAAAGCACGGGTATTCAACTTTTTCAAACAAATGTATTGACATCAAAGAATAAAGAAAGGTCTGTGTGATGAAATGAAAAGCGACAGATATGTAGCTATAAACTTTTATTTAGAATTTACTGATGTCAAAGTTATCTCAAAAATCGATTTACGATCAATGAAGCATCACAAAAACTAACTTCTTTACTCCGGGTCAAATTTGACCCGAAGACCTTGTGTGTAAAAAAACTTGTAACTGAAATATTTTTAAACATATTCATTCAAAAACTTTAAATTTCTATTTAGTTTTAAAATTAAATAAAAGTCATAAAATATCAAAAATGAAAATCACTTATTCGTGGAAAAAAATCAACTTTTCTCCTAAAATGGGTCAAATTTGACCCGAAGTCCTTATGAAGGTTAAAAAAAAATTTGTGGGCAGTTGAAATGACAACAACTATCAAAGCCAATTTATCACTTATGAGTCATATAAGAGTACATTTAAATCATGCATTGAATTAAACTATCTCAAAAACATTTAAAACTAGTTTTAACGTATTATAAGCGTTAATAACACTTTAATTTTGAGATAAAATTTATATTATGGCATGAACCCAAAACAAATAGTTAAGTCATAAAAAATAGTTTGCAAAAAGTTAACAACAACAGCTTAATATTGCATTTAGATTTTTGATTTTATTTAAAATTTATTTTGATTCAACCAATCGTATAGTTACAAGTCTGTAGTGTAGCTAAGAAATTTGAATCTGTTATCTGTTACATTGCGTTGAGTTCGTATTTGGATAAATGGGTAACTCTTTTGATTAAAACTGTGGGTAGTTGTAACTCCACTTAAAGTATTTATATATAATATGCAGTTTTTATATGAATGGTTACATCAAGATTTTAAGGTTTACATAGTTTGAGACAGTCTAAATGAAACATTACTTGAAGTATTTTTTGTTTATTTTTTTTTATCTAAACTCATAAACAAACTTTATCAATTAATTAAGTTCACAATATTATCTATGGTAAAAAAAGTTCGAAATAAAATCATAATAGGCTATACCACAATGGGAAACTTTTGGTGCCCTAGATTTATTAAGTACTTTTAAAATTTTTAAATCGTTTTGTGGGTTGGAATTTATTTTTAATAAAATTTCATTACTTACTTCCCCAAAATAGTTTAACAACAGAAGTTAAATGAATTAAGAGGAAGGTGTTTAAGAATGTTTTTGGCAAACACTTTGATTGACCATATATGAATAATTTTATTTAATATAAACGAGTATTAAAAATTTAAAAAAATTACTTTTATTTCAACCTTCTTATCTAAGTACAATATTTATACGTGCGCTTTTTTTTAATTTATCGAAAATTACCAAAATATATTAGTTTTTTCGTACACAGACTTTGACTCATTGTGGTGGTTTGTTATTCACATAAAATTGTTAAGCGTTTTGCCAAAAAATAATTACAGCCAATAATAGGCGCCAACAAATGTGTTATTTATGGGTCACAAACAGTAGCTGTTTGTGAGAGAATTTCTAAGAAAGTGAAACAGATGGTCAATAGGAAATAAAATTTATTTTCTATTTTATATGTTTAATAATTTTAAATTTGTGACATTTGTATGGACAACTTGGCAGTACTGATTAATGTTTTCTTATCCAAATTATAAAAGAAATTCTATTAATTCGAATTTGATAAAATAAAATTAAGAGTGTCAAATTCGGCTGTGGGGAATCTTGATACCTTCCAGCCGTGTTCTAAACACAAATATTATACAAAAAATATTATAAGTGCAAAATGGCTAGATTTCAAGATATAATGACTAGATAAATAAAATTAATTACAAAAAATTTAAGTATTTTCATTTTCTCTTTTTTTTAATTGATAACAACAATTTCCTATTGAATGTATGTAAACACACGTACATTATAGTGACAGCGGTTTGTATAAAAAAAATTTTTTGATCGAATTTTGAGGTGTCCGGATCGGATTATTGTGACACTGGATCTAAAACTTTAGTGCGAAAAATTTGAGCCAAATCGAACCATGCTTTCTGGGCGCGCATTGAGTTCAAAGCTCAAATATGAATTTATACACACAGAAAAAATATTTGCCAACCGAATTGGTCTTAAGTGAAACAACTGTATTTTCGATTGTATCAACAGAAATTTCATATCATCTGCAAATTTTCTATTCTGATAAAATATTTACTGTTAAAGCAATATAATTATAATCATCGTGAACCCGAAAATCGGTTATTAGCATTATCGCAATTCGGTTGGTAATAAATTCGGTAGCTCAATGAATCTGTTTTCTGTGTGTATGAAAAAATTATCAAACAAAATCGTTTTTCATAAAAATTTTAATATTAAGAATTGCGCTTCAATTAAATTAATAATAAACCATAATCTAGAGTAAATTATCTTTCTAATGAAATAACAAAATCTATTATCGGTTGAAAAACAGCCAAATTATATCAAGTTCACCAGGCAATAACTGTGCCGCACACAACTTGATTAAGAAAACCGAGCTCACATTTTTAAAGACATTGAAATAATTTACAACAGCAACATTTTTGCATTTTCCTGATCCCAAAATGATCTTATGTAAAGTAATTTGGATCTCGCCTATTGTTGTGCCGTTCTAAATTAATGTCAAAGCGGTACGTATTTTGTAGCACTATTTCAAAATCTCCAATTTTACTTTTTCAAAAATTTTGTTTAAGAAATTTACCGAAATCAACGATTGGACTTTATGATCTCATTCACAAAATACATGAGATTAAAAATGCTAAATATTGTAGGTATCCTGTTCTTAATTTGGCGAGGGCAGCGTTTTAATTTCAGCGTATTTGAAGAAAAATGTGATTTTTCATAATTTTTCAACTTTTAGGCCACGTCTTTTTGGTGTTTCCACATTTAAAATATCTTTTGTCAAAATATTATACTACTTGATATAATTTCTCAATTTGGTAACTTAAGGTTAAATGAAAACACTATAAACTGTCCCTCTTTAAGGCCAAAATTTAAATTTAAGGAGATTTACATTTTTTAAAACAAAATATCGAAATAATATATATTTGTGGAAGGCTTTCGGTAAAACTTGTTGCTAAATAATTCTAGAAAAATAATACTCTGAACTTATTTTCTGAAATTAACCAAAAGGGGGTACTCTTGATGTCAAATTGACTCTTTATGAAAATCTATAAATATTTTCTTATTGTCAATTGTCACCACAGCGATGCCAGCTTGATGCTTTTCGTATTTAGCGCTTTTTGATGACCCAGAGTATATTGCACTTGTACCTTATTTTTAGCGTCTCCTATATAAAAGCGCTACATTGGCGACTTCCCATTTAACTGCTTTTAGCATCTTTTAACGTTAATTAAAATTTTAACGTTAATTAAAAGTTAACTAACTTTTTTTGTAAAAAGTACTTGGTTCTGTAGAAGAAATTCTAAAAGGTAAAAAGGAAATCGAAAAGTACAAATATTATCCTAACGCCTGAAAGGTACGTAAATGAAAAAATCAATGAAGAAATCACTTATTTTGGTTCAAGGTATGCAAGTCAATTAATATCCGTTTTATATATTATCAAAAAGTCGAAGAAGAGTTCAGCGTACTTTACAATTTTATATTGATATACGCTTAAAAACTAAACCGGGGCTTTTTAGCACTTTTCGTTTCATCCTAATTAAGCACTCCTTTTGGTACTATTTAGCCGCGTCCCACATCTTGTACGTACATGATATATACCTCCTCAAATTTAAATTCAGCTGTCTTGCCATTGTTAGGTAATTATATATTTTTTTTTAATTAATCAACACTCAGGGGATGCCCCCTACAGATGCAGTGCATTGTGTTGATCTCAGGAAAATAGGTTAAGGAGGAAAGAGGGAGTAGTGTGTTCATGTTTTTTTTGCAGCGACAGACCAAAGCCTCTGGTGGGAATCGAACCCACGACTCCTCGCATGATAGGCGAGCACGCTACCTACTCACTTACCGGAGCGCTTTATGATTCTTTATGGAAATAAGGTAATATCTGGAGACTGCCCCAAGTGGGAGCGCGATCGTTCTTCAGCCGATTAAGGCTCATATTCGATTTTGAATGTTGGCGATACAAATGTAGTATTTATAAAATATTTCTCATTTTCCTGTAGTTTTCCCTATTCCCTCTTCCGGTTTAGTTAGAGATATAGCGATGCCATAGTATTTGCTTTCTGTTATGCCCTCCTGTGCCTACGATTTTAGCTTTCAAATTTCATATTTATCATATCGAACCCTGATTTATATATCAAAATGATATTAGCATAACCCAGTACTCGAAATTCGGGTGCAAATTCTAGGTAATTTTATTTTTTCTTTCAAGGTTTTTAAATCTATATATATAAAAGGTTTATGATAATAAATAATTTTATAAGACCATAAAGGTACGCTAATCAATTTAAGGCAATTCGCAATTCAACACAGGACGTGTGATGTACAAATATAATTAAAGTCGATGAGTTGTGAATTACTAAAATTGATTAGCATATCTTTATGCTCTTATAAAATTGTTTATTATTAATATTTTAATTTATTTAACTTAATATATTTTTAACTCATATTAAACATAGATTTTAGAATTCTGCACTTTCCACCATATGAACTATAACTATGCCAAATTTCACACTCCTCCGAGCCCGCATTATGCTTAAACAGGGAGGAAAAACATTTCGTTCACATATTAATATATAGATAATAAACCTTGGGCCAAGCGAAGTGTTTTCGGCTAACACAGACATCAGCACAACATCATAAAACCCTCAGAGTGGGGTACTTGTATAATAATAAGTAATTTGTTGCTATTGGACATGCTTGGACCTCAATCAGTTGATATATAAAGTGAGTATATTTCACTTTTTCCTTATTTTTAATACCCTCCACACCACTGTGCGCAGGATATTTACAACTTTGTCGTTCCGTTTGTAACGCATTGGAAAATTCATTTTCGACTTCATAAAATATGTACATAAAAAGGGTTTTTCAATAAGAGCGCTACCAAAGTTTTTTTAAGTAAAACAAAAATGGTTTTGGATATCAATGAAATTCTTTATTCCTGTGAAAGTACGTTCGATGCCATTATGTTTGGAAATCGATCTCTTTTACATGACCACCACGGGCACGCTTGCAGAAGTCCAGACGCTGAACCCAATTTTCGACAGTTTTCAAGCATAAATCGGTCGATACCGCTGCAATTTCACGTTCGATATTCGTACGAAGTTCATCAATCGTCGCTGGCTTATTGGCACAGACCATAGACTTGACGTAGCCCCCACAGAAAATAGTCCAACGGCTTCAAATCGCACGACCGAGGCGGCCAATCGACCGGACCATTTCGTGAGATAACACGTTCTCCAAACTTGGTTTCCAATAAATTGATTGTGACATTCGCTGTGTTGCCATATCATCCAATTGGGGCCAAAAATATTCGGTTATCATTGAACGGTAGCGATTCCCATTCACAATAACGTGCCGGTCTTCATCATCATGGAAGAAGTACGGCCCAATGACGCCACCGGCCCATAAACCGCACCAAACCGTAATTTTTTCGGGATGCAATGATGACTAATGGAGTACGTGTGGATTGCTGTCTGACCAATAACGCATATTTTGTTTATTGACGAAGCCATTCAGCCAGAAATGAGCCTCATCGCTGAAGATGATTTTTCGATGAAAATCCGAATCATTTTCAAGTTGTTGCTCAGCCCAATTCACGAAGGCGCGACGCTTCTGGAGGTCAAGCGGCTTCAGTTCTTGCGTCAATTTGATCTTGTAAGGATGTAGGCCAAGATCTTTTCGCAAAATTCGCCACAACGACGTCACAGAGATGCCCAACGCTTGAGAACGACGTGTGAGAGGCACATTTGGGCTTTCTTCAACTTAAGCCTCAGCGGCAGCAATATTCTCGACACTACGGGCACTTCTTTGTCTCACTGGCACGGGAACATTTTGTGCTGTGCCTGTGGATTAAAATTTTTCCACTAGACGCTCAATTGTTGATATGCTAGGACGATTATGACGACCATAAATTGGACGTAGCGCTCTTAACGTTGAGGCCACTGACTCCGAATTTTGGTAGTAAATTTTAATAATTTCGACTCGTTGTTGGCTCGTATATCTTTCCACCATGAAATGGCTAACCTTACTAAAGAGAAATGTCAAAAGAGCGGCAAGAAATATGGCGTCGTTTGCTGTACCTGTCTTTCTACTTTTGTAGCGTTCCTGTTGAAAAACCCTTTATAAAAACTCGAGTCGGTATAGCGATGTCCGTCTATCTGTATATCTGTTTGTTGAAATCACGCTCATTCACCATTTACCTAGTAAACATGTAACAATATTGTTCGTATTATTTCGAGTAGCTTGGTATTTGAAATGGTTTCAATCGGGCAACATTGCGCCAACATATGGCCTAAAATATGGAGACACCTCTAGAAAATGCTAAAAATTCAGGGTGTTTGTAGTAATAATATAGTATTCGGTTTATCGAATTGTTTACTTTTCCAAATTTGCAATAAGTCCGGACATTAATGTAAACGTAAACTCCAGGTGGAGGCGTATAAACAATTCGGCACAGCCTAATTTAACACTCTTACTTGTGTAAACTCACTTCTTTCAAATTATTATTTTTTATTATGCCGCAATATATATTTCCTTTAAAGTGTAACCAGAAGTTATTGTTGTAAAAGCACGTTGATTTTAACACAAAAATTATATATTTCCATTTAATAAATTAAAAAACAACAAAATCTACATTTATGTTTTACTTACTGGTTTTATTATCACCGGCTGTTTTGTTAATAGTGAAAGCATGTAAAAATTTACAAAACACAAAAACACATTATTATTAATTTTCTTTTGTTTCGTTATTATACAACTAACTAACTAATATAAACGTTAACTACAAACCTAAACTGAACTTTATATTGAGTCATATTAAATTAATGACACGCAAATGTTACAATTTAATTAAATCTTGCATTTTCTAAAACATAAACTAAAAACAAACAACAACAAAAAAAAACACACACCAATTTTGATTTAAAGATGACATTTAGCTGACATTATGAAGCGATGAGCGAAAATATCAGCCGAAACCAACAACCACATAAATGAAAACCACAGAACTGTGGAAAAATAACAAAAATAAAACTTTGGTAACTAGTTTTTTTTTTATATTGTTGCATGAATGTTTAGTAATATTTGTAGATGAACTTAAGGAAATTGATGCTACTTGAATAGAAACAGTTCCACACAAACAAACCAAAACCATTTGATAAATTGGAAAATGTCATAAAAGTCACGATTTGTTTTTGGTTTAGCTAAGACAAATGCAAGACGACAAAAAAAAATAACAATATATAGATGAGTTAACTACTGGTTTATGAAGTTGTTATCTAATAATGTTACACTAACAAATAAATAGGAAAGCCCTTAGGAAAGCATTTCATAATGTCTGATGAGAAAAATGTATATTCAGCAAATTTAAATTTAATCCAAGCTAAGAAGTTGGAGATGTATTAATAAGAAGATATTTCAAAAATTAATGAGAAGTTAATGGAAATTCAACGGATTATTCGAACTAATAGCGATTTAAAAATTTTAAAACTGGTTTCTGAAATCATACTATAACACAGTACAACAATCTTCGAACTATTTCTAAATGTAATTAAACTTTAAATTTCAATGCAATTAATTAATTGTTTATTTTATTATAATTTCTTATTTTTGTGTTTTTATAAAAACAGTGATTATTTTTTACAGAAAGAATTAATTTCTATCTGAATTACACTTTAATTAATAATACAATGATATGTAAGGACACAATTAATAAGTAATGCCACTAAGTATTACTGCTATCAGGTAAGGTATTATTGAAGAATATGCAAATGGACGAAATGGAAAGCGCCTCAAAACAGTATGCAATTTTATTGTTTTAGAAATTTTTCACCTTCAAACTTTAAAAACAGGCACGGTTTTATACATTTCTATGGAAAATAGAACCATTCGTTTGCTTTCTTACTGGGGAGACGGCACAATCCTACGGATAGTGGGCGGAACACAAATTGATGGAAACCGCTTTTATGTCACCGGTAATGAACTTTGGGGAGTAATTTTACGATCCAAATACCGACGATCCAAATATAAACGAAGAAATATTTAGAACATACTTCAATAACTTTTTAAATCCACCTCAAACATCAAGTTACATTTATTACGCAGCTAGATTGAAGAACGATTCGGACTTAGATGCTGAAATAACATTATATGAAGATAGGAAAGTAATATCAAAAGCAAAATGCAATAAAGCACCTGGCATAAATAGAATTCCCTAAGAATATTTCAAAAATGCACCTTTAAACCTGTTACAAGAATTAATTAGGGCATATAACCGAACATTAGAGGCTGGCAGCGTAGATGACACATTTTTAATCAGTGTTATATTTCCAATATACAAAAAGGGTGACAATGCCATCCCAAACAATTATCGAGGTATTCATTCATGAATTGTGTCACCAAAATTTTGATGGGTATATTGAATGAAAGATTGTTTGCTTGGGTTGAAAAACATTATATATTATCAGAATACCAGGCAGGTTTCAAAAACAAGAAAAGAAGAAAGTGTACTCATTTTTTGTTAACTTTAGAACAGCGTTTGATAAGGTGTCCAGACAACTGTTAATATATAAACTGCGTGAGAAAGGAGTGTCAACAAAAACCGTTGATTTGTTAGGAGCCATATATAAAACAACTAAATCAGTAAAATGGACTGGAAAGGAGCTGTAACAAGAATTTGAAACTCAGTTCGGTGTTAAGCAATGCTGTCTACTTGCGCCGCTTCTGTTTTCACTTTATATAAATTACTTGAATGATGCTTTAATATAAGATTAATACTTTACGCAGATGATATAGTAATTCTGGCAGATGATGTAAAAACGTTACAAAAAATGATTAACAGATTGGAAAATTATAGTTCTGATTGGAATTTAGAAGTAAACTCAGATAAATCTAAAATAATGGTGTTCAAAAATGGAGGCATAATTAGGGATTAGGGATAATTTTGACACCAAAAATTATCTTTAAACAACATATAGAGAACCGAAATACTGCAGCTAAGAACAACATAAATGCAACCTGGAACGTTTCTAAGTAAAAAAGATATATCTATGCGTGCAAAATGGCAACTTTTCCAGGCTGTGTGCACGGCTATTCAAACTTACGGCGCTCAAGTGTGGGGGCATTCGCTATTTGATGAAGTAGACAAACTCCAACGGTATTTTGCGAAAAAAAATTTTGAATCTGCCTAATTTCACACCAACTTATATCCTTATGCTGGAGACAAATATGCAGGATGCTCACATTTATACACTTTAATTACATATGCGATACATCGAACGAACTCTTTTTGACCATGAAACGAGCAGATTACCTCATAAACTATCACTGAAATTAATACAGAAGAACGTGTCATGGGTTACAAATTTAAACAGGTTATGCCAGTGCTTCTCAAACTGTGAGCCGCGGCCCCCTAGGGGGCCGTAGAACTTTTTTAAAGGAGCCGCAAAACATTTAAGTATTTCTACACTTCTGTATTTAGTCTTTAAAATATTTTTTTTTTATTTCATAAATTTCTTTGAAAATGGTGTATTCCTAAATTTAAAATCGTAAAATTTGTTCAAATTAAATTTCACAGTAGGCTTAGTTACACAGAAGCATATTTTTAAACTTTGTTAAATTTTATAAAATTAGATTTCGTAGTAGGCTTAGCTACACAGAAGCATATTTTTTAACTTTCTAGAATTTTATTAAATTGAAAAATTTATTTCCGCAGGCTTAGTTAGTTTGCAAAAAGAAGCACATTTTTAAATTTTATCTTCATTTAGTGATGTACTTTCAACATTGACGATTTTTGTAGTTTTTTTTTATGTAATATTAAAGAAGTTAAAAAAGTGAATATATTAAAGCAAAAAAAAAGTATAATTAAATATTATAAAATAATTATATTTCTTTCTATATTCAAGGTAATTATTATTATTTCTTTTAATTAGGTGATAAATTTAACTATTATTTTCTTAAAATTTTAACGATTTTAGTACGGGTTTAAAAATGGATAACTGGCCAATAAAAATATCTGAAGAGCGAGAAAATTATGAAAGTGTACATGAATTAATAGAACTTACATCTCAACATCTACAAGAACCAGTAGAATTATCATCTTTACCAGGAACTTCTACTTCAACATCGAGATTAACAATTGGTAATAAGAGAAAAGTCGCCACAGATAATACACCTCAATTGAAAAATCGTAAATATAATACTGATTATTTGAAATATGGATTTATTTCGTCAACATTTAATAATCAAGAAAGACCCATGTGTGTAATTTGTTTCACCCAACTATCAAACGATAGTATGAGGCCAGGAAAACTACTGCGTCATTTAACTACTTTGCACCCAGAATATCAAAGTAAGCCACTCGAATTTTTTCAAAGAAAGGCAGCAGATAAAAAGGAACAAACTGGTTCTCTTCAAAATATACAAAACTTAATGATGACCTGCTAAAAGCATCTTTCGAAGTTGCCCTATTAATTGCAAAAAACAAAAAACTTTATACGATAGGAGAAGATCTTATATTACCAGCAGCAATTAAAATTTGTGAAACTATATACAGTGAAAAAATTGCTAATCCTTTGAAGTCTATTCCTATCTCAAACGATACTATGAAAAGAAGAATTGATAGCACGGGATATAATATTAAAACCCAATTAATATCTCGTATTAAACAGAGCAACTTTTTTGCGATACAAATTGATGAATCTACTGATATAACAAATTACGCGCAGTTAATGGTTTTTGTAAGATATCAGTATAACTTCCAAATTCATGACGATTTACTTTTTTGTCGGGAGAAACTAACTTCAACAAGAGGTATTGATATTTTTGTAAAAGTAGATGAGTTATTTTCAGAGAATAAACTTGAATGGTCAAAATGTGTAGGAGTGTGTACAGATGGTGCAGCAGCGATGACTGGGAGAATTTCTGGATTCAAAGCAGAAGTACACAAAGTATCACCAGATGCGCAACATATTCACTGCGTAATACACAGAGAACATTTAGTTTTTCGACGAATGTGTTCCGAACTCAGTGAAATTTTGAGTGACATTACAACTATTGTTAATTTTGTAAAAAATCGTGCTGTAAACTCGAGATTGTTTAATATTTGGTGTAAGGAGATGGGATCAGTGCATGAGGTTTTGTTATATCATACTGAAGTAAGGTGGCTTTCACGTGGAAAAGTTTTAAGTAGAATTTTAGAAATTAAAGATGAGTTACGATTATTTCTTTTAGATAAAAAACCAGATCTTGCTACTCCCTTTAGTGATGAAAGTTGGATGTGTTTAGCATCATATTTAGCAGATTTTTTTGCTAAAATAAATGAATTAAATCTTTCTCTGCAGGGAAAAGAAACCAATATTTTAGTTTTGAATACAAAACTTATTGCTTTTCAACAAAAACTTTGTTCATGGTCAAACTCTATTAACGAAGGAATGAAAGGGAATGAAACTTTTGTTTCGGAATTTAGGGAGCCGCAATATGAAAAAGTTTGAGGAGCACTGGGTTATGCGACCAGTTTCTGATTAGAAGGATTACCGAAAGTATGTCAAACTACGGGTGGAGGAACAAATGCAATCAATTGTTGGAAAAGCTAAGAGTATCAAACAAATTACATAACATCCAGAAGGCACTTGACACAACCCGATTCTACAAAAACCTAAATTTGATTTACCAAAGGACAGAATTATATGATAGAAGAATACAATCATAACCAGCTTATGTCGATCTTTGAATCTCGGTGTGATTTAATTGAGTTATATGCTACAAGATTTTCAAGCGGCTCAAAAATGTGTTCCTTATGCAACTTAAAGGAAATTGAGAATATACAACACTTTATAGGGCGCTGCCCAATATTAAAAACAATTAGATAGCAGTACTTTGGATACATAACCTTGTCAAAGGTGATTATATGAAATGGAATAATTTGGTTCAAAAAAATCATTTCACATGAACTCAATCTCCCGACTGACGACTATTTTCAAAGTCGTAAGTTCTTTTTTTAAGTAATAAAATTATTATTATAAAAATAAAAAAAATATTAGAAGAATAATTATTGTAAATCTTATAATTTTTTTTTGCTGAAAATGAAGAATTACTGCTACTACTACCAACTAGACAGGGCGGCGATATCTGTGTGTATCGATGGTTCGAAGATGAAATCGGGTACATGATCAGGGATCTACACTGAACAAATTGACAATCAAGTATCTCGGAGAATGGCTGACAAATGTAGCGTTTTTAAGGCAGAGATTCACGCAAGTCTCATAGCAATGAAAATAATTCTGGAACGGGATATGGATTCAACGACCATCAATATTTTCGTGGTCAATCTCGCTGATCTCAAAGCTCTGAAATAGAGGACCCTTAGACCGAAGTGTGTGAGGACATGCTAGGGTCTAAGGAAACGAGCTGGCTGACGAGTGTGCGGGGAAGGGTTCAGAACCCTTGAGCGCGTCGATGGACATTGACATTAGATTCCCTCTGTCCGAGCTATCCAATTGAATTGAATAGGCAGCTGATATTTAATTAAGGACAAGGTGAACACAACTGACTTCTTGCGGAATATCCCGGATACTATGGCTCTTGCCTAATCCAAGGAGAACAAAAGGACTTGGTTTTGGAAGAGGGACAATTAGCCTAATTACAGGAGTACTCACTGGACACTGCTTAATAAGGCGGATGGCCAAACACATAGGTGTCCCAAGAGCTGACTTTTTGCAGGACCTGTATGGATGTCAGTGCAACATTTGCTATGCAGAAGCGTTTTAGATATCTAGGGCAAAGATTCTTCGATAACATGGGCTGCATAGATGTTCCACTCGGCGACCTTGCAGACTTCTTGATCGAATCTGGCTTGTTCAGGAGGGACGCATAGTGCACAAATGAGCTCCTGTTCACTTTTCTTTTCTTTACATGTCTATCTGTACTTTAATAAAATCTTTTCTTATCTCTACCTTCCGGCACTTTCCGAAGGATATCACAATGGGCCATATGGGCTCCGAATGTACTCGCCTTCGGGCAGGCCACCCACCTAACCAAACCTAACTTAACCTAACGTTGCTTTCATATTCAATATTGCATTCTCATTATCTATGCGGTTAAATGTATAAAATTTTTGAATTAATTAAAAAAAAAAAAAACAGAAAATTATAGTCTGTCATGCGTTCCGCAAGAGAATTTCTTGGATCTAGCCTGGCTGAGGCAATAACAGGATATAGAAAACAATCATAAATCAAATTTGAATGCTATTGTAAATGGTTTGTGGTAAGCAGATATAAAAAAGTGATGTAATTTTTATATGGGGATTAGGCCAAAAAATGGACCGATACTTAGACCATATTTAGTGAAGTCACTTAATTTTTTCCAAAACATTTATGAGTATAATAGACATATATATATGTGTATCAAATTTTATCGATATATATCTATATGAGAATCTGGATCCAACGACAAATTTATTATTTATTATTCTAAGCCTAGAAATTTATAATTATAAGAGTAATAGTCTGCTTGAGTTTGAAATTGTTCAGGCTCAAGATCAAATGTTTTTACTTTAAATAAAGCAATAGATCGAAAATAAGATTTTTTATTTTTATAAAAAATAATAAAATTAAAAATACGGAGGGCACGCCATTAACGCTAAATGTAAGTTTAGCAAAAACAAATTGTTTTTCTTGTTTTTTTAAGACAAAAACAAACATGTATATTGTAGTATCCAATGTGTACTCATATACAATCATTTTTGTTTCAAAGTTGTTCTATTTTTAGTTTGTTATACTGGAAGAGGCTTAAATAGTATAACTTTTGCTTGAATTCTCATTTGGTTGTTTTCAGCAAATATATATGAAATTAACTTTTTACCAAGAAAACTATCTACTGCTTTTGGTTACTGATGAGGGTTGGTGACTCTTCCCGAAACAGCTGTATAACCTGTCATGCAGAATATACATAGATCAATTTTTGAAACAAATGTGCTAATGCTTTTGCTTTATTTAAAGTAAAAACATTTGATCTTGAGCCTGAACAATTTCAAACTCAATCATTAAATTGATAAAGATCGAAAATAAGATTTTTTATTTTTATAAAAAATAATAAAAGTAATAGTCTGCGTCAGAAATATATAATTTTGTCATGGCGAGGGCAAGGTGTGAACACGTAGATGTGATACTTGAACCTAAAGCATGCTTACGTAAAAAGCTTGCATTTCGCATTATGTAGGCATCTAATTCTATGATGTCGCAAGACTGAAAAACCAAACATATCTTTAGCTTATCAGCAAATATTAAAGTCATGGCAACAAAAGTTGAATTATTAAAACCGTTTGGCTTCATATGCAGCACTAGAGAAACAATGTGGCCGTAAATCCGATTAAAAAATGGCAATATAAATCAAAAATTGTTTCAAATGAAGTTATAAAACTTTCAAATCGGAATTTTTTCTTCGAAATTAAAAGTTTTTTTTTATGGAAATTAAATCTTTTTCTACATTTATCTATCAAGAGAAACATTCAAATATAAAAAAATCATGTGAGTCCCATCACAGGTGAGATATGTAAGATGTCTAGTAATTAAAGATTTTTGTATGGCACTTTCTTAAAATCAAGCAGAGAGCGTCATCTACGTATCACTTATAGCAATCAACTGCAGGGGCTCTGCTAATATAAAAATATCTATAATTATTTATTATTTCTACCGGTTAATTTTTAATTTTTGGTTTTTCATTTTTCATTTTTAGTTTTTAATTTTCATTTTGTATTTTTCATTTCTAATTTTTCATTTTTAATTTTTCGTGTTTCATTTTTTATTTTTCATTTTTTATTTTTCATTTTTATTTTTTCGTTTTTAATTTTGCATTTTTTATTCTTCATTTTTTTATTTTTCGTGTTTCACTTTCATTTTGTATTTTTAATTTTTTAACTTCATTTTTAATTATTTATTTTAAATTTTTTATTTTTAATTTTTCAATTTTCGCTTCTCATTTTCATTTTTATACCCTATACCACTATGTGGTTTGGGTACAATGACTTTGTGCTGCTGTTTGTAACAACCAAAAATATTTGACCTAGACCCATCTTTAATTATACCGATCGAATCAGAATCACTTTCTGAGTTGATTTAACAATGTCCGTCCGTCCGTCCGTCCGTCTGTGTGTCCATGTAAACCTTGTAATCAAACTGCATGTCGCAAATATGAATATATTTTGACGAAATTTGATATATGAGCTTCCATCGGCCATCGAATGAACGCTATTGAAACTGGTAAGAATCGGTCCATGTTCAGACCTAGCCCCCATACAAATTACCCCTATGAAATCGACATAAATTGCCATAAGATCCAAATTGTCATATAGATCTTATTCAAATTGGGTTTGTATGCGTTCATTACATCCATTAATGAGTAGTCCAAAAATGATCCCTTTGGCCCCATATAGAGCTGCTTCCTGATCTTCACTTAAATCTATTAAAAAACATAAATATTGCACTGATACTTCTCAAATTTTGTTTGTATATATTTTTGCAAAATAAAAAAGACTTTACCAAACATGATCAGGATAGGTTCATTTTTGGCCCTAGTCCCCATATAGATATATCATCCGATATGAACTTTTTCATATCTGCAGCCAAAAAATTAATAAAAATCCCACTCAAATTTGGTTTTTGCTTATTTTCTATGAGATAGAGTTTCTAAAAGCATGGTATAGGGTATCGTATAGTTGGTCTAGACCGACCATAATTTTCTTACTTGTTCATTTTTTATTTATAATTTTTCATTTTCATTTTTATTTTTCATTTTATATTTTTAATTTTTAATTTTCATTTTGCATTTTTCATTTTTCATTTTTCATTTTTCATTTTTAATTTTTCATTTTTCATTTTTCATTTTTAATTTTTTATTTTTCATTTTTTATTTTTTATTTTTCATTTTTCATTTTTCATTTTTTATTTTTCATTGTTTCATTTTTAATTTTTCATTGTTTCATTTTTAATTTTTCACTGTTATTTTTCATTTTTATTTTTAATTTTTTATTTTTCATTTCTTATTTTTCATTTTTTATTTCTCATTTTTCATTTTTCACTTTTCATTTCTTGTTTTTAATTTTTCATATATCATATTTCATTTTTATACCCTATACCACTATGTGGTTTGGATATAATGACTTTGTGCTGCTGTTTGCAACTACCAAAAATATTTGACCTAGACCCATCTTTAATTATACCGATCGACTCAGAATCACTTTCAGAGTCGATTTAGCGATGTCCGTCCGTCCGTCCGTCTTTGTGTCCATTGAAACCTACAGGTCGCGAATATGAATATATTTTGATGAAATTTGGTATATAAGCCTTTGTCGGCCACATAATGAACGCTATTGAAATTGGTGAAATTCGATCCATGTTCAGACCTAGTCCCCATACAAATGACCACTATGAAATCGACATAAATTGCCATAAGATCTAAAATTATCATATAGATCTCAGTCAAATTGGGTTTGTATATGTTTATTATATCCACTAATCACTAGTCCAAAAATAATACCTACAGGACAATTCTTAGTCACTTAAATCTATCAAAAAACAAAAATATTGCACTGATTTTTTCCAAATTTGGTTTGTATATATTTTTTCAAAATATAAGTAACTTTACCAAATATGGTCAGGATCGTTCAATTTGTCGACCTAGCCCCCATATAAATATAGCACCCGATATGAACTTTTTCTAATCTGCAGCCAAAATAAAATTAATAACAACGCCACACAAATTTGGTTTATGCTTATTTTCTATATTTAATTAGTTGGACCGAAAAGATAGGGTCTCTATGCCATGGTATAGGGTATTTTATAGTCGGTCTAGACCGACTATAATTATCTTACTTTTTTATTTTTATTTTTTTTTTCATTTTCATTTTTTTGTTTTTTATTTTAATTTTTCGTTTTTCGTTTTTTATTTTTAATTTTTCGTTTTTCATTTTTATTTTTAATTTTTTGTTTTTTATTTTTAGTTTTTTATTTTTAATTTTTTATTTTAGATTTATCATTTTTCATTTTTCATTTTCAAACAGGTTATTACATATCATATTTTTTCACCAATACAATCATAAGTCACACCGATTTTCTATTATGTCTCACATGTTACGCTGTTTTTGTGATTGTATTGTGAAATATAAATTTACCTCCCTGCGCGTATAGATGTTTACACATCAAAACTTGAAAAATTTGGAAGGACGTTTTTAATTTGGTAAGAATTATATAGTTGTGGGCGATAGTTGAAATGGAGATTATGAAACGGAGAATTGTACATAAAGAATTTCCTTAAAAAGCATAGGTGAACTGAATTATGCATAGAAAAAAAAACCCTCCAAACTGTTCTCTTTGAGGTCTTAAGTTAAACAGATTCTTCTAAAAACATATATTAGCAACTGGTGAAAAAAGTAATATCTTGAAAGCTGCAAAAAAGTTTGGAAAATTAGGTTTGCTAAATATAAAAATTGAGAAAATTCCACACATCGCCTTTTGAAGTTAAATTTTTTGTATTTTAAGAATATTCAATTACTTTTTAGCGTGCTTAATAGAAAGGAAGAAAACATATAATTCTGAATATCAATACTCTGCATTCTTCAGCGGACTAGTTTCGTTTGATAGCCTACCATGTCATAAATTCTAACTCAGCAAAAAAAAAACACCCTTTATATACTTTAATATTATTTAAAATTAAAATTTCTTTATATTTGTTTGTTGTTATTAAAATATCGTTAATTATAAGATATTTTTATTTATGCGTTGAAATTAGTTTCTTTTCTAGTGCATATAAAATAAGTTGAATTGTTTAAAAAAATGTTCTTTGACTGTAAATCACTAATATAAACAACATCAACTCTGCGGTATTGTCAGGTGAACTGATTTTTAATTCTGAAATTGAATTGACATTTCCTGAAAAACATTTAATTATTCCTGAAGTAAATTTGTTATTTTCTGCCATACATTTCATATTTTCAGAAATATATTTGATTATTTCCGAAAATCAATTGATGTTTTCTGAATTACAGTTGGAAAAGGTGTAGTATAAAAATGGTTTATTTTCTATATCTAATTACAACTTAAGCAAAGTTAGATCTATGACCCTTTCTCGAATCTTATGCTATAGGGTGTCGTAAATTCGGTCAATAACAACCATAATTTTCTTACTTGTTTAATTTGGGTGTTGTCATTTTTTAAACTACATACATATTTCATAACTGGATGTTTATAAATGGTAGTTTGCACCAAAAATTAAGCTTTGGCTCCAAATGAAATATGCTCCCAAATTATAAATGATTATTGGCAATTTCAATATATCTTCTTTTTGTAAATCATTTAGTAATTGAACCATCATCACATTGTACACCAAACCTTTCAATTTCACTTAAGTACAGGTCGTCTACAAGTCAAATTGGTGTTGCCATAAGCACGAGTGAAATTTTTGTTATTACTTTTTTGGGTCTAAAGTGATTATATTTCATTTTTGAGTTTTAACATACAACAGCTAATAAAACGCTTTACAAATGATTTGTGTTTTTTTTTATTTTATTTTCTTACGTGTCAATTTTGAAATAGGTAACAATATACTTGAAAGTAAGTTCGGTTTTTAACTGAAAATGATAAAAAAAAAAAGAAATCGAAATTTCAATATAATTTCGTGCACGATTTAGTTTTTTGTTAACATTCTTAGAAGAAAAACACATTATTATTAACACATTCCTACCATAAGAAAGAAATACGAAATTTGAAATTTAAAACTCACATGTAAAGAGTATTTAATTTTTGTTTGAATTTAAAAGGTGTGTGTGTTGTTTAGAGAATTGATCACGATATATTGGATATTTGTTTAAGTTTTTTTTTGGGGGCTTTTAGAAGACCGCCATAACGATTAACGCTTATACGAGGGTGATGAAAAAAATTTATTGTTTTGCTATTATAAAACACCATTATAGTGCTTTCTGGATTAATTCAACGATAATATAAAATTTCGATTAACCTGTGAGAAAACTAATGAACCAGTTTACAATCAGTACGATCTTTAATTAATTTAATTATATGTAAGAGTGATTAATTTGTCGTTTTGGTAATTTTCGATACTTCTTTGAAAGTCCATTAACAAATCTGAGAAATTTCTGACCCTGCAGTATCAAAAAAGTTTTATTGTCTTTATATTCCAAAATACTTTTTTCCAAATCCGTCATCGTTTTTGATTGCTTTTATACATATTATAATGTGGCTAAATGAAAAGATGAGACTTCAGTTTAAACTCAACGGGTCTATCGATTCGTGCGAATCACTTTTCTTAGGTTGGTAGTACTTTTTGTAATATACGTTCCAAGTCAAGGAAGAAAGACTTGGGTTCAATTGTGAAGCTCTCTTTTTAAACAACCAAGGGTGAAGTTGGCGTTTATAACAATGTTCCGTTGAATTTTGTTTGCGGAATGAAATTTATGCTGCGAAAAGATTAATAATATTGCAAAGCGTGATAAAAAAAAAATTTTATAAGAGTTAGAAACAAAAAACTGCATCTCAGAGGATAATAAAAAATGAGAGGATAATAAAAAAGTGATGAACAATGCGTCAAGGGAATTCAAAGATTTAGATCTGAAAAATCGCCGATTGAAAACTAGAAATCTTGCCGATACTCTCGATGTTTCAAAAAGATCAGTCAACACCAATTTAAAAGCTGGTTTGGACCTCAAATGCATCAAATCTCGATTAGCTCCAAAAACACTAACAATTTTGTCAATAATATGTCACGTTAATAGCTCTGAAACAATATTTTGGACTACCAGAACGAAATAAAACGCATAGTTACTGAGATTTGGAAAAAAGGTCAGTTCTGTACAACATGCGATTGGTGCCGAGGGGTTTCTTTTTGGGCTTATTCAGTAAAACTCCTTGCAAACTACACACTTCAATTTTTCGCTTTAAATTGGTTGTTTTACTTAGATAGAACTTACGAAAGGATTAGCATTAGCTGTCAAACAAACTTCCATACTGCGCCCACTTTTTGACATTTATTCTCAGTATACTCTGGAAAATCATAATGAGAAAATCCGCGCTTGCACAACGCTACCAAATTATCCGAATTAACTTTAAAATTCAGTCATCGATTATAGACGACATCGTGATTTTTAATGCACACAGAATCGGCCATCAGAGCAAGCCTCTTATTGAACTGTGGATGGATTGCATACCACATGCTCTACAAAAGACGCTGAAAAGAAAGTCACCGCTGTAAACGAAAGTGTGAAAGAAGATTCAAATTTATTGACTCGTCATCGGTGGTAGAAATTGGTACTCTGTCCGTCCACTACATGGAAAATTTGCGCAAAGATCTTGACCGATCCTATCTTTTATCCCAAAATTTTGTTCAGCGATCAGGTTTATCGGGTTTGTTAGTAAACAAAATTTTACATATTAAGTGAGACAAATCCACAACAGACTTAAATTCGTCAAGAAAAATGTAACGTTTGGTTTACACATTGGTGGCATTATTGAACCTTATTTCTTCAAAAAACAACACCAAACACTTTGGAGCTTTTACTACACCGATCTATTATTTACACCCTGACTTAAAATTTATCACCCCTAGGCAATGACCCCGAAAATGGTTCTCAATGTTATCGTTTTGTGGTACATTATGAATTCTTTCCGTCAGGTCAAACTATTAACCATGATCTTCTAAAGCAACATTTCATCTTCGAAACCATTTAGCGAAAAAAAAACAAGTAAGAAAATTATAGTTGGTCAAGACGGACGGACGGACAGACCGGTGGACATCGCTAAATCGACTCATAAAGTGATTCTGAGTCGATCGGTATAATAAAAGTTGCTCTAGGTCAAATATTTTTGGTAGTTACAAACAGCAACACAGAGTCATTATACCCAAACCACATAGTGGTATAAGGTATAATTAACACCATGTGACTACTGGCTATTAAATAAACTCAAAAGATCCCTCCGACGCACAGTTTTGAATCGGTTGAGTGAATAAAATCCGAATCACTGCGCACTTTGAAATTGAAGTTCGACTTGAAAAAGTTCATATCGGATGCTATATTTTTATGGGGACTAGGTCGGAAAATGGACTAATCCTGACCATATTTCGGTAGGTCACTTATTTTTGCCAAAAATATCTATACAAACCAAATTTGAGAAAAATCGGAGCAACATTTTTGGTTTTTGATAGATTTAAGTGAAGATCGGGAATCAACTTCAAATGTGGGGCTATGACTAAAAATTGTCCTCTAGGGTTTATTTTTGACCGAGATCTATATGATAATTCGCATATTATGGCAATTTAAGTCTAATTGTGGTGATTTGTATTAGGACTTGGTCTGAACATAAACCGATTTTCACCGGTTTCAACAGAATTTGTCCTAGGGCCGATAGAAGTTAATACACTAGATTTCATCAATATACATTCACATTTGCGATCTGTAGTTTGATTAAAAAGTTTTCAAGGACACACAGACGGACGAACATCGAGAAATCGGTATAATAAAAGTTAGGCCTAGGCTAAATATTTTCCACCTAGTGGTATATGGTATAAAAATCGAGCGTTTTCCACCAAAAACCGATGTTTTATATATAAAAGTAGTTTTTCAAGTGTGGTTTATACGCATCTCATTCAATCTTGAGTACAGCAAACACAAGCTCTTCTGTAGTTGCTTAGATATTGAGCATATTTCGGTATTAAAAACAAAAAGTCACGGAATCTATAGATTTAAAATCAATGTTTCCAGTTGTTTAACTTATGAGCCAACCCTCGAATACATTAGCATTTAACGCACATATCTAACAAAAAACTATTTTATTTTATGTCCGTTCATTAAACAATTGATATGAATAAAAAAAAATGTATTTAACCCAACTCACTCCCTATTTATTATATTATTTTTTTACTGAAAGCTATATTAAGAAATTTCATATTTATAGAAGTGAAAAACTTTCTTTTAATAACAGAAGAAAAGACCACTGCTGTTAACTTATTTTTTTTTTGCCATTGATTGTGTTAAGGTGAAATACATATGAGCACGAAAAAAAAAATTATCATAGTCATTCCAATAACGAGTATATGTTGGCTGGTGCCGTTTAGTTATTTTTATGTATGGATGGATATCGAATATGATGATTATGATTATTGTGTCCGGTATGGGTGTTTGTTTGTTGTCTTTTTTTTCACGTATTTAATGAAAAATGAAAGTGGATGTACAACTTGTTGTGGTGACCACCTTAAAACCGATACATATCTTTGTTGGTTTTTTTTTACTTTGTGCCATAAATATGTTTTTAAATTTTCTTATACGGAATTTCGATGATACAATTAAGATTTGAATATATCATTTAAGAGATAAATCTGAATGGGAAACGTAATTGGATACACTCGAATAAAAAACTGAGTTCCAACCGAATTAAGTCTTTTGCTGAAATCCCATTAAATCTTATTAATTCGGTTGAGGCAACATGATTGATTATGGAATTAGATTGTGGCAACCGAATTAGTTTTGTAACGAGTTTCTTAAAATATATAATGAAAGAATCGCACATCGATAATATTAATAGGCAAGGCAAGTTCTTGTGACATATTATATACCTTAAATAACCAACCGACTTTGACAAAAAAAAATTACCATTTGAAAGGTACTAGCTTGTAGATGTTCACCATATTTACAGATGTGCACAATCTGGTATATTTTTTTGAGTAAAATTCATTTAAAGTTGCTATCAACACATACATAAAACACATATTTAAGCTTCAAATAAAAATTAAATAAAGGGTCCGCCATCGAACGTTTTTTTTTTCAACTAGTGCTTATTTCGTGAATGGTAGCACTTAGCTCATGTCTGATTCGACAGATAATTAGTTTTATCCTTCCGCTAAACGAATATGGTTGTGTATACGCTTGAAAAACGCTGGGAAATATTGCGACATTACTTTGAAAATCATGGTAATGTTGCAGAATGTGTGCGAAAATTGCGTACGGATTTTGGAAAAAGAGAAACACCGTCAGCTCCGTATGTTCGTTATCTTGTGAAAAAAGTGAAAGAAACTGGCATCCTCATCGATAAACCAAAGCATGAAAAGCGAAAAACAGTGCGTATACCCGAGAATATTGCTGCTGTGGCAGAAAGTGTGCGTGAAGCGCCATCAACATCAATTCACCGTCGTTCTCAAGAACTGACCATTACGGAGGCATCATTGAGACGAATTTTGCATAAAGACCTTGGTATGACGCCATACAAAGTCCAATTGGTTCAGGAGTTGAAGCCAACTGACCATCCAATGCATTTTCGTTTCGCTAAGTGGCCCTGCATTTGGGGCACAGAAAACCCGCACGCATACATTGAAAAGCCGATACAACCAAAACCAGTCCCTGTTTGGTGCGGATTTTGGTCCAGAGGCATAATAGGGTCATTTTTCTTCGAAAATGAGCAAGGAGTGGCCGTTACAGTCAATGGCGATCGTTATCGGGCCATGTTGAACGAATTTTTGTTCACAAAATTTGAAGAGGCGGATATTGGCAACATTTGGTTTCAACAGGACGGCGCTACGTGCCACACAGCCGAAGCTACACTCGATGTTTTGCGACCTGTTTTTGAAGATCGCATTATCAGCCGCAATGCTGAATTCGTTTGGCCACCTCGGAGCTGCGATTTGATTTGATTTGATAATATTCAGTAGTGTTTTTTTTATAGCATTGTCAAAAAAAAAAAAAAGTTATTTGGCGGACCCTTTATAATGCTTTGTGTGTGTTTATTAAATTTGCGTTGAATTGTGATTTGGCTAAAATTTTTTGGCATACCTTTAGGCTCTTATAAAATTATTTATGAATAAAAAAATAAATTTCCCAGAATTTCCACTCGAATTTCGAGGGCTGGGCACTGCTGGTATAATACAATGCATTACAACAACAATTCTGGGGGGTGAGAAATTCCAAGTGAGGGTAATGTACTAGGCCAGTAAAACCTCCAAAGGGATTGACATTGTCTGGCAAAACTTTTTTAATGATCTTTTATATCGTTTCCTTATCTTGGTGTTTATTTGCTTAGTTTTTTTTTTTTTTTTTTTTTTGCTAAAACTCAAGAACCATTCATGATTTCTTATTTCGTTCTTCAGAGAAATTGTAGCTAAGGCATAAATAAGTAATTGGCCTGAGAACGCAAAGCCCTTTGAACGTGGCCTAATACTTTCACCCTGACTTTATCCCTGTTATTTGCTATTTATATAATTTATTTTAAATGTTAATTAATTTACATTTAATAAGACCAACTCTCAAGTTATGGACATTAGTACATATCAACTTCAAATTTAAGATATATTACATACAGAAAACATATTCATTGTGGCCACCAAATTTATTGCCAATCAAATTGCGATGAAGTTAATAACCGAAGTTTAAGATTATTGCAATTAGAATTCTATTATCATAACAGTAAATATTATATCACAATAGAAAATGGTTAGTTGCTATAAAATGCACTTTAGATCATTTCGGTTGATGACTTGAATAATAAATAATCAACCCATAACAATGAAGTTTTTATTAAAACTATTTCTTTCCTTATGCATATGAGTTTTGAATATCTCCGCGACTGTGCGTGTCTGTGTGTGACTATTTTAAAATTAATCTTTGACCACAACAAGTCTATGGACAAAGTTTCAGATCCATAGGTTGAGGGGAAGTGGGGTTTTAATCTCTCCGTGACTGTGCGTGACTATGTCAAAATTAATGTTTTTCACAGCAAGTGTATGGACCATGTTTCAGATCGATCTGATGAGGGGAAATGACATTTAGATCACTCCGTGACTGTGCGTGACCATACGTGACTGCGCGTGACTAATCTTTTTTTAACAGCAAGAGTATTGACGAAGTTTGAGATCGATCGGATGAGGGGAAATGACATTTAGATCAATCCGTGACTGTGCGTGACTACCCCAAAATGAATCTGTAGTCACGACAAGGCTGTGGGCCAAGTTTCAGATCAATTGGATAAGGCGGAATGTAGTCCACCCATGGCAGAGTGGAAAGAAAGAGTTTAAAAAGTCTGCATGTGTATCAACATTTCGATATTCCACACCTTGTTATCACCGTAATCTTCGCTAATAAGCGCATTACCATACAATTTAAGCGATACAGTCATTTAATAGAGTAATTAAGATGTTATTACGTTCCTTGCTACGCCTGTACTTAGTTCAAAGTAAAATCAAGAACTGCTGTGTAATATCCTCTCTAATTGTCAACAAATCCCGCGCTATGATCAGAATTTTGCCGAAAATAGTTTCTGAACCATTTCACCTAGACCCCTTTAACTCGGAATCAAGTCTTTTATTGGGGTTTAGTCACAGTCGTTTTAAATATGTTCGTTATAATTAGAATTCTTACCTGCTAAAAAAATCTTTATCTTTTTCTATTTTTCGCAAAACTTTGAATATAAATAATTAAAAGTTAATTGGAAAATATTTATCTACAAGTTAATTATTTCTTTTCTTTTTGAAGTGCGTATCTTTGAGGTTAGTGAAGGCCAATTCTAATACCACAAATGCATTGAAAATAAAATCGGCTTTATAAGTTATTATTTTTTCAATAAACTTTATTACTGCAGACTTAAATGCAGAAATTTTTAAGTTTTTAAATAGCAACAAAGAAGTATTGACACTAAAATAGACGTGCTATAAAAACTAGCTTAATACAATTCCAAAATAAAACCATATTGTTTTTCTGATCAATTAAGTAGCATTCTGAATGTAAACTCAATAACTCGAGCATCGTAAAATAATTTGTAAGTTTTGTTAAGAAAACCTATCATGGGATTCAAATTTGTTTTTATTTATAAAGCAATTAAATTAGTATAGTAGTTGTCGATTTGAATTAAAATCAGAAACCATCGGCCCTAGTGGAAAATCGTATCACTACTCGTAAATGCCACTAAAATGCCATCAAAAAATATCCACAACACCAGCTAACACTGTGATGGAATGCAGATTGCGTAAACTTCCCCAAAATTACTTTTCGGCTTCTTCTGATTTGAGATATGTACTAGATGATAACCCTTACTTATTTACCGTTAAAGGCAACGAATAACAATCAAAATATTATTTTAGATCTTCCAGCCAGGCATCACCTGAAATCTTACGGAAAACAATGTTTTATTGTGATTGGCCAACATCACTTAAGTGAACCACTCTTTTTAAAGAACGACCTGCAAAACAATATAAAAGTACTATCAAAAAAAATTTTAATTTTCTGGCCCAATTTAGCATTTTACATTTGTACCAGAAGCAATCAAACGCCCAAAAATTTTTATACCCTAAACCACTATGTGGTCAGGGTATACTGACTTTGTGCTGCTATTTATAACTAGCAAAAATTTTAGACCAAGACCCATCTTTTTTTCATACCGATCGACTCAACTTTCTGAGCCAATATAGCAATGTCCGTTTGTTCGTCCATCCATCCGTCTGCGTGCCTTGTAAACCTTGTAATCAAACTACAAGTCGCAAATATGAATATATTTTGATGAAATTTTGATTAATTTAGTACAGAACCTTCTATCGGCCATAGCATGAATGCTGCTGAAACCGGTTAAAATCATTTAATGTTCAGACCTAGTCCCCATACAAATGACCCCCTATGAGATCGACTTAAATTGCCATAATATCGAAATTATCATACAGATCTCGATTAAATTTAGTTTGTATATGCTCAATACATCCACTTGTCAGTAGTCCAAAAATAAACCCGATAGGACAATTCTTAGCCATAGCCACCATTTGAAGTTGATTCCAGATCTTCAATTAAATTTATCAAAAAACAAAATTATTGCACAGATGTTTCTTAAATTTGGTTTATATATGTTTTTGCAAAATATAAGTGACCTTATCAAATTTGGCCAGGATCGGTCAGGATTTTTCGAACTAGTGCCCATATAAATATAGCATCCGATATGAAGTTTTTCATATCCGAAGGCAACAAAATTAACAACAATGCCAGTCAAATTTGTTATAAGCTTATTTTCTATATCTAATTGGTTGGCTCTAAGAGATAGGGTCTCTAAACGCATGGTATAGAGTATTGTATAGTCAGTCTAGACCGACTATAATTTACTTACTTGATTTTCCTTGGAAAATTTGTAGGTCGAAGAATTTCAAAAAATTCAAAAATGTTATATTATTTTTATACGCTATACCACTATGTGGTTTGGGTATAATGACTTTGTGCTGCTGTTTGTAACAACCAAAAATATCTGATTCGATTTAACGACGTCCGTCCGTCCGTCCGTCCGTCTGTGTGTCCATGTAAAGCTTGTAATCAAATTGCAGGTCGCAAATATGAATATATTTTGATGAAATTTGGTATTTGATCTTTTATCAGCCATGGGATGAACGCAGTTGAAACTGGTGAGAATCGGTCTATGTTCAGACCTAGCCCTCATAGAAATGACCCCTATGAAATCAACACAATTGCCATAAGATCCAAATTGTGATACAAATTTTAGTCAAATTGGGGTTGTATGTATATATTACATCCATTAATCAGTAGTCCAAAAATGATCCCTATTGGACAACTCTTAGTCATAGGCCCCATACAGAGCTGCTTCCCGATCTTCACTTAAAACTATCAAAAAACAAAAATATTGCATTGATTCTTCTCAAATTTTGTTTGTATATATTTTTGCAAAATACAAGAGATTTTACCAAACATGGTCAGGATCGGTCCAGTTTTGGGCCTAGTCCCGATATAGATATAGCATCCGATATGAACTTTTTCATATCAGCCGAAAAAATTAATAAAAATCCCACTCAAATTTGGTTTATGCTTATTTTCTATATCCAGTTAGTTGGGCCTGAGAGATAGGGTCTCTAATCGCATGGTATAGGGTATCGTATAGTCGGGCTAGAGCGACTATAATTTTCTTACTTGTTTGATATCTTTAAGTGAAGATCTTTTTATATTGAAACTGATTAATTGATGTAATACATCTATAAGACAAATTTGTGCGATATCTAAATGATTCTCTTAGAGTCTATCCCGTAGGGGTAAGGTCTAAATAAGCACCGAGTTGCACGAATTAAAATAGAGATCGTACTATGCCCCATAAAATGGTATATGCTATATATATTTCATTAAAATAAATTTGTAATTTCTTTAATCGAGGAAAAACAAAAAAATCTTCTTACTTCCAAATTTTTGAAGGAAAATTATTTTTTAATCTATATAGTAATACGTGAAGGAAAATTTTTTATTCCCTTTTTAAGCAAAATACGGGCACGGATGAGTGTGGAATTTGGCATAGTTATAGCTCATATGGAGGAGAAGCGGAGAATAATAAAATTTGTATGTAATACGTTTTAAAAATATATTAAATTAATTAAAATTAAATATTTAGAGTAATTCGTTACACCCTGTTAATGCGAATGATTTAAATTATATATCACACGCAGTGCGTTGAATTGTGAATAGCTAAAATTGATTAGCATATCTTTAGGCTCATTTAACTATTCGTAAATTTTTTTATACATATACATTAAGAAGACACGGAAACAATATGCACTGGAATTTCGAGTGCTGGGCTAAACACCGGATATAAAAAATTCGTCTGTAGTGTACGATTTCAGGGATCCCAACGCAATTGCTTTCATATTCCACAAAAAATACTACGTTTTTAGCATACTTCCTATTTACGGGCAAAACTGTTATGAAAGATATGACAAGCTGCTGTTCTATAGAAATGAACACACCTATTCTTTTTACGCAATCTTACAAATCAACAAAGATAAAAAATATGTAGTGTTAATTGCTCATAAGCTTACTGCAGCTTAATAAAAAATGTTCAGATGAACTTTATTTATATAAGCCATTAAAATCCACACAACAATAAATATTATTTTAATTATTTTATAACACAATTTAACACTAGACATACCAGCATTTGTGCTACTCTACCGAATTCAATATGACTGGTAATTTATAAAAATCTGTCAAAGATACAATTTTTTTTTTTCGATTTTAATGGTTCTTCTATCAATGTACATTGCAAGTCCAGGACTAGAAGACATCAGAAAGAGACTAAGAAATAATCTAAATATTTTGCTGAATATAGTACACCAGACTAATTGGAGTGGGCTATAACATTTTTTTAATTGTTTTACGTGAGTATTATGATTTTAATTTCGAATATATTTTATTTTTAATATTATAACTACAAAATAATGATGATAAGTTTTTTATAGTAAAGTTATAGGAACAATTCTTAAAACTTTGGATATACATTTTCAGTACAACAAAAACATTGTGAGCCATGTGTGTCGAAAGGACCTTCTGGCCCGAAAATGATCAGATTCCAATATAATTGGTTAAAGTCATTACTGGCTATAGAAAACTTTTGCAACAGTAGTTGCCTGCTAAAGGTAATTTAAGTTCAACTCATTGAAATTCTACAGCAATCGTTCTAAATCTTACCAAAGATCACGTATTAGATTGAATACTAATCAATTTTCATACTGATGTTCAAATGGATTAGTATCCATAAATCGTCTTTACGACAAATCGGTACAATTAAATATGGTCTTGGTCAATTATTTCTTATAATTACAAATTTCAGCCCAAACTTATAACGTCATAATATTAATAGGCTAGGAAATTCCTTGTTACCAATATTTTTTTTTTACCGTTTTATCCCGATTTTGACCAGACGTATATTATTTGAAAGATATTTCTTTTTAGCTGTCACCAGATTTACAGATTTTTAAATTTTTTCCTCAATATTGAGTAAATTGCATTTAAAAGTGCTACTAACACATACATAAAATTAAAATTAAATTAAATTGTGTGTTTATTAAATATGTTGATGTGTTTGTTAATGAGTTAGTTATCTTCATTCACAATAATAATGAACCAAAAAAGTGTTGGTTTGTGAATTGGCTAAGTTGAGAAATAAAGCTGGCTAGAAATTGCACTCGAATTTCGAGCGCTGGAATCTGCTAGTATATTTTAATGTACTTATATCAGAGACTAAATGGAAACCTAGAACAAAAACAATATTATTTTTAAAGTATAAAATTATAGAAAAAAAATTTTTTGCTAAATTTTAATAGCACTATACTATCGAATACGAATAAATTTGTTATAGAATAACAAATCAAAAATCAAAAGCAGCTTAATATATACTAGCAGATTCCAGCGCTCGAAATTCGAGTGCAACTTCTAGGCAACTTTATTGCTCAACTTAGCCAATTCACAAACCACAATTTTTTTGGTTTACTATTATTGTGAATGAAGATAAAAAACTCATTAACAAACACATTACTAAATTTAATAAACACACGCATAGTATGTGTAATTTTATGCATGTATTAGTAGCAACTTTAAATGCAATTTACTCAAAATAAAGGAAAAAATTTAAAAATCTGTAAATCAGATGAACAGCTAAAAAGAAATATCTTGCAAATAATGTACGCTTGGTCAAAATTGGGATAAAACCGTAGAACAACATCAGTAACAAGAAATTAATATTATATATTATAGCCTATTAATATTATATATTAAAATTTTTACATTTCAAGATTTTTCAATAGAGTCTTAAAGTCTATACATAAAGGGTATTTTTTAAGGCCGGTAGAACTGCAAATTGAAAAAATAAGACAAAAAATTCAATTTTAATAAAAAAAAAAAATAAATTTCATTCGAAAGATTTGAAAATGATTGACGGAGCGCATTCTGGAAGTCCAATTCTGGACCACTTTTTCGAACGTTTCTGGCCGTATGTCACGAATAACATGAACAAAGATGGCTTCCAAGGCGTCAATTGTTTCTGGTTTGACAGCATAGAGCAGTGACTTCACCTAGCCTCACAAGAAATAATAGCGAGGTGTAAAATCGCATGTTCTTGGAGGCCAATTGACAGGCCAATTTCTCGAAATCAGCATGTCGCCAAATTTCAAGGTCAATAAGTTCCGAATTTCTTCTAGAAAATAACTTTTAAAAATTGAATTAAAAAAAATGGATTTTTAAAAAATTATCAGCAATCTCTACACTGACTACTTTTTCTCGCAAACCCACTAAAGCATACAAAATATTGTACAAAAATGTTGTCCTACATCTATACTAATATAATAAAGAGGTAATGTGTGTTTGTTTGTTTGTTTGTAGGAGGTAATCTCCGTAACTACCCATCTGATCTTCCTGAAATTTTATATAATTTTTTAAATATTTTTGGTGGGCGTGGCACCTCCCACACAAAGTAAATTTTTAATATCATATACATATATTGAGTACTATGACAAGGAGAGCTTTGCAAATATGTGTGAGTTCACCTACTGTTAATATTAGTAGCTGCGCCAGAAACGGGCGGGATCGGATAAGTGGGCGTGGTACCTCCCATACAGGTAATAGTTCAATATTATATATCTCGAGTAATGTGATAGAGAGAGCCTTTCAAATTTTTCTGATGTCACCTATTATTAATGTGAGTAGTCAGTCGGATGCAAAATTGGCAGTATCGGACCAATAGGCGTGGCACCTGCCATACAAAGTAAATATAAAATGCAATATATCTGGAGTACCGTAATAGTGAGAGTGTTGGGACTTTGTGTGAGCCCATAAGTTATTCATTTGATTAGATAGACAAAAAAGGGCGTGATCGGAGCAGTGGGCATGGCACCGCCCATACAAAGTAAATATATGATATATAAATGGTGTGCTAAAAAGGAAGTTTTGACATTTTGCCCGCGCCTATCAGATCATAGTATGAGTAGTGGGTTCACACCAATGGGCGTGGCACTCCCCATATAAAGTAACTATTTAATGTCATATATCTGGAGTACTGTAAAAGAGAGAGCTTCGTGGCTTTGCGTGAGCCCATAGGTTCCTTGTGTGATTAGTCGAACAAAAAAATGGGCATGATCGGAGCAGTGGGCGTAGCACCGCCCATGCAAAGTAGATATCTAATATCATATAACTGGTGTACTATAAAAGGGAAAGACTCGACATTATGCATGAGTCCATCAGATATTAACGTGGCACCTCCTATGTAAAAAATATGAAACACTACGAAAGCAACAGTCTTTTGACAAGTTCATTGGTTATCAATGTGAATTGTCGCGGAAAGTATATCGCCAAAATCAAAAATCGCCAAACCCAAAAATCGCGAAAAATATAAATCGCCCAAAAAACAAAAATCTTCAAAATCAAAAATCGCTAAAAAGAAAAATTGCCAAATGATATTCTGAGTTCAAGGCCAATATTTAAGTGTTGCCAGATCTAATATGGATAATCCATCTTCTTCTCATGGGCAGCTACATGTACCATGATCCAGGGTAGGAACGCCAAAAAATCTGATAATTGTTGTACCCAATGAAAAAACAAAAAACATTGTACATCAGCATCAGCAAGCATTGAAATAAAAAAAATCTATACTTATAATCTATACTAACATAATAAAGAGGAAGGGTAAAGATGAGGAGGGTGTAGCGAAGCACACCGGGTTACATCTAGTATTCATATAAATGTCAACGCATCATATCGAAAAAAAGTTTAATCGCTAACTTGTTTTGGAGTCAGTCAAAGTACATGCTCCGGTAAATCTAGTGTTAACAACTTTTTTAAGAGTTCAAGTGTTTTATGACCGATAAGATATGTGTTTAACAACCATACGTAATTTGTCATAAATCAACGATAATGTTTAATAATTTATCGCAGTATTATTTAATTAACTACTGCAAATAATAAAATATACTTAACAATTAAGTACTACAACTTCAAAAAACAAATGGAATTAATCATTACGAAACCTTAAATAACCAAGAAAAAAAAAGCATGAAAATGCTCATAAAAAAGTCAAGCCCCAGCGAAAATGAACAAAATGAAAAAAAAAACGCAAAACAAAGACATTAACCTAAAGAATCTTGTTAAACAGAAATTTTCGCTTTCAATAGTTGCCAACAATAAACAGCAGCAACAAAAGCAAAAAGTTGTAGTTAAAAAAAATAAAGCGTAAAAGCGTAAAACCGTGAAAACCATGACCTACTATTTGGCTGGATGGATAATTTGCGAAAATAATGTGTTTTTAGTTTTAATTGTAATATTTCATGAAGTTTAACACACCAAATAATCAATGTTGTATGCGGCATAACAAAAATTCATCAAAGCAATATACGATATTTATGGTGAATGAACGCATACGATACTCACAACTGCTAATGAAATTCACACGATTATTAAGAAGAAAGTTCAGCATGTACCAAAGATAAAGTGAATTATGAACCCAAGTTATTTATTTAAGTTATTTTATGTCACTGGAAGTGAAGATATGTCAAACCTATTTTGTACAATGCTTAATGTTATCTGATACAAAAGTTTGCTCAGAATGGTTGCCGATAAATGCTTAGATAAAACTTACGGGTTAACTGTAAAACGAACTGTCATACGAACTGTCTCTCTGGCAAATCATCATGAATAGGTTCAGGCTTGAACATCGATACCAAATGATTCCAATTTACAATTTACTCAATAGACGACTTCATGATTTTTATGACGCACATAATCGTCCATAAAAGCAAGCCATCCGTTGAACTGTGGATAGATTTCATACCACATACTTTCTAAATAATGCAATAACACCAACATATAGAAGGAATGTGCGTACTGAAGATAATATAAGCGCTGTAAACGATTCGATTCGATTCGTCGTCAGTCGCAGGAGTTGGGGCTCTGTCCGTCCACTATGTTGAAAATTTTGCTCACAAATTTTGGCCTATACCCGTATAAGACCATCATAAGCGTCTTTCTTTGGCCGACTGGGCTCTAGCGTAGTTGAATACTGCCTCTATTTTTTGTCCCAAAATTGTGTTCAGCGATGAGGTTCGTTTTTGTTTTAACGGGTTTGTTAATAAACATAACTGCCACTTATAGAGTAAAAGGAATCCACAGCAGACCCTACAGACACCATTTTTTTCCTTTATTCATTCCACTTGGAAACATAGGGCTGTTACAAGAAAATTCCGACTTATTATATCATTACATACAACTTATATGTTCTACACCAGGTGTTCTTAGGGCGGCCTGGGCGTCAGCGACCTTGGGAATTCCATTTCAATGCAGTCCTTGTGATGCTGAGAATTGGTCTTCGCAATGTGTGGCCTATCCATTTCCACTTTCATCTTGCTATTACGCGAATTATGGGCTCTTCGTTTGTTAGTCGCCAGAGTTCAATATTTGTGCCAACGTTAGGCCAAAAGATGCGGCATATTATGGACAAATGTTTAGTTATGAAAACTTGCAATCTTCTCGCTATAGTATAGTACACAGCAGTGTGAATTTCACACAGACATTGAAAATATAGATCTTTGTATTTTTCAAGATTTGGGGGGATCTCCACGTGTTATTTAACCAAACAAAAGCTGACCTTGCCTGTGTGACATGTCTTCTTCTACTCCTCCATCTATCAATATCATGCATCCTACATAACAGAACGATTTAACATAGTTTGTGCGTTGGTATTATACTACAAGGGGGTTGTCAGTAGTGTTATTTATACGCATTGCATGTGTTTTGGCAATATTAACTTTCAGTCCAACTATATTTGCCAACGCAACCAAATCATTTACTTTGCTCTGCATATCATTAAACTTGTGCGATATGAGAAAAATATAGTCAGCAAAATCCAAACCTTCTACATAGTTTTGGAGATCCCAGACAATACGCCTTCTTTTACGGCATACTTTTATCATAACCTCGTCAAGAACAACGGCGAACAATAATGGATTTTAAACTCCAGCGTTTATCATGAAACATTCACTGATTATGCCATTGCGCCGAACTTTAATCAAATTTATCAATTTTTTTGGTACACCTTTTGCTTTTAATGCATTCCATATAGCACTACGTTTTATTGAGTCAAATGGTTTTCTAAAGTCTGTGAATACTAACGGGTGATTTTTTTGAGGTTAGGATTTTCATGCATTAGTATTTGACAGATCACGTGGGATTTCAGACATGGTGTCAAAGAGAAAGATGCTCAGTATGCTTTGACATTTCATCATGAATAGACTTACTAACGAGCAACGCTTGCAAATCATTGAATTTTATTACCAAAATCAGTGTTCGGTTCGAAATGTGTTTCGCGCTTTACGTCCGATTTATGGTCTACATAATCGACCAAGTGAGCAAACAATTAATGCGATTGTGACCAAGTTTCGCACTCAGTTTACTTTATTGGACATTAAACCAACCACACGAATGCGTACAGTGCGTACAGAAGAGAATATTGCGTCTGTTTCTGAGAGTGTTACTGAAGACCGTGAAATGTCGATTCGTCGCCGTTCGCAGCAATTGGGTTTGTGTTATTCGACCACATGGAAGATTTTACGCAAAGATCTTGGTGTAAAACCGTATAAAATACAGCTCGTGCAAGAACTGAAGCCGAACGATCTGCCACAACGTCTAATTTTCAGTGAATGGGCCCTAGAAAAGTTGGCAGAAAATCCGCTTTTTATCGACAAATTTTGTTCAGCGATGAGGCTCATTTCTGGTTGAATGGCTTCGTAAATAAGCAAAATTGCCGTATTTGGAGTGAAGAGCAACCAGAAGCCGTTCAAGAACTGCCCATGCATCCCGAAAAATGCACTGTTTGGTGTGGTTTGTACGCTGGTGGAATCATTGGACCGTATTTTTTCAAAGATGCTGTTGGACGCAACGTTACGGTGAATGGCGATCGCTATCGTTCGATGCTAACAAACTTTTTGTTGCCAAAAATGGAAGAACTGAACTTGGTTGACATGTGGTTTCAACAAGATGGCGCTACATGCCACACAGCTCGCGATTCTATGGCCATTTTGAGGGAAAACTTCGGAGAACAATTCATCTCAAGAAATGGACCGGTAAGTTGGCCACCAAGATCATGCGATTTGACGCCTTTAGACTATTTTTTGTGGGGCTACGTCAAGTCTAAAGTCTACAGAAATAAGCCAGCAACTATTCCAGCTTTGGAAGACAACATTTCCGAAGAAATTCGGGCTATTCCGGCCGAAATGCTCGAAAAAGTTGCCCAAAATTGGACTTTCCGAATGGACCACCTAAGACGCAGCCGCGGTCAACATTTAAATGAAATTATCTTCAAAAAGTAAATGTCATGGACCAATCTAACGTTTCAAATAAAGAACCGATGAGATTTTGCAAATTTTATGCGTTTTTTTTTTTAAAAAAGTTATCAAGCTCTTAAAAAATCACCCGTTAAATAAAGCGGTGTTCGACATTCGACCGCTTGTTCTATTTTTACACGGAGCGTATTGGCTTGATCTAAGCAGTTGATGTCTGGTCGGAAGCCTGCTTGCTCATCACGTAGTGATTTTTCGATGCTGTGTAATCTATTATTTATTATGTTTGCAATAACTTTGTATACAGTGTTGAGCAGAGTAATACACTCCAATTATCACACTCAGACAGATCATTTTTCATTGGTATCTTTACTATCTCACCTTTTGTCCACGTCTTAGGTAGCTGTTCGTTTAACCAAGCATCACATATATATGGATGGATGATTTCCGCGACTATAGCTGGGTTAGCTTGGAGTAGCTCTGGGAGTATACCATCTTCAGCTGGCGCTTTGTTTCTTTTCAGTTTTTGTACAGATATTGTGTCGTTGGTTTTTGTAGACGCATCCATTTTTGCATTTGTTCTTCTACGTTCGTAAGCAGTTGACCATTTACGTCTTTTACTGCATGATTTCGATTCATTTTTTGGTTGAGAGGCGACCCAATATTTGATGTTACTCCCTCATGTTGTTCGCGCCTGCAGCTGCTTCTGTTCCGCTATCTTTAGTTTCAATATAATTCCTTTCGCAGCGGCGGTATATTGTAGGTTGGAGTTTGGGTTATCAATCTTCGTTGCTTCAAGTTGTTGCTTTCCTGAATTAGTTTCCAAGTGTTGTCTGACAGCCATTTTTTATCCCTGTTTTTTGTTTGTAACCTATTTTGTCTTATGCAATGGCCCTGAGTGATTTACGTGTTTCTTCCGATGTTGTGTTAATTGCTGGTATACATTCTCTTTGAATTTCCCCCGTAGCTTTCTACGTTTAGCTGCCGACAAACGGGTGTATGTAGGACATTACCAGGGAATACTTGGTTTAAGACCGGAAGTAGTGAGCTGTTTGAGAATTTCATCAGAGGAATCACTTCTTTCTATCCTCAAGTGGATAGCAAACAGAAAGCTTTCGCCCAAAGGCATCCCTCGAAAAAGACCCCATTCCGCAATGGACTCCATTGCATCCAGAAAAATGCACTGTCTCATGCCGTTTACAGGCTGGTGGCATCATTGGACTTTATTTCATAAGCCCGAAATGCGTTATGGTCAATGGAGATCGTGACCGCAACATTACCAATGAGTTTTTGTTTGAAAATATGGATGACATTTATTCTCGCGAGATTTTGTTTCACCAGGTTGGCGTTACACGCCATGTGTGATCGCAACCATCGACTTATTGAAATCAAAATATGGCGATTAATTTATTTTGAGAAATGGAGCTGTCAGTTATCCTCCAATGTCGTGCGATTTGACATATCTCGACTATTTCCTGAGGAGCTGCATGAATTCACTGGTTTGTGCTGATAAACCAGGAATAGTTGATGCCTTTGAGGCCAACATTGTTCATGCTATTCGTGACATACGGCCAGCAATGCTAGAAAAAGAGATACAAAACTGGACATCCGGAATGCACTTCATTAGGAACAGCCGCGGTGGCCATATGCTCGATATTATTTTCAGGAGTTAATCCCATGTAGTCTTCTTTCGAATAAAAAAATTTTGTTAATTAAAATTTAATTTTTTGTATTTTTTTTACAATTTAAAGTTCTATCGGGCTTAAAAACTCACCCTTTAACTGGTCCTAAATAAAAAGACAAGCTTCAAATTTGATATAGAAAAGTTCTTAAAATCAGTGAGTTTCGGAGAAAATCAACATTTTATTAATAGTCCTGCGGTATTAATGGCTCTTACTTCACAGCCATGAAATGTTAAATATACAGTTCGAATAATCACAGTAGCTGGACACAATGGTGTCGAGGGTATCGAGATAACTGATTAACTTATAAAACTACCACCAGGAGGCTGTGGGATTTCCATGAATGTAGCTGATTACGTAAAGGGTATTGTTTAAGCCCGCTAGAACTTGAAATTGTAAAAAATAATACAAAAAATTTAATTTGAATAAATTAGTAGCGTTTCTGTGCTACCATACTACTGATCATAAATGTCAAAAAATGAGTACAGTATGACAAATCGTATAACAGCTAACCTTTTCGAAAATTATACTTAACAAAAAAGCACCATTTACATTCACCGAGTGGTTACGGCCTTGTTGAATTTCATGTGAAAAAGATGGGGCATATTTCTGACTTCAGATGCCGAATATCCGATGAACTTAGGAAGGGAGAGACAGTAAAATACATTATTTGCTGTAGAACTGACTAAAGTGGAGTGCGAGAACTTGAATGAAGGCTAGCCCCATTACAGATATGTTTTTGTTATAAGATACGAACTTGGTGGGCCTTGGGTTGGCAATACACTCTCATTAATTAAACGGCTGCTACTTCCATTCATTTTGTGACTATTTGCAATATCTGTTAAACATATCGTTTCTCTCTTACAAATAAATGGAAACTCTACAACAAAAATAAATACCACAAACTTATGAAAACAGAATTTATTAATTAATCAGTTCTTTTTTTCTTTCTTTTTTGTTGGACTTGCGTGACATGACAGACAAGATACAATTAATATACCATACAAGAAAATAAATAAATATTTTATTTTAAACAAATGAGAACCCTGAAAAGAAAACGAAAGTGAGTATCAAGTGCAACAACATAAAAAGGAAACAAGTGCAACTTTAAATTATTTTTTTTATGATTTAAAAGAAAAACCACGAACTGTATGAATTTTGTACGAGCCATATTAAAGCAGTTGTAAACTTAGCGCAAGCCTAAAGTCAAGAGACACATCGACTTATGAAACATCGTGCAACCAACAACAAGTGATTGACCAGCATAAAACCACACCGTCAACAACATAAGCCGCAACAAATGAAAGCGAATCTTACAAATATATGTCGTTCAATTATGTATGTTCGGCTCTTTAACCAAAAACACAGCATGACTTTAATATATTTAAAATCAAAATATACGAATGAGGGAAAAATCATTCGAATTTCATCTTAAAAGAACAGCGTTAATCATGTACCAATAAGAGTCACAGCTGCCGTTAAAGTGTAATGCAGATCATTGAAAGAGTTCATTACTTAATTCAGTAGAAAGCGGTCAATCGAGAAATTTTTAAACAAATTTTTATATTCGATAATTTCGATATTCCTTCATTATTATATATTTTAAGAAATGCCAGTAGAAGCAGCTGGCGTGCATATACCCCGATTGGTTCCAAATTTTTACCACGTATAAAACATTTCATTGTGATGCTGGAAAAGTTTTTTTTTTTGACGGCGGATATATGGACCTACAAAATTTTGAGATTTATTTGTATATAACTTTCTGAAATATATATATATATCATATGAAAGTTTACTTGAAATGATATATAACCATTGTGAACCAATTTGAGATTATATATCTTTGAAAACATCGCATTATCTCGCAAAATTATCTTTATAATGTGGGTACACAAGATTTGTTTTGATATATTAGTGACATTATGTACATTCTTAAGTCTTTCATATTCGATAAAATAGCAATACTTGTGTTACTATCATTTTTCTTCGCCAAATGGAACACAATCTAAAAAACAAAGTTTTAGTTAAGTACCGATTATAAATCTGAACGAAGATTTTCTTCCTCTCAGAATATATTCTAATTTGGGTATTTACATATATTCCCACAAAACATATAAAAAGCTGCATTATCGAGCAGTTTAAAGAAAGTAAATTTAAACCAGGATAAATAAAATAAACTCCGGAAAAGCCATTTTTAGTAAAAATGTTCCCAAATGAATGTCAAATTTACGGCTGTCAATACATAACCCCGATTTTTCTAAATTTTAAAAATTATATTGTTTGTATTTTCTGGCTCTAAGTTTCAGTGAATTCAAAGTGTTGGATATAAGTATTCGTATTTCTTTGACTTTTTACTTTAAAATATCTTTTAAGTCACCAAATGTCAAAGTTTTAAATCAAATTTAACTTTGCAAAACTTTAATGTCTATCGATATTTATAAAAGCGAAAGTAGGTATGTTTGTTTGTTTGCAGCTTATAGGAAGTTAAACCTGGCACCTCCCATATAATATCATATATATTGAATATTGACGCGGAGAGCTTTGCAAATTTTTTGTGGGGTTACCTATTATTAATGTTAGTAGCCTTGCCGAAAATAGGCGGGATCGGTTAAGTAGGCCTGGCACCTTCCATGCAAGGTAATTATTCAATATCATATATCACAAGTGCTATGAAAGAACCAACTTTGCAAATTTGTCTGAGGTGATCAATTATTAATGCGAGTAGCCTTAGAACTATGAGTGAGATCATAAGTTATCCATGTGATCAGTCGATCAAATATGTGCGCGATCGCAGCGCACTGGAGTACTATAAAAGGGGAAATTAAGGTTTTTTTACGAGTCCATTACATATTTACTAGCAGATTCCAGCGGTTGAAATTCGAGTGCAATTTCTAGGTGGATTTATTTTTCAATTTAGCCAATTCACAAACCAACACTTTTATGGTTTATTATTGTGAATGAAGATAACAAACTCACTAACAAACAGATTAACAAATTTAAATAAACACACATAGCAAATGAATAATTTTAAGTATGTGTTAGTAGCAATTTTAAATGCAATTTACTCAAAATAAAGGAAAAAATTTAAAAATCTGTAAATCTGCAAAACAGTTAAAAAGAAATGCGTTGCAAATAATATACGTTTAGTCAACATCGGGATAAAACGGTAGAACAAAACATCGTTCATAAAAAATCGCCTAGCCTATTAATATTATAGATGTGATAGTCATCGAAAATACGGATGAAATCGCAAGAATAAAAAATTGACTAGTGATATTCAAAACAAATCAAGGCCAATCGTTAAGTGTTGCCTATGTGTAGGTTCCTCCAGAGGAGGGACGCCGAAAAATTTGATAATTTTTGCAAAGAATGAAAAAACAAAAAATATTGTATATCAGTAAGCATTAAAATAACAAAAATATAAAATAAACTTCATAGTGAAAATTGATTATAAAAACATACACGTTAATAGGTCTCGCTGAGCCGTAGAGAAGCACGATAAGGCATACTAGTCCTTTCTATAGAAAGTACCATCACTCTTTATAACAAGTAAGAGTGTTAAATTCGGCTGTGCCGAATCTTTGATACCCTCCACCTCGGTTTGAGTCTTGATAATAAATGTAAATGAAAAAGTAAACAATTTGTTAAACTTAATACCAAATTATTTCAGCAAATTCTTTGGGTTGGTTTTCGTCTTTTCTATTATTTCGGATTTATTTCGGTGTTTGCTTTTTGGTCATAGTGGTTGCTGATCGATATGCATTTAGGTTATATACCTATATGCATGCATTTCCGGTTATATGGCATAACTTCTCGTTTAATTTAGTTTTTGCTAATTAAATAGCTCGCCCTAACCTCCATTGCAAAGGTAATGGTTGTGTAGGGTAGCTATATGCATTAAATCGTGCTAATTGGAGATGGCTGTATAGTTTCCTTTAACTGGCCAAATATTTCTTCATTGCGGCCATATAGGTCGGATGGAGTAACAAAATAATAACCAAAAAAAAGCTCTTTCAACATTTTTATTAAAATATTGCCATATTTGGAAAACATACAGAATAAATTTATAATAATAAATATTCAAATTAGGGATGCCAAACGCAAAAAAGCAAATGTCCCAAACATTTTAAATAAAATAATTTGTTCTCTTTATTTTCTGAAAACTTCAAATTTTCATCCAAAAAAAATTGCGAAAATTTATATATAAATACCATTCTCATCAAATTGCATTTATTTATGTAACAATTTTTATGTTCGCAATTCTTAAATATCATTTGACGTTTTCTAAAATTCGTTGAATTTAAATCAATGTTTTCTGTAGTCCGATTCTGTAAATTTCAACGATCTGGCAATCGCAAAATATATCGACAGCTATTGTTGTTTGCACTAAGGATTAAGTAATTCACTAAGTACATACATCTTAACGACAGTCAACAAATCTATTTTGCTATTTATTAAAATTGTAAACGAGTGGCATCTCTGTCAAAATAAGCGAAAAACACAAAGAAGAATAGAAAAAACAAATTACTTCGTGTTTGACAGGATGATTTGATCTTTATGTTTAATAGCTTTATTTTTTTACTAATATTTCTGTGTATTTATTTGAAAACTGAATAATGAATTGAATATGCTATTTAATTTTTTTATTTATATAAAAAAGTTTTTTAATAAAAGCAAAATATTTTCACTATTTTATGATTTTTATTTATGTATGACGACATTTCAACCTAAAAATTTAAGTTTTTATCGATTGAATAAACAACACAAAAATGGTTGTCGTTTAGATAACAACAACAGCTGAGTTTAATAATAGCGAATATCGTTTAAAAATTTTACTTATAAATTTTGCTATTTTCTTTTTTTTAACGATTCGACTATCCTTAAAAAAGTTACTGAATCGCGGTACTGAAAAGCTGTTAATTTCTCCTGAATTTCAATATTTTATTGAAATGTAAAAATTGTTTAAATGTAAACATAGGTATTTGGTGTTTTTTTTTTTTTTTGAGAATTTCAATTTGTGTTTAACGAATAAAATTTATATATTAAAGATGCAATTGATGTCTTCTAAATTTAAAATTAGAATTTCCGACGTTTTGATATGATTTTCTGATATTCAATTAATTTATAATTGGAAATTTTTAATTCCAGTTTTTAGAATTGATATTTTCTTACATTGAATGGAAGATTTAAAAAGTGCAATTTTGTATTTATGTCAATAATAATGCTTTAGTAATTATAAACAATTTTTAAAAATTAGATGTAATCGCAATCAGATATTTTGTAGGTAAAGCAGAATAATAACTCTATATAACTATGTAGAACTGTTTTGAAAGCAAAAATTTCATTGATGAACTCGGTAACTCTATTTTGTAAAGACAACAAAAAGTTAATATGCCAAACTTAAGTTCATATTTGTAAAAGAATAATGAAAAAACATATGAAATAAAAGACCAGCCCGTGTATACTCTTAACATTGTTCTGTATGATATCTAGTTAAAAATATTAACATTCATGTTAAAATAAAAATAACTATTGCAAAGCTAATTAGAACCAACAAAAATTGTGGCGCCATCTATTGTGGCATAGTCACGCTGAGCAAAATGAAGTAACACACTGTTAATGCAAAAGAAATGTATTTTCCCCACAACAAAATATTGCAGAATTTTATGTAAATAAAATAATATACCGATTTATTTCTAACATGCATATATAATATATGTATATTATTTGTATTATTTAATATGTTTATGTATGTATATGTAAATATTACACACACAAAATACAACACCAAACGTTATTTTTGTGTTTTTCTCTTTAAATAAATTTATACATAAAAAAATTTTTTTTTGCTAAATTTACATTGTTTTTTTTTTTTACTAACAACTAGGTATTTTAGCATTATTTGCTTTAGATGTTGGTGAATTCTTACTCCTTTTATATTAACTCGTAGTGTCCGCTTGGAAAAAAAAAATTTTTGGATCGATTTTAACCCCTTTCCCGTGACCCATTCGATCTGCAATTTTGCAGGCGGGCTCGTGGTAATAACAGAAATGATCTAACAATTTTTTTTAGTAATGCCAAAACAATGGAAACTTTTAAATTTTTCTACCAGAGTTAATAAAAAATATGTACAAAGGGTTAGTTTTTATTATATAATTACCACAACGACCACAAAAGCAACAAGTCCAGCTATGACAACAACACAACATTTAGAATAACAACAAGAACAATATAGAAACATAATATTTTTCATTTTTTTTTTTACTTTTCCAGAGATTTCCCTGGATCTGTTCCACCGATTTTAATAATTTTTGAAACAGAAATCTTCCGATGAATTTGGTGAATCATCCGCAGTAAAAATGATCATTGTATCTGTACTATTGAGGGCGTGATAGTGACAAGAACAACATAGAAAATTATATTTTTTCAAGACTTTTTTTAGTTTTTCATTCAAATTTCGGGCCCTAACCGACCGATTTGGACGATTTTAAATAGCAAACATTTCAGGATGTTAGTGAATCATTTTTTATATCAACGACCACCCTAGCTGCCCGATTGATGCCGTCATCGTGATTTCCACAGACGGACAGACGGACATCGCTATATCAACTCCGGTTGTTATAAGGATCACAAATATATATATTTTATGGGGTCCAAAATTTTTTTTCTAATTATTACAAACGGAATGACAAACTTATATATGAATACCCTCTGCAGACTGGAGTGGAGGGTATAAAAAAAAAAGAAATTTTAATATGTACCGATCAAAAAAGAAAAACAATTAACTTCAAATTTAAATATTATTAGAAATTAAAGACTAAATATCGACAAATGTATTAAAATTGTAATCGTACCCAACAGTAGTTATAATATTGGGTTTAAACCATAGGTAGAGGGTATCAAAATTTCGTAAGAGTGTTACTCTCATTTGTTTTTTTTTTCTTGTTTAAAATAAGTGAGAAAATTATAGTCGGTTTTGACCGACTATACGATACCCTATACCATACGTTTAGAGACCCTATCGTTTAGGTCCCACTAATTAGATATAGTGGCATTGTTATACATTTTATTGCCTTCGGATATGAAAATCCATATCGTATGCTATATGTATTTATATACAAACCAAATTTGAGAGAAATCTGTGCAATGTTTTTGTTGTTTGATAGATTTAAGTGAAGATCGGAAATCAGCTTCATGTGGCGGCTATGACTAAGAATTTTCCTATAGGGTTTATTTTTGGACTACTGAAAAATGGATGTAATGGGGACTGGTTCTAAACATGAACAGATTTTAACCAATTTCAATACAGTTCGTCCTATGGCTGATAAAAGCCTATATGCTGAATTTCATCAAAATATGTTCATATTTGCGACCTGTAGTTTTATTAAAAGGTTTACATGGACGGAGAGGCGGTGACTCTGAGAAAGCGATTCTGAGAAAGTGATTCTGAGCCGGTTCGTATAATAAAAGGTCAAATATAATAAAAGGTCAAATATTTTTGGTAGTTACAAAACCAAAATTTCCAAATTTTCAGTTAGTGCAACCAAACTGAAAATTTTGAGAATTAAGTTACAAGACGTAAATAACTTTGCTATAGCAAAAGACACTCATAGTGAAACCTATAAGATATACATATGTAAGTCATTTCAAAACAATAATACAATCACAATATTAAAATAATGTAAACTATTGTCCAAGGAATTTTTTCTCAAAATGTTTTCATTCTGTAAAGCTCTGGTCCGCTGTAACCCAATTACAGTTCAATACTATTTATACCTGTAAAAGCAAGTGCATACATCAGCCATTAATATATATGTACATATGTACATACTTACATGCATACACTTTTAAACAAAGCCAACATAGTTGTGCATGATCATTTTTGTTATCGATTGTTTATATTTTTATTATAAAGTATTGTTTCATGCAACAACATGCATGTGAATCAAATGAAATGAAGAGAAGGAATAAGTTGGAGTTGAATGAATGAATGAACGAACTAAAGTATACTGGTTGCTTAGTCACCACTTGTAAATGTGGCTGCGGCTGCTGCCCTGTTGCTATAAAAATGGTAAACTGCAATGAATTTCACAGTTGTTTTTTTTTTTTAATTTTTGGAACCCTTGAATAAGTTAAGTTGAAATATTTTTTCTTTTTTTGTAAATTTCATGAAATGGAAAGTTGTTCGGTAAATTTTGTTTGTTGTTGTCTTAGGTCTGTGTACATAGATAGAAAATTAAACTTCTCATGATTGTAATTCTTTTTTAAGCCTTATTTTTACATACATACATATGTATGCTGCAAGTAAATTGTGACGGCAATATTAAGCGCTAAAAAGTTTGTTTTGGCTGGCTGTTGGCTTTGTTTTTATTTATTTTTTTTTTTTTTGGTTTCGGGTGTTGGTTGTTTGGTTGCACTCTTAGCTGACATTGTGGGTATATTAATTCATTTCTTTTGATTCCATTTTAATATGAGCGGCTGTCTTGGACTTTATTAAAATGATGTGTCATGCCCCATTACAATTTTCCCTTTCATTCAATGTGATTTTATTTTGCCTTCTGAGGTTTATGGATGTTTAAGATTTTATTATTTTAAAGAGTAATGATATGGAAATTGCGTTGTTTTGATATAATTTTAATAATAACACGAATATGGACCACCGAGATAACGTTAAGGTAAATTCATCAATAAATGAAGAATGCAGGTAATTGAGCGAGATGTATACAAAGACAAACACGTTTCATTGAACAATTAACTTAAAGATATTTCAAAAAAAAAAATTGATATTCACAACGTTTTTGTTGTTCGTTTTTGATTCATGTTTTGTAAATATGTACTAGAAAATTTCAGTCTTGTTTGAGTTCCATTACAAAAGCATGTAAGATTAATACATGACAAATCGTTGGTGTATTAAAAAAGTTAAAATTTTCAATTGGATATTTTCTACTGAAGTCCTTAGTCAATTGTTCCGGTTTTTTAATCGAATATTCGAACAGGCGAATAATTTTTGGAAATAAAAATAAAAAGTTTATTTTTTAGTTTTTTATTAAACAAAACTAACTATTCACTTTAGAACGCATTCACATTATGAAAGAAATTAGAGAAATTATGTCAGGTTCACTAATTGAATATAGAAACAAGTAAGAAAATTATAGTCGGTCTAGACCGACTATACGCTACCCTATACCATGTATTTAGATACCCTATCTCTCAGGCCCAACTAACTGGATATAGAAAATAAGCATAAACCAAACTTGAGTGGGATTTTTATTAATTTTTTTGGCTGTGGATATGAAAAAGTTCATATCGGATGCTATATCTATATGGGAACTAGGTAAAAAAAAATGGACCGATCCTGATCATGTTTGGTAAAGTCTCTTGTATTTTGCAAAAATATATACAAACAAAATTTGAGAAGAATCAGTGCAAATTTTTGTTTTTTTGATAGATTTAAGTGAAGATCGGGAAGCAGTTCTATGCGGGGCTATGACTAAGAGTTGTCCCAAAGATATCATTTTTGGACTACTGATTAATGGATGTAATAAATACATACAAACCCAATTTGACTAAGATTTATATGATATTTTGGATCTTATGGCAATTCAAGTCGATTTCATAGGGGTCATTTGTATGGGGACTAGGTCTGAACATGGACCGATTCTCACCAATTTAATAGCGTTCATCCTGTGGCCGATGAAAAAAAATATGTTCATATTTGCGACCTGCAGTTTGATTACAAGCTTTACATGGACACACAGACGGACGGACGGACGGACATCGTTAAATAGAATCAGAAAGTGATTCTGAGTCGATCGGTATAATAAAAGATGGGTCTAGCTCAAATATTTTTGGTAGTTACAAACAGCAGCACAAAGTCATTATACCCAAACCACATAGTGGTATAGGGTATAAATAGCAAAAACTAAATTTGAGAGCCACTATTATAAATTTTTTTGCCTCTAGATCTGAAAAAGTTCGTACTGGATGTTATATTTATATGGGGACAGTCTCATATTCGGTAATCACTTATTTTTTGATAAAACATATACAAAGCAAATTTCAGAAAAATCTGTGCAATATTGTTGTTTTTATACCCTCCACCCCAGTGTGCAGAGGGTATATATAAGTTTGTCGTTTAGAATTAGAATTAGTTTGTCGTTTAGAATTAGAAAAAAAATTTTGGAACCCATAAAATATATATATATTTGTGATCCTTAGAACAAGCGGAGTTGATATAGCGGTGTCCGTCTGTTCGCCTGTGTAAATCACGATGACGACTTCAATCGGGCAGCTAGGGTGGTATAAAAAATGATTCACTGACATCGTGAGAAGTTTGCTATTTAAAATCGTCCAAATCGGTTGATTAGGTCCCGAGTATTGAATGAAGAAGTATGAAAAGCTAAAACTATCCATATGAATTGGTTGCTAACACTTTTATGGTGCCAAATCAAAATTTTTTTTAGCGGTGATCATAAAATCGATAGTATATCGAAAATTAAACACGTTATATGCTGCGTAGAATCCCGACACAACTCTGTAGATGGTCTATATCAGTATGTCATTCCATTTATAATGAACAACTAATTTGCGACCCCCATAAAATATATATACTCTGGATCCCTGTAACAACTATAGTCCGTCTGACCTTCCATCCATCTGTCCGTCTGTCTGTTGCAATCACGGTCTTCCGAAAAATAAACCACATACCTAGGTAAACTTGAGATAATATTGTTTATCATTATTTCGAGCAGCTTGGTATTTGAAGCGGGTAAATCGGGCAAGATTGTACCAAGATATGTCCTAAAATATGGAGGCACCTTTTAAAAATGCTAGATCTTGTGTTTGTTGTGATAATTCAGTATTAAGTTTATTAAATTCTACACTTTTCAAACATTTTGTTTACATTTATTATAAATAGAGCAATAATTCTTGATATTAAAGTTAATGTAAATCCCAGGTGGAGAGTATAAAAGATTCGGCATAGCCGAATCTACACTTTTACTTGTTATATCTTTTCCCACTATGTGGTCAGGATATAATGACTGATGTTTGTAACTACCAAAAATATTTGACCTAGACCCATCTCTTATCTGTCGATTTGGCTATATCAGTCCGTCCATCTGTTAGTATGTCTGTCCATCTCTCCGTCCGTCCGTCCGTCTTTGCTGTATTCATGTAAACTTTGTAATCAAACTAAAGCTCGCAAATATGAATGTATTTTGATGAAATTTAGTATATAATTATCTATCGGCCATGGCATAAACAGTATTAAAACTAATGAAAATCAGTTAATGTTCACACCTATTCTCCAAATGACCCCTATGAGATCGATTTAAATTGCCATAATATCCAAATTATCATAAGGAACTCGTCCAAATTGGGTTTGTGTATGTTTATTACGTCCATTTATCAGTGGTCCAAAAAATAAACCCTATGGAACAATTCTTAGTCATAGTCCCCATATGAAGCTGATTCCCGATCTTATTTAAAATCTACAAAAAAAAAAAATATTACACAGATTTTCTCAAATTTTATATGTTTTTGTGAAAAATAAATGAGCTTGCCAGATATGGTTAGGATAGGTCAATTTTTCGACCTAGTCCCCATATAAATATAGCCTTCGATATGAAAATTTTCATATCCGAAGCAAAAAATTAATAACAATTGCACTCAAATTTGGTTTATGCCTATTTTCTTTATCTAATTAGTTGGACCTAAGAGGTAGGGTCTCTAAACGCTTGGTATAAATTATCGTATAGGCGGTCTAGATCGGCTGCAATTTTCTTACTTGTTTTTTATTAACTTATTGGCTTGTTTTCTATTAAAACATTGTATGTATAAGTAATTGGCCAGACCTCAACTTTTTGCAAAATTTGACTTTTCCCGCAACTATGTATTTCAATTAAACGTTGTATAAGAAAGCGCGATACATTTGTGAAACCACTATCTACATGTGCCCCGAGTCTGCTCATTACCAGCTAAACTGGATCTGTGGAGTTCGGGTTCAGTACCATTTTGCCCGTAAGAAATATCAGACACCCATGTTGGGACTTAGATGAAGAATGATCGAAACAAATTACACTTTTTTTTCTTTTTTTTTTTTTGACTGAGTGCTATTTTATTTGGGTGACAAACTGCTTATATAATAAGTATTAATTTGTTTCGATTCCACTTGCTAAAGTAAATTAAAAAAACAAAACACGACAACCATATTTTTAAACGTACAAGACAAAATTTTTACTATGTCAAAACACTGTCTTGACAAACTGTATATGTACATATTTAATCAGGATTTTACCGAAGGCTTCAAATTCCAAAACATACTTCATTCGAAAATGATGCTGAGATGATTTTGGCAAAGTAGGATTTATTAGTTATCTTCAAATATAATACTTAACAGGTGGAAGAATTTTTACTAAAATTATATATTTAAAATCACTACTTTTGCTTGAAAACCGCCCTTTTGTATACCATATCCCGCTATATTATGTTAAAACCAGTTGGTCACGTTAGCCTTGTCAGCAACTGTTTAATGCAAATCTAATATTATACAAATTATATCGAAAATGTTGATTTGTCATTAGTGTCGGAAGGGCTTAACTCATATACATAATTAATTATAGATATATAGGCTGAACTAACAAAATAAAATTTACAATTTATTTTTAAAGCTAAACATTGAAAATCCGTAAAAATTTTTGACAGACAACTCATGGTAAGTTGATCATGTTACAAGTCAAGTTTTTTAACCATAATTTCAATAAACTGACAATTAAATACATTTTAATAATGTAGAAAAATGTGACCTTAGGTCATAACATACATATAAGCAAATAAAACAAAATAAATTTCCAAATTTCAACTATAAAAGGAAAACGGAAAATATTGTATTACAAAAAATATACGTGAAACCATTTAAAAACTTTTTACTCTCATAAAAAAAATACATAATTTATATTCCAAAAAATCATAAAAAGTACAACAACAATTACAGTTGGCATTATAATAACAAGATACTAACAATTTCATTGTTATAAACTATAATGGCAATGATGTTGCTGCAGTTTTTGTAGCCTTTTTTGTCATGATGCCCTTGTGTGTCAAATCAATCATTAAATGTCAACGCTTAGGGACATAATTTTTTACAGTAATTCATCATAAAAAACAAAAAAAAAAAAAATAAAAATCTACGGGAAAAAACGTTACAGCTAAAACAGTTTATGATTCAACGCTTGTAATGGAGCGGGAAATTTTAAACTTTTTTTTTTTTTGTTAAACACAAACAACAAGAAGGTAATTGCACGACTACATTAAATATGGTTGTAAATACACTTTCATTTTCAAAATTGAAGACTTCAATCACCATGTTAAAATAAAAATCGGCAACAAGTAGTACATCAGAGTTACTCAATAAGTTGCAGTCATCGGCACCATTAGACGCATGTTGCAAACATATTTTGCTGCTGAAAGATACCAACGACAAAGTATGTAGTTCGACTTTAAAAAAAAAATACAAAATTTCCTGTTATTTCAAAATTTTCGTTGAAAATCGGTATTGTAATTTACAGTAGGAAGAATAATATTCAACGTAAATGTCCAAAAATATATTTTCTATTTTCTCATGGGTATGTCCATTAGGGTGGCCCTCAATAAGAAAGTGTTCAAACTCTCGGTCAAATCTCCTAGATATATGCGAATAGCAAAAAAAAAATGAGAAATACAAAGTTTTGGGTCAATCAAAAAAAAAAAAATATTAGAGGTGCCTCAACGCGACTGAAAATTTCAAGTGTGTTTATTTGGCGAAAATATGAATTTTTTCAGATTTTACAAAAATTTTGTTCTGTAGTTAAATGCTTTCGACAAGTTCTTATCTCAGTCGACATCAGTGCTAAATTATCTTTTCAAAAAGCCATATAACTTCAAAATCGAATAAAAACCCGCCAACAAATAGCAAATGCCCCAGACCACTTTTGGTCCTAAAAACTCTAGGTCATGAAATGTGATAAAAAATTTTTCAACTTTAACATGATTAAAGCCATGATTTTTTTTGGTTACTATATATATAAGTATATACTCAGATATGAAGTATTGTTTTATTAACACGTTGTTAACCTATTGCGAAATGAGACCAAAAGTTGACAATTTTTTTGATAAAATTTTGATAACTCCTTTTTTAAGTTTTAAAAAGTTTTCTTAAACAAAATTTCAAAAAATGGATCTGGCGCTTTAAAGTTTTGTTAATAAATTCGAGAATTTTTTTTTAATAGTTTTTTTGCGGATTTCGAGAAAAATTAGTTTTTTGTGAAATATTAAGTAAATGTAACTCTTTCTAAATACTTTGTATCAAAAATTTATCAGTTTTCTTCTTTTAAATGTTATATTTTATCTTAATAGCCTAGTGTTTCTGAAAAAGATAATATGAACTCATTAGCCCTTTTGGCCTTGGGATCGCATATGACCCCAAGCTAATGAAAGACAATTTATTCAAAAAAATTAAATTTATTCAAAAAAATTAAAATATTATAACCAAATGTGCAAGTTTTCTATGCTAACAATTTGGAATAATTCGGGCAACGTTGACCCATTCCTTGGCGAGGCCAAACTATGAATTTTAGCATATTTAAGAAAATTGATTTTTCTAGTATACCTGATGAAACCCTTACTATGGGTTGGGAAATAAAATTTTGCTATATTTAACGAAAACTTACCCTTATGTGCTCCTAGGGTTTAAATGATCCAAAATTGAGCAGTATTTGCAAAATATTTGAATTTTTTGACTTAATCGTCCTATATTGGCTTGGGGTCATTTGTGACACCAAGCTCAAATGGGTTAATGAAGTCAAATTATAAAATCATCATAATCATCAAATCATAAAAATCCGTAAAATATAGCACAATTTTATTTCCCAACCCATAGTAAGGGTTTCACCCAATTTACTAGTTTTTTAAATGTTTAATTCTTAGTTACGAAATAAGATGAAAAATAATGCAGAAATTAAGATGCCTGTATTATGAACCCTAAAACGGATGCGCCGGTTTAGTTACAAAGCAAGTTGGATGATTTTATATTTTTTATACTGTGCACGCTAATTATTCGCGATTACCCATTATAGCGATGGCTGAGTTATTGCTTAATTTTTAGCATTACATATTCTATAATGACCACAGTCGACTTTTATTTTTTTCTTCTAATCGTAATAAGAATATCTACTTCCTGGCTTTGATTGCAAAGCTTTGCCACATTTTTATACCCTCCACACTACTGTGCAGAGGATATATATCAGTTCGTAACGCATCGATAAATGCTTTTGATCCTTATAAAAACTCGAGTCGATATAGCGATTTCCTTCTGTCCTTCTATCCGTCTGTCTGTTTAAATCACACTCATTCACAAAAAAACCCCATTATCCCGGGTAAAGTTATGATAATATTGTTTGTGATTTCGGACAGGTTGGTATTGAAAATGGGGTAAATCGGGCATCATTGTGCCAAGCTGTGTCCAAAAATATAAAGACACTTCTAAAAAATGCTGAAAGGTGAGTGTATTGGTTGTTTACTTTTTCAAATTGGTTACTTTTTCAAATATTTGTCTACATGTGTTATTATTGTAAACGGAAAACCCATGTGGAGGTTATCAAAGATTCGACCCAGCCGAATTTAACAATCTACTTGTTTATCTTAACGTAAGTAGTAATAAAGGCAAGACCCTGATTTTTTCGTACAGGGGTCTCTTTGGAGAATTTAGGTGTTTTATTCTATTATTTAATTTTTGAATGTTATGGTACTTGCAGTGCATTATTAAAAAATGGGAAGTGTTCGGAATATTTTAAAGCCTAAAATTACTCAAGAATTAGATATTTTAAAAAAAAAAAACGCAAAAGTTGATATTCCAGAACACCATATTTTGTAAACTACAAGTATACCGCACTAAAAAACAAAAGCTCAACTGAAAGTGGCTCAAGCAAACAATGCGCCTTGAATAAATATTCGAGAATGAAAATAAAGTTATATAAGTCGCATTTAAAACAGAGAGACAGAATAATGTCCCAATATCAGCAGAGATATTGCGATCAAAAGCTATTCGGTTGCATTCCGAAGTTTATCAAACCCATCGAAATTTCAATGCGAGTGATGGATGGTTTAAGCGTCGACTTGAAATAAAATTTTTAAAACTAACCGGTGTAAATTTGGCTTCGAAACATCTTCTTCTTGATCCATCTGTGGAAGAATTTGGATATTAAGGTGACTAGCATAGCTTAACCCTGGATCAAATCTATAACACCAGCGGATCCGGTTTATATTATCGAATGCTTCCAAATCACACACTTGTCACATCTAGAGAGATAACGGTACACGGGAGAAAAGTTTGTAAAGAGGGAATAACAGACAAACTGAAATTGTTGATGGTTAGAAAATAGAAAAATCTTAAGGGTTTTTTTAATAATCTAAATGCGATAAGAACACGTGGGTGACATCATTAATTTTCAAGGACTGGTCTCACTACGAATTTCTTCCCCGTGTATGTTAAATTTATTACATTTTGGAATACCTTGCTAAAATTCGAAATTCAATTAACGAACGGAGCGATAACAATGTGCCATTTAATTTCTTAAAAACTAAAATTCGAGCAGAAAATGCAGAGCTTTTAACCATTGCCGCACTTATAGCTGGGATTTATCGGGAAGATAACTTCGCAGAGGTTGGCATAAACAACTGGATTCAAGAAGAATTTCCCATAGAAAGTAATGCGGAGAGAATTGGCAGAATCGGAAGTGGAAGATTTATATGACAGTAGTCAACAAAAAACAAAATAAAAGTAGACGATTCAGTCGTTATTAAAAAAAAGTAATTAGCCAAAGAGCAACTAAATATCCCAAATTTTTTTTTTTTAATATTAAAATATATATTTTTCAAAAAGAAATGGTTTTTTAAACCGTTTTCTCCCGATTTTGACCAAACGTATCTTATTTTATAAGTATTTCTTTTTAGCTGTCCACCAAACTTACAGATTTTAAAATTTTTATATTGTTTGCAATAAAAAAAAAGAGTATGTTTTCTTCATTCACAGTAACAATTGTGTTGAATTGAAAAATTATTTTGGACATTAACCAAAAAAGTGTTGAATTTCGAATTGTTTAAAATTGATTAGCATACTTTTAGGGTAAACAATTTATTAAATGAAAAAAAAAATTTCCTAGAATGTGCACTCGAATTTCGAGAGCTTGAATCTGCTAATATGAATAAAAGGGTATTGTTTGTAATAATTGTAATTTTTGTTCAGGTACAACGAGAAGTCAGTTTTCGCGACAGCTCTGGTTTTTAATTAGTCGCACTGTATGTGATTTATTTTTTCATATTGATAACTATGAAAGAAATAAATTTTATTTTAATGAAAACTAAGACGTTGTAAGATTAAGAAAAAACATAAATTTGTCTCCTAATGTTTTAAAATAGGTTCACCTTAACTTATTTTTTGGGAAACTCTGAATTACACCGTAGGAAAAATTCCTGTAAATGTACAGGCAATGTTTTTTTTAATAGTTTTAATGCCAATGAACCTCGAATGTCACAAAACACAAAATTGCAAAAAGCTATAAAGTGAATATCGATTTTGTTGTTGTTGTTAAAATAAAAATAAACATAAAATCGAAAAAGAAAACAATATTTTGGCAAATCATAAGATAAATAGACATGCCAACACTGGCAACAATTCAAGTTGACGATCGATGATTGTCATAAACAAACAACTAACAATGTTCGAAAACAACAACAACGAAGATTTTACGATTTAACAAAATGATGAAAAACTCTAAAAGCTGTCAATGTGACATTTAGTGAAAGTAAAAACTTGAATTAGATTTATTATGCTTAAAGTATTACTGAAAAAAAAAGTACAGAAACATCTACAAAATTACTATGCTGCCAACTATGATGATGGAGCTGATGATAATCAAGATGTTGATAGTAATAATGATGCTAATCTACATCATTATGATTATATAGAAAACAAAGTTGAAAGCTATTATAGCCTTTACTTTTATTTTTAATGTTTACAAACAAGTTTAAGTGACAATAACAAATTGTATAATTATCTTTTTTTTATATGTAAGAGTTTAACAAGCTTACCCCAAGTGTCAAAAGATTAAATTAGGTTAATACATATGTATGCTTACCTGTAAAGAGACAAAAATAAGGGAAATTTAATTAAATAAGTTATTATAAAGATAAAGAAATAATTTATTCACATTGTTACTGATACAAAACTTAATTTGTTCCAAGTAAAGAAGATGATTTGTTTGAACGAAAATCTGAATATGTTAAAAATTTATTAATAAAAAAAAAACATTTTAAATGTAGAAATTTTTGTAAATATTGCAATTAATATGTAAACTAATAGGCCTTAAGTATTACTTACAAATAATTTTATACTCGAATTATGCCAAAAAATAAAATTTTAAAAATTTCAAACTGAAAAGTTAAAACTAAAAGTTTAATATAAATTTTTAACGTTTCCTTATTTTTCGTTTTATCGAATAAGTAAAATAATAAATTTATACAAATTGGTGAAAATAACCCCCAATTTTTTATTTTATACTCAATAACGTTTTAACGTTGTGTATTAATGTTAAGTATATTTAGTATCTATAATATAAATAGACAAGGCGGTTTCTTGTGACCGATATAAAAACTGTTGTTAATAACCGAGTTCGACCAAACATACGTCATTTGAAAAGTATTTCTTTTTAGATGTCCAACAGATTTACAGATTTGCAATATCTGGAACATTTTTTAATGCTCATTTAAGATTGCTAGTAACACATACATAAATCACATACTGTGCGTGTCAGAGCACTTTATGAGTCTGGAAAACTCGCGAAATTGGCGAAGGAACGTGACAAATTTCAATTAGATATTGTAGGAATAAGCGAATGCAGATGGAGTGGAACAGCAGTGCAGACATGCAATCCGGGGATAAACTACTTTTCTCACGTCGGGAAGAAAACGATATCCATACCGATGGAGTTGTAATTTTCCTAAGTCGTAACGCGTCTAAAGCCCTTATTAGTTGGGATCCAACCAATGAACGTATAATAACAGCAAGATTTTACTACAGCATCCATTCAAGTGTACGCCCCTACCGAAACCACGCCAGTAGACATAAAGTCACAATTAAAGTCCTTTCAAAAACACCTAAAGGAGACATACTTATATGTATGGGAGATTTGAATGGAAAGGTGGGAAAAGATAAAAGATCATACGAACATGCTATGGGTAAACATGGAGTAGGCATGCGTAACGTAAACGGGAAAGCCTTTTTAGAATCATGCAGTCGATATGGTCTCGTGGTAGGAGCAACACTATTTAGACATAAGCTTAGGACAGTGAAGGCCATACCAAGTACGCTGGTGCTCGGCTTCTTACATGTATACAACCGAACGAAAACACAATTACTCACCAAAGAGTAAAAGTAAACAACAATTTCATTCAGTCGTATGAAAGCTTTTGAACAAAGCAGGTCTATGTCGCATTGCCTTTTGAAATTCATATATATATTTTTTTAATAGGTACACAGAGAATATTTACAGCAACATACAATGTTTTTGTTTTATTAAAGATTTTATTTTATAAATAGATTTTTAATAAAAATAAAGCTATATGTAGGATGAAAAATGGGAAAGTAGTTTCTTCTTTTGTTTAAATGCGCCAAATGGTGTGTGACAATGTATTAAAAATAAATAAAGTATTTAACCTTAAACGCCATTACAGAAGCTGTCACCCTGAACTTCTTTTAGTTGTCGAAAACGAAAGAAAAAAATTAATATTAAAACTAAAAGAAAATTTCAAAAATAAAATATAATTACATTTTAAATGGTAATACCTCTGAATGCGGAAGAATGAAGGCCACGTATACCATTGCTTTGGCCTTGGCAAAAAAGGGCGATGATGGTATTTTCGATAATGAACTCAATCAACTGTTTTCCAATTTAGTCATTCATATAAATATTCATACAAAATCTACACAAACCAATTTAATATCAGCATTGTGTTACGTCCATGGATTTCGATCAGTGTAGTACAACTAACACATGCTCATAAACACTATTACTAACTCAATTCTCTCGATGGCTACCACTGGCTTAGTTGGACTGAAAATTGACCATAAGCCGTAAATAAAAGCACAACCTCTGCAATGTTAGAGTAAAACGTAGCGCCGATATTGGATCTGATCATCACTGAGTTGGTGCTGTCTTGCAGATCAAGGTCGGTGCCATCCGTAACGTCCATTAACAGTTGTCGACACGTAAGTTAGATGTCGCAAAATTAAAAACACCCAGCTACCTACAAGCGGTTGAAAACAATATTAACAGATTAACAGAACAGGATTTCAATCCAAATGATGGAGTGGAACAACGTTGGAAGCAAATAAAGGAAAATATCTTACAAACATGTGAGCAAATACTGGGACAAGACCCCAGGGAAGAATGGAGTGGATTAGCTCCCAAACATGGTCCTTAATCAAAGAGAGACGATCTTTGAAAACATCAAGGAACAATGAAAAGTCGCTTAGTAATCTCATTGAACTAGAAAATGCATATTCAGTGAAGAACAAAAAGTAAGAAAATCTTGTAGGAGTGACAAAAGGATATTTACCGATGAACTTGCGGCCCAGGTAAACAATGCCGCAAGCAAAAACTACACTAAAAGTGTTTATGAAATAACGAGAAGACTAACTGGTACCATAAACCACCTGACCGCCCCATCAAATCCAAAGATGGAACTCTACTAACAAACGTAGATTAACAATTAATACGATGGAGGATGCACTTTATGGAAACCCACAACAACAACTCACCATTTCCTGGACCTTCCAATGATATGTCCGCTCCAACATTGGAATATGCCTCATTTATTTGGAGCCCTTATGCTAGCGTCCACATAACTAAATCGTGTGGAAAAAGTTCAAGTCAAATTTTTAAAGTTCAACTTTTTGTCTCTTCATTTCTCAACCCCTCTCACATCTTATGAGCACAGATGTAGTTGGATTTCTATGAAATCTTTCGAATCTCGAAGGAAAATACACTCATTATCATTTTTGCGTAACATAATTTCTGGTTATATTGATTGTCCTGATCTTTTACATTTAATTAAATTTTTGGTTCCTCAAATTTTATTGGGAAGAAACAATTTTTTCCACATTGAGTTTCATAGAACTGAATATGGCCGTAATGAACCTCTAACCAAATCTATGAGATTATATAATTCTTTGCAATGAATTAGATTTAAGTACTTCTACAAATGAATTTAAAACTTGTTTAAATAAATCTTTCTAATTTTATTAATAATCTGCTAGTCTGTAAGGATCATATTGTATTCATAGACTCTATAAATAAATAAATAAACAAATTAGTTCAGCTTAATACCAGCCCTCCATCTCCGGATAAATTAGAAACAGCTATTAGAAAACTAAAAAACAAAAAATCGCCAGGTTTTGACCACATTCCATCTGAAATTATAAAATGCTGCGCAGGAAAATGGCTACGATATTTCATCCACTCTTCGAAAAAATCTGGCTGGCTTCAAGGAATCCTCATGGAAATAACAAAAACAGTGCGTTCTTCCAACTGCGAAATATTTGGAAATCAACCACTATATCAGTCAAAACTAAAAAAAAAACATAAGTACATCTTTATGTCAAACATTCTATCAGTTTTGCTTTATAGCTGCGAAACGTGGCTGACAGCAATAGCACTGAACTGTAAACTACAAGGTTTTACAAACCGCTGCTTGCGTCACATTTTGAAAATCTAGTGGCCAAACATCATAACCAATGACGAACTATACGGAAAATGCAACAGTGGTCCTATCCAAATTATTATTAAAAGAAGAAAGTGGAAATGGATCGGATATACTCTTAGGAAAGATCCAGATGAAATAAACCGCCAAGCCCTAGATTGGAATCCACAAGGCAATAGAAGAAGAGGTCGGCCAAAGACCACATGAAAAAGAAGCTTGCTTATAAATATCGAAACAGCGGAAGAAGCTGGAATGAAATAAAAGAACTTGCGAATGATCGAATATCTTGGAGAAATTTTTTAGAGGCGAAATGCTCCACAGGGAGTTAAGCGGACGGAAGAAGAAGAAGAAGTGTGTGTTTATCATAAACATCAAAAGCCATGTGTCGAATTGTGAATTGGCTAAAATTGATTGGCATACCTTTAGTCTCATTTAAAATTAATTATTTACAAACCCATTTTTACATCTTCTGTGTGTTCAGCTATATTTATAATGAAATTTAATGAATAATGTTTAAAAAGTATTGAATTATGAATTCGATAAAATTGATTAGCATACCTTTACGCTCTTATAAAATTATTTATTTATATTAATTACAATGCAAAGTAAATTTGTATTCTAATTTTGGGTCCAGGGATAAGCCTGGTGACAAAGACCATTTGGTTGGTTTTTGCAGCGATAGACCAAAGCCTCTGGTGGGAATCGAACCCACGACCCCCGCATGATAGGCGAGCACGCTACCCACTCACCTACCGGGGCGCTTATTATTATTTATTAAATTAAAAAATAAAATTTCCTATAATTTGCACCCGAATTTCGAGGGCTGGGCTCTGCTAGTATTAATGTTTAATATCTTATACTCGTAGTCACATGAGGGAAGGCCAGACCAAAATACCGTTAATATTTCGTTGATGCGTTCGCTAAGCACTTGGAAAAATTTTTTTATTCTTTTCCAATCACAAATTTACACGATGAAAATCTTTAACTTCTTGGATTCTCCTTGTCAAATGTACCTTCCGATCAAATCGTATTCTCCTTCAGAAGTGAGGAAAGAAATTCTGAAGTTAAATAATTCCAAATCACCAATACATACTATACTTAACTCTCATTTATAATTCGATACGAAGACTTTCTTATTTTCCTACATAATGGAAATGTGTGGAAATCACCATGATCCATAAGAAAAATAATCCAGACAATAAGATATCGTCATACAGGGCAATCAGCCTACTGGCTACCTTTTCTAACTGTTACCACCTCTGGAAAAAGAAAACATATTTCCTGATCATCAATTTGGACTTCGTCATGGAACTCCAGAATCATGCCATATGGTTACTGAAAGGATTGTGAACACTTTTAAAAGAAAACTGTATAGCTCACCGGCGTCTCTGGACCCGTACTAGGACCCTTCGTATATATGATATTTACATCAGATACGCCTCTATTAGAAGATGTAACCATTGCGACGTACGCTCATGACACAGCTATAATATCATTAGATGAATACCTCATTATAGCATCTACAAACTTACAAAGGGAATTAGATTGACCAAAAAAATGGAAAATCGATATCAATACTAATAAATCCGTGCACATTACTTTTACTTTAAGGAATAGTAGTTCATATTAATGGATTTGATATCCAAATCCAATAGTGTAAATAATTTAGGAATGTATCTGGACAGAAGACTCACTTACTGAGCTCACATCCCAAAAAAAGAGAACATTTAAATATAAAAACAAACAAAAAAATGCATTGGTTATTAGGAAAAAAGTCTGAACTTAGCCTCGAAAACATAATTAGAATTTATAAGACAAGATTGAAACATATTCAGATGTACGGGGTATACAGTTATGAGGAACCGCAAGTAACTCGAACATAGAAATATTTGAACGATACCAGTCAAGAACTCTGACACAAATTGTTAAAGCTCCGCGGTTTGTAACCAATAAAGAAATACACGATGATCTTAAACTGCCCTTAAAAAAAATAAAATGAAACCGAAATTGGGAAATTTTTTTGATAAAATTTTGAAAACTCCTTTTTCAAGTTTTAAAAAAATTTCTTAAACAAAATTCTAAAAAATGGACCTGGCACTTTAAACTTCTGTTAAATACAGGTTAGAGATTAACTGTGTGAATTCTTAAGTAAATTTCTCCGCCAGTATGTTTTTTGCAAGGATTTTTTTTTCGGATTTAAAGAAAATTTTGTAGATTTTTGTGAAATATTCAGTAAATGTAATCTTTCTAAATACTTTGTATCAAAAATTAATCACTTTTTTACTTTTTAATGTTATATTTAATCTTCATAGCCTAGGGTTTCGGAGAAAAATAATATAATCCCATTATACCTTTTTGACTTGGGGTCACATACGACCCAACCTAATAAGAGATAATTTATTAAATAAATTCAAATGTTGAATTTTTAGATGTGACTCTTAAAATATAATAACCAAATGTGCAAATCTTCCATGCAAAAAGTTTGGCGTACAAAGGTAGCAAACAAACGAATATACAAAAAGAAATGTCATTATCGTTATATTTATAGGAATTCCATTATATTTTCAAAGATATGTAATGTTAGCGATCTCAGTACTTAGAATTAATAATCGAATTCAACGATTAATGTAAAAGAGAAAATAAAAATAGATATGAATATAAATATTGGAATAAAGTTTAGCAGCTAATGGCTTTCAGTATTTATTCACTTCGAAATACAACTCTAATGGAAGTAATTGCTACAAACCTCAAAGATTATAAAACTATCATCCGTGTCTCTTCCAGTTTCACCTTTTTGCTAACCTAATCATTAAATACAATTCATATTGTCGCATTTACCAAGATCTCCTCTTGAAACCTTCATTCATACCACCTGATTTAGTACTACTAACATTTTTACGCCTTCATTTAGAACAGCATGGCAGCAAAATCTTTCTAAATATATACATACGAGTATATATTTTTACATTGAACATCTTGTGTTATCATCCACTTTATACAAAGTAGAACATTTAATTTAATATTAATTGTAAATTATGGCATTTCGTCTAGTTTTATAAAAAGAAAATAAGCGTCTTCTTGTTTAGCCTGTTGTAAGTAACATGTTGTTTATTAAATCGATTTTAATATGGTCATACAAAAATATCGCTTAAACATTGCATGAATGAAAATACATCATATGGCCTTATGAAATTGCAATTTATGAATGAAAATAGCAAGTACCGGTTTCGATACAGTCTTTAAAAGTACAAAAAAAGAGGTGGAAAATTAGTAAGAAAAATATATTTTTTGTAATGGAAAGACCATAATAGTTAACAGAAATGCGTAGCATAAAATAGAATTGCATAAGGATATGAAATGTTGTGCAAATTTTTAAAAGATTTCAAATTAGTGCAGGTGTGATATACATATATCGATCTATGGACTAAATAAATAACCAGGCATTTATGAAAAGACTGAGTGTGATTAAAACTGCACAGGTTTGCTTTAGGGTATCTTATAAAAGTGTATATATTTGGAAAAATTTCTTCAGTCATCGTTGCGGAAAATATCCCCAGAATTTTGTAGAAAATACAAAGCTTTAAAATACTTAATCGAGACAAGCGAGAGATCGGATTAGTTTAGATATTGTGGGAACTTGTTTTTGTTAATTTTTCTACTACTCCTAATTTCTATTTTTAAAAATCAATCACTAAAACTTTGAAATTTACTGTCCGAAATTTAATTTTTTATTACAAACCGTTCTAATCCAACTCAGCAACAATGCTTTGTTAGACCTATTTTTTGTAAACAATATTTCTAATGTGTTACTTTATGACAAAATTTTAGCATTATTTTAACACAGTTTTATAACTCGGTAACCCTAGGGAATATCTCTTTTGTGTCTGATATAAAGTTGTAGATATTAAATAGGAGAAAAAAAAGCGGAACAAACATAAACGAAAAAAGTGCATAGAGTGCCTTAAAAATCGGAAAAATTCCCATTTTCCCCCCATTTTTCCACATTTTCATAATTTAATAGCCATACGAATTTTTTTGCTCAAGGGTGATTTTTTAAAACTTTTTGTATATTTTAACACAGTTTTATAACTCGGTAACCCTAGGGAATATCTCTTTTGTGTCTGAAACAAAGTTGTAGATATTAAATAGGAGAAAAAAAGCGGAATAAACATAAACGAAAAAGTGCATCCAGTGCCTTCAAAATCGCAAAAATGCCCATTTTCCAACCATTTTTTCCCCATTGATACCCTTTTGGCACAATTACCTCAAGAATCGGAAAAGCGATTCAAAGACAAAAAATTAGATACATTGCTTGTGGGGGTTTGTTGGTCGAGTTCTAAAATTATGCAGTTTGAAGATGAAAGCACCGAAGATGAAGATGACACTGAAATTTGTGGATACAATGAAGAAAACATGCCGTTGAATATTATAATATTAACTCGGATGATGATGCAGACTCAGACCATGAATATGAACAACTTACGAAGAAAACAAGATCATCAGAACTACAAGCGTCAACTGCAACGAGGATGGATATTGGCAATAATTGGAAAAGTTCTAAATGTTGTTTCCATGCATAGATAAGAAATAAAAATTGCATACTTTCTGTGTAAGAATAGCTGTAATATGAATCGGAATTTTTATTTGCGCTTTTTTCGGGTAGTTTTGTTCCGCTGTTTTTCTCCTGTTCAATATCTACAACTATGTTTCAGACACAAAAGAGATATTCGTACGGTTACCGAGTTATAACCGTGTTAAAATATACAAAAGGTGATAAAAATCCACCTTGAGCAAAGAAATTCGTATGGCCATTAAATTATAATGGCAGCCAACTTGAAAAAACTAATGATACAGAAGTTCTTATTTTTCAGACTACTTTCAGTTGCAATTCTCAGAATTGAGCCCCAAATCAGTGAGCTGAAAACTGTTGTACTGTGTAATCAACTCGAAAAGGATTTAAATAATATCAATCGCTGAGCTACGGCCCACCAGCTCTTTTTAAACGTATTAAATCTAAATGCTTGATGATTAGTAAACCATCTAAACAATCAACCATGGATCCTGACAGCGCAATTCAATTCGGTCAAAAGCTTCCTATAGTTTCATCTGCCAAAAATCTATGTATTATCTTTTACAGCTTTCTAATGTGATCAAACTATATAAGTGATATAGTTGGCCAAACTTACGTTAGACTGAGATCTCTTTGGTCAGCAAAATATATCACAACTTTGAAAGTAAGAATTCTACTAGCCAAAACGCATTTAATTCCTGGTCTTTTGTATGGCTGTGATATTTTTGCAAGTTCGACTTCTCCAGAAAACGTCGACTAAATGCTATTCGTTATATTTTTGGTTTAAGAAGATATTCTCATATTACTTCCTTATATGAGAGAATTATTGGTGTGTCTTTTGATAATCTTTCAAAAGTTACAGTTAAAATTATAACTCTGCACAAAATTATTTATACAAAAAACCTAGCTATCTATTCGAGATACACAGGACATCGCCACTCGCTAGACTATTCTACGATAATTCGTAGGCTGTTGATGTGGTCGGCGCAAGAACGATGGGGCCTGAATCCAGCTTGTTCACCTCGTAAGCGCGACTCAACGGCGGGCGATATACGGTTGTGTAAAATTTGAGCGATGACTTTATAGGCAACATTTAGTAAAGTATGCCTCTCCAGTTGGAGCACTCCATGAGGTTTCCTTTTTTTGGTTAATGATGATACCGTCTTTTATATTGGGCGGCAATGATTCCTGAGACCAAAAAATGGTTTATAAGTGGTTTGAGAATTAGTGCAGCTGAACCCTTGTCTGCTTTAAGCAGTTCGGGAGCGATGTTGTCTGGACCAGCGGATTTATTCGATTTAAGCTGTGCTAGTGCTGCCTCAATTTCTCTGATGCTTGGAGCATCTATGTTAACGTCATTGCGTGGGGCGTGTTCACTGTGTCTACTACATAGTTCCTGCTGAAGGTCGGTTTTTGTATCGGTTAGGAGGATTCTGTAGTGGTCTTCCCATACTTTTAGTTGATCTTCGATAGAATGCACTAGTTCACCACTGGAATTTTTGATCGGCTTTGCGTTCGCGTGAACATGACCAGCGATAGTTTTGGTGATCTTATAGAGGTCTTTGTGTCTATGCGATTCGCTTGCGATTCGATACACTTATGAAAACATTCAAACATAAATGTTGAACACTATAATATATTTTTTTTAATAATTAACCCAAAAAAAACCCTTGGACATCATGCCTGCAGTCGTCGGGGTGAGTCTATTATTATTTATGTAAAAATATCTAAAAATTTCACAATATCATAAAAATGATTTAAATTTCTGTTAATATTTTTTTTGGCACTTATAAAATGTTTCAAGACCGTCGCTTTCATAGTACTTCACATTTTTTGTATAGGACATGCGACGTGCTCTAATCGTATCCTTCCCATTTTTTTCCTGACTGCTCACATTAATATCTGATGGACTCGTACATAGTGTTAAAGCTTTCCTTTTTATGGGACTCCTGTTAAATGATATTATATATTTACTTTGTATGAGCGGTGCCACGCCCATTAATAAATAGAATATAGGAAGCAACAATTTACCCATTATCATTGAAGTTGAGATGTCACCTAGGAAAACAGAAAGCGTTATCAAAGTGAATTACAGACAGCTTAAAACGGATCTTGGAAAGGTTAAAGTCGGAAATAACATATAAGATTTGTACAAGAACCTAATCAATATTTTAGAGAAAAACAAAACTGTGATACGCAGGGAAGGTAATAGAACGTGCATAAGCTGGTGGATCGACTAAATTTTAGCGCCTAAGAAATGCTGCCACACAGAAATACAATTTTAGCAAGTCCGTCGAGGATCGAACTCTATTTATAAGGGCAGATAAGGATATTAAAGCACGCATTAAGTCGACCAAAAAAGGAAGGTTCACAGAAACGCTAGAGTTTATTGACAAACCCTCATCTATTAGGGAAATGTAGGTAACGATGGTCAATCTCAAAAAATGTGAATGTGTCAAAGAGACTAAAAACACTTACGATAAGCAGCAAAATGAAGATGTTGCCGACCAGACTGATATATGGAGGCCGCCATATGTTAGTGAAATTTGACCAGTATTGGTGATTTTATGTAGATACTCGGATCCAGAAATACTGATTCAGCAAAAGGCGCAGACAGTATTTCATATAGAATACTCATTCAGCTATCCCCTAGTGAAAAGAAAGAAGTCTATAAAGTTCTAAACGATCTGTGGGAAAATAATGACATTCCGGACGACTGGCGATTAATTCGTATAAAGCCTATATCGAAACATAATAAAGATTCGAGTTCGATTCAGAAATACCGGCCAATATGTCTTTTATCTACACTGCTGAAACTCACGGAAGGATTGATTAAAAGATCAATAGATGAAGTATTGGAGAGGAATCACGTCATCCCCGACAGATCCTATGCTATTAGGGCCAGGCACTCGAAATCTCAGTGCGTAAACGACCTGATAAATTCGGTATATCACTACAAGGAGAAGGGATATGTAGTCATGGGTGCATGTGTGGACCTGGAAAAGGCGTACGACCTGGTGGGCATTGGTATGCTGAGGGAACGGCTCTACAGAATTGGTCCCAACTCTTACACTAATGAATGGATTTATGATTTCTTGCGGAACCGGACACTGATTTTGGGAGGCCAGTCGAAATCGATCTCAAACGGTTTAATGCAGGGCAGTGGGCTAAGCCCTATCTTGTTCAATATCTATACGATGCAGCTAATAAGATTACAAAAGATAATTGCATACTCTTTCAATTCGCCGATGACTGCTTCATTGTAGTCTTTGGACATGACCATAATATCATAAATTTACTACTTCAAGATAGGGTGGACATCTTCTTGGAAATTGCGTCGGGCTTGAGAATGAAGATTAATCCTGAAAGAACGAGTATTATTAATTTTAAACGGACAAAAAATTTTATTAACATTGTTATAAACGGTACGGCTATTAACCAGTCTCTCACGATCAAATATCTGGGTAGGGTCATCGACATAAGGTAAATATAAACTGTAGTTTCATTAGCGGCTTCAGATACGGAATTCCACAGGCAAGGACGATTCACTTCTATAGAACTTTCAACAGGTCAAAATTACAGTGTTCTGTGTCATCATTTTCGAACATTGGCATTACTGATTTAAGGAAAATGAACGTATGTATTAATGCGAATTTGAGAAGAGCATTAGGCCTGATTGGATCTACTCCAACCCACAGACTTACCACCCAAATACCGATTGGAACTGGCTACTACCAGAGAAATAGCCAAATATATTTTTTTGTTGCGCAGCACAACGGAAATTACTCACAAACCGGATTTCAATCCCAAAACTTGCTACGCTAGATTTTTCCACAAATACAACTATTTCCTATGCAAAATCGGCAAAATAGATAGAATCGACATGGTACCGTCAATATTGGTTATCAAGGCTAATTTTTTAGGAGACATCTATCAGGGGGAAAACGAGGCGAACAATGAGGTAATAGACTGTATTATGGCCCAGAAATTATACGAACTGGATAGAAACGAGATTTTTTATACAGATGGTTCGGTGGGTACAAATGCTTATGGTTTTGCCGGAGAGTGGAGCCAAAGGTTTGTTCAAATTCGAATGCAGGGTCTCGTCAATGTCGGCGGAGCTGGCGGCTATTAAAGCTGCAATTATTTTTGCAACTAAAAAGATTTTTTTAAAAGGTGGCAATTCTTACTGACAGTGGGTTTGGATGTTATGCCTTGACGAAAGTAAAGAGTGACAACCCTAGGGTAAGGAGGATTCACAGTTTAGTTAACGAAATAACCTTCTACGATATTAGTGTACATTTCATACCCGGACATACAAACATGGGCAACGTAAAGATAGATAGATAAGCCAGAGAAGCATTGAAAATTGGCACTTAAAACTGGAAGACTTTAGTATCGATGATGCGCTGTCCAACATTGAGGAGAGATTATGGGCGGAGAGGGAAGAAGACATCATACGGAAAAGCACGGAAAGAGGGACGAAGTATGAAATATAGACAATTAATAGACTGCTTAGTGGACATTGCTTTGGGAGAGCGACTTAGGCCAAAATGAAGGACTCTGAATTGTGTGATACATATATGGTAGAGGAAGACGACTAACATGTGATATTTGAATGTACATATTTGGAGAACATCAGACCTAGATACCCACTAGTATATAAACATTCGTCACTGGTTGAATTTTTAAAAACCGAAAAGACTGAAAATTACAAAGTATTGATAAACTTCTTAAATTAAATTAAAATTACACTGTAACGCGTTACAACGCGTGAATTGGTGATGGCGGAATAGTTATTAACTGGCCAAATAAATCTTCACTCTGGCCGTGGAACGGCTGGTGGCGTAACTAAATAAAACAAAGACAAAAAATAACAAAACTTATAAAACCTCAGACAAATTTTCAAAGCTCTTCCTGTCATAGTTCTCAATATATATATTATTAAAAATTCACTTTGTATGGGAGGTGTCATGCCTCTTTCTCTTTTCTCTTGGTCGGTTTTCGAGTTTTCTTTCTTTAGCTTCTATTTCTTCTAGTTATCGATTCTTAAGAAAACCAACCCATTTTCCCTGAACACGGCCGCGAAATGATAGCATCGTTTTCTACAAAGTAAGACCTTTGGTTGTGGGAGCCGTAGCAAGATAGCATGGCTTTCAAGGACACTAATTTTAGCTCTTTAGCTGTAGGACTGTGAAATTACCATAAGAGGATTTCACCATGATTTCATTTCAACAGTTCTGAATATCATAAAAGCGATACGGAAACAATCATCTGCAAAATTATCTATAACAGTTACTGAATATATTAAAGTAATTTCTTATTCTTTCTGAACTTTTGTATCTGTTTTGGCGAAAACTTCTTGTATATATGATCTAATTTATGATTACTTTTGTTACCAAAATGACACTTAATATTTTAATTTATGATCACTTTTGTTACCAATATGGCACTTTAAATTTTGAACAATTTGTGTGTTTTTTTTCTCTTACTTAACCTGATTTATATCAGCCTTTTTAAAAAGAGAAACATTTAAGCCAAACGTGTAACAAAAGACCATAATGATTAACCTTAACATTTATCACCAAGTAATAATCAGCTGGTTAACAATAAACAATACAACCCTGGAACATAATTTTGAAAATCCACAAAGAGATAAGCTTGAAAACATTGTTTTTTTTTTGTTTTTTTTTTGTAAATACTGAAGATCGTAAAGAAGACGAAGAAAGAAAGCATACCACAAAACATATACAAATATTCAGACTACACACACAAATTGGCCAGAAATGCTTCCGTCATTGACATACAACATGACAATTGATTTCTGTTTTTGATACGCGCCAAAATTTACTGCTGTCATACTGTATGCAATAAATGCTAAACTAAGTTTACCTAACCTTAGTTTATAGGACAAACGCGTCAAGCTGTGTTTATAAAACAGTACAACCAGCTAAAGTATGTTTTGAAAATTGTATATAGGACTTTGGAGTTTGATTTTTGTTAAGGCTTTTGTTTTCTATAAAACACATGTGTCTCACAATTGCACATACATATCAAAAAAAAAAAAAAAAAACTCATGTCTTCTAAAAAGAATACACATTACCCCAGAGACTAGAAGGTAAACAGTTAGACAAAAGGAATCAAACCATACCAAATAACAGAACAAATTCAATATACTATTATTTTACAACAGAAGTTGCAAATCAACGAATTTAAAAAATTATACAACAAATTTAAAAACAAAAAGTCCTAAAATGTGGTTGCGTGTCAACAATCGTTTTGAAAGAATGCCGATGTGGGATATAAAAAAGGCCCAATATTGTTGCTAAATCTCTTGACACTATAAACTTTTAAGACATATCTGTCCCTTAACTGGCACAGATATTATTTAGAAAATTATAACTCAGCTCTGAATTCAAAGTGTTAACTAAGTAACTCAAAACAAAATTTGTAGACATGATCAAATCGTGTAAAAAATGATTGAATATAGTGTTTTAGTAGAAACTAAAGGTTTCAGGGCTCAGAGTAAATTATAAAGATAAATATTGAAAGAAAATAAATTGTTTAATACTAATTGACAACTAAAACATATGTAAAATATATAACAATAAATTTTTGTGAATTCACAAATTAAATCAGCTGTTGTTTACATTTAGAGGTTATGTCATACGGAAATACATATGCACGTGTGATAGCCAAACTTATGAATCATATGTAAAACGATAATTTTGACAGACATACGGAATTACATATGGATAAAAAGTGACACTACATATGTAAAAAAAACATCGTATACAAAACTTGGTTTTTCCAAAATAAAAAAAATAATTTTTGGCGCCAATGTGAACCTACGGAGCGCAAAGATGAGTTTTTTTTAATTTTCAGCTGAGAATCTTCGTTTCGATAAATACTACAAAAACTATATGCGTGAAACCGCGGAAAAAGTTTATTCATTTTTAATTTTTCCCAAAAATGGCCATAACGTTCCAAATTTTTCGTTGAGAAGCGATTTTTTTTACTGAAAAATTATGCACTTTTGGAAAAAAATTTATTAAATAAAAAGTGTTCAGAATCATTCATGGATTACGCACAAATTTGTTCATAATTTTTGTGCACGTTTTTTGACATTAAAAAACAATTTTTTTTTAATATAAGCAAATATGTTGAAAAAAATTAAAAGTTACTAATTTTTCTCCGCCGATTCATGCAGACACTTTTTATTATATATCGAAATGAAGATACTCAGCTGAAAATTAAAAAAAACCAATCTTTCGCTCCGAAGGGTAACATTTACACAAAAAAAAAAAAATTGTTTTTCCGTAAAAACCAAATTCTTGAGACAAATTCCAGAAAAATGTGAGCCGAAATCAAAATTCCGAAAAGAGGGATCGATGGGCAAATTCAAGGCGAACATTAAAAAAACCCAACTCAAACAGTTCAACTATGTTAGGTGTAGAGTAACTTGAATGGAACAGTGGTAATTCGCCCCAATGTATGGTGGCTAGAGCGTTCTATTGAACCCACAACTATTATTTTTGGAATTAATGGGAAATGCACTAATACTGTGGATATAGGATTTAAGTGAAAAAAAAACTATACCGGTGACTAAGTTCCGATTTTTGTTTCAATGTCAGCGGAGGATGGTTACATAAATTTTGAAAAAGAAATAATATAAATTTTGTCGGATAATCTGCAAGTGCAGATAGTGATGCAGCTAAAAGTTTTCGCAAAAATTAAAAAACTTATTGATGATTATGAATACACCGCTCAGCAAGTTTTCAAAGTCGACGAGACCGGACTTTTCTGGACACGTCTGCCAGAGAGAACAATTATATCGAAAGAAGAAATATCAATAAATAGGGTAAAGGTTTCAAAGAATAGGCTAACGCCTTTGCTCGATTGTAATGCTGCAGAGGCCTTTAAGCTTAAGCCCTTGTTAGTATATAAATTCGACACGAAAAGAGATATGAAAAACATTTGCAAACAAAATATTCCTCTACTTTGGATGTCTAACAAAAAATTGCTGATCACTGCTAAGACACATTTTGCCCTGAAGTTAAGAGATATTGTAGAATTTATCTTATAAAGGATTTCTTGTAATTGATAATGCTCCAGGCCACTACATCAGTTTGAATAACAAAAACAATAATATATAATTCGTATTTTAACCACCCAATACCACGTCCATGGAATTATCGTCAGGCTCAAGAAATACTACTTACGAGAAAGTTTTAACGACCTCATTGATGCAATCGACAAACAATCAGACCGAAATGATAAAAATGACAATTTTAGAAAAAATATAAATATGATGTCCTGCAAGCAGTGAACACTACAAAAAAAATCATGTAAGTCCGATCACAGGGGAGACGTGCAAACACCTAGTAATTAAAGATTTTTGTTGTGTCTCTTTTTTAAAATTAAGCAGAAAGCGTCATCTATGTATCACTTATGGCAATCAACTGCAGGGGCTCTGCTAATAAAGGGTCCGCCAAATAACTTTTTTTTTTTTGAAAATGCTATAAAAAAAACCTACTGAATATTATCTCAAATTTCTTTTTTTATTTGAAAGCACAATCCTTCCGGTTAATAATGGAAAATAATTTCATTCAAATGGCTGCCTCGGCTGGCCATGCAGTAGCCTACATGATCGGTTCAATTTTTAAGCACATTATCGATTGTGTGCAGCTGTATTTCACCAATGGCTTCACGAATATTGTCCTTTAAAGCGTCAATTGTCTCTGGCTTGTTGGCGTAACACTTATCTATGAGGGCACCCCACAAATAATAGTCCAACGGTGTCAAATCGCAGCTCCGAGGTGGCCAACGACATCAGCTCTGCGGCTGATAATACGATCTTCAAAAACAGGGCGCAAAACATCAAGTGTAGCTTCGCCTGTGTGGCACGTAGCGCCGTCCTGTTGAAACCAAATGTTGCCAATATCCTCCTCTTCAATTTTTGTGAACAAAAATTCATTCAAATGGCCCGATAACGATCACCATTGACTGTAACGGCCACTCCTTGCTCATTTTCGAAGAAAAATGGCCAAATTATGCCTCTGGACCAAAATCCGCACCAAACATGACTCGTTTTGGGTGCATCGGCTTTCCAATGTATGCGTGCGGGTTATCTGTGCCCCAAATGCGACAATTTTGCTTGTTTACATACCCGCCAAGATCAAAATGAGCTTCATCTGAAAAGATGATTTTTTTGGCCAAATCGGCATCTTCTGTAAGTCGATCGCAGGCCCACTTAGCGAATCGAAAACGCATTGGATGGTCAGTTGGCTTAAACTCCTGAACCAATTGGACTTTGTATGGCGTCATACCAAGGTCTTTATGCAAAATTCGTCTCAATGATCCCTCCGAAATGTTCAATTCTTGAGAACGACGGTGAATTGATGTTGATGGCGCTTCACGCACACTTTCTGCCACAGCAGCAATATTCTCGGGTGTACGCACTGTTTTTGGCTTTTCACGCTTTGGTTTATCGATGAGGATGCCAGTTTCTTTCACTTTTTTCACAAGATAACGAACATACGGAGCTGACGGTGCTTCTCTTCTTCCAAAATCCGTACGCAATTTTCGCACACATTCTGCAACATTACCCTGATTTTCAAAGTAATGTCGCAATATTTCCCAGCGTTGTTCAAGCGTACACACAACCATATTCGTTCAGCGGAAGGATAAAACTAATTATCTGTCAAATCAGACATGAGTTAAGTGTTACCATTCACGAAATAAGCACTAGTTGAAAAAAAAAAAAACGTTAGATGGCGGACCCTTTGTAAAAATATTTATTATTATTTATTATTTCAACCGGTTAATTTTTAATTTTTCGTTTTTTATTTTTTACTTTTCATTTTTCGCATTTCATTTTTCACTTTTAATTTTTTTATTCTTTTTCCATTTGTTAGTTTTCATTTTTTATTTCTCATTTTTCATTTTTTATTTTTCATTTTTTATTTTTAATTTTTTATTTTTTAATTTTTCATTTTTTCTTTTTTATTTTTAATTTTTTATTTTATATTTTTCTTTTTTCATTTTTTAATTTTCATTTTTTATTTCTCATTTTTATTTTTTATTTTTGATTTTTTATTTTTGTTTTTTCTTTTTTTGTTTTTCAATTTCCATTTTTAATTTTTTATTTTCATTTTTCATTTTTTTTTTTCTCATTTTTCATTTCTCATTTTTTATTATTCACTTTTTAGTTTTAATTTTTATATTTCATATTTCATTTTTTATTTTTAATTTTCATTTTTCATTTCTCATTTTTCGTTTTTCTTTTTTAATTTTTTATTTTTCATTTTTAATTTTTCATTTTTCGATTTTCATTTTTCGTTTTTTATTTTTAATTTTTCAGTTTTTATTTTTAATTTTTCAGTTTTTATTTTTCATTTTTAATTTTTCGATTTTCATTTTCTTTTTTCATTTTCTATTTTTTATTTTTCATTTTTTTTTTTCATTTTTCATTTTTTATTTTTCATTTTCCTTTTTTTATTTTTCATTTTTTTATTTTTCAGGTTTCATTTTCAAACAGGTTATTACATATCATATTTTTTTCACCAATACGATCATAAGTCACACCGATTTTGTCTTACGGCTTACGTGTTACGCTGTTTTTGTGATTGTATTGTGTAATAGAAATTTACCCCCTGCGCGTATAGATATTTACACATCAAAAAGTTTGGAAGAAATTGCTGTGTCGACAATGAGAAATGCATGGAAAAACTTATGCCCTGAATGCACAACTGCAGGTGGAAAAAATGAAATGAAAAATGAAATTTTTTAAGGAAAGAGGTGAATCGACAAAAAAAACTCAATAAATTCAAGCCTTAAGCATTACCGGGATCTTTAAGAACAATAAACGTTGCCCTTTCCTCCGAAGCAAACGTATGCATTACTTAAGCCAATTCCAACAGAAATGCCTGTCATAAGCGAAAGAAACACTAAAAATGATGGCATCAACATGCATATTTTGGAAATTCTTACGTTTACTTATTATACATCTGCATATTTGGCTACACACAGAAAAAATATTTGCCAACCGAATTGTTCTAAACTGGAACAATTGTATTTTCGATTGTATTAACAGAAATTTAATAGCATCTGTAAGTTTTCTATTATGAGTAAATATTTACTGTTAAGACAGTAGAATTGTAATCATAGTGAATCCGAAATTCGGTTATTAGCATTATCGCAATTCGGTTGGCAATAAATTCGGTAGCCACAATAAATCTGTTTTCTGTGTGTAGATATTGAATTGCGAAATATTTGTTGATTTTTTTTGCTTTTTAATTTTTTTGGAATATTAAATAATTTAATAATTTTTAATAATTTTTTGCATATTTTTACTTAAATTTTATTTGTTTGTTTTGTAATTCGTCTATTAAATATTTATAACTTAAAATTCTACAATAAAATAAAATAATTAAGTGAACCTTAACGTATAAGCAATTCCAAATATGATTTACATTGTTTCTGTTAAGTCAGGGGATAACTGCATACATTAATGTAATACGTTACTGTAAAATAAAAATGCAAAAATATTTGAAAATAAGTCAAAAACTAGCAAAAAGTATTTCCCAGATCTGACGAGCAATGGTTAGTCTAACAAATTAAGCGTAATCCACATTCGAGTGCTGTAAAATTAGCTTCAAAACCCAAAAAAAAATCTTTTGAAAGATGTTAACCCGGAGACAGTGCGTATGCACAACCATGGGATCAATGGCCGGGTTTCCAGAAAGAAAATGTTTATAAGTAAAACAAATAAAAAGTAAAACAAGCGAGAAACTTACAGTCGGTCTAGAGCGATACCCTATACCATGCGTTTAGAGACCCTGTCTCTTAGATATAGATATAAAAAAAAGCATAAACCAATAATAATTTTTTTTCCTTTGGATATGAAGAACTTCATATCGGATGCTATATTTTTATGGGGAAAGTGGACCGATCCTGACCATATATGGTAAGGTCACTTATTTTTGGCAAAAACATATACAAACCAAATTTGAAAAAAATTTGTGAAATTTTTTGTTTTATGATAGATTTAAGTGAAGATAGGGAATCAGCTTCATTTGGGGACAGAATTGATTTTCACTAATTTCAACAGCCTTTATAAATTTATAAATTTCACCAAAACATATTCATATTTGCGACCTGCAGTTCGGTAACACGGTTTACATGGACACACAGACGGATGGACGGATGGACTTGCACCACTAAGTCGACTCAGATCGGTCATTATACAATAAAAGTCATTGAGCACATAGTGGTATAGGGTATAAAAACGTATCGCTTTGCAAAACAATTGCGCCATATGACATTTGCGATTTGCGATCAAGTTTTATTCACGGATGAAAGCAAATATTATATGTTTCGGTCGAATAATCGGTCGTTTGCCTTGAGGCAAGCGTATGAAGGGATTAAAAAAAGCAACTTGCGTCCCACAGTGAAACATGGCATATAGGGGGGATGTGTTTCTGTTAAAAGTTTGGATAACCTGCATATAATTAAGGGATTTATGGGCCAAACAGCGTACTTATATATTTTAAGGGCAAATGTGAAGGACATTGTTAAAAATAAGGAATTGCAAATCGTTTTTATTTCTATCAATATAATGACCCAAAATACAAGGACCACCATTTTGGAAAAATTAAAAAATCACACCATAACCGTAACCAATTAAAAGCTGATTTAATCGAGGCATGGGCAAACATTGAACTTTGTTATTGTAAAAGTTGTATAAATCAATACTAAACCGTATGAAATCGGCAAAGTATTGATTTTGTCAAGCATTTTTTTTTTTAAACTTACTTACGAATTTCTAACATTTTGTTTGTTTAGTCATTGATATAAATACATTGATTTCGCAAATCTGTTAAATAAATTTATATTTCTATTTAAATAATTTTTTAGTAACTATTCCATTATGAGTTCTAGCTACTGTAAGTTTAGGTTTTAAAGGAAAACATTTTTAAAAATTCGGGAACAATAATTGAATTTAAAGGAAAATTATAAAATATTTATTGAGTTCAGCTCATTTGAAAAAGAACAGAAAGAATTATATTAAAATAATGAATTATAGTGCGTTTGCAACTCAGGAAAATCTAGTAGATTTAAGTTGCAATCTATTTCAAAATCTATACCGTTTACATCTAACTTTTTTGACATTTTGTCAGATTTAGTTTCCACAACAATAAACAGCTGATTAAAATAAAACATATGTATAAATTAGAAATACCAAAAATAAACAAAACAATAGGAAAACGGAAATATGGTAAACGGAAATATGGAACAGATTTTATAATTATATTATGCATCAAAAATTAAAAAAACACAAAATGAAATAGAAATTGTGCGAAAAAAGATCACCATTTGTTAAATGTGTTGTTTGAACAGCAAAAACAAATTCATTTTCCACAATTATTATTTGGAATGGGCACATGTCAGTATAAAAACTTATGATTTTTCAATTACTAAATATTTTTTTATTATAGATTCGTAATTTTTTATTTTAATAATTAATATTTTATTTCCTTTTTATTCAACTTGTTTGCTTTTGTTTTTAAATGTAAATTTTTCAGTCACTGCGTTGTAATTTTGTACTACGGTCTTAAAAAAACACAGTAGTATCAATTTTGACAAGATTTTGTGAGATTTTGCACAAATCTAATAACGAGGTGGTTTTGTTTTGTATGGGAAATCTAGTACAAATGAACTAGATTTCGCTCGAAATCTCGTATATGCTAGATTTTGCTTAGATGTAAATTCAATAAAATGAGGTCAGTGAATTTTGTTGTAAAATCTTAACTTAGAAGAATTTTATTTGGGAAAGGCTTCTGTGAAAACTTAACTTCTTTTAGGTTCTTAAGTGAAATGTTAAGTCTTCGAGGAACCAAAGGAAAAACTTAAGACTTTGCTGGCACCGGAGCATAAAACTGTGAAATCGAATTCAAAATTAAAAAATTCTCTTAAAATTCCCAACAAATGATTTAATTTCCCCTATTATCTCAAACGTTTTCTGTATGGCATCCCATAAATGAAACTATAATAAAATTCTTAAAAGTTAAAACACACACACACACACACACATTTTAGCGGTTTGTAAAATTGACAACTTTGTACAGTATTGTTGGAAGTTTTTGCAATGTGTACGTTTGTTTGTTTATTTGTTTGGACTTGTCTGCATCTTATAGAACATTTGAACAAACAGAGTATAAAGTTCTATCTTTAGAACTTTGAAACAAAAAATGTTTTTTTCTTAGATAAAACAGCAAATTTTATTTCATCACTGGTTGACTGACTAGTCAGTTGAGCTGAAAACTATGAGGCTGCATGCAAGCTAGTGATGGAATTGTTTTATGAGTTTCGGTGTCATAAAAATTTATAAAAAAAAAAATAAAAATAACTGAAAACTAGCTGTTAAATTTTTATATGGGCTCTTCTATTCGATAGAAAAGGCATGCGATAGAAGAGATAAGTGATAAAAGACAAATTTGCTCCAAAGTAGTCAAATGTGAAAAAACTAAAAAGCGTTAGTTTTTCTAACACATTTTCCCAACTTAATTTCAGATTAAGCCGCTAAAATCAAATACGGATCCACACCTTTTATTACTTCTTAGACAAATCAATATTTTAGCGCATTCTTAGTGTACTTGAATGATCCCATAGACAGACAAATTAGACAATATATACTATGAAAGCTATGAGAAGATAGAGAATATTGTCAAAAGAAATTATAACAAGTAGAAAAATTATATGATCTGCTATAACATAAGTGTAGATAAAGGGTCTTAGAAAGAGGCATAAAACCAAATTGTGTGTCGTTGTTATAAATTGCTGTAAGCCGATATGAAAAACATCATAACAGAAGTTATTTGTGTATAGAGACCAGGTTGACGAAAAGAGAGATCCTGACCATATGTGGTGGTCATTTATTTTTCGAAAACACCAAATTTGAGAAAAATCCGCGGAATACATTTGTTTTTAGGTAGATATTAGTGAAGATCGGGAATCAGCTTTATATGGCACATATGACTAAAAATGGTCCCACGTGTTTATCTTGGGAGTACTAATTAATAGTTGTAATAAACACAAGCAAGCCAAATTTTCCAAAGATCTATAATATAATTTTGATTTGAGGGCAATTTAAATTGATCTCATAGAGGTCGTTTATATGGGGACAAGGTCTGAATATGCACCGATTTTCACCAATTTAAATAGCGTTCGTCAGATGGCCCACAAGATTTTAAGTAAAAAATTTCATTGATATATTCATATTAACGACCTGCACTTTCATTAAAAGCGTTATATTGACACATGGACCGACCGACAGACTGACAGACAGACAAAAAGACGGACGGACATCGCTCAGTAAATGATTCTGTGTCGATGAGTAAAGGGCAACACAAACTCATTATACCCTCACCACATAGTGAAATAGAGGTTATGGTTCTTCTCAGTTGCCTGATTCTGTGTGAAATATATTTCATAAAAACTAGCGGATCCCGTTAAACATTATTTTGACCAGCCTGCTTTTGTAAATAAGTCAGTTTAGAGCAAATTACAACAACAGTATTTTTGCAATGACATTTGTAATATTTGGACTGTACATAGATAACATTACATATTCACTTTGAGTCCGACCCCGCTCATATTTGACGTTTCTATTTACATAAAGAACCTAGAGCCTTGAAGGCTCTTACTATCAAAGAACTACACACATATTACTTTGTTTGTCATGTAACATCCTCACTGGTAGGATCGCGCCCCGTTTAAATACGACAACTTCCATTACTATTATATAGAATGACTCAAAGTTTCAAGGCAAGATAATTTAATGGCAAATGTTTAATTTGTAAGGGACGTGACTCGCCCACTAATCAAAATTGAACCTCAGACCATAACAAAAAAATAAATAAGAGTGTTAAATTCGACTGTGCCGGATCTTTGGTACCCTTCATCGATTAAACCTTTAAGTTCTAATAACATTTTAATTTATAGTTAACTAGGAGGGCCCGGTCCACGTTGCCGGCCGTAAGCAAATATCTGGATTTTATATTGAATCTCAATTTTAATACACAGTGTCAAACAAAAGTAACGTACGTACTCCCCGAAGGAGTTACAAAAATCTCTAGCTGCAGTGCCACGCCCCTCTGCTCTCAGACCATTAATCAAATATCAGACTTCACAGTGACACCCGCCGGGCTATTTTGTAGTTTCCGTGAAAATTTCATCGAGTTCTAGCAATTTTTGGAGTCCATATAGAACATCCACTTTTATATACACAGGTTGTTTTTCTTTTTCGAACAAAATTTATTAAAATTTCTGCCCTTTTTTTAAAGACAATGATGGTTGTTTTTACATAAAAGGAATTAACTTCTACCTGAAAAATTTTAAAAGAAATAAGCTAAACCCTACCACAATTAAAAAACAGACATTCGTCTATGACAATTTTAAGTCGGTTGAGTCATTAAAAGATTCAAATTTAAATATATTTTCTCTTTTAAGCCTTATGACTTGGACCTCTGGAGGCATGGAGTGCAACCAAACATTTATATGTACTAATGCAGCAAATGTTACAATACAAGATCAATTATAGCTATCGCGCACAAGAAACAAAATCAAGAATAACAACAATAACAAGAACAATCATATTTTATTCCAGAGGTTATTTTTCATTGAAATCTCTGGACTTATCAATCGTGTTTGGTGATTTTTAATAGAAACCTGATCAGGACGTCAATGAATAATGTTCACTAAATATGAGGAGCCCAGCTGACCTGTTGAGAGCTTGATCGTGATTTTCACAGGCGGACAGACGGGCATCGCTAAATCAACTTCACTTATTAGAAAGAACAAGAATATATATGTACATATATATATATGTATGTGTGAGGTTTAGATTTTTTCTCTAATTATAGAAAACGGAATGACAAACTTATACGTACCCTCTACACACAGGTGTGGAGGATACAAAAACTTGAACAACTAACTATTACACAATTCAACCCAGTTAAACAATTCGTTACAAACTTGAGACTCTATTCGATGCCTTATATAATATCAGAAATTGTATCTGAAATTTCGATTGCGATTGCTTAACGAGTTCCTTATTTTTTTTAAAGAACTCTTGCAAGTTGGTTTGCTTGCAACATTAACAGTAACATTTTCACAAGTATTCAATACTTAATAATTCGAGTATCTTAATTTTATCGCACTAGATTTCATGCTTACTTGGTATGGTATGTATGCATGTAGTGAGGTTTGGTTTTTGTTTCTTGAAATTTTTTTTTGGCCTAATGCCAAAAGAAAACTGTTACTTGCAACATCAACAACAGCAGCAAAAGTTGCGAATATAATAGCAACAACATCAAATACCACAGCAGCAGTACAGCAACCACAACAGCAAATAACATCACCGTTAAATGGTACAATATTGAAATTTATTTTTATGTTGATGATCATTTGATGAAAATTTTGCGATGTCGTATACAATGGCAAAAAAGTTTTTATAGCGCAGTTTTGAAAACATCCAGAAAGAATTTGAACTTTATTTGTGTTTTTTATATATATGTATGTATATACATACATACATACCTAGGAGTATTTTTTTATACGCATTATTTTGTTCTTTTGTTGATTTTTCTTTATTTTAAGTAACTTTTTTTTTTACAATGTTTCTAATGGGTATTGTGTTGTGTTGTTTTAACGGCAATAGATAATCGTTCGTTTGAAGGAAAAAAATACAGTTTTTATTAGTTTTACTTTGTAGTACGAAAAAGTCATTTAAGTTCTAGCCTTGCTTTTTTAAGTAGAACGACATTTGTGGGCAATTTTTTTTTTCTTTTTGTTTTAGTTTAGTGTTTAATATCGTTTCGCTCAGAAAAAAAGGTTGTTTGTTCTATGATATTAGATTTTCAATTTAGTATAAGTTGTTTTCCGTTCCGTCCGTAATCTCTATAACAATCAATGAAATGCTATTTTATCTTTAGTTCAAATAATTGAAGAAAGCTTTAAGCTATTAAACAATTTATGGGAGCAAAGATGTGTGATCAATATTATTTATTGGAAATATTAAATTGATTCATAGCCAGCTAATAATATTAAATTTATACGTTGTTTAAGATATAAGAAGATTTATGTTTTGCATTTTGGTTGTAAAAATATCTTAATAATATCGGGTAAATGTACCGGTTTTCGGCCAGTTAAGAAAAACAAAATTTTCTTTCTCTAATAAATAATTTTGGAAGTCACATAGAGTTTCCAAAAAAATTGCAATTTACGACTAATTAAATTTGGCTGCGATTACAATACAAATATTTCTTCCCTTCGCAACCGTATTTCAGTAATTAATATTTTATTAATAACACCTAGATATATTTAGTATTAGGCCACAAAATATTACAATTCGGCCACCGTGTTTGGGTCATTAAAAAATATGACATTAATAACAAAAAGGTTCAGAAAAAGCAATTCCAACTTCATTCTCTTCAAGTAGTATTTCCACATTTTCTGCAATTTTCTTTTCATTTTGTTCTGCTATCAATAGCTCGTTAATAACACTGTGCGACAGCCAAGATCGGGATGGGATGAAACCACCGGGGAAATTTATATCGGTAAAACAAAGTTATTCACGTCTAAGAATCGAGATATATCGATTTCAACTTAGTAAGTATCGTATAGGGGAATTTGCCACGTTTTGGGCTCTTTTATTTGACATAACTCAAGAACTACTAATCCGATTTTGCTGAAACGAATTTAGAAAAATTAAGAATTACAATAACTTTAATCTACTTCTATACTATTTATCAACACAATAAACAGTTTCGCAGTTATTAATAAATTTATGAAGAAAAATATTAATTTTCTGCCTAAAAAATTTAAATTTTGTATATTTAAAACTCATGCAAAATCCAAAACGGGAAAAAGTGTCAAGTCTTATTACTTTGGCGTAAAGTCGCATAACCTGTGCACAAAATGAAAATCGATGAACGTGTTTCGCTTTTATTCACAATTAAGTGAATAAATCTATCTCATTTTGAAGTAAAGGCTTTTTTATGAATTAAAAAAAAAGTAATACACAAAAGGCTATTTCATTTTTATGATTGCGGTAAAAAACTAAAAAAAACGGTCATAAATGTGCGCAAATGCTGAATTTCTCTTCTTGTTCCTTCATGATACCTACTCCGTGCAGAGACAATTAAATTAAATTTGTAAAACGTGCTACAATGCTCTTAACATGTGGATCCAAGGGAAACGCAGTTCATTATACCCTATACCACTATGTGGTTTGGGTATAATGACTTTGTGCTGCTGTTTGTAACAACCAAAAATATTTGACCTAGACCCATCTTTAATTATACCGATCGAATCAGAATCACTTTCTGAGTTGATTTAACAATGTCCGTCCGTCCGTCCGTCTGTGTGTCCATGTAAAGCTTGTAATCAAACTGCAGGTCGCAAATATGAATGTATTTTGATGAAATTTGGTACATAAGCTTTGATCGGCCATGGGATGAACGCTATTGAAATTGGTGAGAATCGGTCCATGTTCAGACCTAGCCCCCATACAAATTACCCATATGAAATCGACATAAATTGCCATAAGATCCAAATTGTCATATAGATCTTACTCAAATTGGGTTTGTATGCGTTCATTACATCCATTAATGAGTAGTCCAAAAATGATCCCTTTGACCACATATAGAGCTGCTTCCCGATCTTCACTTAAATCTATTAAAAAACAAAAATATTGCACTGATTCTTCTCAAATTTTGTTTGTATATATTTTTGCAAAATACAAGAGACTTTACCAAACATGATCAGGATCGGTCCATTTTTGGACCAAGTCCCTATATAGATATAGCATCCGATATGAACTTTTTCATATCTGCAGCCAAAAAAATTAATAAAAATCCCACTCAAATTTGGTTTTTGCTTATTTTCTATGTCCAGTTAGTTGGGCCTAAGAGATAGGGTCTCTAAACGCATGGTATAGGGTATCGTATAGTCGGTCTAGACCGACTATAATTTTATTACTTGTTTTCTTTTGGTGTACCAATGATTTGGACTGATCCAGGAGTGCACAATTCCTACAACTGTTATGCTTGTGCAAACAAAATACATGGAGTAAATCGTAAAGGCCTTAAACAAAGAGTTTACATCTCTGTTAAAAGTGCTCAAACACATCTTCCGCATTCGGATGACATACCAATTCCACCGCTTCCATGTCCTGACAGAGAAATTTATTTTTCTATTGCAAAAACGGATCAATCGGATTCCACCTATGAACTAATACCAGAAGCCGGCCCATCGAACAAAATAATTCCAATATCACAAGCAAGACTACACAAGATTGTTGCACATAAATATAATAAAAACCAAGCATCCCATTGGCTACAGCACAGATATGAATGAAACAAACATATGATTCAATGAAAATAATTTTGGATAAAGTTTGCTACACTGATCACATGTGGCGTATCAGTTGTGATTTGTAAGTCGTGGCGATGCTAAGAGGTCTCCAAAGAAAAATGAAAAACATATGTTTCTTGTATTTGTGGGATACCCGATTTAAAGGAAACCAATACGAAACGCCTGATTGGCTTGCTCGAGATCCAACTGAGAAAGGACACAACTGCGTAAATGATCCACTCGTGCCTCTCCATGTCAAAAACTGGGAATCGTAAAAAATTTCATCAAGGCCATTGTGAAATAACCGAAAATTCTTGACTGTTTGAAAAATATTTTCCCACGAATCAGCTAAGCAAAATTAAAGAAAGGTGTTCTGAATGGGCCCGATATCTGAAATCAAAAGAATTTAAAGACGCTTTAGACAGTAATGATTACCTTGCGCGGAGGGCAGTGAAAAAGTCATCCGATTTTTTTTGGGAAGTATGCGAGCACACAATTACCGTGCTGTTTTGACCAAGATATTGTAATACTTCCAGAAAATTGAAGTGAACATGTCTCTCAAAATTCACTTCTTGCATCACCATCTCGTTTACTTCAGCAAGCAGCTAGCCTCAGAGTCGGATGAGCATGGCGAGCGCTTCCGTCAAGTGGCCATGCCCATGTAAACGCGATATAAAGGCAAAAGGCTCGACTCGTTGGTTCCTGAAATTTGTTGGTGGTCACAAAAGACGTACGATCTCGACAACGAAGATGAAGAAGAAGAATATACAATGGAAGTTTCCTCCGATGGTAAGACACAAAATTGACGTTATCTGACTGATTAAAAACAATTGATTTTTTTCCAGATGAAGACAGATCCTCATCAGATACAGACTCTGAACAAGCAAACAAACGAAAATAAATTTATGCGTTCAGCGATTTTTATGATCTATGTATCTATGTAACAACCTGATATTTTCAATTTTACGTGTTAATAAAACATAATATATAATAAATATTATCCAAATTCATTGTAACATAAAATTAATATTCTTGTCAAAATGAGATACCTTTACTTAAGAGCTGTACGCAGCTTGTTAAGGAATCTTAACAGAAAATTTTCATATATTTCTTAAAGAAAAAAAAGCACAAAAGTACCTTTCAGTGCAACGCTAGAAATCAGCTGTTTTCTGTCAATTATTAAGAATTGTGAAATTGAAAACAAATCAATTCTTCGGTTCTGCTTTATTTGGCCTGCTAAACGCTTTTTAAACTCAGTATCAAAATTACCCATCCGCTTCTTGTTTTTTTTGCCGAATTTTGTTCGTTTTTCCCAGGTTTGCAACTGAAAAATAACTTTTATTTTTTTTAGCATATTACATTTTGTTTATGCTTACCTCTCCTGTCAAAATTCCTTTCAGAAAGAACGAAAAATTTGATATTCCTGCTCAAAGCCTGGGTTGCCTAACTTCATTTACGTCAAAAAAAAGTAGTAAAAACAATACTACTTTTTTAAAAAGCTGCGGACTATCAACAGAAATTTTTTGACAGAAAAATTCCTTAAGCATTTCTGAAGCGTTTTTTTATATGAAGTTTTTGATTCCTTAGCAAGCTGCGTACAGGCCTTTAATTGTGAATAAAAGCGAAACGCGTTCATCGATTGTCATGATCTAAGTCTCATTTTGTTCATAGGTTATGTGACTTTACGTGAAAGTAATAGGACTTGACACTTTTTACCCTTTTGGATTTTTTATGAATTAAAAAAAAAAATATTTTTTTTTTCTTCATACATTTATTTATAACTGCGATACTGTTGCTTATGTAGCGAAACATTATGTGAACAGATTAAAAAAATTGTAATTCTTAATTTTTCTAAATTTGTTTAATCAAAATCGAACTAGTGATTCTCGAGTTATGTCAAAAAAAATGGTCCAAAACATGACAAATTCCCCCATACGATACTTATTAAGTTCAAATCGATATATCTCGATTCCTAGACGTGACCGAGCGAAACGCCGGGACACGTATAACTTTTTTTTGACCGATATAACTTTCCCCGGTGGTTTCATCGCATCCCAATAACAGACCTTAACATTTGTCGCACAGTGTAATCAAATTCAGTTATTCAAATTTAGTTTTAATTCTTCAATTACTCTCTTTGCTAGGTAAATCGGGCAAACTGAGCTTTCCTCCAAAGCCATTTCCATTGCTTAATAGTCATATTGATGAATTTGTCATTTCTGCATTACTGACATTATTAAAAGTAATGCATAATAATACCGATATATATTTATTTTTAATTAATGGTGTGTATAATAATAAGTAAAATTGGCGGCCCACTAATGGAGCGCAAGAATCATAAGTCAGCCAGTTGAAATATAGTCTCATTTTACATAGGCCGAAAACTGAAATTTTGGGAGTAATTGAGAGAGAAATTTAATCTTTCGTTAATATTTCCTAGCAAGAACGTTCCTAGGATATTTCAACATTATATATTTTTTCAGTAGTCGCCCACCATGGCCGAAATCAAAATTTAAGGCAAAACTGTGTATCTGGCCAAGCCAATTTTGTAACAACCAAAAATATTTGACCTAGACCCATCTTTTCATATACCGATCGAATCAGAATCACTTTTTGGATCGATTTAACTGTGTCCGTCCGTCCGTCTGTGTGTCCATGTAAATCTTGTAATCAAACTGCAGGTCGCAAATATGAATATATTTGGATGAAATTTGGTACATAAGCTTTCATCGGCCATGGAATGAACCCTGTTGAAATTGGTGAGAATTGGTCGACCTAGCCCCCAAACAAATGACCCCTATAAAATCAACATAAATTGCCATAAGATCCAAATTGTCATATAGATCTTAGTCAAATTGGGTTTGTATGTGCTTATTACATCCATTAATGCATAGTCCAAAAACGGTTCCTATGGAACAAACTTGATCATAGGCCCCATATAGGGCTGCTTCCCGATCTTCACTTAAATCTATCAAAAAACAAAAATATTGCATCTGATTCTGATTCATCTCAAATTTTGTTTGTATATATTTTCGCAAAATACAAAAGACTTTACCAACCATGGTCAGGATCGGTCCATTTTTGAACCTAGTCCCCATATAGACATAGCATCCGATATGAACTTTTTCATGTATGCAGCCAAAAAAATTAATAAAAATGCCACTCAACTTTGGTTTATGCTTATTTTCTATATCCAATTAGTTGGGCCTAAGAGATAGGGTCTCTAAACGCATGGTATAGGGTAGACTATAAATTTCTAGACCGACTATAAATTTCTTACTTGTTACTAATAAAATTTAAAAAAAAAAATTATTTTTGAATCTCTAAAAATTATATTTAACACTAATGTTTCCAATTCCAAAAATAATGTAATAAGAAACTTTAACTTGCTTTAGGACTCTCGTTAGTTTATTTTCAAATTATGAAAACAGAAAACAGAAAAACATTTTTTTATACATCAGTTCACTGAATTTTATTTTCTGTGAATCCCTGAATAACAAAAAAAAAAAAAAAGCTTAAAAAAAATTGCTAAAAAATTTTAATTCCGGATAACCGGGCTTTTACTGCACTTGGAAGGGATATATACAAAAATGGATAAACGCGAGACTAAAGATATTGAGCTATGAGGAAACTATGTTGAGAAATAAAATTATATTTGCTGAAAAAAAAAACTTCATTGAGTTTTCAATCCGAAAAATGACATGGTATTCGATTTTCACTTTTTTTATGAAAATCTAAAATTAACGATCATTTGCTTTATCTATAGAACTTCATAGATGTACGAAGAGCTGTTGCAAATTTACAGCAAGCTCAATTTTAGTATGAGTCCACATGTTAAGAGATAAAGCAAAGATAATAAAAGATATTAGTGTTTATAATATTTTAATTTGCCTACTTAAGCTTTTTTCGCGCACATGGATCGAATACGCAGGCTAAAATTATGAAGGAAAATTGTATTAGTTTTCACGGTTTAGCGAGTAAATTCCATGAAGTTCGGAATGGAAATTGTAATTTTTTTAAGCCACCTGTCTCAGATCCGAATACAAAATGTTAGATCGACGTAAAAAATAAAAACTGCAAGAGAAAATTAATTTTCTGGCTGAACTTTTGTTCTAATATTTTCAAATATAACATAAAGTGATCCATTCCGTAGTACAATGGGCAACCACCTAGCTGTCTTAACTAACGTTTGCAGATTTCTGATCGTAATTTTAATTGTCAACTGAAAAATTCAGAAGTCAATGAATTTAAATAAAACTGTTGTCAATAATACTTATAAAGATTGATACAAGAATTTAGAAAGCGTTTTTAGCAATAAACAAAATATTTTTTAACAAATTTCTTAGTTTGGTATCAATTAAAAAGCTTATGCTTATCAAATATACCCCATAACGCCGGCTTCGAGAAATGGTCTTCGGTTTAACTATACTGAGGTCGTAAATGCATAAAAATAATTAAATACAAGATGAATTTCATGTAAAAATCGAGATGCATTGAACGCGACCACCTCAGATATCGATGAAATTTTGTTCATAGCTAAATTTGATCAACACAAACAAACCCTCATTTTTAGAAATGACTGTTTTGCGATTTTTTGGGCGTGGCACAGTGGGAAAGTTTTCGAAAAAACGCGAAAATGGTCGAAAAGTGCTCCATTTAAAATGCAATAATTCAAAATCGGCTGAACCGCTTTCCATGATCTTGGTATCATTAAAAAGATATTTTAACAGGCTTTATGACACGTTTGAAAAAAAAAATAAAAATACACTGTAAAAAATTTTATAACAAAAAGAAAATTTTAAATAACGAAAAAACCAAAAATATCAAGGGTTTTTTTACAGTGTATTATTTTTTTAGAAAGGTCTATCCTTCACCTATACCATATCCAAAAAGTAAAATGGGTTCTTTTTTAGTTTTTTTTATATAATTTTTTAAGTAGTGTCACTTCTTGTAATACGTACCGAAAGTTTTTGAAATAATTCGAATAACAGCGAAAATATCAGCTCACATTCTTACACATTTACAAAATAGTTCAACAATTCTAACATTTTTTAAATGTTTACAAATAAAAAACCATCAACAATTGTTTATATTATTTGCCAAATGATTCTCGGTTGGTGGTTACCGTTTCCAGAACACATCCAATCGTTGTATTCCACTTTTTGTATATTATTTCTTCAGTTTGGTTATTTTCAAAATGTTTTAGCATATGCGTTTCTAGATTATTTAAATTTTTGAAGCAGTGCCCACACATTGAAACGCACACTCGCTTTTTTGTATGTCACCATTACAATCAACGAATTTGAGAACATCTTTGTAGTCGGTAAATGTGCATTCTCCTTCAAAACAAAATGATTTTAAGCGACTTTTTTCAAACATCAATTTCATATTCTGATGCAATGTGCATACACAGATATTTTGCTGGTTTCCAACTCCAAGTTTCATACAATTTTTTGGCCTGAACATTGTAAATTTTATAAAACCAACTTTGGCCAAGGGATGTTTTTTTTTTAAATTCGTAGTAAGATTCGCGTAGTGAAGATAACATCAGTCTTTTTTGAACTATTTCACGTAAGTTTCCTTGTTTAATAGTAATTGAATCTTGCGATCCTCGCATCATTCGGCTAATTTCATCATCTTCATAAAATAATTTGACTGTGCTTAGAGTTTCGGTTGGTAAACTACGTCTGCTCATTTTTAAAAGATTGATATCTGCAAACTGCGTTTTATTCCTTTGGATATCTTTACTTTTTTTGATACAATCGTGAGATATACATATCATCCCCGAAACGATCTTTAATTTCTGCGTGACTCATATTGATTGGTAAGAGAGATAAAAGTTTTTGCTTTTCCAAAAGATTTGAGCTGTTCTCTATTTGATATTTGATGTTTTGCAAAATTTCTTCGTAAATGGCTTTGACGTTTTCAAGTTGCGCTGACAAATCAGATAATGGATCAGCTCCAAGTGAATCTGCTATATTTTCCAAAATTTGCACTGATTTTCTATTTCTGTATGCATCTCGTTTGATATATTTCCTTTTAAGAGGCGTCATTTGGTTTGGTAGATGCGGAATAATGTGATCATTTATATTTTCAATGAGTTCGTTGCTTTCGATGTTTGTATTACGGCTGGTACAAGTTGGAAGTTCATTCAATTCTTCGCTAATTTCATCGCTGGGCGTTATTGGTAAATAATTTGAGACTTCAATCAGCTCCACGTTGGATTCATTACGACTGCGCGCTTTTCTCAGTGTATTCCGGCAAGTTTCGCAAATACGGCTACAATGAATGTTGGCGACAGCTGGAAAATACTCAATTATATTTGCAGCCTCGTTCTCACTTATTTTACGAAGCGAAGCGCAACACTTATTAGATATTTTTATGCATCTGTACTTATTGTTTGAATTCATATTCACTCAAATTTTTAAAATATATGCGTGAAAATTGTAATGGGATATCTTGGCTTCTCGAAACTGTTTATAATTATGAATTTCGGTACGTTGCACTTCTAAAATATGGACTTGTAATTTTCGCGTTCGTCGACACTTGTTGAATGAGTAAAATCGATCAATGCACTCCTATTTATACTGTGTATTGTTCACTAGTTTACTGACAGTTACTTATAAATGGGTGCATATTTTTTTACGGTGGCTATATACCTGTTTCACCATGTGTGAGTTTTAAATTTTCCGAATAATGACCACCCTTAAATGTGGGTTGAATTTCTGTAAAAAAGTCATACAGGTAGCCAACTGAAAAACCCAAATAATTAAAAATTACTTTGCTTACGCAATCATAAAAATTAAATAACCCTTTGTTTATTCCGTTTTGTTAATTCTGAGAATCATAAAAAATATGATCGAGGGTTTTTCCGAGGAATGTTGTGCATATATAGAGTAAATTTTTGAAATTCATACCTTTACTCAATTGCGAATAAAAGCGAATTGAGTTGGCAAATCATGTGTTGTACTGTGTTATTTTACCTGTATATAAAATATAAGGGCAATTACTAGAAGTGACACTACTTAAAAAATTATATAAAAAAAACTAAAAAAGAACCCATTTTACTTTTTGGATATGGTATAGGTGAAGGATAAACCTTTCTAAAAAAATAATACACTGTAAAAAAACCCTTGATCTTTTTGGCTTTTTCGTTATTTAAAATTTTCTTTTTGCTATAAAATTTTTTGCAGTGTATTTTTATTTTTTTTTTTAAACGTGTCACAAAGCCTGTTAAAATATCTTTTTAATTATACCAAGATCATGGAAATCGGTTCAGCCGATTCTGAGTTATTGCATTTTAAATGGAGCACTTTTCGACCATTTTCGCGTTTTTTCGAAAACTTTCCCACTGTGCCACGCCCAAAAAATCCCAAAACAGTCATTTCTAAAAATGAGGGTTTGTTTGTATTGATCAAATTTAGCTATGAACAAAATTTCATCGATATCTGAGGTGGTCGGGTTCAAAATTTCAGTTTTATCTTGATTTTTAAATGAAATTCATCACAAGCAAAATGAAAGTGACAGTGGCTTCATGTAAAATGATTTTTTTTTTACCAAATAGAAAAATGGACCGATAGTTCTCATATTTAGTAGTCCCTTTTATTTTATGATACAAAAAGAAAAAACATAAACAAATAAAATTTCAATATTTTTTGGATCTTAATATATTTAAGTTGATTATGAAAAGAAATTATGCTACATGATGTTTATTTGGAGTCATAACTAATGGAAGTAATAAAGAATTATTAACCAAATTTGGTAATTTCGATTTTAGGATAATTTAACTCGTTTAAGACCAAAAGGAAACTTGCAAAATAATTTTTTTTAAAACGATTTTATTTCATAAAAAGTATTAACTTTTTTCAATGGTGCGTGGTAGAGAAGAAGAAATCATATATTTCAAAAATTCATAACTACACTCTATTCTTAATCGGACCAGTTTCTGGCATTTCAGCCTTCATCAACAATTTATTGAACATTGTGATAATTGTTATGTTATAATTGAATAGATTGTTTCTATATGAAATTTTTCTACTCAGGGCGGTCGTGAGGTTTGAACCTGCGTCTATCTCACATACACTTGTGCTTGCATAATAAAAGGAAAGTCTAGGTAAAGTATTTGTAGTCGGCATCGCAAACCTATTATACGCTGTCCACAGAATGGAATAACCTACAACAAATTTCCATGGACGTTTATGGAACTAGGAGGTTTTAATTTCTTTTAATTTATTGATACGACTTTTTTGTTCAAATTTTTTAATGAAAAATCGTATAAATTGAGGGATGTATAAATATATTGCCGCAGCAAATCAAGTTGGACTAATTTCATCGAATGAAATCTTCAAAAACTTGAAATTTTTCCCCTTTTTTAATAACTTTTTTGAATAGCATAACATATTCGGGGTGTATGATTTTTATTTATAGAGCAGAATTGATGTATAATATTAAATCAAAAATACATCAGTATCTTTTTCTATTTTTTACATTATCTAAGTCTTAGTTAAAATTTTGCTGAAGAATGAAATGCGAAATCATCAATTGTTCTAGAGATATAGCTGAAAACCTAAGCAAACAAACATCACGGTAAGGACAAAATATAAAGTTCATTATAAAGTTTTCGCTGAGAATGTCAAACCCTTTGGCGTTTTTACTATACTGGCCTAGTACTTTCACTCTGGCTTGGAATTTACAACTCACCTCCCCCCCACCCACAACCACCTCAGACGATGACCACGAAAATGTTTTAACGAATTGTTCTTCAATAGTTTGAGAGCTTTCTTTGAATATTTCTTTGCCGACAATAGTTTACGTTTCTTATCAAACCTCCTAAAATTGGCCGACTAAAAGCTAAGGCAACATTGTTGCGTTCATCAAAATTCAATAATTTTTATTCATTCTTTATCATAAAAAAAATCTCAATAAAGTTAAAGTTCGATCACACAAAAAGAAAGACAAAGAAACGATGATGATGATCATCATAAATATTTTTTGTATCAATACATCCATAAAATTTTTTTGTCTTACACACATGTATGATACCCTTATGACCCTGGCTAAGAAGAAAAAACCAAAAACCAAAACCGAAAATTCAAAAGTTTAACCATAACTTAAGTAGCCAGCACCATTGGTGATCGACCGACACCATATAACAAACACTACACTAAAAAAAAAACGAATATACTTACAAAATAAGTGTTGCAAACACACTACTATATACACTTGTTATAAAAAGTTTCCGTACACTTAAAACTAAAGCTGTCATGCTACGAAAGAAATAAGAACAAATAAACGAAGCTGAAATATTTTTCATTTCCAAATAAACTAAGCTATTATTTTTATTTAAATTTATTTAAGGTTCATTTATCTTTAACAAATTTTATGTATGTAGAAACCGTGGAAAAAGGAAAAAATAATAAGAAAAAATATTCAAATATTAAAACATAACATATTAAAACCTAAAAACTAAAATTTCATTGAATATTGCTGAAGTTAGTAACTTGTAGGATATCTTTCGAGCTTTAGGACCTCTGTAGGCTGATTTGTCATTGATTTAATTCTTTGGTTATTTTACCCCATTTAAAGTTTGAGGTTATTTTATGCTGACGGATTTTGAAGGAGAACACGTTCCCAAAATTTAGTTTTCATACTCATTTGCAAAGTCCGTACACCAGAGGATGTATATCAATTTGTCATTCCGTTTGTAACGCATCGAAAATTAATTTGCGAACCACATAATGCGTATATATTCTTGATCCTTATAATAACTCGAGTCTATAAATAACGTTGCTATGTCCGTCCGTCTGTCCGTCTGTTTAAATCACGCATATTCACAAAATAAATCATTCCTCTGGACAAATTAAAACAGTATTGTTTACCATTATTTCAAAATGGGGTATATTGTACCAAGATATGGCCTAAAATATGAAGACATCTCTAAAAGATGCTATAATTTCTGTGAGTTCGTTGTAATAATTTATTACCAAATTGTTCACTTTATCAAATATTGTATTTGCATCTAATATATCAATAAGCAAGGCGATTTCTTGTGACATTTTTTAAGCTTTTAGTTATCAATCGATTTTGACAAAAACTATACCATTTGAAAGATATTTCTTTGCAGATGTGCACCATTTTTATAGATGTGCACCATCTGGTACCATTTTGGAGTAATAATCATTTAAAGTTGCTACTAACGCATACCTAAAACACATATTTAAGCTTCATTTAAAAAACTATACAATAATGTGCATGTGTTTATGAATTGGCTAAAATTGATTAGCATACATTTCGGATCTTATAAAATTATTTATTAACAATCCCATTTATATATCTTCTGTGTGTTCAACAAATATTTGTAATGAAATTTAATTAAGTTTATTTATAACTTCACAATTAAAAGAATTTTTCAAATATTCATAAATTTTTTCTATATATAGATTAAAAAACATTGAGAGAAAAAAATTGAATCAAAAATAAAATCTCTTGTAATTTGCACCCGAATTTCGAGTACTGGGCTCTGCTGTTGTTCTTAAACACATAGGGCCGTATGCAAAAAATAAAGTGTACTTCAAGTAGACTTTATCAACAAATTTTGTATTAAAAACATACAATAAAGTCTACTTGAATTACACTTTAATTTTTTTAATAATTATTGTAATATATTTGTATTATAACCGGTAAAGACTTCATCCATAGACATATGAAATATATAAATAAATAGTGTACGAACACTTTTTCTATCAAGTGTATTACAGAAACTCATCCATGCATTGTTGCCATGGTATTTGTCTCCTTTTCCAAATCATATAAACAACAATTTTATACATTTGACCCTTTTTTTATAAACAGGGTCTATAAAATGAACAAAACTAATAAAAACCTACAGATCATTTCATTGCATTTATTTTCTTGATAAGGTTTCTTTTGTCTTTTTTGGCTTTTTATGCCGAAGAGCCAAGATATAGCGTTCAACCAATATTATGCGTTAACATTTCTTGGGCGGTTCAAGAGTTCAAATGGACTTTAATTTATACCCATCTTAATCATTTATTGCCCTTATTGTCTGTAAGACATTCATGTTTTAGTTGCGCTTACAATTATTATGTGTGAGCATGTAGTGCTTTATATATTTTTTATTTATTTTATTTTTTTTTTAGTTTGAAGGTGAAATACAACAACGGGGCTACTGCCTTTTACTTTTATTTGTTCAATATTGATTAAATAATCAATTTATATTGTGGATATAGCCTCAGTGGCATGTTCCAATTAAGTGATGGAGCCAATACCCAAAATGAAAAGAATAATATGCCGGACAATTACGGCTTTAAATTGGTCAAAGTCTAAGGAGAAGACATATGTAATTATTCAACTGATAAGACCTTTTGTATCAAAGACTTTTCATGTATTTTCTCTGACAACTGAAAAATGCATTTAAATCTCCTCATTCCTCTTCCATTTATCTATCTCCAAGCTATTTATTTTGGTCCCTATTATATTAGATTCTTATTATATTAGTTTGGTTTTCTTTTTTTTTATTTAATGGCCGGATTTTTATTCAGAATTTTATTTACATGTTGTTAAGCCAATGATGAAAGCGACATCCAATACAATAAAATCGTCAAGATTCTAGTTATTTCTACTTATGGCCTCTTCCTAAATACTATTTTAACTATTTCTTTTTAAAATTCTATTTATTTTTTACTCAAAAAAATAAAAAAAATAAAACGCACATTTATTCTATATATGTATCGTCATATCTCAACTTACATATATTGAAAATCGGAATTTCCATGTTTACCAAATTTGGTAAGAAAACTGTTTTTTTCTTCATCTTCATCAACTTCTGCATCGTCGTGTGGTTAATGTAAAATTTTATTGAAGTGGAAAGTACAATATATGTATAACATTTAACAAATATGCTACAAAAAGAGTGGTAGACGACTAAAATGAAGAATTTAACCAGAAGATGTGTATAGCATAACCCAGCAGGCTTTTAGAGACATTTTAAATTAAAATTTTAAGAAAATTTTTTAATTTTATTTAAATTGACTTCTTTTTTAAAGAAAAAAAATCATGTGAGTCCGATCACAGGGGAGATGTGTAAACATCTGATAATAAATAAAATGCAGAAAACAGCGACAAAAAGGTTATTACATATCATAATTTTTTCACCAAACAATCATGTCACACCGATTTTTCTTAATGCTCACATGTTACGCGTAAGATCTTACGCTCACATATTACGCTGTTTTTGTGATTGTATTGTGAATTAGAAATTTACCCCCCTGCGCGTATAGATGTTTACACATCAAAAATAATACAATACGACTACTAGATCGTAATATTTCTCAGACATATAACGGCATCTTGAGAATGCATATAACCACAATGGCAAATAAATCGTCGCTACGACTTGTCTTAAAGCTGCAAATTCAATTAGTGATCAGTCCTGGTTGGAGGTACAAACTGCCGCTCAAAACGAACAAGCAAGGTCTAAATAACTTTTGCGTACGAAACATGGTTCATGCTGATCATATAATATTATATATCGATATATATGTAAAGCCCGAAGAGGCCGAAAATACTGGTAGCATGTGTGGTTTACATCGAGATATACAACAGATGATTGAAAACAATATAAGGAGGCATTGCAGTAGCGCGATTCAGTAACTTCTTTTAACGATAATTGAATCGTTAAAAAAGAAAACAAAAAAATTATCGATATTGGAATTCAGTAAAATTTTTAAACGATATTCGCTATTGTTAAAGTCAGCTGTTGTTTTTATCTCAACAACAACCATTTTTGTGTTGTGCTGTTGATTCAATGTCGTCATACATAAATAAAAATCATAAAAAAGTGGAAATATTTTGCTTTTATTCAGAGTTCAGAAAAAAACACACACTGAATAAAAAACTCGTACATATATGTAAACAAACATAACTTAGACCAACACACACATATTTTTATTTTCATATCAATTATGTTTGTTTTTAAATTTTCTTCGGTGCCCAACACAACCATGACTGTGTTCGTTTTAATATTTCGTTATTTACACGAACATTTTTGTATCAGGTACTTTTTGTTTCAATCACACATAAAGCACACATTTTTGAGTGTTGCTTTAAGTCGTGTTGTGGCTCGTGTAGTAAGAAAAAACAGAACATGTACAATAAGCAGGTTCGAGTTCAGTTATATTTTAAGTCGTGTTTAAAATATAACTGAACTTTAAGTCGTGTTTAAAATATAACTGAACTCGAACCTGTTTATTGTACATGTTCTGTTTTTTTTTTTCAGTACACGTACCAGAACATGAACTTCAAATAAAGCAACACTCAAAAATGTGTGCTTTATGTGTGATTGAAACAAAAAGTACGTGATACAAAAATGTTCGTGTAAATAACGAAATATTAAAACGAACACAGTCATGGTTGTGTTGGGCACCGTAGAAAATTTAGAAACGCACATAATTGATATGAAAATAAAGATATGTGTTGGCTGCTTTTGAACAGAACATTGTGTGTTTCATGTGTGTATTTTCTGAACCTTGCTTTTATTATAAAAAATTTTTATATAAATAAAAAAATTAAATAGCATATTCAATTCATTATTTTATTTTCAAATAAATAAACAAAAATATTAATAAAAAAAATACAGAAATTAAACATAAACATAAAATCATCCTGTCAAACACGAAGTAATTTGTTATAACCTATGACTTTGTGCTGCTGTTTGTAACTACCAAAAATATTTGACCTAGTCCCATCATGTATTATACCGATCGACTCAAAGTAACTTTTTGAGTCGTTTTAGTAATGTCCGCCCGTCCGTCTGTCCGTCTGTGTGTCCATGTAAACTTTGTAGTCAAAGTACAGGTCGCAAATATGAAAATATTTTGATGAAATTTGGTATATGAGCTTTCATCCGCCATAGGATCAACGCTATTGAAATTGGTGAAATTCGGCCCATGTTCAGACCTAGTCCACATACAAATGAGCCCTATGAAATCGACATAAATTGCAATAAGATCCAAATTATCATATAGATCTCAGTCAAATTGGGTCTGCATGTGGTTATTATATCCATTAATCTGTAGTCCAAAAATAATCCCTTCAGGACAATTCTTATCCATAGGCACCAAATAGAGCTGCTTCCCGATCTTCACTTAAATCTATCAAAAACTAAAATATTGCACAGATGTTTCTCAAATTTGGTTTGTAAATATTTTTTAAAAATATAAATGACTTTGCCAAATATGGTCAGGATCGGTCCATTTTTTGAACTAGTCCCCATATAAACATAGCATCCGATATGAACTTTTTCATATCTGCAGCCAAATAAATTAATAACAATGCCCCTCAAATTTAGTTTATGCTTATTTTCTGTATCGAATTAGTTGGACCGAAGAGATAGGGTTTCTATACCATGGTTCAGGGTATCATATAGTCGGTATGGACCGACTATAATTTTCTACTTGTGATTTTTTCTATTCTTTGTGTTTTCGCTTATTTTAATAGAGATGCCAATCGTTTACAATTTAAATTGTCGGATCGTTAAAATTTACAGAATCGCTCTACAGTACTGATAGCAGACGAAAGACGATGGTGTGGTATATTTCCACCACAAGCTATAAAATCACACAGTAATAATCTGGAAAGCGATACACTTTGAACAATTCATGGCAATATCAGGAAGGAATAACTACAAATCCAGCATTATTCTGCAAAATGAAAAATATTTGGATAGCTTTTTGGTACGAAAAACGTTCCGGCAGAACCTTTAAATATAATGCGGATACTTTAGCTCAGTTTCTTTTACGAATAATTCAAGAAGTCTTCGCATCAACCCTAGTACCACAGTACTACATGGAAGATATAGAATTGCGTAAAGTGCAAGTTGGGTCGATCGAGTGTTGAATATAATATGCATCTTTATCTGACTTTGCTACTTTCAACATGCCTCCGTCCCTATTTCCTTGATTTCATTTTCAACTGCGACGTAAAGTCGATACTGCTTTATGGTTGCCCTACAAGCTGTTCGACGTAAAAGATAATAAGAGAAATTGAACTTTTACGAAAAACCCAGTCAAAAACTTCAAATAAGCTGGTTTACAAGAGAAACAAACTAAGAAATCGCTTACAAACCTATTTCACAAGTTGTGATGTTTATATGGTTAATTCCGCCCAGAAGTACAAGATTTTATTTTTTTATTTTTCTGCTTTACAAATCTGCTTTCTAGTAAGGGCCAAGTGTAAGCTAATCGAAAGCTGTTATGGGTGGTCCCGGAACTACCCGAACTGATTACAGATGGCGGCAGTAGTTTGAAAAAATTAGTTTGGGAAAAAATGACAACCATACAAAATATGTGTTTTTCTTAAGTATTTTTTTGGAGCCATCAGTGAATTTGTAAACATGGATATAATAGGTCAATAATTTAATTTGAAAACTAGAATCAATATTAAAGTAGAGCCAGTTACTACTCTGGAGGATTCTGCTCCTTTATTTTCGAGTATAAAATAATGAGTACCAGAATTCAGTGGTGGACCAATTGAGGTGGTTACGCTAAAAAAGGATAAAAAAATCCACAAAATGATACCGGATGATCTTCGAATGAGGGTGCGTGAGCTAGCTTAAGTGATAGGCATTTCACAGCGCATATTGATCAAAACGATGCATGCGACGTGGGTTCACCACTTCACACCTTAGACAAAGGAATAGTCAAAAAAGTAAGAAAATTATTCTCGGTCCAGAGCGATTATTCGATACCCTACCATGCGTTTAGAGATCCTATCTCTTAAGTCCAATTAATTAGAAAATAAGCATGAAGAAAATTTGGGTGGCATTTAAGTTTCACAGTTTTACCCCGATTGTGACAAAAAATTTATCATTTGAAAGGTATTTCTTTTTCACTGTTACACAGATTTAAACATTTTCATCGTCTGGAATATTTTTTTGGAGTTATGATCGTTTAAAGTTGTACTAACACATACACAAAATTATACAATGATATGTGCGTGTTTATTAAATTTGTTAATGTGTTTGTGTTAATGTGTTGAATTTGTTTTCTTCATTTAAAATGAGTTGAATTGTGAGGCATACCTTTAGGGTCTTTATTAAATGAAAAAATAAAATTTCCCAGAATTTGCACTCCAATTTCGAGTGCTGGAATCTGCTAGTTGTTATTATTGGGTTCATATCGGATGCTATATATAAACCGCTCCCTACCATATTTGGTCAGTTCACTAGTTTTTATCAAAAATATATATAAACCCGATTTGAGAAAAATCTGTGCAATATTTTTGTTTTTTCTATAGATTTAAGTGAATATCGGGAATGGGGGCTAAAACTAAGAATTGTCCTAAAGGGTTTATTTTTGGACTATTGATAAATGAATGTTTATTACATACACAAACCAAATTTGAATATGTATGTGATAATTTCGATAATATGCCAATTTAAGTCGACCACATGGGGGTCATTTGTATGGGGACTAGGAATGAACATGAATCGATTTTCACCAATTTCAACAGCATCCATCCCATGGCTGACAGAAACTTATATACTAAATTTCATCAAAATATATTAATTTTTGCGAAGTTTGATTAAAATGACACACAGACGTACGGACGGACGGACGGACGGACGGACAGACGGACATCGCTGGCGTCTGTTTTTGGATTGTCTGTAGGATAGTTTATATTTATTATCTTCGAAAAGGAAAAATAATTGGCGACGAGTATTATGTTAACTTATTGCTTTGTTTAAGTGATGAAATTAAGGAAAAAAGGCTGCTTTTGGCGAAAGAGAAAGTTTAGTTTCATCAATTCTTATCCATTCTCACGCAACTTATCTGCCAGATGTAGATACTTCCGATTTTTTTCTATTTCCAAGCTTGAAAAAATGGCAGAGTTTGCAGTTGATGGCTATTTTAGGGATCTAGACAGTTCTTACGATAGACAGGAGTTTAGGAATATCGCTGGAAAAGTGTATGGAGCTAAAAGAAGATTATGTTGAGAAATAAAGAAAATATTTCCCAAATTTGTTGTGTTGTCTTAGTCAGGTCGGATTGTTGTTTTGTGCTGTTTATAAAAATCTATATTTAATTGGTAAATTTCAATTTATATTATTAGTCTCTTAATTCTAATGTTTTTAGGAAAATTTTCTGCGATATAACTTGATCTAACAATTTTAAAAAAAAAATGTTAAAAAATACGCGTACACATTGATATATTATAATAAATATCATATTTGAACCAGAAAGCTTTGCTGGGATGAGATGTATTGCCAACTTTTGAGTAAGTAGTTCTTCTATAAATGGTAAATAATATTTCTATGGTTCTCGCTGTACTACACTTATTTTCTTTATGGAATAAGCATGGACAACTGTCTGTTAGTTTTTATTTAATCTTCCAGCAAATTTAAAGCCTGTTAAAATATAACCGATATCTATGAAGTAAAGCGTGTAAACGAAAAAAATTTACAAGTTGGTTTGTTTATAACTTAAAACCTAATAACAGTTAATTATATAAATTTCGTAGTAGTGCCACAAATTAACAAGGTAATATCAAAATTCTATAAAGTGGAATTAATATCACAATTCGTATCAAGATATAAAAATTCTTCGGATATCTGTGCTTAAGCATATGTTCAGTCTTTGGACTGAATAGTCAAAGTTTTGTACAGTGTTTTCTCATTTTAAACATCTTTGGGAGTTTTTCTTAAGATCTGTTCCTTTCTGAACTAAAAACCTATGGCAAATGTATCAACTTGTTTCCTTGCATTAGCACATTACCCAATGTTCATAGAAATCTAGTTAGGCAAAACATGCATCGTTTATTATGTTGCATCCTTTAAAATTGCTCAACTCCGTTTTTATCAAGCTTCTCGCTCTCTGTATCATGTCATAACTGTATATATTCTCAGTTTACACTTTTATACTTTACCAAATACCGAAAATAGTTGATTGAATCCCACCTTTATTATATCGATCGCTGCTGAAACATTTCCTAAGTTGACTTAACGATTTCCGTCGGTACGTCCGTCCGTCCTTCTGTGTGGCCAAATATAATTATATTTTGAGGAAATTTTGTATATAATTAGTTTTGTTCTTTATTCAAATTCAAATTTGTAATTAAATTTTCTTAAAAATAATAATATTATTAAAAATAATGTACATACAACTTTGACATTGTGTCGTCAGTCGGAAATTTTGCATATAAGATTTCATGGAGCATAAGGCAAACGCTTTGAAACTGGTGCATGTTCAGACCTAGTCCCCATACAAACGTTCGATATGGGATCGACTTAAATTGCCATAAGATCAAAATTATCATACAGCTGTATGTTTATTACACCCATTAATTAGTAATCCAAAAATAAACTGTAGGATATTTCTTAGTCATAGATCCTGTATACCGCTGCTTCCCAATATTTACTTAAATCTATCAAAAATAAAACAAACATTTTTTAAAGATTTTTTTAAACTAAGGGTTTTTAAAACATGTGGCCGAGAGCAGTCCATATTTCGACCTAGTTCCCATATAATTTTAGCATTCGATATGAACTTTTTCATATATGAATAAAGGGTATCGTAAAGACAGTCTAGACGAAATTTCTTACTTATTTTAAGTCGAAAAAGGGCCGAACCTGACCATATTTGGTAAAGTTACTTATATTTTGAAAAAATATATAAAAAACAAATTTGAAAAAAATCAGTGCAATATTTTTGCTTCTTGATAGATTTAAGTGATTTAAGGATTATTTTTGTACTACTGATTAATGGATATAATAAATACATACAAACCCAATTTGACTAAAATCTATACGTTAATTTGGTTCTTATGGTAGTTTATGTCGATTTCAAAGGGGTCATTTGTATGGGGACTAGGTCTGAACTAAAATTCACCTACTTCAATAGCGATAAAAGCTTATATACCAAATTTCATCAAACAATGTTCATATTTGCGACCTTTAGTTTGATTACAAGGTTTACATGGACACACAGACGGACGGACGCATGGACAGACGGACGAACGGACATCGCTAAATCGACTCAGAAAGTGATTCTGAGTGGATCGGTATAATAAAAGATGGGTCTAGGTCAAATATTTTTGGTAGTTACAAACAGCAGCACAAAGTCATTATACCCAAACCACATAGTGACATAGGGTATAATAATACATTACCAATCTAATTTGGCTTATGCTAATTTTTTATGCCTAATTAGTTCGACCTATGAAATCGGGTCTCTAAACACATGGTATAGGATATCGTATAGTCGGCTTGACTGTTTTTTATTTTCTTACTTCTTTATTTGTAGCAAAACCAAATACAAAAGCTAGATTGAGTTTTATTATACAGATCGACTTAGTAAAATCACTTTCTGAGCGGATTTAACGATGTCCGTCCGTCCGCATGTCTGTCTGTCCGGTCGCATGTCTGTTTTTCTATGTAAACTTTGTAATAAAATACAGGCCGCAAATATGCACGCAATCGGTGCATGTTCCGACCTAGGCCTGATATAAAAAACTCGTATTAGATCGACTTAAATTGTCGCTAGATTCAGATTATCAAATATATGCATATATATCGATAAAATTTAGTGTGTGTGTGTTTATTATATCCACTAATCATTAGTTTAAAAATAAACCGTGTAGCATCATTTTTAGTCATAGTCTGCATACAAAGCTGATTCCCGGTCTTCACTTAAATCTATCAAACAAAAAATTCTATAGATTTTGTTCAGATTAGGTTTATATATATCATTTTGAGAAAGTAATTGATGTTACTAAATATGGCCGTATTCGGTCTATTTTTTAATCTAGTCTGCATATAAAAACAAGATCAGGTATGAACTTTTTCATATTTGCCCGCTACAATAAGCATAAACCACTAAAATTTGGTTTACGTATATTGTCTATATCCAGTTATTGCCTCATTGGATCCAAGACCATCTTTCGAAATGAACTGTATAAAGGTATCTTATAGTTGAACTAGATTTTATTACTTGTTTTTTTTTTAATCTCTCGAGCAAAATGTAGACTTTCGTATAAAGCCTCTCTTTTTTATTTTTGCTAGTTTACATGCAATAAATTCAGAAGTTCGTCCATATCGAGATACCAGATAGCCATAGGTGCGGTTAGTAAGAGTTGTAACAGGCGTAATTATATATATTATTTAATATATTTAAAAGAAAACCTTATTATTTATTATAATTATTTATTCAATAATAATTTGTTTGTCTTTTTTTCACTCATTGTTAAATGTCAATATTTTTGCTTAATAGCTTAAGTTCAACGTATATTTACTTTTATACCCTTCACACCTCGTGGCAGAGGGTATATACAGGTTTGTCATTCCGTTTGTAACGCATCGAAATAAGTTCCTGAGACCCCAAAAAAATATATTTTCTTGATCCTTATAACAAGGGAAGTTGATTTATCGATGACCGTCTGTCCGTCTGTCTGTGGAGATCACGATCACGCCGTCAATATCTAAGCCAGACCGTGCGTTTTTGTATAAAATCGTTTACAAACATCCCAAAGGAGTTGCTATTTAAAATCGTCAAAATCAGGCAAAGGGTTCACGAGCTATGAATGAAACTTTGAAAAAACTCTTGAAAAAATAAAATTTTTCAGTGTGTTTGTTGTTTTTCTTATGATATGTTGTAATTCTTCGTATTGTTGAAGTCATTACAGTTGTGTGTATATTAATACTGCACGAGTCACATTGGCCTAAGCAAGTTTTACCACATATTTTTTTATCATTAAAATTAAATATTAAAAATTAAAAATTAATAAAAATAAAAAATGGAAAATGAAAAATGAAAATTGGAAAATGAAAAATGGAAAATGGACAATGGAAAATGAAAAATGGAAAATGAAAAATGAAAATTGAAAAATTAAAAATGAAAAATGGAAAATGAAAAATGGAAAATGAAAAATGAAAAATGGAAAATGAAAAATTAAAAATGGAAAATCAGAAATAGAAAATGGAACATGAAAAATGAAAAATGAAAAGTGAAAATTGAAAATTGAAAAATGGAAAATGGAAAATTTAAAACGAAAAATTAAGAATTAAAATTGAAAAATAAAAAATGGAAAATAAAAAATGGAAGGCGGAAAACCCAAAACGGAAAACGAACACGAAAAATTAAATATGGAAAATGGAAAAATAAAAATGAAGATTGAAAATTGGAAAATGAAAAATTTTACATTAAAAATGGCAAATGGAAAATGGAAAATGAAAAATTAAAAATGAAAAATGGAAAGTGGAATATGGAAAATGAAAAATGAAAAATGAAAAATGAAAAATGAAAAATGAAAAATGAAAAGTGAAAAATGAAAAATGAAAAATGGAAAATGGAAAATGAAAAATTTTAAATTAAAAATGGCAAATGGAAAATGAAAAATGAAAAATGGAAAGTGTAATATGGAAAATGAAAAATGGAAAATGAAAAATGAAAATAAAATGGAAAGTTGAATATGGAAAATGAAAAATGAAAAATGAAAAATGAAAAATGAAAAATGGAAAATGAAAAATTTTAAATTAAAAATGGCAAATGGAAAATGAAAAATGAAAAATGGAAAGTGTAATATGGAAAATGAAAAATGGAAAATGAAAAATGAAAGAAAAATGGAAAACGAAAAATGAAAAATTAAAAATTAAAAATGGAACCCTTTGAAAAATTAAAGAAAAATGGAAAACGGAAAATGAAAAATTAAAAATGGAAAATAGAAAATGAAAAATGAAAATTGAGAAATGGAAAATGAAAAATGAAAAATCGACAATGAAAAATGGAAAATGAAAAATGAAAAGTGGAAAATGGAAAATGAAAAATGGAAAATGAGAAATTAAAAATGAAAAACGAACGATGAAAATTGAAAAATGAAAAATGGAGAATGATGAAAAAAAAATGAAAATTGAAAATGAAAAGGTGGAGGGTATCAAAGATTCGGCCCATCCGAATTTAACACTCTTACTTGTTTCTAACTCAACCCTTTTTGTTAAATGTCATTTTTTATTTTACTAAATAATTTGAATATAATGCATATATATGTATATTTATTTTTTCTCACTTGGTACCTTAGTGTCTTCTGTCATTTATTTTTGTGCATTTAAAGAGCAAACAAAATAAAATTTTATTCAGTCTTCTCTAATTAATTGAATAACAAACAACTCAAAAAATATAGAGAAAGCCTTTTTTTTATAAAAGATAAAATAATAAAAAAAAATAAATAAATAAAAAAATTAATCGTTGGCGAATTGGACGCTCTGACTGTCTGTTCAAGCCTCGATAATATAATTTATTATAATAATAATAATTAGTAGACAGCTTGGACGGATACGTCTGGCTTTGTCCCTATTTATTTATTACCTATAAAGAGTCTCAAAACCTACAGAGTTCGATTTCTATAAATTTGACCAACATTTATATCATATTTTGGCAAGATCACCGATTTTAACGGGACTTTTGAAGTTTGCTTACTGCGACTGCGTTATTTACATTTAAATATGTAAAATTTTTGTCGTTTACATCCTTTACAACAATATGAAACAAGGTGGTGGTTTGTTTGCTCGTTGTTTTCATCTTTACTAACCTTGATTTTCCAAAGGAAGAGAGGAAGCTAAGCCATAAGAAGCAAAACAAAAGTTAAAAACTACGCAATGTATTACCAATATTCTGTAAAGAGTATCAATAGTATTGCTGCTGCTACAAAAGGAAAAGAAAAAAACTGTTGTTAGCCGCGGGAAAATTTCTATATCAGATTTTGCATTTGTTGGGTTTATTTTTTCTACTAGATTTATTTATTTTTTTTTTTTATTATTTTGATTGACAAGTCGTTATTTGGTATGGATCAACATGCTTCTAAGAACTTATTCGAACCTGAAACCGGTAACTCGAGTTTTTTAGTACACCATATATAAGCAAAGGTATGAATGTGTGTGAAGTTTTCATGTGTGACTATGGATAAATAAGAAGTTAGTTTATTATACAATTCAGAGATGGGCTCTGGAGAAAATTTCAACACCTGAACTAAAAACAACAGTTATTATCGCGGACTATACTTATATACTTTAGGGATATTATTAATATGTATGCCTTTTTTAAAAAATAGAAGGAAGATCTTTTAACTCATAAAGTAAGTTATCCTTTTCACCATATGATTTATTTATTTATTATTTGTTTACGAACCAACTAACAATACAATTTGTGAAATTTTTATACCCTATACCACTATGTGGTTTGGGTATAATGACTTTGTGCTGCTGTTTGTAACAACCAAAAATATTTGACCTAGACCCATCTTTAAATATACCGATCGAATCAGAATCACTTTCTGAGTTGATTTAACAATGTCCGTCCGTCCGTCCGTCCGTCCGTCCGTCCGTCCGTCCGTCCGTCGGTCCGTCTGTGTGTCCATGTAAAGCTTGTAATCAAACTGCAGGTCGCAAATATGAATATATTTTGATGAAATTTGGTATATAAGCTTTTATCGGCCATGGGATGAACGCTATTGAAATTGGTGAGAATCGGTCCATGTTCAGACCTAGCCCCTATACAAATTACCCATATGAAATCGACATAAATTGCCATAAGATCCAAATTGTCATATAGATCTTACTCAAATTGGGTTTGTATGCGTTCATTACCTCCACTAATGAGTAGTCCAAAAATGATCCCTTTGACCCCATATAGAGCTGCTTCCCGATCTTCACTTAAATCTAGTAAAAAACAAAAATATTGCACTGATTCTTCTCAAATTTTGTTTGTACATATTTTTGCAAAATACAAGAGACTTTACCAAACATGATCAGGATCGGTCCATTTTTGGACCTAGTCCCTTTATAGATATAGCATCCGATATGAACTTTTTCATATCTGCAGCCAAAAAAATTAATAAAAATCCCACTCAAATTTGGTTTTTGCTTATTTTCAATGTCCAGTTAGTTGGGCCTAAGAGATAGGGTTTCTAAACGCATGGTATAGGGCATCGTATAGTCGGTCTAGACCGACTATAATTTTCTTACTTGTTTATATTTGTGTCATGTTAATGAGGACGCCAAACGTGGAAATTTTATAACAAACAGCGAATACTGTGAATTTCCTCTCCTTCTTCATAAAATACATGCAAGTTACAAAATTTAAAGTGATTAAAATTGTGACGTGCTTGCTTCTTTTTCCCAAAAAGTTCTTTTATCGTAAACTTCAGTAGTTAAATTTGAAGAATTTCAATAACGCGTTTTAAAATTTTTACTGGAGTAATTAATCAATTTGCTTCATAATCATAGACTCAAAACTTACAAATTCTATTAGATTCTACGTGGGCAATATAAATGAGATCATCGATTACATTCCCGCAATTGATTCCAAAAATATAATCTTGCCCATATTTTGGCCATAAGCATTTTTTAACAATGCTCGATATATCGCGGGAGGAACTGTTTAAAGTTTGGTTCAGAAACATTAAGCAAATTAATGCATGATTATTCCGCTTAAAACAAAAATTATTGCTGCAGAGTTCGTTTTTGATCTTGTGCCATCAGCTTAAAAAAAGACCCAATTGCGGAAAAAAGAAAAAGATTTCACAGAACAAGAAAACGAAAGTGTATGAACTTATATGTAATGTATCTGCAGATAATTTGTTTATATCAACTAAACTGAAAGTTCGATCTTGCGGAACAAGGGACTCAGGTAATTTTGTCAAGGAATTAGCAAATGCTTCCTCTTCATGAAGAACATCTATGAAAAGAGTCACACTAAGTGATGTGGAAACAAAGCGCTGGCAATGATATTAGACGCAAACTTAACAAAGCACCAATACTTCGCAATACGGCAGCACACAAAACCACTGCAGTCCTAAATTATACTCATGTTATGTCCTTCTAAAGCACCAAAATCGTTGTGCTATCCGAATCATATTACTGAAATATGTGCCGAAATTAGTTTGCAGTCGTTAAAACAACGAAATAAGTTGTGATATCAAAGTTGAATTTTCTTTAAAAAAAAATGTTTTTATGGGGTTTCATCCCCAAAGCAACCCCCTATGCTACTCTACTGTTTTATGCAATATTTCATTAGTAAAAAAAAAATTACGTTAATAACTCTTATAGTGCTCGAGCTATATTTTAAAAAAAGTCTTTTTGACATTGACACTAAAAAAGGGGAGTTAGTATTGGGAGGTAGTAGTTTTTGTCCAATGCTCCTCATCTTAAGCTTGAACATCCGCATTTATAATAATAGCTTATATACTAAATTTCAGTGGGATAGCTCTTAAACTTCGGCTGCAATTGAATTAAGTCCTCCACTGTTCGCCGTGACATGGACTTTAAATCACTCCGTGACTGTGCGTGACCATGCGCGACTGTGTATGAATATCTTAAAATTAATCTTTGGTCACAGCAAGTCTATGGACAAAGTTTCAGATCGAGCGGATGAGGTGAAGTGAGGTTTTAATCTCTCCGTGACTGTGCGTGACTATGTCAAAGTTAATCTTTTTCACAACAAGTCTATCGAATAAGTTTCAGTTCGATCGGATAAGGGGAAATGGGTTTCAATCACTCCGTGACTGTGCGTGACAACCCCAAAATTAGTCTATAGTCCCAACAAAACTATGGGACAAGTTTCAGATTAATTGGATGAGGGAGAATGCGACTGCCCCGTGGCAGACAGACAGACAGACAGACAGAGAGTATGAGTTAAAAGAAAGAGTTTAGAAATACGATTGTTTTTAACAAACAGTTAACAAAAATATCGGTAACTATAAATATTTAAAGAATGCTTAAGATTTTATACATTTTCTTTAGTTAACTTTGGTACAGAAATTTAAAAGTTTCCTATGTTTTGGCATCACCCAAAAAATATTTTTTTTTTTTATCGTTTATTGATTTGTTTTTGCAACATATTTGGTGTCTTTCGATAGAGTGATTTCGCAAAAAAACCTAATTCATAACTTTAGGACTACCGCGAAATTAATATAAAAAAAAAACAATATTGGCAAATTCGGAATTTTATAAAAGCTTCCAGTGTGTTGTTGGCCACTATATATTCAGTGTGCAATATATTATCTAACTTAAAATGTTTATACTGGAAGGCATTTTTGTCTATATTTGTGCGTGTCTCTAAGAATATTAATTTTTTTATTTGAGAGCCCTTCCAGGGACCGCGTATTATTTATTTTACAGAAACTCCTTTTTTCTTCATAGTATAAATAAAACATCTATTTGTATGTAAATAAATATTTAAAAAATAAAATATTTATTTCTTATTATTTCCTTTCTAAAAAAAACTTAATAGGGTTTCAATGTCTTTCTTATTGTTTCATCTACTTTCAGTATACTAATTTAGGTCATTGAAGACATATAAATAAATCTAACGTGCAAAAATTGGAAAATTATGTATTTTTACGTTAGTTTTCGCCTTGTTGAAGTTATAAGCTTGAGAACCGTTATTATTTTAAACATGTTATTTTTTTAAATTTTTACTTTGTTCTTTACGAGTAAAACTTTCAAACTAGCTTGTCTTATTATTTAGTAGTTCTTTTTGAATAGCCCTAATTAAAAATATAAATCAATTAAATTTTTTTCAAATCCCATTTTACGAGGGCGGCTAAATAAATCCCTGAATTTTTAAGAAATATATTTTGTTATAGCAATACACTTTGTTAAACGTTTCTCCATTATTTTTTAATTACACCAAATAATAGACGCAGAAAAAAGATTCAATGTGACTAACGAATTTATTGCCAACCATATTGCGATGATGTTAATAACCGCATTTAGGGTTGATGAAGACTGAAATCCTGTTATCTTTACAGTAAATATATTATCACAATTCTGTTAACACAATTACGAATACAGTTGTTCAACATTAGAACAATTCACAATTTTTTTTCTGTGTATACACTAGAGTGATCGATTCGAACATTCGACCGGTTTTAAAACCGGTTTTTTCTGCTTCGAGGTCGTCGGTTTTTTTAAATTTTGTATTTTCAAATGTCGTATAATCCGGTTTTTTGCTCAAATTATTCGGTTCTTTTCCAAAATATTTTTTTCTTGTAAATTACGAATAAAATTGTGAGAACTTTTCTCGCAGTGTAATATGTATCATTATTTCTTTCATTTTTTTACTCCTTTGGCAACCGTAAACATAAACAGCTGTTTAGTATAATTACGCCATAAAAAATCGGAATATTTTTTAACTAAAAGAATTAATATTGCTTCGAATTTAACTTAAAAGAGAAATACTGCACATTGAATTATTTTACTACAAGGTAACTAACATTTTTATTAAACCACGTGGCATTAATGTTCTTTATTTATTATCATTTATTTAGATGTCGGAAGTGTGGCAGTACTTTGAACGCGATGGAAGAGGTAAGGCTAGATGCCTTAATATTAAGCTGCGTGGGTTCTTCTACATTATCTCTTCTTAATCATGTCAGAGCCATACACAAAATTAATATAAATTCTAAAACGTCGCAAGCTGAAATTGACTCCATTCCAAATAGTTCTGCACTGACTCCGAAGAACACCCTATTAAAGTATGCCACTAAAAATGAGTCAATGGGTGAAATATTTTCTCGTTGCGTTGCAGAAGACGGGATGTCAGTGAGAGCATTAAAGAAGTCTCGGGTGGTGCTAGCACACTTGCACTCAAAACATTACACAATGCCAGCAGAGTTAACAATATGGAAAAAAATTTATGAATTTTACCAGATGAAGCAAAATGAATTAAAAAATAAAATTATTCAAATAAAACAAAACAATGGTAGATTCTCCATTGTAGTTGATGAGTGGACAGATGTGTCGTATCTGAAATATGTCAATGTGACTGTGAAATGCTATAATTCTGAGTGTAAGTCATTTGAAATATACAATCTAGGACTAGAACAAGTGAAGGTGAAAGGAAATGCAAATAACTTGGAACAAATTATTAAAAAAAAAGTTGGGTAATTTCTCATTATATTTTCCACATGATATTGTGGCATCCACGCACGATGGCGCTTCAGTCATGAAAAAATATGGCAAAAATATTGATGCAGAATCACAACTATGCATTAACCATGCAATTCACCTTTGTGTTGTTGACACAATTTATACCAAACAAGATTTTAATATGGCTAATGATTCCAGTACCGATGATTCTGATTCTGAAGATGAAGATATAGAAGATGAAAACGACTTTGAAAATGATGATTTAGAAGAGGACGACTTAGAAAATATTTTTGATTTAGCAGAACAAAACGTTTGTTTAAATGTTAACATAAAACCTATAATACACCGCCTTAGAAAATGTATAAAAATGTTCAATCAATCATCTGAGAAGCAAAAAAAAACCTTCAGAATTATGTTAAAGAACAAGAGAAATGAGAGCTCAAGCTAATTCATGATGTGAAGCATAGATGGAATTCAATGGCTCGCATGATTACACAATTTTTAAGAATTTATAAATGTGTAAACCATGCACTTCTAGAATTTGGACTACCACCGTTTACTGTAAATGAAATTAGGACATTAACTGAGTTAAGTAATACCCTTAAACCATTGGAAATTGGTATAAATAAACTGTCAAAAACTGATACAACCCCAATAGGTGCTGAAGGCATTTTTCAATTTTTGTTTAAAAGTCTTTCAAAATTTCGAACAATTTTCACAAGATTTACTCGAATGTTTGAAAAATCGTTTAGATGAACGTCGTATCGAAGTTTTAAATACACAAATATTATATTTAAGCACTGGAAACTTTCCCATCAGCGATAATTTTCTCAAATATTCTTCCAAAAATGAGACAAAGGAATTTGCGTCTCGATTATATTATCGTTTATTCTCTGATGGGGAAGATATCACATCTGACTCAAGTGAAGAGTCAGACATTAGGGATTCTGAATATGATTTGGAAGATGAATTGAATAATACTATCAAAAGTTTACAAAATCCGAAAAACTGCAAGAGAATATATCATCAACAAAGTATTTTAGATGACTTTTTATATTTAGAAAAATGTCATAAAAGATCTGAAAAGCTCTATAATGCGTTGTTAACTATATCTCCTACTAGTACATTAAGTGAAAGAGCATTTTCGGTATCTAGTTTTGTCAAAACTAAAGACAAAAGTCGATATTCTCCGAAACATTTAAACTGTATTTTATTTTTGAAAGATTACTTTAAAGAAAATTAGATAACTTCATAATAACGATGACTCTCATTAAACAGTCTCTTTTTATGTAAAATATTTATATATTTTTTTTAATTATTTATAAAATAATTTGATCTCACATTTGTTTTTTTTAATAACGTAAATTTAAAATTCTATGAATTGTTTTTGTTTTTTTGTTTTTAAGATAATTTGATCTCGTTTTTGTTGTTTTATAACTTTATTTTAAATTTCTATGAATTTGGTTGATTTGTGTTTTTTTTTAATAAATTTTTTGTTATACATATTTGAAGTTTTTTTCCAAAATGTAATAAGAAAAAAACCGGTGACCGGTTTTTTCTCAATTCGAAAAAAAGCAATCGGTTTTTTTAACCTAAAACTATTCGAACTATTCGAAAAGCCGGTTTTTGAAAAAAGTCGAATAATCGATCACCCTAGTATACATACACTCACATAAAAATTCGGTTGACTCAACCAAACAGAATTCCAAACGAATGGGGTCGGTTGAGGTAAACTGGTCAGTTGGGATAAACGAATTGCTTATGGAATTCGGTTTTGACAACTGACTTTGCTTGGGAACGAATTATTCTAATCTAAATTTATTTTACAATACTCGTAAAAACGCATTTCAAAAGCTGGTAGGTATTATTTGCTTTTGTTGACTTAATGAATATGAACATTTACGTTCTAAGAATTGATTAAGATTTCTGTAAAAATTAATTATGATAGGACGGTGGTCCCAGAACAACCCGACCGCTTGGATGCGGCAGTAGTTAGTATTTTTTTAAAGCCATCAAAAGTAAACGATCTCAGTGAATTTATAAACATGGAAAAAAAAATATGTAATTCAAAAATTTTTGATTTTAATTTGAAAGGTCTTTGTCCAACCAATATTAAAGCCGAGCTAGATTTAACTTTGGGGAGTCTAATCCTTTGTTTACGAGCCGCCAAGACGAATACCATAAGAAAGTGCTGTTAGTCAAGACAATGCACCAGTTTCTACATCCACTATTGCGATGGTCAAAATCTATGAATTAAAGTTCGAATTGTTTCACATCATGCATATTTTTCGCCAGATTTAACTCCCTCGGATTATTTTCCATTTGCAAACTTAACAAAATGGCTTAGTGGTAAAGGACTTGCCCACAGTAAGGAAGAGGAGTCTGAGGTTGATGGCTATTTCCAGCAGCTAGACAGTTCTTACCAAAAACAAGGTATCGAAATTATTGAGTGTTGCTGGAAAAAGCGTATTGACCTAAAAGGAGATTGTAATGCAAAATAAAGAAAATTATTCCCAAAATTGTTTGAGTTTTCTTTGCCAAGTCAGGCTGTTCTGTTAAATACTGATTCCTCGACTTATCTTGCACAATATTTTACATTTAAGAATACGTATTTATACCCTATACCACCATGTGGGCAGCACATAATGAGTCGAGTCGATCTAGCGATGTTACTCCGTTCGTCTGTGTGTCCATGTAAACTTTTTAGACTACAGGTCGCAAATATTAATATATTTCGTTAAATTCAGTATAAAAACGTCTACTGGCCGTACGATGAACGCCGCTTATATTGTTGAAAATCGGTTCATGTTCAGACCTAGTCTCCATGCAAATGACCCATATGAGATCGACTTAAATAGCCATAATATCCAAATTATTACAAATCTCGGTGAAATTGGCTTCGTATATGTTTACTACATTAATTTTTCAGTAGTCCAACAATGCACCCAATAGGACAATTTTTAGTCGTAGCCCTCATATGAAGCTGATCCCCGATCAAAAACCAAAAATATTGCACATATTTTTCTCATATTTTTGTTTTGTATATGATTTTGCAAAAAAAAAAAAAACAAGTGATTTTACCACATATGGTCAGGATCGGTCCATTTTTGGATCAGGCCCCGATATAAATAAAACATCCGATATGAAATTTTTCATATCCTAGGACTCCATCTATAAACAGATGGTATAGGGTATTATATTATATTTTAGACAGGCTATAATTTTCTAATTTGATTATTATATCGATTCCTCAGAATCACTTCCAAAGTCAATTTAACAATGATCGTCCATCTATCTGTCTTTAAAATTAAACTGCAGGTCACAACTATAATTGTACTAGCAGTATACCCGCTACGTTGTAAGCGTAAATGTTATATTAATTACATAAACCACAATAATATTTAAAAACAATAAGGAATATAGTGTAAGTGACAATACGATGGAAACTTTTAACAAAATATATTTTTGACGACTTAGACGGTCAATACCAAAAAATTTTATCGTAAAATTAAAAACTCTTTTATTAATTTTATCATAAAATTAAAAACTCTTTTATAAATATATGTTTTACTTATTTAAAAAAGGAGAAATATTAACATAACTTTTGAAAAAATATAACAAAACTTAAAAGTATTAATTTTTATGCAGTTGACAAAACAATGACAACCTTTACTAAACAATAAAACTGTGGTATGATGATGATCGTGGTCTTGGGGGAGGATGATTCTTATACCGAACGATTTTATTAGGCTATTATAGTAAAACACCCAAAGCGTTTGGTCCTGTGTTGGTATAGGCAAATTTTATGACCGTTTAAATATTTCATTTTATTGCAACTACTACACTATTACACTACTCCCCAAAGTATTCTAATTCTAATTCATGTGTTCTTTAGCAATATTAATGCTAGTGACATCCTCACAGCACGATAACAACCAAGATGAGACTCAACTGCTCGTCGTGAAATAGTTCGAGCACATAGGTTTACTTTCAGATTGTTAATTACCTGTCTTTGAACCTTGTTATGGGGCCTGCGCCGCAAAATAAAGCTATGAATTTATTTGTAGAATATATCTTCTGCTTACGACCATCTCTAAAATCATCTATTAACACTTCCTAGAACTTTATTCTCTCCATTATTTTATAGCAATTGAAAGATAACTCTAGAATTTATAAATATTTTAATGAACTCTGGTTAAGAAGTTTAAAAGTTTCCACTGTTTTGGCATCACTAAAAAAATATTTCTTTTTTCATTTATCTTTTTTTAAATTGTTTTTTTTTTATAGTGATTTCGTAAAAATACAAAATTTTGGGATTAAGCGCGAAATTATTGAAAAAAAAAAAAATTAGCAAATTGAAAACTTTGTAAAAGTTTCCAATGCATTGCCGCCTATCCTGTTTAAGTGCTAATTTTTTATTCATAATACGTTCGGAAATTATTCAAATTATAAAGATCAAAAATAGGACTTTTTTTAAAAATAAATATTCCGTATAGACCGACTATAATTTTCTTACTTGTTTTTTAAGGGCAACATACACTTGTCAAATTGCCATCAAGCATTATGGTGGTATTAGTGAAAATTAATTTGTATGTGTGACTCCGACAAAATCTAAATTTTTCGATTTTCCATCAAGCATCATCGGTGTCACATATACAAAAAAATTTTCGCAAATACCACCATATGATGAAAATGTAACAGTTGAAAAGTACCAGTTTTCCTATTTTTGGGCCGTTTTTACCGCCAAGAGGCTCGAATTGAAACAAATTTTATTCTTGCCCGATGTTTGTGTCTCTGGTGGAATCTACATATCAAATTTAATAGTCCTAAATTAGTTTGTAAATAAGATACCAAAAGGTACCCTTTTACACTAACGTGCCGTTTTTACGCCCCTTAACAGCCGAATTTAAAAAAAGTGTTCCTCTTATCTGATATTTCTCTCTCTAGAGGAATCCACACACTATTTTCTATTCGCTTGTTTAGAAGATACCAAATGTACAAGTTTTCCCCTTTTTTTTTTACAGTTTTTCGCCCCATAGACGACAGAATTAGCAATAAATTCATTATTGACTGATGCTCATGATTTGGTGGAGTCTGTATATCAAAATTCATATATAGATTAATATGTTGAGAAGATATAGAAAGGTACAATTTTGACACTTTTTGGCCGTTTTCTCCCCTTAAATGACCGGATTTCGAAAAAATTAATCCTGAACCCATGTTTGTTTCTTGGATGGAGCCTACACACCAAATTCCATATTCATGAACTCATTTGTATGCATTTTCTCCCTTTTTGTCCGTAACTTACAGTCCAAATTTCAAGTTACTGGGTCGAAGGATTTGGGCTGGGCGATGATGCTCAATCAAACAACTCTTTTATATATATGGGGGATTTCATGTCAAGTGCACCAACTTGTGAAACCGATGTCTTCCGATCGGGATGAAATTTGCACCAAGGTTAGTCCTATTAGATAGTAGTTTAGACACAATTTTTCAATAAGATCTGTCCAGATCTCTCTGAGTTAGAGGGGATCAAAATTTGACATTTTGGCCAAACAGGTGTTTTTTCTCATCCATGTAACTTATTACCTATTGTTCATTTTTTTAAGAATTTTTTGCCTTTTTTTCAAAAAGGGCATTTTTTTTTTTCATAAGAAAGCTTAGGATTTTTCCTTTAAGAGCTTTTTGGTCGCTTAGTGGGATGGGAGTGGGATATCTATCAAAATAAATGTTTTGTAACTCAAGACAACTCAACCTTACAAATAAAACTTATACTGAGAAACTAGACAAATTCGCCTTTCCGAAGGTATGTAACATACCTTCATAACATAACAGAAGAGAATGGTTATCTGTAACCTGAAAGAGTTATTTGCAACATTTCAATCTGAACACGAGGATGTCAAAAGTGGCTTAACAAAATTTACCCAAATGAGGCCAAAACATTGCGTTTTGGCAGAAAGCAGCGGAACTCATACAGTATGCGTTTGCATTTACTATGAAAATCTTAAACTGATGTTGAACGAAATCTGCTTAAAGTATTTAATAGATGATTCGGCAGAAGATTTACACGATTACCGCGATTGCCTTAAATTGACTATGTATCCTAATGAAACAACTTCTTGCCACTTAGGTGAATGTACCAATTGCCCGAAAACCACATTCATCAAAGAAAATTTAATCAACTATTTAGATCGAGAATATATAGAGGAGGTCAAATTTGATTCTTGGATTCAGACTGACAGATGCACAATGAAAACAATCATTTTAAATGTGGATGATTTTGTGGAAGAAATGTGTACAGGATTGCTAAACTTGAGAAACCATGACTTTCTAGTCAAAGAGCAATGGTCATTCTTCAAGGATTTGAAGATACATTTGAAGTCTGGTGAATTCGTTATTTCATATGATTTCGCAGAAAACTATAAATATGTTCTTCAGGATGCCATACAAGCATTCCACTTCAATAACGACCAAGCAACTATATTCACAGTAGTTATTTACAACATGAAAGATGAAAAACTGGAACACAAAAGTATGGCAATCATATCCAACGATTTAAAACATGATACCGTTGCAGTTTATGAGTACCAGAAGAGAATACTAAAATTTCTAAAATCTAAATTTACAGTAAAGAAGGTATACTACGTTTCGGACGGAGCTCGTCAACATTTTAAAAACAAAAGTAGCTTGGCAAATCTTATGGCCCATGAAACAGATTTTGGAATGCCAGCTGAGTGGCATTTTCATCCTACTGCTCATGGTAAAGGAGCATGTGATAGTATTGGAGCAAACCTTAAAAGAAATGCAGCGAAGTATAGCCTCTAGTGCTCTCATCAAGATCGCATCTTAGATGCGACTGCTTTATTCCATTGGGCAAAGAGTTATTGTAAAGAAACTAAAATAGTTTTTAGTAGCAAACATTGAAAACACTGAAGAGCAGATTCGATGCTGCAGTAACAATCGATGGCACCGCTGAATACCATGCTTTTTATACCGCTTGTCGATGGAAGACTCAAGTTGAAAAAGTTTTCTGCCTCTATTCAATGCGATTTCTTTCCAAAGACAACAAATAAACCAGCAGCGAAATCAACAGCTGAACCTAGTAACGCCAAGAAAGGATTGACAAAAAAACGCAGTAAATAAAGGCGACAAAAAAGCTGGATGAAGGATTGGGTATTTAATAATTTACAAGACTTAAATACTTCATCAGCTACAATAAATTAAGTATAAAAATAGTTATGATATAAATGGATCTAATGCAATTAAGATTGAATTTTAATAAATTATTTATCTTTTTATTTTTAATATTATTATTATTATACATTAATTTAATTATTATTAAAAATAAATAAAAAATAATAATTTTTCAACATTTCTATAGAAAAAAAGCGATTTTTTTCCTGAGGTTAACATATTCTGGGTATTACAGTATCGAGGGTATAAAATTTTAGTTAGGTATGTTATACACCTTCGGAAAGTTTAGTTTGTCTAGTTTCTCAGTATAAGTTTTATTTTTAAGGTTTTAAACACAAATAGGAAAAAATTCAAAATAGTGCATTTGTGAAAAATTGAAAAACCGTTGTTTTGAGTAACAAAACATTTATTTTGATAGATATTCTACTCCCATCCCACTAAGCGACCAAAAAGCTCTTAAAGGACAAATCCTAAACTTTCTTATGAAAAAAAAAAAAAAAGAAAAATGCCCTTTTTGAAAAAAAGGCAAAAAATGCTTTAATTTAGCAAAAAAAAAAGTCTACAAATTTTTTTTTTTTTAAGTATTTTTTTCCGAAATATTGAATAAATAGCTATCTAAACTCTTTAGGAGAAAATTTTCTAAGAACAATAGGTAATAAGTTCATGGATGAGAAGAAACACCTGTTTGGCCAAAATGTCAAATTTTGATCCCCTCTAACTCAGAGAGATCTGGACCGATCTTGTTGAAAAATTGTGTCTAAACTACTATCCAATAGGACTGACCTCGGTGCAAATTTCATCCCGATCGGAAGACATCGGTTTCAAAGGTTGGTGCACTTGAGGTGAAATCCCCCATATATATAGATTTCGATGAAATTCTATTGTAAAAATAGCTGCAGACATAGCCCCTACACAATTGACCTCTGTGAGTTCAACATAAAGTGCCCTTGGTTATTGAGTGAATTTTTTCCAAACACGTCAGCAGCTAAGACTCTTTCTCGAAATTCCTGGTATTGTAAGTCGGTATAGATCGACATTTCTCACCTGTTTTAAATCGCCGTTGAATCGGTCCAATAAGAGAGTGTAGTATTCACCGTTAGATTTTTTAAAAGTAATCTATGTCGATTATACCGTGTATATCAAAAAAAAAAAAAAATAAATTTTTTTCCATAATCTTGTGGGTCAATAATCCCACTTGGCATTTCTTAGAAACCGGTTGGCCAGGAGAAATCCTTCGGTTAAAATGGCGCAAAAGATCTTTCGAATTGCGATTCAAAATTCCCTTGAATTTTTCACACGACTGCATTTATGGTCTCATGTGAACTATCGCGGCAATAACGCGGCTAAGAACATCTGGGAGCAGTATTGATTGTTAATTAACAAGACGGACTTACTGAGTTGCCCTCGTAATTTCGCTACTTAAAAATATTCAATTTATTGTTTTTGTTTTGGAGAAAACAAAAAATCAATTAATAGCAAATTAGGAAAGCTAGCTGATAATAATGGCCAATTTCGAATATATCTGTAACGAATTAGCCAATATTTAAAAGCTGAAAGCGAAAGAATTAAATTTCTAAAGAATATACAACAAAGTGTGCTATATTATAAATTTATGTTTGAGTTATTTTATTTAGAACATTTTTTATGGTACTAGTATTGTTTAAAAACTCGACCTAAAAAGACTATCACTCGAGATAATTAATTGCCAAAATTCCAATCACGTTTTTGTACTATTTTTATGCTGCTTATTGGCTTCTTTTTATTAAAATGTTATATATTGAATAAAAGGATGTGTAGTCAATAAAAAAACAATCTACTTTTATTTTAAATTGTACCGTTTATTTTACCATTTCAGATCTGGCTCAAGGCATGTGTTTCTGTATACCTTTTAATGTAAAAAAAATCACAAAATAATTTAGAAATTTGCTTTTTATTTAACAAACAAAACATAATTCTGCATATCTATGTGGGTTCAGTAAGAATTCTGCCTGAAGTCATTGCCAAAACTAAGCAAATCTAAAAATTTATAGTTAACATAAAAAAAAAAAACTGTTATTAATAAAAATTCCAAAAATTAGCCTCCATCAACATTTGAAATAAGTAAAATTGTTTTATTTTTAAAAACCTTAAGGCATTTAGTAAATTAGTGAACTGAGTTCTTGTGTGTGTGTGTTTGTGTGTGAGTATGAGTTTGTTCCCTAGATTCTAAAGTGCTTAGCAAGAATATTGATTTGGTATGTTATTGTTGGTGTCTGTAGATACCTCTAAAAAAAAGTTTTAAAATAAACATTATTTTGATTACCACTTAAAGTTTTAAAAAGGGGTTGCCAAGAATGGGAATTTTAAAGAAAGTAATTCAACAAGAAATCAAAAAATTCCTGCAATTATTATGCAATTCGTTAAAAAAAAAGTTGGTGAATTCCTATACAGTTCATAAAAATAGGTTGAGATCATTTCAATTTTTACCTCTATAGTCTATTGAAAATAAACAAACTCAATAATTTTGTCAAAATGTTTGAGCAATCTTAACTTTTGATGCAATAGACCGATATTGCTATCTAGCCTTTTCTACAATATTTGAATAAAAAAAATAAACTATAAGTTTTGAGAAGACTATGGCAACTCTATTAAATAATGATGTAGTTTTTGTTTGTGTGTTAAGTTGTTGTTTATTTTTGGAGTTCTCTTAATTTGGTCGATTTTAATGGTGTAAAAGAAGAATTTAATTAAAACAAATTAATGACTATAATCCCCAAACATACACTTTTAACAAGATTTATGGTATGCTCTTCATATAATATTTCTAACAGCAATATTTCCAGCAACTGTTGTTGAAGATAAACAAAACATACAGAAACTATAATGGTTTAAGTTTAACAAACATGATTCTAAACAAGAAATCATTTTTTTTTTTTTTAACACAAAAAAAATATTTAATACTTTTTTTATTATTCATTTCTTTTTTTCAAATTATGAGTTAAAATTTTTCGTCTGTTATGATGGCTAAATATTGTCTTTCTAATATTTGTAAAGAAATTCTTTAGTTTTTTAAAAGTTTTTTTTAAGATTTTCCTCCTAAAACAGTCATTATTTATATAAATTACAAACATTGATAATAAAAAAAAAATGGAAAGTGTTGTTGACAATTTGTTAACAACAATAATAACAATTCCCTTTACATCAATAAAAATATTTTAAGCTTAAAATAAACAGCAACAAAAAAGCAAAACAATATGAGAAAGTTTTGAAAGTTCCATTCATTCATACCTGCAATTTATAAATATTTTTTGTAATCTTTTTCAAACAAAAAAGACAATAGAGCTAATTGTTTGAACAACCTAAAATTATTGTAGAGTAAACATTTGTTCATCCATATATGGTCACAGATTGCTATTGTTCGAATATATTTATTTAATTATGAGCAAAAAAGTAAAAGAAAACTAGTGAAAACATTTGTAACATGTAACTAAATTTTATGTTAACATTTTTCTAATATTTAATGAACAGTTGCCTTTTAAACTCAGAGGTATTATAAATAAGAAAACGAAGGTGGTAAAGGTACTTCAAATAAGGATTTAATTTTCTAACGCTCATGGTCTACATGTATCAATATATTAAATTTTTACTAAGGAACAATTAATAATAAAACTTACATATAGACATTGCTCAATTTTCAAAGTATACTAAATTGCTACATACCTGTAAAGAAATTAAAAAAAAAACAAATTAAATAAGTTTAATTGAAAGACAAAATATATAAAACATTATTTTTACAATAAAATTCTTATAAATACTTCTAAATAAGTAGTTTTTTCAAAAATGCCAAAAAAAAGTTTAAATTTATCACCAGTCATCAATCACCGTCAGTCTTTATAATTTTGGACGCACATGCCAACAAAATAAAGACATTTCATAAAAAATATACTCACGAAAACGATGGGAATCGGTGGAATTGCAGGCAAAGCTCCTGAGTATATCTTTCAAGATGGAAGATAATGCTTTAAAGCTCTATGCTAACTTTTTTCACTTGACTTCAAAAACAAGTGAAACAAGTAAGAAAATTTTAATATAAATAACACTGTCCAACAGCATTTTTGGAACAGAATAGCGACCCTATAATTCTAAAAGGGTACGTTGAGTAGATCATTTTTGTAGAACAAACTTATGCACGTCTGAGTATTTTTTTACAGTGGGTCAAAATTTTCATTTTTTGGTCGAAGGGAGCATTAAACTTTATGAAAAAAAATGCTCTAAGTTAATGTCTGAGAGAATTCTTATGGTCAGAGTTGTATTGTGGAATTGCATGTGGATTATTTTTGTGGAAGATCTTAACCCTCTAACTGGTCTCTTTATGGGTCATTTTGACCCTTTTTTCGAGAAAATCAAAAAATATCCTTTAAAAAAGGACATTTAAGGATTAAAATATTCTACGAAAATGTTTGCCGAAAAATTTCAGTGGGGGTCACAAAGATACCATTGTTGTAAATAAAGCCCTTTATGCTTAATTAGTAAAATTATACACCAACATATACAAAACAGGTAAAAACGGCGTCAAGTTCGGCCGGGCCAAACACTGAGTGCTCGCGTCTAGTCAGCTGTGACTTACAAATCGGGTGTGATATTTATTAAAATTAATAATAAAAAATAAAAGAAAAAATTGAAGCATAATTGAGCTACTAAGCAGTACATATCGACTGTGATTTTTACTAAAATTAATATAAAAAAAGAAATATTAAAGCTTAAATAAGCATGGCGGATTCTGTTTGCAAATTAAGAGATTGGTTTTGTTTTATTTGTGGACATTTTACGCACCATCAAAGTAGAAGAAAGATATTGCCTGCAATTGAAGAACCATATTTTCTTTTCTTTGGAATACGATTTTATCTGAAGCTTGGATACCAAAAACCGTATGTACTACTTGCGAAAGTGGTCTTTTGACCTGGTACAAAGGCGGTACTAAGGCGCTGCCATTTTCTGCACCTATTACATGGATTGAACCTGAAGATCACAAATCAGATACATGCTATTTCTGCGTAAATTACAAATTTGGTAGAAGCCAAAAGCACTACGCGACAATGACATACGAAGCAACAAATGATGTCATTTTACCAGAAGTGCGCTGTGAAGGTGTTCCGGTGCCTCAACCGCCTACACATACATTTTCGGCCAATATGACAGTCGCCAATACAGAAATAACAGCGGCGATTGAAAACATATCAGATATAAGTTATTTGCCTCTTGATGGTTTAAACATATGTCCTAATTTCGTAGACCAAGCTTATTTTGAAGATCTTGTAAGAGATTTAGGACTAACAAAAGAGAAAGCTGAAATATTAAGTTCCAGATTGAAAAACAGGAATTTGATAAAAGCCGATGTAAAAGTTACATTTACATACTATAATAAACCAGTATTAAAACAAAATTATAATTTTTTATAGAAGTTGGCGTGTAATTTTGCCAATTAACCGTAAAGAGCTTTATTTACAACAATGGTGTCTTTGGTGACCCCCACTGAAATTTTTCGGCAAACATTTTCGTAGAATATTTTAATCCTTAAATGTCCTTTTTTAAGGGATATTTTTTGATTTTCTCGAAAAAAGGGTAAAATTGACCCATAAAGAGACCAGGTAGAGGGTTAAGATCTTCCACAAAAATAATCCTCATACAATTCCACAATATAACTCTGACCATAAGAATTCTCTCAGACATTAACTTACAGCATTTTTTTCATAAAGTATAATACTCCCTTCGACCAAAAAATTAAAACTTTGACCCACTGTAAAAAAATACTCAGATGTGCTGGGCCATAAGTTTGTTCTACAAAAATGATCTACTCAACATACCCTTTCAGAATTATGGGGTCGCTATTCTGTTCCATTCAAAAAGTCTTAATTTGTTGGACAGTGTAATTATTTAAGCTCAAGGTCTGTGTTTTTATAATTTTATTTATTTTATTTTATTATTATTATTATTATTATTATTATTATTATTATTATTATTATTATTATTATTATTATTATTATTATTATTATTATTATTATTATTATTATTATTATTATTATTATTATTATTATTATTATTATTATTATTATTATTATTATTATTATTATTATTATTATTATTATTATTATTATTATTATTATTATTATTATTATTATTATTATTATTATTATTATTATTATTATTATTATTATTATTATTATTATTATTATTATTATTATTATTATTATTATTATTATTATTATTATTATTATTATTATTATTATTATTATTATTATTATTATTATTATTATTATTATTATTATTATTATTATTATTATTATTATTATTATTATTATTATTATTATTATTATTATTATTATTATTATTATTATTATTATTATTATTATTATTATTATTATTATTATTATTATTATTATTATTATTATTATTATTATTATTATTATTATTATTATTATTATTATTATTATTATTATTATTATTATTATTATTATTATTATTATTATTATTATTATTATTATTATTATTATTATTATTATTATTATTATTATTATTATTATTATTATTATTATTATTATTATTATTATTATTATTATTATTATTATTATTATTATTATTATTATTATTATTATTATTATTATTATTATTATTATTATTATTATTATTATTATTATTATTATTATTATTATTATTATTATTATTATTATTATTATTATTATTATTATTATTATTATTATTATTATTATTATTATTATTATTATTATTATTATTATTATTATTATTATTATTATTATTATTATTATTATTATTATTATTATTATTATTATTATTATTATTATTATTATTATTATTATTATTATTATTATTATTATTATTATTATTATTATTATTATTATTATTATTATTATTATTATTATTATTATTATTATTATTATTATTATTATTATTATTATTATTATTATTATTATTATTATTATTATTATTATTATTATTATTATTATTATTATTATTATTATTATTATTATTATTATTATTATTATTATTATTATTATTATTATTATTATTATTATTATTATTATTATTATTATTATTATTATTATTATTATTATTATTATTATTATTATTATTATTATTATTATTATTATTATTATTATTATTATTATTATTATTATTATTATTATTATTATTATTATTATTATTATTATTATTATTATTATTATTATTATTATTATTATTATTATTATTATTATTATTATTATTATTATTATTATTATTATTATTATTATTATTATTATTATTATTATTATTATTATTATTATTATTATTATTATTATTATTATTATTATTATTATTATTATTATTATTATTATTATTATTATTATTATTATTATTATTATTATTATTATTATTATTATTATTATTATTATTATTATTATTATTATTATTATTATTATTATTATTATTATTATTATTATTATTATTATTATTATTATTATTATTATTATTATTATTATTATTATTATTATTATTATTATTATTATTATTATTATTATTATTATTATTATTATTATTATTATTATTATTATTATTATTATTATTATTATTATTATTATTATTATTATTATTATTATTATTATTATTATTATTATTATTATTATTATTATTATTATTATTATTATTATTATTATTATTATTATTATTATTATTATTATTATTATTATTATTATTATTATTATTATTATTATTATTATTATTATTATTATTATTATTATTATTATTATTATTATTATTATTATTATATTATTATTATTATTATTATTATTATTATTATTATTATTATTATTATTATTATTATTATTATTATTATTATTATTATTATTATTATTATTATTATTATTATTATTATTATTATTATTATTATTATTATTATTATTATTATTATTATTATTATTATTATTATTATTATTATTATTATTATTATTATTATTATTATTATTATTATTATTATTATTATTATTATTATTATTATTATTATTATTATTATTATTATTATTATTATTATTATTATTATTATTATTATTATTATTATTATTATTATTATTATTATTATTATTATTATTATTATTATTATTATTATTATTATTATTATTATTATTATTATTATTATTATTATTATTATTATTATTATTATTATTATTATTATTATTATTATTATTATTATTATTATTATTATTATTATTATTATTATTATTATTATTATTATTATTATTATTATTATTATTATTATTATTATTATTATTATTATTATTATTATTATTATTATTATTATTATTATTATTATTATTATTATTATTATTATTATTATTATTATTATTATTATTATTATTATTATTATTATTATTATTATTATTATTATTATTATTATTATTATTATTATTATTATTATTATTATTATTATTATTATTATTATTATTATTATTATTATTATTATTATTATTATTATTATTATTATTATTATTATTATTATTATTATTATTATTATTATTATTATTATTATTATTATTATTATTATTATTATTATTATTATTATTATTATTATTATTATTATTATTATTATTATTATTATTATTATTATTATTATTATTATTATTATTATTATTATTATTATTATTATTATTATTATTATTATTATTATTATTATTATTATTATTATTATTATTATTATTATTATTATTATTATTATTATTATTATTATTATTATTATTATTATTATTATTATTATTATTATTATTATTATTATTATTATTATTATTATTATTATTATTATTATTATTATTATTATTATTATTATTATTATTATTATTATTATTATTATTATTATTATTATTATTATTATTATTATTATTATTATTATTATTATTATTATTATTATTATTATTATTATTATTATTATTATTATTATTATTATTATTATTATTATTATTATTATTATTATTATTATTATTATTATTATTATTATTATTATTATTATTATTATTATTATTATTATTATTATTATTATTATTATTATTATTATTATTATTATTATTATTATTATTATTATTATTATTATTATTATTATTATTATTATTATTATTATTATTATTATTATTATTATTATTATTATTATTATTATTATTATTATTATTATTATTATTATTATTATTATTATTATTATTATTATTATTATTATTATTATTATTATTATTATTATTATTATTATTATTATTATTATTATTATTATTATTATTATTATTATTATTATTATTATTATTATTATTATTATTATTATTATTATTATTATTATTATTATTATTATTATTATTATTATTATTATTATTATTATTATTATTATTATTATTATTATTATTATTATTATTATTATTATTATTATTATTATTATTATTATTATTATTATTATTATTATTATTATTATTATTATTATTATTATTATTATTATTATTATTATTATTATTATTATTATTATTATTATTATTATTATTATTATTATTATTATTATTATTATTATTATTATTATTATTATTATTATTATTATTATTATTATTATTATTATTATTATTATTATTATTATTATTATTATTATTATTATTATTATTATTATTATTATTATTATTATTATTATTATTATTATTATTATTATTATTATTATTATTATTATTATTATTATTATTATTATTATTATTATTATTATTATTATTATTATTATTATTATTATTATTATTATTATTATTATTATTATTATTATTATTATTATTATTATTATTATTATTATTATTATTATTATTATTATTATTATTATTATTATTATTATTATTATTATTATTATTATTATTATTATTATTATTATTATTATTATTATTATTATTATTATTATTATTATTATTATTATTATTATTATTATTATTATTATTATTATTATTATTATTATTATTATTATTATTATTATTATTATTATTATTATTATTATTATTATTATTATTATTATTATTATTATTATTATTATTATTATTATTATTATTATTATTATTATTATTATTATTATTATTATTATTATTATTATTATTATTATTATTATTATTATTATTATTATTATTATTATTATTATTATTATTATTATTATTATTATTATTATTATTATTATTATTATTATTATTATTATTATTATTATTATTATTATTATTATTATTATTATTATTATTATTATTATTATTATTATTATTATTATTATTATTATTATTATTATTATTATTATTATTATTATTATTATTATTATTATTATTATTATTATTATTATTATTATTATTATTATTATTATTATTATTATTATTATTATTATTATTATTATTATTATTATTATTATTATTATTATTATTATTATTATTATTATTATTATTATTATTATTATTATTATTATTATTATTATTATTATTATTATTATTATTATTATTATTATTATTATTATTATTATTATTATTATTATTATTATTATTATTATTATTATTATTATTATTATTATTATTATTATTATTATTATTATTATTATTATTATTATTATTATTATTATTATTATTATTATTATTATTATTATTATTATTATTATTATTATTATTATTATTATTATTATTATTATTATTATTATTATTATTATTATTATTATTATTATTATTATTATTATTATTATTATTATTATTATTATTATTATTATTATTATTATTATTATTATTATTATTATTATTATTATTATTATTATTATTATTATTATTATTATTATTATTATTATTATTATTATTATTATTATTATTATTATTATTATTATTATTATTATTATTATTATTATTATTATTATTATTATTATTATTATTATTATTATTATATTATTATTATTATTATTATTATTATTATTATTATTATTAATTATTATTATTATTATTATTATTATTATTATTATTATATTATTATTATTATTATTATTATTATTATTATTATTATATTATTATTATTATTATTATTATTATTATTATTATTATTATTATTATTATTATTATTATTATTATTATTATTATTATTATTATTATTATTATTATTATTATTATTATTATTATTATTATTATTATTATTATTATTATTATTATTATTTTATTATTATTATTATTATTATTATTATTATTATTATTATTATTATTATTATTATTATTATTATTATTATTATTATTATTATTATTATTATTATTATTATTATTAGTATTATTATTATTATTATTATTATTATTATTATTATTATTATTATTATTATTATTATTACTAGTATTATTATTATTATTATTATTATTATTATTATTATTATTATTATTATTATTATTATTATTATTATTATTATTATTATTATTATTATTATTATTATTATTATTATTATTATTATTATTATTATTATTATTATTATTATTATTATTATTATTATTATTATTATTATTATTATTATTATTATTATTATTATTATTATTATTATTATTTATTATTATTATTATTATTATTATTATTATTATTATTATTATTATTATTATTATTATTATTATTATTATTATTATTATTATTATTATTATTATTATTATTATTATTATTATTATTATTATTATTATTATTATTATTATTATTATTATTATTATTATTATTATTATTTATTATTATTATTATTATTATTATTATTATTATTATTATTATTATTATTATTATTATTATTATTATTATTATTATTATTATTATTATTATTATTATTATTATTATTATTATTATTATTATTATTATATTATTATTATTATTTTATTATTATTATTATTATTATTATTATTATTATTATTATTATTATTATTATTATTATTATTATTATTATTATTATTATTATTATTATTATTATTATTATTATTATTATTATTATTATTATTATTATTATTATTATTATTATTATTATTATTATATTATTATTATTATTATTATTATTATTATTATTATTATTATTATTATTATTATTATTATTATTATTATTATTATTATTATTATTATTATTATTATTATTATTATTATTATTTTATTATTATTATTATTATTATTATTATTATTATTATTATTATTATTATTATTATTATTATTATTATTATTATTATATTATTATTATTATTATTATTATTATTATATATATTATTTTATTATTATTATTATTATTATTATTATTATTATTATTATTATTATTATTATTATTATTATTATTATTATTATTATTATTATTATTATTATTATTATTATTATTATTATTATTATTATTATTATTATTATTATTATTATTATTATTATTATTATTATTATTATTATTATTATTATTATTATTATTATTATTATTATTATTATTTTTATTATTATTATTATTATTATTATTATTATTATTATTATTATTATTATTATTATTATTATTATTATTATTATTATTATTATTATTATTATTATTATTATTATTATTATTATTATTATTATTATTATTATTATTATTATTATTATTATTATTATTATTATTATTATTATTATTATTATTATTATTATTATATTATTATTATTATTATTATTATTATTATTATTATTATTTTATTATTATTATTATTATTATTATTATTATTATTATTATTATTATTATTATTATTATTATTATTATTATTATTATTATTATTATTATTATTATTATTATTATTATTATTATTATTATTATTATTATTATTATTATTATTATTATTATTATTATTATTATTATTATTATTATTATTATTATTATTATTATTATTATTATTATTATTATTATTATTATTATTATTATTATTATTATTATTATTATTATTATTATTATTATTATTATTATTATTATTATTATTATTATTATTATTATTATTATTATTATTATTATTATTATTATTATTATTATTATTATTATTATTATTATTATTATTATTATTATTATTATTATTATTATTATTATTATTATTATTATTATTATTATTATTATTATTATTATTATTATTAATTTATTATTATTATTATTATTATTATATTATTATTATTATTATTATTATTATTATTATTATTATTATTATTATTATTATTATTATTATTATTATTATTATTATTATTATTATTATTATTATTATTATTATTATTATTATTATTATTATTATTTTATTATTATTATTATTATTATTATTATTATTATTATTATTATTATTATTATTATTATTATTATTATTTTATTATTATTATTATTATTATTATTATTATTATTATTATTATTATTATTATTATTATTATTATTATTATTATTATTATTATTATTATTATTATTATTATTATTATTATTATTATTATTATTATTATTATTATTATTGTTCCTCATTGTAAGTTTGTTTGCTTTTTGTGTTTTTATATTTTTGTGGGTTATATTCTGCTTAGATGTGACACAATGGTACAATATTTGTTTATTTAATGTAAAATTTGATATTTTGTAAAATATAATTGTAGATCCCTGATGATGCTATCCAGTGGGTGGCGAAATATTGGAAAATTTTTTTAACAAATAAAAAAATTATAAAAACACAGACCTTGAGCTTAAATAATTATTTATATTAAAATTACAACAAAAAGGTCGAATAACACACATATTGAATACAAGTAAGAAAATTATAGTCCGTCTAGAGCTACTAGAAATGTTCTTGCATCCAACTTTGGTGAGCCAAAGACTGCATATAAAAAGCATAAACCAAATTTTATTTTTATAAGGGGACTAGGACAAAAAAAAATGGACCCATGAAGACCATATTTAGAAAAGTCACTTACTTTTCTCCAAAACATATATAAACCAAATTTGAGGAAAATATTGTGCAATATTTTAATAGATTTAAGTGAAGATCGGGAATCAGCTTTATATGAGAACTATGACTAAAACTGGTCCTGAATGTATATACTGGTATATAGCCTTGATGAAACAATACTTTCTTTTTCGCCAAATACTGCCTTTTCTTTCGTAATTGCATCACTTAAACACTGCAGTAAGTTAGCATCATCCACGCCGTTGAATGTTTTTCCCTTTTTGAAGATTATTAATGAAAATTATTCCATGCGCATCCCAAAAAACAAACGCCACAAACATGCCAGTAGATCGGACTATCTTCGCCTTCTTTGCACATGATTCTTTCATTTCCGTCTACTGCTTTGAGTGTTTCTTTGTCTCAGGTGTGTAGTGGTGGACCTATGTCTCATCCTTGGTGACAAATTTATTCAAACATCTTCACGACGATATTTTTGTTCTATTGTTAGCAAACGCGGCACCCATCTTGTAGACAGCTTTCTCATATCCAAAGTTTCGGTCAATATGCAGTGTATATCACCTTTGAAACTCTTACATTTCAGCTAGCTCAGGCACCTTCAGCCGACGATCAACTAATACCAATTTGTGGATTTTCTTAACCGTTTCTGGCATGGCTACCTCAATTGTTTATCTTGGCACCCAGTACAGCCTCTTTTGAACTGAACAACCCAATATTTTATGGTCCCAAACGAAGGAGAAAATTTCTCCTGAGTAGAAACTAGCTCGGCTCTAATATTGGTTGGAGTGACCAATTTTTTCATGTTTACAAAATTACTCAGATCGTTTAATTTTGACGGCTACAAAAAAAAATTTTTTAAATTATGTGGCGCCTTGAAACTTAAAACATAAGTATTATAAGGTTGCCAACTATTCACCAAACTAATTTTTTTTCAACCTACTGTCGCCATCAGGTCGGAGCGTGCTGGGACCTGCAGCATATGTAGTAATAGGGATTTCGCACATCACCACATAAAGTAGATTTTATTTATTTATTTTATTTATTTATTTCCAAATCCAATTTATGCAAAAAATTCAAATATTTTGTAAGTGCTGTCCAATTTTTAGATGCGACGCTTAAAATGTAATAACCCAATGTGTAGAAGTTTCGTTCAAACAATTTGGGATAAATCCGAGACCGTTAACCCATTATTTGCCAAGGCCAGCTTTGGATTTTAAGATATTTTTAAATAAAAATTACAGAAAACGAGTTTTTCTATTAAACTCGATGAAACAAGTACTTAGAATTTAAGAAAAATAATTCGGTTAATTTTTATTTATTTAACCATTCAGTGCTCCTAGGATCAAAATAATCCATTGTAATATATCTTTGGTGCAATTATCTGCTTATTGCTCGCGAATATAAATTAAAATAATTTTTAACCAATTTTGTTATAAAATTACTTTATGTAATAAAGTAATAGCTGAATTTCTTGCTGTCTCACCCACCAATTTGGTGGATATTGATAAAAAACGCCAAAAAAAATTTTTCAGGTCAATCGGTGAAGATGCCATTACTTACAATGGTTTACATTTTTTGATTTTTTATAATCGGTCGCTTTATATTATCTTCAATGTCACCTACATGTTTTGAAACTACTACCATTTTATTTCCCAGCTTTAAATAGTTTATTAGATAAAAGTAAATTTCAAATATAATAATTTATATAAAAGGTAATATTAAATTAATAGTACTCTTAATGGAATAAATTACAAAATTAAATCAAAGTGAATTTCAAAAAACGTCCTATTTTTTAGACATATGACCTAAGTTGTTTTAATTTATACTCGCGAGCAATAAGCATATAATTGCACCAAATATATATCACAATGGATTATTTTGATCCCAGGAGCACTGAATGGTTAAACAAATAAAAATTAACCGAATTATTTTTCTTAAATTCCAAATACTTGTTTCATCGAGTTAAATAGAAAAACTCGTTTTCGGTAATTTTTATTTAAAAATATATTAAAATCTAAAGCTGGCTTTGGCAAATAATGGGTTAACGTTCTCGGATTTATCCCAAATTTTAGGAGCGGAAGTTCTATATATTTGGCTATTATATCTTAATCATCGCATCTAAAAATTCAACAGCACTTACAAAATATTTGAATTTTTTGAATAAATTGCCTTTTATTAGCTTGGGGTCATATGTGACCCCAATTCCAAAAGGGTTAATGGAGTCATATTATTTTTTCCGAAACCCTAAGCTATTAAGATAAAATGTAACATTTAAAAGTACACATGTGATGAATTTTTGTTACAAAGTATTTAGAAAGAGTACATTTACAAAATATTTCACAAAAATACAATTTTTCTCGAAATCCGCAAAAATAAAATCCTTGTCAAAAAAATTCTGGTGGAGGGATTTACTTCCAAATTCACACAGTTAATCTAAAACATGTATTTAATAAAACCTTAAAGTGATACATTAATTTTTTTAAATTTTGTTTAAGAAAGTTTTTTCAAACTTGAAAAAGGAGTTTTAAAAATGTTATCAAAAAAATTTCCAATTTTCGGTCTCAATGGGCAATAGGTTAACAACGTGGTAATAAAACAATACTTCATATCTGAGTACTTATAAGTATAGAGACCAAAAAAGAATGATGGCTTTATTCAATTTCTCAAAGTTGAAAAAAATGCCATCAAATTTCATGACCTAGTTTTTTTTGGCACAAAAGTGGTCTGGGGCATTTGCTATTTCTTGGCGAGGTTTTATTCGATTTTGAAGTTTTATAGCCTTTTGAAGGGATAATTTAACACTGATCCTGAATTGTATAACAGCTTGTCGGAAAAATTAAACTATAGAACGAAATTTTCGTAAAATCTGAAAAAAAGTCATATTTTCCCCATATAAACACACTTGAAATTTTCAATCGCTTTGCGCCACGACTAAACGTTTTTTGTTTGGCCCAAAACTTTGTATTTCTCAGTTTTTTTGCTATTCGCATATTTCAAGGAGTGAGACCGACAGTTTGAACACTTTTTTTATTAAAGGCCACGCTAATGTACATAATAGTAAGGAAATTCAACATTGTGTATAATAACAATTAAAAATAATAATAAAAAATAGCTTAATATTAAAAATTGGTTATTTAAAAAACGATTTAAAATAGAAAACCATTTAATTTTAGAAATAAAAGAGGGCCTATTTAAATTGCATTGCAGTGCTTATGAACTGAATGTTTGAAGGTAGCAAGTTCCAAAGACGAATTGAATTAATAAAAAACCGCCATTCAGATGTTAGTGATCGATGTCTAATTGGTATTGAATCATTTGTTCTGCGAGAGCGAGTGAACGATATTCTATTAAAAAGATAAGAAGGTTCACGCGTATTTATAATTTTATATAAAAAAGGCAAGGTTCGTATTTTTAGTAAATCACAGAAACTAAATCCATACATTTTTTTTTGAAACTGGTGTTATATGATCATACTTCCTCAGGTCGTAAATATAACTTAGTATGGCGTTATAAGCTTTCTCCAATTTATTGTAACTCGTATAATCACAGGTCAAAAAAACTTCACATCAGTATAACAAAGGGTCAGCCAAATAACTTTTTATTTTTTTTGAAAATGTTATAAAAAAAACTACTCAATATTATCTCAAATTTCTTTTTTTATTTGAAAGTACAATCGTTCCGGTTAATAATGGAAAATAATTTCATTCAAATGGCTGCCTCCAATTTTTAAGAACATTATCGATTGTGTGCAGCTGTATTTCACCAATGGCTTCACGAATATTGCCCTTTAAAGCGTCAATTGTCTCTGGCTTGTTGGCGTAACATTTATCTTTGAGGGCACCTCACAAATAATAGTCCAACGGTGTCAAATCGCAGCTCCGAGGTGGCCAAACGACATCAGCTCTGCGGCTGATAATGCGATATTCAAAAATAGGGCGCAAAACATCGAGTGTAGCTGTGTGGCACGTAGCGCCGTCCTGTTGAAACCAAATGTTGCCAATATCTTCCTCTTCAATTTTTGTGAACAAAAATTCGTTCAACATGGCCCGATAACGATCGCCATTGACTGTAACGGCCACTCCTTGCTCATTTTCGAAGAAAAATGCCTCTGGACCAAAATCTGCACCAAACAGTGACTCGTTTTGGGTGTATCGGCTTTTCAATGTATGCGTGCGGGTTTTCTGTGCCCCAAATGCGTAAATTTTGCTTGTTTACATACCCGCCAAGATCAAAATGAGCTTCATCTGAAAAGATGATTTTTTTTGGCAAAATCGGCATCTTCTGTAAGTCGATCGCAGGCCCACTTAGCGAAGCGAAATTGCATTGGATGGTCAGTTAGCTTCAATTCCTGAACCAATTGGACTTTGTATGGCGTCATACCAAGGTCTTTATGCAAAATTCGTCTCAATGATGCCTCCGAAATGTTCAATTCTTGAGAACGACGGTGAATTGATGTTGATGGCGCTTCACGCACACTTTCTGCCACAGCAGCAATATTCTCGGGTGTACGCACTGTTTTTGGCTTTTCACGCTTTAGTTTATCGATGAAAATGCCAGTTTCTTTCACTTTTTTCAATTTTTTCACAAGATAACGAACATACGGAGCTGACGGTGCTTCTCTTCTTCCAAAATCCGTACGCAATTTTCGCACACATTCTGCAACATTACCATGATTTTCAAAGTAATGTCGCAATATTACCCAGCGTTGTTCAAGCGTATGCACAACCATATTCGTTCAGCGGAAGGATAAAACTAATTATCTGTCAAATCAGACATGAGCTAAGTGTTACCATTCACGAAATAAACACTAGTTGAAAAAAAAAAACGTTAGATGGCGGACCCTTTATTTGTAATGCTAAGAACGTTGTACCCTATACAACATCTTAAACCTTTAAACATTCGTATGCTTCTCGTGAAAACTTTCATTATGCCGAAGTTACTATATGGTTGTGAGATATTTGCTTTTTGTGATTCAGAAAGTAAAAGGAGATTATTAGTAGCTTACAATGCGATCCTACGTTATGTGTATGGTATAAAGAGATATGATGGAACTTCTCTATATTCTAAGTCTCTGTATGGAGTCGACCTCGTGTTATTAATAAAAATAAGATCATTAATTCTACTTCACAAAGTAATATACACCAAAGAACCATCTTATTTATTTGAACGCCTTCAATTTGCACGATCCAATAGAGGAAATAATCTTATACAATTACGATATCGAACATTAATCTCTAATTGGCAATTTTTTATAAATACCATATGTCTGTGGAACTCGTTACCCAACAATTTACAAATAACAGACAACGCTTTACAATTTAAAAATGAATTGTTTAAAAATGATTTGGTCTCTAATTTTCAACTTTCTTAATTATTGTTTCATTTCTGATTATATTATAAATTCTATACTCTCACATTATGTAATTTTTTACGTAATTTTTTACTTATATTTTTATACTTTTGTAATTTAAAATTATTTTTATTTTTATATTTTTCTTGTTTCTTAAAAGTATTGTAACTACTATCACAAATTGATTGTATCATTATAAGATCACATACTGTAATTAAAAAGATTTATATCTTGTTGTATGTGATATCCACATTTAATAAATAAATAAAATTGTGAATTGCCAAAAATTTTAATACCTTTAGGTGGCATACAAGGTGGCATTTATTTCTGTGTGTTCAACAAATATTTATACTGAAATAAACTTAATGAATTAAATAGATTAAAAACATTAAAAGAAATAAATTGAATGATAAAATAAAATTTCTTAGAATTTGCACTTGAATATCGAGGGGTGGGCTCTGCTAGTTTTATTTATAAGTTTAATTTGCAAGTGTATGGATATTTTTTCCGACAAGTGTATCTTTTTTATTTTAATTTTTATGCTACATATTTACCATGTGTCTTATGAGGGTATATTAAACTATTTCATTACATTTGTAACATACACTTAATTTGTTTTAAAAGTTAAGGCAAATAACACAAAATTCTTCATACCAAAGACTTAATTAACTTTCATAACGTAGTTTTCCATTCTATTTTTGAATATCAAACTAAAGTTTTTTTTCTCTCAAATCTTTTATAATTATAATTCTGAAAATTGTTATCTTAATTTTTTTCCTCTTTGACATTTTTCCACTTTTTGAATGGAATTAACATATTCGGAAATGCCGAATGTAAAACTCTTAGCTATTTATAGTCACTCAAAATTTGGATTTCAAAAACATACGAAATTATCATTTTAAATCATTAAAAGACACACACAAATAAACCCAATAACTTCATGTTTCTTTTAGTGTCTTTCATATTATTATATCTTATAATGAGTTCGTTCACCTTTCATTAGTAGTCGTATGTTTGTATAGTTTCTCATCACACTTCTTTCCTTGTGGTTGTTTACTATCAGTCTCCACTAGTTTCGAAGATCATCTTAATTTTTTTTTTAGTATCTTTATACAAATTTTCTTCCATCTTTAGCGTTGGTTTTGGTTTGCTAACAAAGGCTGTCCGTTTGAGAATAATATTCATTGAATGCTATAAAAAATGTTGTTGTTAATTTGTTATCTGTCAGTTATTGTACTTGTTGGTGTGTTACTTCTGCTGTTGATCTGTTGCGTAGTCTTTATTTACCGTAATTACAGACTTTTGTCTACTTTTGTTATTTCCACGTGTAGTGTTTGTTTTAACACTTCTTTACCATATAATTTTTAAAATAAGTTTCAACTAAGATAACAATATATAATTTGAAGGAATTCAAAAAAGGTGAGAAAGGTGTGCTTTTAGATAAATTAGATTTTAAGCATTATTGATCAGTCTTTAAACACCGAGAGAAAACACATATTGAAACTATAATATGCCTGAATTACTCTTCAATTGGCAATTTTGTCATCAGGAATATATACGTGTCCACCATGGCCCCCCATTACCCAAGCTTCGAGCTACTCGAGCTCGAGTAGTTAACGAGCTACTCGAGCTCAACGTGTAGCTCGAGTAGTAAAAATTAACATTTTTCATGTTTGAAAACATGCAAAAAAAAAATATATATAAGTATTTAGTATAACAAATGTATACTTTTTGGAATCGTAGAAGTACCAAGAATTTCATCCGGAAATTTGACGCCTTTCCAAACAAATGTATGAAATGTGTGTTTGACTTCATTTAAAAAAAAAATCCCATTATATAGTATGATTTTATATATTTTGAAGTCAGCTACACTGATAGATTACCCTCCTGTAATATTAAATAAAACATTCTGATAAAAAGTATGGAATGGGCTAACTACTACTCAAAAAAGATCACCCACATTCCACTCAAATGTATCAAAATATGATCTTCGTATATGTTTGATGCCAATTTACAAAAAATTTTTCAAGAACACTTGGAAAAAGCTCTTAGTATTTTCATCTGAATATATGTAGAAAATATGTTTTCAAAATTTCAAAGCATTTCAACAAAAATGTTGGCGTGTGGGAACAACCAAACAAACAACCGAGCAAAATTGTGGCGTCGGTATAGCACTACTCGACTGATATTGGCCACTTTCTATACATATGTGTGAAAATATGCTCTTATTTGAAGTTTGATGATATTTTCCGAAAAATTTTCCACAAACTAATTAAAAAATTATACTATATTATTATTAGAGCTGCGTATATAAACAGAACACTTCTTTCAAGTTTCAAAGCATTCCACCAAAAATTGAAACTTGGAGGAACTACTACTCGACAAAAAACAGAAACTAAAAAAATTTTTTTTTCATTGCCCGTAATTGACCTCACTGGCAGATAACTCATATAAAAAACTAAGTTATTCCGATTAAAATTGTGCTCTGGGTGAACAACTACTCGAAAAAGATCAGCCACTTTCTATACAAATTTGTGAAAATTTGCTCTTATATCAAGTTTGATGTGACTTAAAAAAAAATTTTCCATCACAACTTGCTAAATTTTTTTACTATTTGTCGTTGCAAATATATCGAGATAATCTTCTTAAAATTTCAAAGTATTCCAGCAATAATTGTGCTGTTGGCGAACTACTACTCGAAAAAGCTCAAAAAAAATGCACTTCATGCAAGTCTGGCATCGATTTACAAAAAATATTCGAGGCATACATGGCACAAATTTATGCTTTTTAAAGTTAGAAATAGGAGTCTATTATGTACAAGAAATTTCAAAGTAATCTGGCCAAATTGTGGCTCTGACGAACTAATGCTCGAAAAAGATCAGACTCTTCCCACACAAAAGTGTAAAAATTTTCTCTTATTTCTTGTTTGAGATAATTTTACAGAAAATATTTTATACTGACTCAGCCAAAGGTTGTATTTTTTAAAATTGAAAATTTAAGGAGAGTATTTCTTTCAAATTTCAAACGTTCCCGACAATAATTGTGGGGTGGACGAACTACCATACAAATGTATGAAAACATTCACTCCATGGAAGTTTGACATCATTTTAAGAAATATTTTCCAAAACTACGTGGTAAAAATTAATACATATTTAGTCCGTCGTATCAATAGATTATATTCCTAAAATTTTGGAGCACTCTGAAGAAATTGAGCTGTTGGCGAACTATTACGTAAGATCAGCCACTTTCTATGCAAATGTGTAAAAATTTGCTCTTATTTGAAGTTTGATGTAATTTTACTGAAAATTTTTCACGAATCTTCACGAATTTTTAAAAATTTATACATTCTGAAGTTATAGATTTCAGGATATTATATCCGTAAAATTTCAAACTATTCCAGGAAGAATTGTGGAGGCGGTGAACTTATACTCGAAAAAAAAACAACAGCCACTTTCAAATCAATTCACCAAAAAAGATCAGTCATTTTCTATACAAATGTAATGAAACTTACGCTAGAAAGATCGAAAGTGCAGCAAGTAGCGATGCCTACTTGACCACTATCAGCTTCAAAAATAATATAAACAAGAAAGAAAATTAGAGTCGGCCCAGACTAACTATACGATATCCTTTACCATGCGTTGAAATACCATATTTCTTTGGTCTAACTAATTAGATATAGAAAATAAGCATATACCAAATTTTAAATACATTGTTATTAATTTTTTTGCCTTCGGATATGAAAAAGTTCATATCGGATATATATTTATATGGGGACCAGGTTGAAATATAGATATTTGGCAAGGTCACTTTTTTTTCCAAAAACACATACAAAACAAAACTTGAGAAAAATCTGTGCAATATTTCTGTTTTTTGATAGATTTAAGTGTAGATCGGGAATCAGCTCCATATGGGGGCTACGACTGGAAATGTGTCTACATATGGATGTGATATACATAAACCTAATTTTGCCGAGATCTATATGATAATTTGGATATTATGGCAATTTAACCCGGGTCATTTTCACCAATTTCAATAGCGCTCGTCCTATTGTTGATACCAAATTTCGTCAAAATTAATTCATATTTGTGACCTGTAGTTTGTTTACAAGGTTCACAAAGACACATAGAAGGGCGGATGGACGGACATCGCTAAATCGACTCAGAAAAAAATTCTGAGCCGATCGGTATGATAAAAGATGGGTCAAGTCAAATAGTTTTGATAATTATAACCGCAGCACAAAGTCATTTTACCCTGACCACATAGTGGTGTAGGGTATATAAACTTAAAGGTCAAAATAAATATTTAAGTAAAGGGTGATTTTTTAAGAGCTATAGGAAAGTTTTCCAAAAAAAAACACATAAAATTCAGAAAAATGCATGAAATCTTTATTTGAATCGATAGTACGTTCCATATTATTTAATATTTGAAGATTATTTCGTGCAAATGTTGACCGTGACTGCGCCTCAAATGGTCCATCCGCTTAGTCCAATTTTGGCATACTCTTTCCAACATTTCGGCCAGTATCTCACGAATAAGTGCTTCAGTGTTGTCTTCCAATGCGTCAATTGAAGCGGGATTGTCTGTATAGACATGAGCTTTAACATAGCCCCACAAAAAATAGTCTAAAGGCGTTAAATCGCACGATCTAGACGGCCAATTGACCGGTCCCGAACGTGAAATAAAATGTTCACCGAACTCGCCTCTCAATAAGTCCATTGTTGCGCGTGCTGTGTGGCATGTGGCACCGTCTTGTTGAATCCACATGTCATGCAAGTCAAGCTCTTGCATTTTGGGCAAAAAAAAGTTGGATAGCATCTCTCGGTAGCGCTCACCATTCACAGTTACATTACGATTCGCATCATCTTTGAAGAAGTACGGTCCAATGATGCCACCAGCCCATAAACCGCACCAAACTGTGACTTTTTCTAGATGCGTTGGTAGCTCTTCCAATGCTTCTGGCTGATATTCACTCAAAATGCGACAATTCTGCTTATTTACGTACCCATTGAGCCAAAAATGAGCTTCGTCGCTGAACACAATTTTTCGGTAAAAAAGTGGATCTTCGGCCAACTTTCCAAGAGCCCATTCACCAAAAATTATACGTTGCGGTAGGTCGTTCGGCTTCAATTCTTGCACCAGCTGTATTTTGAAATGCTTCACACCTAAATCCTTCCGCAAAATTTTCCACGCTGTTGAGTAACAGAGGCCCAATTGCTGCGAATGGCGACGAATCGATAATTGATGGTCATCATTAACACTGGCCGATACAGCTGCGATATTTTCTTCAGTTCTCACTCTACGTAAGCGTGTTGGTAGTTTAATGTCCAACAATGTAAATTTGGTGCGAAATTTAGTCACAATAGCCCGAATAGCCGCTTCAGTGGGTCGATTAAACTGACCATAAAATGGAAGAAGCGCGCGATGAACTTTCTTAACAGAGTACGCATTTTGATAATAAAATTCAATAACTTGCACGCGTTGTTCGTTTGTAAGACGATTCATGGTTAAATTATAGACAAAACTGAAGATGTTTGACAATGAAACAAAACACGAAACGTGCGTCAGCTGTTTAAACCAGTGTTGCCAAAAAGATAATAGCTAAAAAATCACCCTTTATATACTATCAGAACCCAGCCCTCGAAATTCGAGTGCAAATTCTAGAATTTTTTTTTTTTTTCATTTAATAAAGACCCTAAAGGAATGCTAATTAATTTTAGCCAATTCACAATTCAACACTTTTTAAATGTCGATTATCGATATTGCTTTATGTCCAAAATTATTTTTCAGTGTTATGGGCTTAATTAAGCTCAAAATTATTTTTCAATTCAAACAATAATTATTGTCAATGAAGAAAACAAACTCACAAAACCATTGACAAATGTGATAAATACACACATAGCATTGTATAATTTTATTTATGTGTTAGTAGCAACTTTAAATGCATTTTACTTCAAAAAAATTATAAAATTTTAAAATCTGTAAATCTGGTGGACAGCTAAAAAGAAATCCCTTTCAAACAAGGTACGTGTGGTCAAAATCGGGAGAAATCTGTGGAACAAATCATCGGTTACAAGAGATCGCCTTACCTATTAATATTATAGATGTAATGCCGGTAGACATTTCCAGCACGTCATACCCTACCTCAAGAAGTTATTTTTGAAATTTTAGTTTTTTGTGAATTTTTTTTATAAAACTAAATTGTTCATTCACTCATCATGTATTAAAAATCGTTATACTAAAATCCTTTTGTATCCCCTGGCTGCATGGATAATAAAACATCAGCATTTATGTTTACTTTTAATGGTACATTGTGTGTGAAATTCTAAATTACTAATACATATATTTTTATTCTCCTACAGCATTTTTATGTCGTTTTAATGGTATATTTTGTGTGAAATTCTTAATTGATATCGTTCTTATTGATATCGATTTCATTTCAAATATAATTTATATTTTATATACACTAAGTCATTAAAAACCCATTTCAACTATTGCAATCAATTTTGAAATAAAAATAAATACCAAAAACTTTTAGACAAATTTCTATAATACTAATAAAACCTTTTTATGGTAAGAGTTTTAAGCGAAATATTTTATTCCCGGCTAAACAAAACTATACTTTATACTACATTTTAATACCCATATAATAACGATTAATTTCTAAAGGGGCATTTACTAAAGTCTATCGTAGACAACGAAACAATAATCATTCAAAAAATAAAGTTGATTGGTTCGTTGGCTGGTCGATTGGTTGATTGGTAGTCTGTATTCACCTGTACAACCTTCGGTGAATTGCTTTGAATTGAATTGTGATTTTCTTTTATTATACATAGATATAAATTTTTTTAATTTTGTAATATTAAAATACTAACCGGTTGTTTTTCAGTTTATGATCCGCCTGTATGATCGTCTGTCTGTTAATCAACAAGATTTTTGGTTCCCTACACACTCTATGTTAAGGCTATGTAAATACATACATACTCGTACATATATGATTTTAAATAAATTACTAAATCGAAATATAATTGGGGTTACTTTTTCCATTTTGCGACAAACAAATAACTTTTAAACACACTATTAATGAATTGATGGGAATGTTATTAAAAATAACTGATTATAAGAATATTATTTCACAAATTTAATTATTTTGTATGTAAATTTTACCTTTTTAAAGAATACGTTCCACAAATATTTTTATATTAGTTTTGTAGATACTTTTGCTGGACACAGATCATTTTCGATTAATTAAAGTGCGGATATTTTCTTTGTGATATTCATCACTACAAGAGCCTAATATGTTTCTATGACATTATTTTTTCTAATGCAAGATCAGGCCACAAAAAAAAACAGATACCTTATGCTGCTTTAGGCATGGAAGTAGCCTCTTTTACAATCATCCTTTAATGTACAAGTCAGTATGAATGATATCCGCATCACCATAATGTATAAGTTTTTCTTTACTTCGTTCTTTAGCCTCTAAATTATTCCTGGCGTATCATTATAACTCAATTTACACCGCAAGATGTTCACTATAGTTATTAATAAGGCAGGAAGCCATTCTCACCTTTTCCTCATAAGCGATTTTTTAAAAATCCCGTTTCGGATTTCCAATAAAAATTATAATAACTCTTTCATGTACATTTCCTTTATATGTGTTTTTTATACCCTCCACACCACTGTGTAGAGGGTACATATCAGTTGATCAATCCATTTGCAAATCATCGAAATAAATTCTGAAAACCCCATATATTCTTAATCCTCATAAACGGAGAAATCGATCCAGCGATGTCCGTCTGTCTATCTGTCTGTTGAAATCATTCTCTTGCCCGAATAGATCTCACTACTTAGGCTTAAAATCTTCTTCCTAATATGTATCAGTTTTGTTTTGAACTTGGATTCTCTAGACTACACCGATAAAATTTGATATTAAAAACTAAAAAAAGTGAAAAATGTTTATACGTAACAGAACATGTTCATATCATAAGCGATGCATACACATTGTTCTTTGCTTGTTGCTTTAGTTATTTTTTTTTTTTTGTAAATATGAACAACAACTAACAAAAAAAAATATGTATGCATCGCTAAGAAGCAAACAACCATATATGTGATTGTATGTAAATACCTAAACTTTTTTGTTAATTACGAGTATCTTATTAAGTTTAAACATCATTGTAAAAAATCTAGCCATTATAATTTTAAATCTAGTCTTTTTTGTCTCTTGGTGTTAAAAAGTTTGGTTATAATATTGTGTTTAGAACACGGCACAGCCAAATTTAATACTCTTACTTATTTAGAATAAAATAATTATCAAATATTGGTCATATATGGAAAACATATTTCTTCATATTTTTGATTAAAAATATTTAATAATTTTAATTAATTGTAGGGATTCGTGCGCAAACTTAAAAAAAAATTAAAATTAAAAGAAGAAATTATTTTCAAGTGCATAAAATGAGATCAAAATCAAAGTGGGGTATTTTAAAATTCAAAATAAAAAAAAAAAATGCATCATGATTCCATGAAATATATATTTTATCTTCAATTTATGTATAACAAGTCTTACTCGACTACTTTTATTTTTTTCGTAAATATTAAAAATCTAGCAGTAATAGTCGTCCTTCGTTTACAACTATAAAATATTGGGTGGCAGAGTTTAAACGTGACCGTACGAGCTGCTAAGGCGAAAAAAGTAGTGGTCGATCTATTGAGGTGGCCGCGACAGAAACGGTTAGAAAAAAATGCAAAATGGTATTGGATGACCGTCGGTGGAAATCACGGGACCAGCTGAAATGATAGGCATTTCAAAAAGTGCTACGCATCGTATATTGACCGAAACTTTATAGATGAGAAAGCTGACCGCAAGATATGTGCCGATCTCGCTAAAAACTTGGCGATGTTTTACCGCAAAAAATTCGAGTCGATTTATAACCATGGATGAGGTATGGGTTCACCACTTCATATCTGAGAAATAAAGGGGATCTGCAATGGAAGAACTGTGTCTAAAGAAGGCGAAGACAGAAGACATCTGCAGAAACGGTTATGATGTCTCTTTTTTGGTATGGTCATGGGATAATTTGAATTGATAATATTGAAAAAGGAAAAACAATCAACGGCGAGAATTATGCTAACTTATGGCAGAGTTTTAGTGATGAAATTAATGGATAAGGGCGCAAAATCCATGAATTAAACTTCGAATTAATTCATCACGCCTCTTATTCGCTAGATTTAGCTTCCTCGAATTATTTTCTATTTCCAAACTTGAAAAATAGCTCGGCGGTAAAAGATTTCACAACAAAGAAAGGTGGAGTCTTATAAACTTACTATAAACAGGGGATCGAAGCTATTGAATACCGCTGGGAAAAGTATATCGAGCTGAAAATAGATTATGTTGAAATTTGTTCTGTTTTCTTTGTTCACTCTCGCAATTCCTAGAAAGTAATTTTAAATTAACTAAAAACAGACATTCGCCTATGACAAAATGAAGTTGGTTTAGCCATTAAATACTTCAGAATAATAAAGATTTTAATCGTTTTTGATGTGTAAACATTTATACGCGCAGGGGGGTAAATTTCTATTACACAATATAATCACAAAAACAGCGTAACATGTGAGCCGTAAGACAAAATCGGTGTGACTTATGATTGTATTGGTGAAAAAAATATGAATCTGGAATCTTTCTGCAGATAGACTGCGAGATTAATCCAATGTTGGAGCGTGAATTTACAACTTGGAAAGATTCGTCTAGCAAATCTTCGATCGATTTGCCAGTTGAGATATTTAAAGAAGGCGCATCTGCAGGAGTTGTTGGAATAGCTGCAGTCATGGACGATGTGAACGTGGTTCCCATGGTGTGAGATGAGCAAGACGGACCCTGAAAATTTTCGGCGTATTTGTTCGTTATCCATTCTGAAGTCTTCCATGACATATTTGGTTCCGTATATGTCATGAACCACTCGCTGTTTAAAAATGAAAAATGAAAAATAAAAAATGAAAAATTAAAAACGAAAAATGAGAAATGAAAAATGGAATATGAAAAATAAAAATGAAAAATAAAAATGAAAAATAAAAAAAGAAAAATGAAAATGAAAATCGAAAAATGAAAAATGATCAATGAAAAATGAAGAATGAAAATTAAAAATAAAAAAAGAAAATTGTAAAATAAAAAATGAAAAATGAAAAACGAAAAATGAAAAATGAAAAATAAAAAATTAAAAATTATAAATAAAAAATTAAAAATGCGAAATAAAAAATGAAAAATAATAAATGAAAAAAGAAAAATAAAAATGAAAAATTAAAAATGAAAACTTAAATATGAAAAACGAAAAATGAAAAAAGAAAAATAAAAAATGGAAAAGGTAAAATAAAAAATGAAAAATGAGAAATAAAAAATGAAAAATAAAAAATAAAAATTAAAAATTAAAAAAAAAATAAAAAATGAAAAATTAAAAATTAAAAAAAAAAATAATAAAAATGAAAAACAAAAAATTAAAAATGAGAAATGAGAAATAAAAAATGAAAATAAAAAATCAAAAATAAAAAAATGAAAATAAAAAATCAAAAAACAAAAATGAAAAATGAAAAACTAAAAATGAAAAATGAACAATGAAAAATGAAAAACGAAAAATAAAAAACGAATAATTTAAAATTAACCGGTTATAATAATAAATAATAATAAATATTTTTATATTAGCAGAGCCCCTGCAGTTGATTGCTATAAGTGATACATACATAGATGACGCTTCTGTTTGATTTTAAAAAAGTGCCATAAAAAATGTTAAATTACTAGATGTTTACACGTCTTCCCTGTGATCGGACTCACATGATTTTTTTTTTTTATATTAGAAACACACTAATTAAACAAGTGATAGAAACACAACGACCACAACAACAACAGCTACCACACATAAATTTGAGAATTAGGAATAATTAAAAACATTCATATGTTTTCAAGAGTTTTTTATATTTACCTGAAAATCTTAGTACCTATTCAATCGGTTTTGATGATTGGATTATCAAGGCCCCAAAACAGCAAGGTTATATAGGCCATTTAACATTACATTTTATATTACATTACATTTTATATTACGAGTTATACAAATTTATTTCATTTAGAAATTTTTTTACATTTTCGAATTCATATTCTTTATTTAAGATTTCTATATCATTTATGTTATATTTTAGTCGTTTATCATGTAAAAGTCTACATTCATTAAATATATGGTAAACGTTGATTATTTCACCGCAATCGCAAAGCGGTGGATCAGTTCTCTCTACAATATGTCTATGGGAGAATAAGCAATGACCGATTTTTAATCTGTTAAGTTTTCTAAAATCTGAAAAAGTGGGAGTTTTAAATGAATGCAAGATATTTTTCTGTACTTTATATAATTTGGTTTGGTTATTATTTTGCCATATGTCATTCCAGATATCAAATATATACTTTCTAATGGAATGCTTGTTTGTAGTCTAAGGATTGATATTTAAAATCTGGTGACATATTTTCCTTTAAGGAGTTTTCGGCAAGATTGTCCGCTGTTTCGTTTCCATGTATATTTAAGTGGCTTGCATCCTGTTCAGGATATCATTAAATAATTTTCATTAAAAAAAACGAGCAACCCAACTGACCAATTAAGGGCACGATCGGTATTTCCACAGAAGGACAGAGTGACATGTTAACTCCTTTTTTTATAATGAGCAAGAAAATATATATTTTTTGGGTGTCAGATTTTTCTTCTAATTATTACAAACGAAATGATTAACTTATAAAAAGCCTCCGCACACTGATGCGCAGGGTGTAATTGTTATCAAGTCGATATATAATTTAGTTTCATAGTGAATGTTGTTTGGTATTATCTAAGAGTCGAAAGACGAGATACTTGAAATTTATAGGCAATCGTTGGCTGATGTTATAATAACCATTAGACCCACATATTGCTCATCCTCTCGATGTGCATATAAATCTTTTGTGCTAACAAAATAAACTATGAGTAGTAATTTGCAGTTTGTGAGTTTAATTAGTTCACTTAAATGATGTCCTGAATTCGTAAGATCTCAACAGAGTGTAAATACATGTAGATAACACTTAAATGTGCTTTATATATACATATATATATTTTGTATAATTGTGACATAGTTTATTGGTTAGTTAATTAATATATTAATGAATTGCTTAACTAATATTATTAACTAGTAAAAGTTTTGCTTTTATCCGAAAAAAGAAACTTTGACAAAAATTATTAAATATCGGGTGTTTTTTAAATTTTTGGAGCATTTGGCCTATGACCTTGCGTTCTTGTTAAAATAAAGTGGGTGACAATACATTGGAAACTTCTATAAAAATCAAAATTTGCCTATTTTGGTTTTTGATAATTTCACGTAAAGTCCTAAAAATGTGTATTTTTTGACGAAATCACTCTTTGCAATTCAAAAAAAAAAGGTAAACGAAAAAACGGTATTTTTTAAGTAACGCAAAGCAATGGAATCTTTAAAACTTCTTTACCAGAGTTGATTAAAACCATAAAAGTGGAAGATGGTATGCAAGAAAATGTATAAAATTTTAACCGTTATTTAAATATTTATAGTTTCTGAAGTATTCTTTAAACTTTAAGAAATTTTTAAAAAATAATGGCAAGTCTAACAATTTATAAGGATTCAAAAACTAGAATAATAGATAATTTTACTGCTGGTCTTAAGCAAAATAAAATTTGTGAGAAATATTCTATGAATAAATCCATAATTTCAAAAATTATCAACAAATATCGTGAAAGAGGTATGGTTGTAGGAACTTTAAGTTAATTCCAAAACATTTATTTGTATTGTAGTAATATCTACTGTACCTTTTTCAATTTTAATAATTTTAAAATAAAGTAACATTTCATAAAATGTAAAATACTTTTGATAGAAATTCAATCAGTTTTATTTTACAATTTCAATTGAAGAATTTGTGTTTTCTATCAAATAAATTCATTAAATAAATTCTATTTTTTATACAAATAAATAGTGTGAATTATTTATAACTGGTGACCCTTAAAACAATACGCAACATTCAACATGCCTGTATTTGGAGATGAAACTGAAACTAATGAGCCACGGAATTTTCAATCGCCAGCAGAACCAGTTCAACCAGCAACATCATCTGGAATTGTTCCAGAAATTTCATCGGCTAAGACACCAAAACTTCCTGCATTTTGGAAGGATGAACCCGAAATTTAGTTTCTTGAAGTTGAGGTAAGTTCCAGCGTTTGTGGTACAACAAAAAGATACAACAAAATTCGAATATTTGATAATGAATTTAGATCAATCGATATTGTTTTTGTTTAAAGACATTGTTGTTTCTCCACCACCTTCTGGAGAATATGAAACAGTTAAAAAACGCACCATAGATTCCTTTGCCGAATCTGCTGAACAACAATTAAAGCGTTTACTCAGTGGTATTGAAATTGGAGATCTTAAGCCATCCCACTACTTACATCTGGTGGCAAGGTTAGTACCGATGTTCTTAAAACTTTATTTTTGGAGCATTTACCAGACAGGGAAAAAAGTATTTTGGCCGTGTGTGAAGCAACCGATATTGAAAAATTATCACTTCAAGCTGATAAAATTGTCGAGGCGTTTTCAAGTTCGAAATCTATGTTTGTGTCTGAAGTCTCTTCTCAGGAAAGCAGCTAAAGATGAATTCCAGTATATGTGGATAAAGAAATTATAAGACCATCCAACAGCAATTGGGCAAACCCACTTCACATAATAGCGAAACCAAGTGGCGAACGGCGTCCTTGCGGTGACTACAGGGCTCTCAACAAGAACACAGTTTCTGACAAATATCCAGTTCCATACTTGACTGATTTTCAAATGAACCTCCATGCATCGGTAATTTTCTGATTATTTAAAGCTTTTTTTCAGATCCCAGTCACCCAGATGATATTCCAAAAACTGCTATGATCACACCCTTTTGGTTATTTGAATTTCTGAGAATGCCCTTTGGATTGTGCAACGCAGCTCAAACCTTCCAAAGGTTTATTGATGGAGTTTGCTGTGGACTTGAGTTCGTATTTATTTACATCGATGATGTTTGCATTTTCACAAAATCCGAAGAAGAACACATTTTTCTTCTGAAAACTTTTTGGAACGTTTTAAAAAGTACAACATTCAAATCAATCCTGCAAAATGTTTGTTTGGTGCTGCTGAAATTGATTTTCTAGGACATTATATAACGTCAAATGACATCAGCCCACATGCAGAAAAAGTCAAATCAATTAATGAATATACTCGCCCAACAACAATTAGAGAATTGAGACGATTTTTGGCTATGCATAACTTTTACCGCAAATTTCTTCCACGTAGTGCGATGTCTCAAGCTCTCCTAAATGATTTCCTTAAAGGTATGACAAACAAGAACGATAATCGTGAAATTCCATGGACTGAAAAAGCAATATCCGCCTTTAACACCTGTAAGCAAGAATTAGCTAATGCTACACTTTTGCCCCACCCAATACCCAACGCAAAACTGGCACTTAAGGTTGACGCATCTAATTTCACAATTGGTGCTGTTCTCGAACAACAATTTAGTGATTCATGGCAGCCACTTGGTTTTTTCAGTGAGAGACTCAACACTACTCAAGAAAAGTACAGTACGTATGACCATGAGTTGTTGGCTATATACAAAATCATTTGTCATTTTCGTCATTTGTTGGGGGCTCGTCAATTCATTATTTATACTGATCATCGGCCTTTAACTTTTGCTTTTCAACAAAAGTTGGAAAAGGCATCACCACGACAAGTAAACCATCTCGACTTATCGCTCAATTTTGAACTGATATCGACACTTGTCTAGAAGAACGTCACTGCCGATGCGCTTTCGAGAATAGAAGAAGTTCAAATTCAACCTGAAGACTATAACAAGCTAAGCCAAGCTCAGATAGATGACCCTCAACTAAAAACATTTACACAGACTAAAGGAAAGGTCAAACTTGTCCTCGTTTAATTTTTTTTTTTTTTTTTATACGTCTACTGGCGTCCCTCGTCCATACGTTGCCAAAGAATTCCGATATCAAATATTTAAAAATTTACATACGTTATCATATCCTGGTATACGCGCCACTCATAAACTTATTTCCTCAAAGTTTTTCTGGTCAACAATGAACCAAAATCTCAACGATTGGGCACGGTGTTGTCAAGATTGTCGACGTTCTAAAATTACAAGACACATCAAAAGCGACCTTGTCAATTTCCCTTTTGTAAGTAATCGTTTTCATATGATCCACATAGACTTCGTTGGACCTTTACCTCCATCAGACGGTGATGACTCTACATTAAGCCGGCAGACCCCGTAAAACGAGTCCAAAAATGGATAATTTAAAAGCAAGACAATTTCAAGAATATTCAAAAATGCCATCTAAGGAGGCCATTAACAATCTGAAACTAAACATACGGGTTCAAATTGTTTCCCGACAAGCAATTGAGGCTGATATTGGTTGTTATTGTCCTATGAATGAATCAAGACTATTCTCTTCTCAGATGAATTTCAGTTAAATTTTTGAGTTCATAATGGAAGAATGTTTGTACGACGACCAAAAGGAAAAAGACAAGACCCAAAATTTTCAAATCAAACTGTTAAATTAGGCGGTGACATGGGTATGGGAATGGGTCCAATTCACGCAGTAAAATATACTCTAACTGGAATTGGATACAAGAAAATGCTAAATAACGTAATGTATCTATACGCGGGGGAAATTATACCCCTGGTCCGGAAGTTCCAACAAGATAATGACCCGAAAAAACATCCAAAGTTGTAATCGAATAGCTAAAATCTAATCACCAATCACCAGATCTCAATTCCATAGAACATCTATGGGAAATTATAGATAAAAAAAATACGCACATGAAATTATACTAACAAGACAGATTTCATGGAGGCAGTTAGTTCAGAGGGAAATAAATTTCAATGGATATCATCAACAATTTAATTGACTCCATGCCTCGACTTGTGAAGCAATACTAAAAATTAATGGATACCCAACAAAATATTGAAACCAAAAATATAGGGAAAGTTTACAACTAATGTATTGTAAAGGTTTCCATTGTTTCGTCAACAGCAACTATAATATTAACAGGCTAGGCGATTTTTTGTTACCGATGTTTTCTTCTACCGTTTTATCCCGATTTTGACCAAACGCATATTATTTGAAAGATATTCGTTTTAGCTGTTCACCAGATTTACAAATTTTTTAATTTTTTCCTTAAATGGTGCGTGGTAAAGAAGAAGAAAGCATATATTTCAAAAATTCATAACTGCACTGTTGTATTCTTAATCGGACCGGTTTCTGGCATTTCAGGCTTCATCAGCGATTTATTTAACATTGTGATAAATTGTTATGTTTTAATTGAATAAATTGTTTCTATATGAAAATTTTCCTACTTAGGGCGGCCGTGAGATTTGAACCATGTAACTCCATATACACTCGTACTTGCACTTTTTGGTCAGCGCTTTAACACATTCACCTAAAGTCAGGCCTACGAGCAGTGTGGTTAGATTCAGTTTTCGTACCATACAGCTTTACTTTGTATTAATTTCAGAAGATACAACTCTGTCCAAATAAACAATCGTTATTTTTGAATATTTTTTGCATTTATACTTCTAATTTCCACTATTCTCAGTTTCCTTTAATTTGAGTAAATTGCATTTAAATTTTCAACTATCACATACTTAAAATTATACATATGCTATGTGTGTGTTTATTAAATTTGTTAATGTGTTTGTTAGTGAGTTTGTTATCTTCATTCACAATAATAATAAACCAAAAATTGTTGGTTTGTGAATTGGCTAAGTTGAAAAATAAAGTTGCCTAGAAATTGCAATCCAATTTCGAGCGCTGGAATCTGCTAGTAAAAATTAGTAGTTTAAAGTTTTATTATTTTCTGAATTAAGCTATTTTATGTTCAAATGTTTTGAATGAAATACATATAAAAGTTTTTAAATTATTAAAAGTTTTTAGTTTTATAATAAATTTTTTTGGTATTGACCGTTCAAGTTGTTAAACATATATTTTGTTAAAACAGTTGTACTGTCACTCACCGTATATATGAAATTATTGTTAAAAAATTTTTGACTAAATTTTGTTTTTGTATAGATGCTAAATTTTTTTGGCATTAAACATGTTTACTTGTTAAGATAATAATGAAGGGTACAACTGTATTCGTCATTGCTGTAGTCAACACTTATTACATATCTTTTTAAATAACGTATGTAATTTTTACGATTGAATAGAAATTATTAAAAAAAAAAAACTATTTAAAAGAAAAAAATCAAAAAAAGGTTGAACAGCTATAGGCTAATGCCTTTTGATATCTGTTGTGGTGGATGTTGACTTTTTACATAAGGTTGTTTGGTGTTTTTTATGAAGTTTTGACTATGGCAGTTTGTAGTCGATGAAGTGGTGTCTATAAAATCCTACAGAAAACCATATAATAACAACATAAACAACAACAACAACAACGACAGAAACCTCATGTTATGCATATGTAATTAATTAATTCGTGTTAATTTGAATTTACACAGTCTATCAAATGCAGTAGTACGGACAACATGGAACAGTAGAGTTTATACGATTAGTCGGCAACGTATGAGCTGAGTTTAGTTAGTCGATCGATTGTTCAAAGTTGGGTTTTGAACAATTTTACTTTTTTCTCTATGCATATTTTTTTTATTGACTGTAGGCTTTTTTTAATATGTTTTTGTTTTTGTATTTCTATACAAAAGTGCATAACGTACAACTTTAAAGAGACGTGATTATTTTAAATACTATTAAGTTACATATTACCATTTTTGGAAAGTCATAAAGGTTTTTCCTTTCATTTGCTTTTAATTAAAATATCTAAATTTTTTGTCTATTGTATCTATTCAGTAATAACAATCATTTCATTATCATTTTGCGGTTGTCATTAAATTAAACAACGAAAAAAAAGTCGTAATAGAAACAGACGTACCCAAACATCGTAATGACATTTTTTTTAATATAATGTGTGATTACAATTGTTACCAACGATTTAAAAATTTGTTTTCTGAAGAAAATGAACATGTTCGAGTCTGACAGGGGTCCTTAAACTTTTATAACACGATTAGCATAGCTCTTGGCGTGATCAAGAAAAAGACAGGTTTCTTTTTGATTCTTCTTCACTTGGTTCTTAGCTTGGTTCTGTGCTTAACAAGACAACTGCTGTAAATCTAAAAAATTTGTAAACCAATAGTGTGCTTAAACGCTCCGAGTGAGGTAATTCATAATCACCGAAATATATGTGAACTGCCGTCACTGAGAAATTGCTAACCTCACTTGAAATCGTCATGTGTATCTCTAAAGCAACGCTGGTTGAGAACTACTGTAACTTAAAACCTTCTCTATATTAGAAATATAAAAAAACAACAACACACAAATTCACTTGTGTGTAAAGTTTTTTATGTTTGTATTTTATATTTCAGTGAAAGTTGTTTTTAATAAAATTGTTTGTGTGTAATTTTTTATTGTTGTTAATTTTTCGTAATTATCATTCATATATGAAAAATGTTTTCTGAATGTTTTATTATGGAAAAATTTATGAAATAAATAATTAGAAATATTTGTGGTTAATTTTGTTGAATGAATTTGATTTTACTTTACTTTCATTTCAATTCCTACTATGTGCTAACGAATACATATGTATGTGATTAAAATTTTTTTTTTAAGAATTATTAAAACGTACACATGTCATACATAGTCTTTTAAAACAACTTTGATTATCAGGTTGTATGTATGAAATGTTACAGAATTTATGAATATTTGAAACGAGTTTCTTTAAACACACGTAATTCTGCCAATGTTATCAAATCCTTTAAATAAATTAACCCAATATATAAATCATCTGCAAACATTAAGGGTTTACAAAATCTCATCAATAAAAATTGAAATAAGTAAGAAACTTATAATCGGTCTAGACAGACTATACGATACCCTATATCATGCGTTCAGAGACCCTGTATCTTAGGTCCAACTAATTGGATATAGAAAATAAGCATAAACCAAAATTGAGCGCCATTGTTATTAATTTTTGATGTGTACAAATCTATACGAGCAGGGGGGTAAATTTCTATTTCACAATACAATCACAAAAACAGCGTAACGTGGGAGTCGTAAGACAAAATCGGTGTGACATGACTGTATTGGTGAAAAAATTATGGTATGTAACAACCTGTTTGAAAATTAAAAATTTAAAATAAAAAAAAAATAATTAAAAATTAAAAATTAAAAATTAAAAATAAAAATTAAAAATTAAAAATTAAAAATTAAAAATTAAAAATTAAAAATTAAAAATTAATAATTAAAAATTAAAAATTAAAAATTAAAAATTAAAAATTAAAAATTAAAAATTAAAAATTAAAAATTAAAAATTAAAAATTAAAAATTAAAAATTAAAAATTAAAAATTAAAAATTAAAAATTAAAAATTAAAAATTAAAAATTAAAAATTAAAAATTAAAAATTAAAAATTAAAAATTAAAAATTAAAAATTAAAAATTAAAAATTAAAAATTAAAAATTAAAAATTAAAAATTAAAAATTAAAAATTAAAAATTAAAAATTAAAAATTAAAAATTAAAAATTAAAAATTAAAAATTAAAAATTAAAAATTAAAAATTAAAAATTAAAAATTAAAAATTAAAAATTAAAAATTAAAAATTAAAAATTAAAAATTAAAAATTAAAAATTAAAAATTAAAAATTAAAAATTAAAAATTAAAAATTAAAAATTAAAAATTAAAAATTAAAAATTAAAAATTAAAAATTAAAAATTAAAAATTAAAAATTAAAAATTAAAAATTAAAAATTAAAAATTAAAAATTAAAAATTAAAAATTAAAAATTAAAAATTAAAAATTAAAAATTAAAAATTAAAAATTAAAAATTAAAAATTAAAAATTAAAAATTAAAAATTAAAAATTAAAAATTAAAAATTAAAAATTAAAAATTAAAAATTAAAAATTAAAAATTAAAAATTAAAAATTAAAAATTAAAAATTAAAAATTAAAAATTAAAAATTAAAACTTAAAAATTAAAAATTAAAAATTAAAAATTAAAAATTAAAAATTAAAAATTAAAAATTAAAAATTAAAAATTAAAAATTAAAAATTAAAAATTAAAAATTAAAAATTAAAAATTAAAAATTAAAGATTAAAAATTAAAAATTAAAAATTAAAAATTAAAAATTAAAAATTAAAAATTAAAAATTAAAAATTCAAATTCAAAATTAAAAATTAAAAATTAAAAATTAAAAATTAAAAATTAAAAATTAAAAATTAAAAATTAAAAATTAAAAATTAAAAATTAAAAATTAAAAATTAAAAATTAAAAATTAAAAATTAAAAATTAAAAATTAAAAATTAAAAACTAAAAATTAAAAATTAAAAATAAATAATTAAAAATTAATAATTAAAAATTAAAAATTAAAAATTAAAATTTAAAAATTAAAAATTAAAAATTAAAAATTAAAAATTAAAAATTAAAAATTAAAAATTAAAAATTAAAAATTAAAAATTAAAAATTAAAAATTAAAAATTAAAAATTAAAAATTAAAAATTAAAAATTAAAAATTAAAAATTAAAAATTAAAAATTAAAAATTAAAAATTAAAAATTAAAAATTAAAAATTAAAAATTAAAAATTAAAAATTAAAAATTAAAAATTAAAAATTAAAAATTAAAAATTAAAAATTAAATATTAAAAATTTAAAATTAAAAATTAAACATTAAAAATTAAAAATCAAAAATTAAAAATTAAAAATTAAAAATTAAAAATTAAAAATTAAAACTTAAAAATTAAAAATTAAAAATTAAAAATTAAAAATTAAAAATTAAAAATTAAAAATTAAAAATTAAAAATTAAAAATTAAAAATTAAAAATTAAAAATTAAAAATTAAAAATTAAAAATTAAAAATTAAAAATTAAAAATTAAAAATTAAAAATTAAAAATTAAAAATTAAAAATTAAAAATTAAAAATTAAAAATTAAAAATTAAAAATTAAAAATTAAAAATTAAAAATTAAAAATTAAAAATTAAAAATTAAAAATTAAAAATTAAAAATTAAAAATTAAAAATTAAAAATTAAAAATTAAAAATTAAAAATTAAAAATTAAAAATTAAAAATTAAAAATTAAAAATTAAAAATTAAAAATTAAAAATTAAAAATTAAAAATTAAAAATTAAAAATTAAAAATTAAAAATTAAAAATTAAAAATTAAAAATTAAAAATTAAAAATTAAAAATTAAAAATTAAAAATTAAAAATTAAAAATTAAAAATTAAAAATTAAAAATTAAAAATTAAAAATTAAAAATTAAAAATTAAAAATTAAAAATTAAAAATTAAAAATTAAAAATTAAAAATTAAAAATTAAAAATTAAAAATTAAAAATTAAAAATTATAAAAAAAAAAAAAAATAAAAATGAAAAATAAAAAATTAAAATCGAAAAATGAGAAATAAAAAATGAAAAATTAAAAAGAAAAAATTGTAAACGAAAAATAAAAAATCAAAAATGAAAAAAGAAAAATAAAAAATAAAAATGAAAAATAAAAAGAAAAATAAAAAAAGAAGAATAAAAAATGAAAAATGGAAAATGGGAAATGAAAAACGAAAAATAAAAAATGAAAAACAAAAAATAAAAAATGAAAAATAAAAAACGAAAAATAAAAATGAAAATGAAAAATAAAAAATGAAAAACGAAAAATAAAAATGAAAAATAAAAAAATAAAAAATTAAAAAAGAAATAATAAAATTGAAAAACGAAAAATTAAAAATGAGAAGTAAAAAAATAAAAATTAAAAATTATCCAGTTGAAATAATAAATAATAACATATATAGCAGAGCCTGCAGTTGATTTCTATAAGTGATGCATAGATGACGCTTTCTGTTTGAATTTATAAACTGCCATAAAAAAATCTTTAATTACTAGATATTTACACATCGCCCCTGTGATTTCACATGATTTCTTTTTTCCTTCGGACATGAAAATGTTATCGGATGCTACATTTATATGGGGACTAGGTTGAAAAATGGACTGCTCCTGATCATATTTGGGAAGCTCAATTATCTTTTCAAAAATATATAAAAACCAAATTTGAGAAAAATCTGTGCAATATTTTACTTTTTTGAAAATTTAAGTGAAGATCGGGAAGCTGCTTCATATGAGGGCTATGGCTAAGAATTGTGGTATAGCGTTTGTTTTTGGACAACTGATTAATGGATGTAATAAACACACACAAACATAATTTGATCAAGATCTGTATGATAATATGGATCTTATGGCAATTTAAGTCGATCTCATATGGGTCATTTGTATAGGGACTAGGTCTGAACATGAACCGATCTTCATCAATTTCAATAGCATTCATCTGATAGAAGCTAAATATTTGCACAGACAGACGGGCAGACGGACGGACGGATATCGCTAAAGAGAGTCTGAGTCGATCGGTATAATAAAAGGTCAAATATTTTTGATACCTACACACAACAGCGCAAAGTCATTATACCCTGATTACCTAGTGGTATAGGGTATAACAAGTTAGCTAGTTATAACTGCTCTAGGTCGACTGTATGATTCCCTATGAGTTTCGAAAGAGAGTCGAGACTCATGGCTCAAGTTATTAATAGAAATAACAAAAATAATAAAACACGATCTTTTCCAGCGCACGTAATGTTCCTAACGGATGTAATTTTTATTTGGAAGTATGTCCAAAAAAGCTCAGATTAAGATCACATTTGCAAGTCTTCCATAGAAATTCATATAAATCATGAATAATAAATTACTTAATTTATGATATTGAAATATAAGTTTAAAATATATTCAAATCTCAATGTATAATTTATTCGAAAAAATATACAGCGAGTAACAATGGAAACTTTAAACAAATATTAGTTTGGACGACTTGAACGGTCAATGTAAAAAAACGGATCAGGGAATTAAAAACAATTTTTAAGTTTTACTTATTTAAAAAGGAAAAAAAATATGAACATCAAATTGCTTAACTTCAGAAAAGAAACAAGCAGGAAAATTATAGTCGGTCTAGACCGACTATACGATACCCATTACCATGCGTTCAAATACCCGATCTCTTTGGTCCAACTATTTAGACATAGGAAATAACCATAAGCCATGTTTGAGTGACAAGTGTTTTTGCCTTTGAAAAGGTGCATATCGAATGCTATATTTATGTGGGGACTAGGTCGACAAATGGACCGATCCTAACCATATTTGGTAAGGTCATTTATTTTTTGCAAAAATATATAAAACCAAATTTGAGAAAAATCTTGCAATATTTTTGTTTTTTTGAGAGATTTTAGTGAAGATCGAGAATCAGCTTCACGTGGGGGCTATGGCTAAAACTTGTTCTACAGAGCAACCCTATATACGGTCATTTGTATGAGGACTAGGTCCGAGTAAGAACCGATTTTCACCAATTTCCACCAATTTCAATAGCGTTCGTCCTTTATACCAAATTTCATCAAAATGTATTCATATTTCCGACTTATAGTTTGATTCCAAGTTTCACATGGACAGCCGGACAGACGGACGTCGCTAAATCTACTCAGAAAGTGGTTCTGAGTCGATCGGTATAATAAAAGATGGTTCTAGGTCAAAGATTATTGGTACTTACAAACATCAGCACAAACTCATTATACCCTGACCACATAGTGGCTCTAGGCCGACTATACCATGAGTTTCGTAAGAGGGTCGAAAGTCCAATCGCACTAGCTGAAGTCATTAATGGAAATAACAAAAATAATATAAAAAACGATTTTTTCAGTGCATGTAATGTTGTAATGTAATTTTTATATGGAAGCAGCTCCAAAAAAGGTCTGATCAAGACCTCATTTGTCGCACTTTTAAGTCTTTCATAAAAACTCTTATGAATCATGAATAATAACTTTCTTAATTAAAATGCACGGTGATATTGAAATATTGGATTAAAAATATATTCAAATCTGAATGTATAGGTTATTTAAAAAAATATACAGTGAGTAACAATGGAAACTACAGTTTTGACGGCTTGAGCGTTCAATACCAAAATATTTAATAGAGCATAAAATTAAAAACCATTTTATCAGTTTAAGAATTTTTAAGTTTTATTTATTACAAATAAATTTCATGGGCTAATCGCGATTTTGGTACTACTCGTATGAGCCATCACAAGTATTTTTGAACAAGGAACTCTACCTCTAAAATCATTTTCGAACCCTCCAAAATGTCGATATAAAATTATGTGGGGTATCCATATACGACATAAATCGATTTTTTAATCGAAATTTTGGAGGGTACCCCACATAATTTTATATGGAGGTACTCACATACGACATAAATCGATTTTTTCTACGAAATTTTGCAGGGTTTCAAGCTGCACTATTTGTCTTTGATATAATTTCTGGTGGTATCGACTGTCCAGATTTGTTATCGCAAATAAAATTGTATGTTCCACCTAGAATACTTCGTCACCATAATATTTTTTGTATTCCATATCATCGCACAAACTATGCCCAAAACAGTACTTTAAATCGCGCGTGTGCCGATATAAACGCTATTAATGATATAGCTATAAATGGAATCCCAAACCAACTAATAGAGTTTTGTACATCAAAAGATTCTTTTAAGTTACTTCTCTTTATATTATTTAATTTGTAAATTTTTGTACTTAAATTAATACATATGTAATTATTTTAATTATAGTCTGTAAGGAAATCGTGTTCCATTGACTGAAATAAATGAAATGAAATGAAATGAAATGAAATGAAATGAAATGAAATGAAATGAAATGAAATGAAATGAAATGAAATGAAATGAAATGAAATGAAATGAAATGAAATGAAATGAAATGAAATGAAATGAAATGAAATGAAATGAAATGAAATGAAATGAAATGAAAATGAAATTTTAGAGGTATGGTTCCCTGGGCAAAAATACTTGTTATGGCCCATAGTACCAGAGTCGCGATGAGGCCATGGATTGATTCTATTTCGGTTCCAACATTTTATTGGGTATCCATTATTTTTTAGTACTGCTTCACAACATCGAAGCATGTACTCAATTATAATGTTGATATTTTTTGCCACTCTGAATTAACTGCCTCCATGAAAGCTGTCATTTTGTATAATTTCGTGGCCGTATCTTTCGATCTACAATTTCGCAGCACTAAGAAAATCTGGGTGGAAAAAAATAATTATTATAATTATTTGGATTATATATTCATATGGGTTTGTTAAAAGTATAAACATATATGTGTATATATTTGAAAAGCTATTCATCTTTGGTCAAATAAAAAAATTGGTTCAAAACCGATTTAATCATTTTTCAAAACGAAACAGAATTATATTTTTAGACGTAAAAGTGAACGCAACTAAATTTTTATTATGTCAAAAAATTTTCTTGACAGGCTGTATTTTATTTAATTTTTCAGCTGTTTATAGAGACTTCTGTATGTTCCGATGCTATTAATATATAACGTTTCTTATTTTCTTTCTTTCAAATAACTAACTCCTTACTAAAAATGAATTACCATCGACCCAAATTTAACTTTAAGAAATCTACCTTAATTATAAGTAAGTACTCTGGAATAAATATGGAATAAATAGGCTTTAATTTAGTAGGTGATTTGCCATTTGTAAATATAAGATAACACAACAATGTTTCCTTACATTGCAGGTTGAAAAACTAAAATAAAATTGTAAGACCGCAAACCATTAAGAAATAAAGACTAATATTTATATTTTTCTTGTTCGAACGTGAGTTTAACAACCTACAAATCTACTCCCATTCACACACACTTATTATATTTTTGGTTATATTGCCAAAAGAAATAATGTTTTTTACGTGGTACGTTTAAAAAAAAAAAAATTAAAATCAAGTCAATAATCCAAAGTACAAACATCAGCGTAAACTCAAGTTTAATTAACATTTATGTTACTACGATTGGCAGAAAAAAGTATGCTTTCGCCTTTCGCATATAAATGAATACACATAAATATGAATATAATTTTAAAAATGTATATCAAAGTTTCTGCTTCATTTCATATACTCATGGCTATAAAATAACTTCGAAATTTTGAAAGATTAACAATAACAAAAACAATTATTATTATTATAATTTGATACAAATTCGAAATGCTTCAATTCACCTGTACTTTGAGTAGTATTAGAGGGTTTCCGTTGTTATATTTAAATATGTTTAAGCCAATAATTTCTGTAGCTTAAGGTACTCACGAGTTTACTGTTCATACGTCTAAGTATGTATTCGCTTTAATGTAGAAAAATTTTAAACATCAGTTTTCGCCACTCAAATGTTATCAAAACTAGAAAGTGTATTGGGAGATTTGCAATAGTACCCTCCAGCATTTCTTTGGGTTTATTTTAGTTTATGAAAATAATAAAAGAGTAAAAATTATTCAATAAATCGATCAAATAAAAAAAACTAGACCACACCATTCAATAATGGTGTTATTTGGATAACAAAAAATCAAATAAATTTGTGTCGATTATTGGGATAAATCGATTAATTTTTAAATGTCGTTTAAAGTAAAAAGAAAAGCAAAAATATTCTGAAAACTAATGAATTTAGTTTGATATTATTCAGGCTCAAGATCAAATGTTTCACAATTGTTTCAAAAATTGATATATATTCTGCATGAGAGGTTATACAGCTGCTTCGGGAAGAGTTGCCAACCCTCATCAGTAGTTTGTTATATTGGAAGAGGCTTAAATAGTATAACTCTTTGCTTGAATTCTCATTTGGTTGTTTTCAGCAAATGTATATGAATTTAACTTACTACCAAACAAACTAGCTGCTGCTTTTGGTTACTGATGAGGGTTGGTGACTCTTCCCGAAAGAGCATTCTTTTTTTCTTTTATTTATTTACTTATTCATTTATTTATTTTTTTCTATAATTAATCTCGAGTTCGAAGCAATCAATCTGCATCACGTAAACATTGTTTTCAAATCAAGTTTGTAATTTAAGTTTGTAATTAAGTATGTTTATGGGGCGTTTCATGTCAAGTGACCCAGTTTTTGAAACCGCTGTCTTCCGATCGGGATGAAATTTTCACCAAAATTAGCCCTATTGGATAGTAGTTCAGACACAATTTTTCAACAAGATTGGTCGAGAACTCTTTGAGTTAGAGGGGTTCAAAATTTTACATTTTGGCCAAACAGGTGTTTCTTCTCATCCATGTAAGAATAATAGGTAAAAAGCTATTGTCCTTAGCATAATTTGATAGCTATTTCTTCAATCTTTCGGGAAAAAAATTTATTGACTTTCAAAAAAAAAAACGCCCAATTTTTATCTATTTTTTTTTTTGCTCAAAAGAAAGCTTAGGTTTTTCCTTTAAGAGCTTTTTGGTTGCTTAGGGGGATGGAAGTGGGATATCTATAAAAAAAATGTTTTGTAAGTTGGGAAAACGGTTTTTAAATTTTTGTCAGATGCATTAATTTCAATTTTTTCCTATTATTGTAAAGTTTTTCTAAAACCTTAAAATTAAATTTATTCTGGGAAACTAGACAAAATAACCTTTCTGACAGTATGTAACATACAAGGTTAAGAAAATACACACATGAAACACACAATGTTCTGTTCCAAACCAGCCAACACATATTTTTATTTTCATATCAATTATGTGTGTTTCTAAATTTTTTACAGTGCCGAACACATCATTACTGTGTTTCGTTTTACTATTTCGTTATCTACACGAACATTTTTCTATCACGTTTTTTTTTGTTTCGAACATACATAGACCATACAGATTCGAGTGTATCTTTATTTTAACTTCGTGTTCTGGTACGTGTACTGCGAAAAAACAGAACATGAACAATAAACAGGTTCGAGTTCAGTTATATTTTAAGTTCGTGTTTGTGCATTGACACTAATTGGTTCGCAAATTAAGGGTGGCTGATTGGGTGGCTGATGCTAACAACCAACAAGTGTGTCTTTTATGCCGCAAAATGGGGTATTTCGTCTACGAAATGAAATGAAAATTACGAGAAAAAAGCAATTATAAACAATTGCAACGAAAATCATAAAAAAGGATTAATGAAATTTGGGAAAAAGAACCCATGAAGCCTTAACATTGGTTGGCAAAACAACAAAATAACAAATAAACATAAACAGGGAAAAAAACAATTGTTTAGTACACCATAAGAAATGGTCAATATAATTTCACAATTAATTCTATTGACACTAATTCGATGCGAAAATAGGGTTGCTAAATAGTGTTTGTGGCTTAAGTCTTTTATTACCATCTTTTATTAAAACGAAAACCAGACAATAAAAATAACTAAACAATTTCAACGTAAATCATAAAAAAGGGTAAATAAAATTTGAAAATATTTGACAATTGTAAACAATTTCAACGTGTCATAAAAAGGGGTCAACAAAATTTGAAAATATTTGACAAAAAAGGGTCAATAAAATTTGAATAAATTTGGTTGAAACACATGTCGTCGTTTTTATCGGGGTGTACCAGATCGCGAATTGATGTTTAAAATTTTTGCAGTACACGAGCCAGATTACGAACTTAAAATATAACTGAACGCGAACCTGTTCATTGTTAATGTTCTGTTTTTTCGCACTACAAAGCCAGAACATGAACTTGAAATATAACTGTTGTTCTGTTTTTTCGCAGTACACGTACCAGAACGCGAACTTAAAATAAAGCTACACTCGAATCTGTGTGGTTTATGTGTGTTCGAAGCAAAAAATACGTGATAACAAAATGATCGTGTATATAACGAAATATTAAAACGAAACACAATCATGTTTGTGTTCGGCACCGTACCAAATATAGAAACACACATAATTTATATTAAATAAAAATATGTGTTTGTTGGGCTGAGCAATGTTTGTTTACATATATGTACGAGTTTTTTATTCAGTGTGTGGTTTTTTCTGAACTTTGTTAATACCCTCAACACGTTAACCTCAGGAAAAAAATCACTTTTTCTATAGAAATGTTGAAAAATCATTTTCTTACTTATTTTTAATAATTATTAAATTAATATATAATATTAATAATAATAAAAATAAAAAAACAAGTAAGAAAATTATAGTCGGTCTAGGGTATAAAAAATAATTTTATTAAGTTCATTCTTAATCATATTAGATCTATTTATAACATAACTATTTATACCCTATACCACTACGTGGTTTGGATATAATGACTTTGTGCTGCTGTTTGTAACTACCAAAAATATTTGACCTATACCGATCGAATCAGAATCACTATCTGATTCGATTTAATGATGTCCGTCCGTCCGTCTGTATGTTCATGTAAACCTTGTAATCAAACTGCAGGTCGCAAATATGAATATATTTTGATGAAATCTGGTATATAAGCTTCTGTCGGCCATAGAATTTTAAATTGGTGAGAATCGGTCAATGTTCAGACCTAGCCCCCATACAAATGACCCCTATGAAATCGACATAAATTGCCATAAGATCCAAATTGTCATATAGATATGCGTTTATTTATTATATGCGTTTATTACATCCATTAATGAGTAATCCAAAAATGATCCCTATGGGACAACTCTTAGTCATAGATCCCATTTAGAGCTGCTTCCCGATCTTCACTTAAATCTATCAAAAAAAAAATATTGCACTGATTCTTCACAAATTTTGCTTGTATATATTTTTGCAAAATACAAGAAGCTTTACCAAACATGGCCAGGATCGGTCCATTTTTGGGCCCAGTCCCCTTATAGATATAGCAGCCGATATGAACTTTTTCATATCTGCAGCCCAAAAAAATTAATAAAAATCCCACTCAAATTTTGTTTATGCTTATTTTCTATATCCAGTTAGTTGGCTCTAAGAGATAGGGTCTCTAAACTCATGGTATAGGGTATCGTATAGTCGGTCTAGACCGACTATAATTTTCTTACTTGTTTTTTAATTAATTTATTGTGGCTGATGAAGTAATTAAGTTTTGTACATTTTTTGTAAATACCCAGTCTTTCATCCAGCTTATTTATCGCCTTTATTTGCTGCTTTTTTGCGTAAACTTTTCTTGGCGTTATTAGGTTCAGCTGTTGATGAAACTGATGTTTAGGGAAATTAACTTAAAGTACTTAACAGATGATTCGCCAAAAGACTTACAAAAAATTTTTTTGATAGATATCCCACTCACATCCCACTAAGCGACCAAAAAGGAAGAAACCTAACCTCTTAAAGGAAGAAACCTAAGCTTTTTTTAGCAAAAAAAGAAAGGGTGTTAAAAAAATTTTTTTTAATTTTTGTCAATATTCTAGACTGCACATTTTACGAAATACGAGTGGTATCGACTACATCACAAATGTTAAATTAAAAAACCAAAATACGACTTTTTTAATTTTACAGCGTATTCCAAAATACTTTTTGCAAGCTTGGGGTTCCAAATCTACTTAGATATATTGCGATAAAACTTAGTTTATAAGGTTTTATTAGCCATATATTGGAGCTATTGAATTTTGTGAAAATCCATACATATAAGAATCCCCTATGGAATCGGCATATATTACCCTAAGATCCTGAGTTTTATCATATTTTGTTTGAAAGTGTTTATTGTATCCATAAGCAATGAATCGTTTTTTTTTTCGAAATTTTAAGTATAACTGTTCTTTAACTAAAAAAAAACATTCATTACATGATCGAACTATTTTTGTTAAAAATAAAATATGTGTAATAAAAAAATTGATATGGGAAATATTATTATTCCGTAAAAAGGGGTCAAAATTACCCGCATAACTCTCCATACTTGAACTCTCCTCAAAATTGTTCATTACCGCACGATTACGAGTATGTGTTAAGTAAGAGTAACTTGTGTGTCTACTACAACATTAATATTACAACATCTCCTAAATCATTTAGATGTTGAATTTTTTTTTTGTAATAATTACAAAATTTAGAGGAACTACTTTACATTAACAAAATATAGTTTTTGCTATTTTAATCTTACTTAAAACTCATGTAACATTTCATGAGGTCATTTTAGTTCGCTTTATAAATTGTACTACAATGCATTGTCTGTCTATGTGTGACACTAATAAAGGCTGATGACTTCCCCTAAAAGACAATAACAAAAATGTAGAAAAAACAGAGAGTAAATTTCATTAGATCAATAGGTTAATAGCTTGAACCTACAACAATATAAAATTATATACAATATAGAAGACACATCTACAAAAACATAAAGAAAAAATGCAATACAACAGTTGCTTAAAAAACAACGCCAACGAGTAAAAAAATAGCAACCCAGTAATATAAGGAGAAAAAACAATAGTTTTTTTTTCTTCTTAAACAATGCAACAGATACTAAATATATAAAAACAAAAAAATAAGTTAATGGAAAATATAGGTCTTATAACGTTAACCTACTCAACGACTTCGCTATAGACTACAAAAACTTGGCTAAAAAACAAAAAAAAAAAAAAAAACAACAATATAATACCATATACTTCATATACATACATATTTATTATTTACAGTATTTTTTTTCATATTACTATAATAATAAAATATACAACAATTTTGTTTAGGGGGAGAGAGATGAATTGCATAATTCTTAGCAAATAACAAAATGTACATATACTAACTAAAATATTATAGCAAACAACTTGTTGCAATTGCAACTACATCAAATTGTAGACAAGTCAAAAGCAAACAATGCAAAAAAAATACCAATTGTGTGGTAGGGGTTTTTTTTATAATGCAAAGCTCTGGGAAAAATCACACATTATCTTTGGGTTAAATCAATAAAACAGCAATAAGTTTATAAAAACTTCAAATTAAATTAAATTTATTGAAAAAAAAAAATTATAAGAACAATTTTTTTTAACAACAATTGAAAATGTTTAAATTCATCGGAGAAAACCTAAGGTACTCAGTCTTGTGTTCTGCGAAACTGGCTTGTTAAATCGCTTTAAAACTTCCCGTTCACCGAAACCAGTTGGATTGATTGCAAACATTGGTTAATGACAGGGTTTACTTAATGTGTATATATGAAACACATAGGTGTTTTGTGTTTTGTAAACTCGTATATAATTAAAAAATTTATATATAAAAAAAATTATATATATATATATAAAAAATATGGAATTTGGATCTATTTCAATTTCTGTGTACAATTTGGGTAAAAAGTTACATTAATGCGATTTCTGTGACAAGTTTATTTGGAATAACTATGGTCAAGTTATTTTGAACCGATTACTGGGACTATTGTTGTTAAGGAATTGTTTTATGGAATGACAGTTTACCCATTCTATTCATATAAACTGTAAGAACTGGACCGATAACCTCAAATGAAAGACTAGTCATAAGAATAACTCTATACCGGTTTAACTACTGCGCTCTAGGGTGAATCTTTTAGAAAATTTAAAATGCAAATTTATGTTGAAAATAAATCAAATTTCTTATTACTATGGCAGCTGTTAGTGCCTTATAGGTTGGACAGGAACACATTTTAATTTGCAATTATTGATCTTTAAAAACTACAAATAATATGTATTGTCATTTAAAGAAATCAAACTGAAGAATCTATAATATTAATAGGCTAGGCGATATCTTGTGACCGATGTTTTGTTCTACCGTTTTACCCAGATTTTGACAAAATGTATATTATTGTTTTATTAATTTGGTAATGTGTTTGTTAATGAGTTTGTTGTCTTCGCAATAATAATATACCATAAAAATGTTGAATTGTGAATTGGCTAAGTTGAAAAATAAAGCTGCCTAGAAATTGCACTCGAATTGCGATCGCTGGAATCTGCTAATTAATATTAACATTTTGTGCCATATTATGGAATAAAGCCAATCATACATAATTATTTTAAGTATTTATGAAATATACAGTGACTGTCATTTTTAAATTACTAAAATTTTCTATGAAGCTGATGTCTTTAGCACACAATTTTGTTATACCCGCCACAAGTGTGCAAAGGTTGTAAGTTTGCCTTTCCGTTTGTAACGCATCTAAAAATGAATTTGTGAACCTATTAAATCATATATCCATATAAAACTCGAATCGTCTTTCTGTTCGCCTGTCTATTGAAGTTACGCTCATTCAAAAAATAAATCATTTACCTGACTAAAGTTAGGATAATATTGTTTTTCGTTATTTGGCGTAGGTCGGTATTTAAAAAAGCACATCACTGTGCCAAGATATGAACTAAGATATGGAGACACCTCTAAAATTGCTAAAAAATTCAAATATATTTTTTCGCATTTGTTTTTTTTTTTTTTTTGTTAACCAACACTCAGGGATGCCCCCTACAAATGCATTGTGTTGAATTCAGGAAAATAGGTTATGAGAAGGAAGAGAGAGGGAGTAGTGTTTGTGGATATTTCACTTAAATTTTATTAGATTATAACTGTCAGGATAGACCTATGCGGGGAGTTTATTCCACATACGGCCAGTTCGACTGATAAACGAATTCTCTTTGTAATGCGTTGTGCAGTCAACTCGACAGTAGATTACAAACGGATGTGATCTAGTAGAGAAGCGGGTAGAGCGAACCGAAACTCGGGCACTTGGAATAAGCTCGCTAATCTCAAAAGAACATTTCCCATGGTAATATCTATAGAACAGTTCCACACAGCCCACATTCGGACGATGTTCCAATGAGTCAACAGAGTTGGATACCCTACTGTCATTGATGACGGCAACGCCCTCCTTTGCACATGGTCCAGTAGCTCCAAAAAAAACTTTGAAGCTCCTGCCCATATATAGGAGTTGTATTCCATTTTCGGTCGGATGTAAGTGGAGATCAGAAGGAATGCACAGTTTTAGAAAACCAAGACACTTGAATGCTTCTTTCAACACTTGAAAAAGATGCTCGTTCCAACGAACATCACATTGAATTCTCATGCCTAGAACATCAAGAGTATCCAATTCCTCAATACCTATACCACCCTTATATGCAGATGACTTGGCCCTATGGGTCAACATACAACATTGTGTCTTCAACGCATTAAAATCAACCCTATTCGCTTTAACCCACTCGGAGATTGTTAACAGGTCTTGACTGCGTGTGTCGTTCATTGTCCGCCTTTTGCCCCGAACTTCCAAGAGGCTTGGCCTACAATTAAAGGAAAATGAATGACAAATGCTGCTGTCATTTACGAAAGAGTATATAGAGTTAAAATTTTGACCAAGAAGTTCGTTCAGAAAGATAAGGAAAAGAGAAGGAGAAAGAACGAAAACTTGGGTCCCCTGAATTAAGCTGAAACTCATTAGATGAGACCCAATCAATAACAACACGTATTGTTCGGTCTCTGAGAAAACTTGATTTAAATCGAGAGAAGCGCAGAGCAGGTTGCAATTGGATGGTAATTTTCAGTGTTATTAGCCGCACCCCTTTTAGGGATTGGTTGGACATTAGCAACCATCCAGCAAGAGGGGAAGACTTCCGCATGGTACGAAAGGCTGAAAAGGTGGGCCAATGGACTGGCTATCGTCGAAGACCACTGTTTAAGCACCAGTGCTGGTATGCCATCCGGTCCCGGAGACTTATTAATGTTGAGATCCGAAAGAACCTTTTTAACTGCAAGTGCTCGGAAGAATATTTTAGGCATAGTACAAGATACTCTTTCGAGTTCAGGCAGTGGTTGATCGCTATACGGCAGAAATTAATTTTTTACAAAAAGTTCAGCTAAAAGGTTAGCCTTATAAACCGGGTGAGTGAATAGTTGGTCATTTATTATAAGAGTTAGGATAGCAGAACTAGCATTATTCCTTACTCTTTTAACAAATGACCAAAACCTCTTGCTGCCCCGAGGAGCAGAAAGAACTTTAGCACGAAGACGCTGATCGTGAAGCTTTTTTCGCGCCTTAGTACTTTGGCACATTCATTTCTCGCCTGTTTGCGTAGTAGATCAGTGACGGAATTTTTATTTTTACGCCAACGTCTGAATGCTTCCTCTCTGGATTTGACTGCATTTCTGCAAGTGTGGTTAAACCAAGATTTTTGATTAGGTTTAGCCGAAATGTGCTTCGATGGAATGAATAATATCATAAATATTACAATAAGTCCAGGTGTTAATGTAAATGTAAAACGTAGATTGAGGGTATCAAAAATTCGGTTTGATTTAGGGCTCTTTTACGGTATTTATCTTTTTTAATATAAATAAATAACACTAGCCAACAAGGTTTTGGACTGGAGCAACCAAATATCTTTCCTAGGGTAATTCGGGGCTGAATTTGAATCTGTAATTGGTTTTTCTCTATCGCGTCAGGTTTTTGAGATACAAAAACAAAAATGATTTTATTCGTTTCTTACATAAAAAATCGTTAGTTTATTTAAAAATCAATGAATTTTCAAAAGTGAGTGACGCTATTTGAACGTCGTTTGTATTTTGTTGGTTCGGTTTCACGTACTAGAGTCCAGCAATAGTCTACCAGTCCAGCAATAGTGACCGAAAGTCCTTCTTAATTTCTTTCCGTTTTCATTAAATCTTGGTGAGAACGTTCCCCTTGTTCGTCACTCACCACACCTAGGGTTTGTGGAAAAAAAAACTAAATGCGAATGAAGACAATGCATTTTGAGTGACATTCGTGCACCTAATTCGTGGTAATTTTTTAATAATTCTGCAAAAATGTTTATCTAATTGTTTCCAAGAAAACTGTCCACGATGCTCTTGAAATGTTTCCAGGCTGCATATTCTTTCTCCAATAAACATTGCGAAAATTTGTCATTATTCAATAGCTTCCTGATCTGAGGGCCAAAATAATATGCCTTCTTTGATTTTAGCATATTAAATTTAAGGAAAAACCGCTAAAAAATATTTAAATGCTGCAGCATCTTTTGTCCAATGTCTTGAGAAAGTTCTTAAAAAGGCCCAATTTTATGATTTTATGTGCAACGGTGGAAGAAGAACGTCATTTGGATCAATAATTTGAAATGTTTTGTTCTCCTCGCGAATACTCAGTTCGTTTTGGCCATTCTGCTCTGACGTAATGATGTCATGTAGCGCGACTATTCCATAGACAAAGGAAACAACAATATTTTGTGAAAACTCCTTGCATACCAGTCAACAAACCAATGACCTGAAACAGCTTAATTTACAGTTAGTTACAATGGTTTATACTATATATGCAAATAAATTTAAATCGCACACCTTAAGATCACCACAGATCTTCAATTTATGATCGTTGTGTTTGAGTAATGTCAAAATTTCAGTAATTGATTCGTAATTTTCCTTTGTATTAATGGCATGAGCAATTGGTATGAATGGGTTTTCATTCCCATTATGCAAAAGAAGAGGCTTTAAACTATGCTTAGAGCCATTAATAAATAATTTCCATTAAGTTTTGTAATATGGGTGGTTCATTTTTTGAAATAAACCATCCACGTCAGTACATTATAGAATAAGCTGTTTCTTTTCAAAATATACAGCCAATTTCAAGCTTCTATCTCTATAGATTGTTACTTTTGTCCCAACTGCAAGATGTTTCCACTGATGCATGCGTGAAGCTAGTAATTCTGCACATTGCTTCGTTAAATGTTAACCCCGAATAATATCGTTCAGCTCAACTTGAGTCACTAAATGGCGTTCATCATCAGCCTCATACAAACTACCACTGCGGGTGAAAGATGCTTCGAACTCACTGCTCGTAGCACTGGAAATTATTGGTAATGGATTATTTGCTGAACGTTGAACTGGTTTGGAAACCGATGGGCCATTCGTGTAAGTAATATTTTTTCGACTGTTCTACAGTATTGCCAGCATGCGATAAAAAATGAACAAGACGTGATAGCCCTATTTTTATGCCTGATTCGAATTCGTTTCTGCAGTAAATTTTTTTTTTAATTTGTAGACCAGTGTAATTATAAGCAGATATGCTAACGATATGTATTCGGTTTTTTATTTATCCATAAAATACAACTCTGCAGCTCATTACATATTATTAGTAAAATGGAAAGTCCCACATTACTCGAAAAACCTAAACAAACATTGACATTTCCAATGTCATATTGTTTTGAGATGAACCGCAACGAGACGTAAAAAGAAAAAAATGCTTCACTTGAGCAAAGAAATTTTTTGATTTTTCCATTTAAAAAATAAGGCAAAACATATAAAACTATTACTAAAATAGTACATAATGAGTAAATATCGTTAGTAGATATAAAAACTAGCATCGAATTGATTTGATAAAGCAGACTGTTCAGCCAAAAAAAATTAACCGAGATTCCATCTCGGCATATTGTTAGAAAACTCAAGGCAAATCTATGCATTAGCGCTCCTAAAATTGTAGCTGAAGTCAAAACTGATTTGGGTAAGATAATATTTGAAACTGCAATTTGTCGAACCTAAAAAAAAATTGGATATAACGGACGAGTGGCCAGAAAAATCCCTTTGTAAATTTAAGTGAGTGGGTTTTTACTGTTTTATATAATTGCTTTTTTACATTACTTTCCGATGTTTTTGAGACTTTTGAACGGTTTCATATGAAAATTGAAGGGTTTTTCCATACAAATCAAAAAAAAGTGATATTTGACAAATTAGGTGGGTTTTCTTGTGCATGGTAACATATATATTACATTATTTTAACTAATATTTTTGTTTATTTAAAACTTGAATAACAGCACCGAATATTTATGACAGTCACTGTGCATCATATACTGAAAAACGAAATAGAATGGTCTCGATAGCATTCAGTGAAAATGTGTTTCTATTTTTGTTTTTATCTGTGTTTCAAATTTAAATAATTTATAGTTATTGAGACATAAAAAGTTATTTTTTAGAATAACAAAAACAGTTACTTGGACATTTTATATATTATATTCTGTCTAAATATTGACATAATTAGCACAAAGTAAAAAAGAATTTCAGCTCATTAAGTTACTAATGACCGGCTATTGGATTTATATAATAAAACACACACCGAGAAAAGTATGGCCAGAGCGTTGCTTTGTCAAATGAATAGGTCAAAGTAATTAAAGGTTTAGTTTAATATATATTTACATATATTAACATAACACAAATGTATAGCTAATTAAAAGAAAAACTAAAAAGCAGATTACCAAGTTCAAATTTTTTTAGGAAAAAATATTGATTAAGTTAATGTGTAAAATTTTTACCTTTTTTCTGCAATAATTTATTTGAATGGTTCTCTTTTTGAAATAGAGTAGGTGCATATACGTTTGTCCGACACATCCCCGAAATGCTCTATAGGGTTAACATATAAGGAATATGGAGGAGTATTTAGAATATTTTGGGCATTACAAAGAACTATTCTCGTTTAGTAATTTCTTTAAATTTTACTTTCTTCGAAAGATGATGGGTCCAAATAAGTTTATCCAACACAAATGCTCTGATGGGTTGAGATCTGGTGACTATGGAGGAGTGTTTAGAATATGTTGGGTATTATAAAAGATCCATTCCCTGAAAATATATGCCTCTTGGTTTTTTTTTTTGTTACATCGGTGTAACACCAAGGAAAACAAAGGCAAGCACTAAGGAGGCGTTACGTGCTATCTACCTATGCAATAAGACTTTCGGAAAAAGATGTCAAATCATCCATTGGATGAATGCGGCGGTCATTTGAACTATTCTAATATATGTTAATATGGATTAGTGGAAGGCTGTGTATGTAAATATCATGCTTCCTAAACTCGTGAAGGTACAGAGATTGGCCTATCTGGGAATAACTGGAGCCAGTAGACCGACACCGGAGGAAAGGCTAGAGATTATGCTGAATATTATGTATTCATAACGATCATGGCATGATTTGCGGAGAATTCTTCGAAAACAATTCTTAAAACAAAACAATTCTTCGAATAGCAGTTCTTTGAATAACAATAACCATAGAGGTTTTCAACTTTAGCGGGAAATAATCAGAGGTTTTCAACTACAGCAGGGAATAATCATAGGTTTTCAACTATAGCGAGGAATAACCATAGAGGTTTTCAACTATAGCGGGGAAGAATTGTTTTCGAAGAATTGTTATTCGGAGAACTGCTATTCGAAGAATTGTTTTTTTGAAGAATTGTAAGGATGGCTCTCCATTTAAGGGAGTCATGTGGTCTAGAACAAAGCACTTGCGGAGAAACCACAATTCTTGGGTGGGGCACAATCTACAAGTGGGTGGGGCACATAATGGAAGCGAATTTTAGGGGAAATTTTGTAACCAGAATACCTTCCAGGGAATACTGGTCAAAAGACTCTGAAAAAGACAGGGCTGACATATCAGTTTATACTAGTGGCTAAAAGATGGAAAAGGAGACAGCATCAGCAGTTTACTCAGAGGACGTTGATATTCAGATATCAGGCCGAGATTCATGCAACTCACTTCATAATGAAAAGAATTGGGGAACGACACATGGTTCCACCAACCGTTTATATTTTGCGACAGTTTTGCAGCTCTCACGGCTTTGGAAGTCAAAATATGAAAGGGAATGTATTGGGTCTCTCAACGAAATCTAATAACACTTCTTTAGAGAGCTATGGGCTCCATGACATAATGTGATTACAGGGAATAAGTTGTTCATGGAGGGCTTTGAATCAGTGGAGTGGACACCGATCTTTTTGTATGAGCTGACCTTTAGTGGATGTCGTATTCGACAAGCTGACTTTTAGCAATATTTCCCAAACCCTATGGGCCTTGATAAATCCAAAGGGAATTAAAAGTCTCCTTGAATTTGGAAAGGGAAAGTCTCCCAAATTATAGGACTGCTCACGAGATACTGTAGGATAGTCGAATGGCCGAAAGCATATGTGGCCTAGGGGCAGAATTCTGTAGGAAGTGTGTTTATGTTACTGCATGATTACCCAGTATTGAAGCAAGTGCACCTTAGATATCTAGAGCAAAGATTCTTTGTTAAGCCAGACTGCATAGTAGATGATCCTCTGACCAATTTTGCGGAGTTCATATGGAGATATAGGTGATACAGGGTGAGAACGTAATGTACCATCTTTTCTATTTTAAAATCCTTCCTATCATCGTTCTAAATCTATCACAATGGGCCATAGGGCCTCCGAAAGCTCCGAAACTACCCACCTAACCTAACCTATATCAGTATTGACATTTTTCTTTAATTTTGAAGCTATATCAGATGAGATTTTAATTATTTTTGTTGACTTTCTCGCAATATTAAATCTAGTGTGGGCCAAAAGTCACCATGGAGTTTACAAATTTAATAACTTTTTCGTTTATATATTTTTCTTTTTTTTTTCAGATTATATAAAAAGCAACTGGCAAATAAATAATGGAGAGATTCACATCTAAACAAAGAACCAGAATAATATAATTTTATAATTTAAATCAACGATCAGTTCTTTTAACGCAAAGTGCATATCTTCGCAATATTACCGTCAGAATTGCGCCCTCTGAGGCAATGATTCCTTGCTTAGTATAGCGTCACCACCAACATGGCACTGTACGAGATTTGCCTAGAACCGGTAAACCATGCTTAATTCTCACTACGGAAAATATTGAACGTGTAGAACAAAGTGTTAACGAAACGAAAATGCTCTAAAAAAGCCCATCATTATGAAGCTCAAACGGGGGTCCTTACTTAGTATAAGAGTTCGATCAAAGGGGAGATGTGTAAACATTTAGTAATTATGGCACTTTTTGAAACTCAAACAGAAGCGTCATCTATGTATCACTTACAGCAAACAACTGCGGGGACTCTGATCATATAAAAAAATGTTATTATTTCAACTGCTTAATTTTGAATTCTTCGTTTTTCATTTTTCGTTTTTCATTTTTCATTTTTTATTTTTCATTTTTCAAAACGCTCCCTCATTTTATCTCCAAACACTTTTTAGTAAAATCGTGCCTTCATTTTATCTCTGTATTTGTGATTCAATCAGAGTTCAGAAAAAAACACACACTGAATAAAAAACTCGTATATATATGTAAACAAACATAACTTAGACCAACACACACATATTTTTATTTTCATATCAATTATGTTTGTTGTTAAATTTTCTTCGGTGCCCAACACAACCATGACTGTGTTCGTTTTAATATTTCGTTATTTACACGAACATTTTTGAATCACGTACTTTTTGTTTCAATCACACATAAAGCACACATTTTTGAGTGTTGCTTTATTTGAAGTTCATGTTCTGGTACGTGTACTGAAAAAATAAACAGAACATGTACAATAAACAGGTTCGAGTTCAGTTATATTTTAAGTCGTGTTGTGGCTCGTGTAGTAAGAAAAACAGAACATGTACAATAAACAGTCGTCGTGTTTAAAATATAACTGAACTCGAACCACAACACGGCTTAAAATATAACTGAACTCGATCCTGTTTACTGTACATGTTCTGTTTTTTTTTCAGTACACGTACCAGAACATGAACTTCAAATAAAGCAACACTCAAAAATGTGTGCTTTATGTGTGATTGAAACAAAAAGTACGTGATACAAAAATGTTCGTGTACATAACGAAATATTAAAACGAACATAGTCATGGTTGTGTTGGGCACCGTAGAAAATTTAGAAACGCACATAATTGATATGAAAATAAAGATATGTGTTGGCTGCTTTTGAACAGAACATTGTGTGTTTCATGTGTGTATTTTCTGAACCTTGGATTCAATTGTGAAATACATATATTTTTCCCCCTGAGCGAATAGGTTTTTACACATCAAAAATTTCCATTTTGTATATTTTATAATCTGAAAAATAAAAAAATGTATAATGGAAAAAGTTATTCAATTTTTAAAGCCCATCGTGACTTTTGGCCCACCCTATACCTATTCCTTTGTGATTTTTTACATTTTAAAACTTTTATAATAAAACTTCTTATTCTGTAAAAGTTTATATAATTAAAATTACTAGCAGACTCCAGTGCTCGAAATTCGAGTGCAAAGTCTAGGCAACTTTGTTGTTCAACTTAGCCAAACCAACACTTTTTTTGTTGTGTTTTTTTTTAAAGCTAGTCAGACTTATGTTTTCTTTAGTGTGAATAAAAATTCATTTATTTTACAAGTTTTTCCGACATTTCGTCTATTATTTGTTGACTTTCTCAAGAGACGAAGTAACATAAATATTTTTAAATCACATTTAAATTAATTCTATTTTACATTAAACACAAAATACAAAATATTAAACATTTAACATAAAATTTTTTTAATAAACACGGTTTATTGTTATTGTGAATGAAGAAAACAAACTTACAAACACATTAACAAATTTAATAAACACACCATAGAGTTGTATAATTTTATGTATGTATTAGTAGCAACTTTTAATGCAATTTACTCAAAATACAGGCAAAAATATTAAAATCTTTAATTCTGGTGAACAGCTAAAAAGAAATACCTTTCAAAATATATACGTTTTGTCAAAATCGGGATAAAAAGGTAGAACAAGACATCGGTCACAAGAAATCGCCTAGCCTATTAATATTATTGAATAAGTTGTTTTAAATCATGTTAGCCTTGCACAATATTATGGATTATTTTTTTTCGTATATGTATTATCAAAATTTATTTTACTTTAAAATGAATTATAAAAGGAAAGTAATCAAACAGTCGCTAATGTTATAAGAAATTGTAGCGAAGACTTTCCGTTGAGACAACCCCTAGGAAGTGGCAAAAAAGGCTTTAAGGTAGGACTCAAATAGTGCAAAATACTGAAACTCCAATAAGAATATCGAAGAAAATGAAGGTATTAAATCTTCAGTGCAATTTCATCCACAAGTATGGATACTGCATTGTGGACGATGATATATACTTATGACTTCTCACAGCAACCAAGAGTTGATTTTTATGTAGCTGATCCTAGAATATCCGTGAACAATTTAACAAAAAAAACGAAGTTCCTGAAAAGGTTTTTATTTTTGGGAAAATAATCAGTTCGTATGTGGCAACGGCTACGATTAAATAATGCTTCCAAACGAAACTATTTGCACAAATTCCTAAAAAAAAAAAGCATTAGAGATCCACGTTTTTTTGGCCTGATCTTACATCTTGTCATTACAGGAAATTGGCTACAATCTACCCAACTGCCCAGAAAGATATTGGGCTCTTGTAAACAGAGTGATGGACTGTGTCCAGTAAAATGATCACTGAAAGTATTATAATTAAAATGATAAAGATCATTAAAATGATAAAGATCGTTATATAATAAAATTATAAAACACGGAGGGCACGCCGTTAACGCTAAATGTAAGTTTAGCAAAAACAAATTGTTTTTCTTGTTTTTTCAAGACAAAAACAAACATGTATATTGTAGTATGCAATGTGTACTGGTATACAATCATATTTGTTTCAAAGTTGTTTATATTTAAGTTTGTTATATTGGAAGAGGATTAAATAGTATAACTCTTTGCTTGAATTCTCATTTGGTTGTTTTCAGCAAATATATATGAATTTAACTTTTTACCAAACAATCTACTGCTTTTGGTTACTGATGAGGGTTGGTGGCTCTTCCTGAAACAGCTGTATTACCTGTCATGCAGACTATATCAGACTAGATCAATTTTTTGAAACAAATGTGCCAATGTATTTGCTTTATTTGATCTTGAGCCTGAATAATTTCAAACTCAATCGTATTATAAAAGCGCTTGCGGGAGTTATTTCTTAACAAATTAAAAACGAATTATTTTGAAAATAATATACAATATGTTAATTAAGATTCCCACGAAGTAACAAGTTGTAATTGGTGTTAGCATCGGCAATGTCGTTTAGTAGTTATTGCAATTTATTTGTGTGATAATTTTATATGCAGAATTCTTAGTATCAGAATCATATTCGGAATTGATTAAGTGGTGTCGTTGCGATTAAAATATGTATGTATGTTCAGACCTAGCACCTAGTTGAATTCATGGTGTGAACGAATAAATTCAATAAGAGGGTGTCTGCAATTGGAATGGAAGTTCAGTGTTTGAAAAGTACTTTTTAAACTGTCTTTTAAATTCCAATATTGTAGCTGGTTCTTGATGAACCCGTTCTAGCTTTTACTAACACGAATTATAGCTTGATAAAATTATATAAAAGTAAAATGTCTTGCTGGCTATTATTGAACAGTATTATAATATTTTATATACATACATACATATCTACATAAATCACAAGTAAGTCAAACTTAATTAATAATAAATAGTTTTAATGAATGCAATGGAAAGTGGCATATGTTCGACTGCATTTTATATTTATAAATGGTATTTAAAATTCCATTGACATATGTTGTAGAACTAGAATTTTGCTAAAAGTGCTAGTTTTGTTATACAATGACAACAACAAACAAACAAACAACAACAACAAAACATTGCAACAAGTTACCCTTGGAACTTTATAACAACATGAATCTGAAGCATTAACACTCGAAACATTACAAGAGTAACATATATTAATGTGTACTGAGTAAAATCTAGAGTATCTATTCGGTGTTGTAATTATTTCTAAATTTTAAGAAAAAAAAATGCAAAAGCTTATTATTTTATTTCTCAAATTAAAAACCTTGATCACGCATCTAAACCATTAAAATGCATGACACCTTACTACAGACACAGACATGTTTAGTGTTTAAAATAATGCTGAATCTAGTAAATTTTCAAGTTTAAATATACGAGAGGTACTTGACAAAAAAAGATATATTAAAATTGTAACTATTTCATACTTTTCCATTGAGAATATTGGCTTTATCATTGCGATTGTAACATTTATAGAAGAAGCTCTTTTCCTTATAATAATCAATATCTGTTTGATGAACTGTTTTAAGATTTGAATAACTTATTGTTAGTTCACAAACCTATGTGAAGATTCAAAAAAAAATAAAGATGAATTACAAAAAAAAAAAAAAAAGTGAAAATAAATAGAGGTTAATATATTATAGAGGTCCATGGATAGTTCCGAATATTATTAACTGCAGGGAGTGTGGTAAAATTAAACCTTCCTGTATACCTTTCTACCAGAGTTCAGAAAAAAACACACACTGAATAAAAAACTCGTACATATGTATAAACAAACATAACTTAGACCAACACACACATATTTTTATTTTCATACCAATTATGTTTGTGTTTAAATTTTCTTCGGTGCCTAACACAACCATGACTGTGTTCGTTTTAATATTTCGTTATTTACACGAACATTTTTGTATCACATACTTTTTGTTTCAATCACACATAAAGCACACATTTTTGAGTGTTGCTTTATTTGAAGTTCATGTTCTGGTACGTGTACTGAAAAAAACCACAGAACATGTACAATAAACAGGTTCGAGTTCAGTTATATTTTAAGTCGTGTTGTGGCTCGTGTAGTAAGAAAAAACAGAACATGTACAATAAACAGGTTCGAGTTCAGTTATATTTTAATTCGTGTTTAAAATATAACTGAACTCGAAACGCACATAATTGATATGAAAATAAAGATATGTGTTGGCTGCTTTTGAACAGAACATTGTGTGTTTCATGTGTGTATTTTCTGAACTTTGCTTTCTACATACATACATACATATATAAATAAGAAACTATTCTATGGAATAATTTATAATTCCTTTCAAACTACATTAAAATATAAGCTGAACTATTTTATTTTTTTATTTTAAATATTAAAATTTCGTATAAATGAAAACATCAAAAGGGTACTACAAGTTCGTTATAAACTGAAAAATGGCAATTGTGTTAGTTTTTATTTTTTTTTAATTTATTTCATTTACTACTGTTTTTTTTTTTTTTTTTTTTTTTTGTTGACAAATCACAACCAACTGCAAGATATAAAGATGAAAAAATTACTTTGTATTTAAAATTATACGTAAGTGAACACAACATACTTAACCGTAAAACAGAAGTTAAAGAATATAAATGTAGAATTTTCACTTGAGCCAGACAAATAAAAAGAAAAAATGCAGTCATACATTAAATTGAAATTGAATAATTTAAAGTTTAGTCTATATTTTATGATATTTGCAAATAAACTAGAAAAAAAACACTATGGGGAAGGTAGACTTGGAAGGAAACACACTATTCCGATTGTGCAAAGCTATGGGTGATTGAACCAAACAATATTTGGGTCTAATTTCCGATTAAAATGGATGTATAAAATTCGATTTTATGGCGTGTCATATTCCAAGTTAAATGATCGATTAAATTTTGGTATATTTGTTTTTTTTTTTTTTCAAAAGTCAACTAATTGAAAATGTGGGTTTTCGTGATTGATCGCGGAAACGAATAAAATTTGAGTGCTATTCGAATAATTCGCAAATTTTAAATAGGTTTGATATGTGAGACAAATCGATTACTTTTCGATTTTAGTTGTGATGAAAATTGTATCGGTTTCATATTCCATATTTGTTTCAATTTCTTTTATCTATAATACTAGATGTAACCCGGTGTGCTTCGCTACACCCTCTCCCTTCCCCCCGAATCGTTATGAAAGGGCTCACGCAAAGTCCCAGGGCTCTCATTAATACAGGAATTTAGATATATCACATTTAATATTAAGTTTGTGTAGAGGTGCCACGTGCATTTGTCCAATCCCGCCCATTTTTTTGTCTGACTACTCACGTTAATAATAGATGACCTGCGACAAATTTGCAAAGCTTTCTGTATCATATTAATATATATGATACTTAAAATTTACTTTGTAAGGGAGGTGCCACGCCCGCTAAAAATATTTAAAAAAAATTACAGCCTGAGCACTCCCATATCCGCAGTAAGACCCTGTGAAAATTTCAGGAAGGTCAGATGAGTAGTTGCGGAGATTACCACCTACAAAGGAACAAACAAACAAACAAACACATATAACCTCTTTATTGTGTTAGTATAGATTATTAGCATAGATTTTTTATTCGAATACTTGCTGATATACAATGTTTTTTTCATTCGGTACAACAATTATCAGATTTTTCGGCGTTCCTACCCTGGAGCAAGGAACATGTAGCTGCCCATGAGAAGAAGATGGATTATCAAAATTAGATCTGGCAACACAACTATTGGCCTTGAACTTAGCGATATATTTCCACGACAAATCACACTGATAACTAATGTACTTAACAAAAGACTGTTGCTTTCGTAGTACTTCATATTATTTATATAGGAGGTGTCACGCCCACTAATCCCATCCCGCCCAATTTTTATTGGACTACTCACATTAATATCTGATGGACTCGTGCAAAATGTCGAGTCTTTCCCTTTCATAGAACACCAGTTATATGATATTAGATATCTACTTTGCATGGGCGGTGCTATGCCCACTGCTATGATCACGCCCATTTTTTTGTTCGACTAATCATACAAAGAACCTATGGGCTCATGCAAAGCCACAAAGCCCTCTCGTTCACAGTACTCCAGATATATGACATTAAATAGTTACTTTGCATGGGGAGTGCCACGCCCATTGGTGTAAACCCGCCAATTTTTTGTCAGACTACTCATACTTAAATCTGAAGGTGTCGTGCAAAGTGTCAAAGCTTCCCTTTTTTAATACACCAGTTATATGATATCATATATTTACTTTGTACGGGCGGTGCCACGCCCACTGCTCAGATCACACCCATTTTTTTGTCTAACTAATCACATGAATAACTTATGGGCTCACACAAAGTCCCAAGACTCTTACTATAACAGTGCTCCAGATATATGGCATTTTATATTTATTTTGTATTGCAGGTGCCACGCCTATGGGTCCGATACTGCCCATTTTATGTCCGACTACTCACATTAATAATAGGTGACATCAGACTAATTTGAAAAGCTCTCTCTATCACAGTACTCGAGATATATAATATTGAATTATTACTTGTATGGGAGGTACCACGCCCACTTGTCCGATCCCCCCATTTCCGGCGTAGCTACTAATATTAACAATCGGTGACCTCACACAAATTTGCAAAGCTCTCCCTATCATAATACTCAATATATGTATATGATATTAAAAATTTACTTTGTGTGGGAGGTGCCACGCCCACTAAAAATATTTAAAAAATTATAGCCTATAGCACTACCCATATCCTCAGTAAGACTCTGTGAAAATTTCAGGAATATCGCATGGGTAGTTACGGAGATTACCTCCTACAAACAAACAAACAAACAAACACACATTACCTCTTTATAATATTAGTATAGATTAATAGGCTAGGCGATTTCTTGTGACTGATGTTTTGTTCTACCGTTTTATCCCGATTTCGACAAAACGTATATTATTTGAAAGGTATTTCTTTTTAGCCGTTTTGCAGATTTACAGATTTTAAAATTTTTTCCTTTATTTTGAGTAAATTGCATTTAAAATTGCTACTAATACATACATAAAATTATACAATGCTATGTGTGTGTTTATTAAATTTGTTAATGTGTTTGTAATAAAAATGAGTTTCTTTTTTGTTTTGATTTGTGAACTGGCTATAATTGATTAGCATAACTTTAGGGTCGTTATTTAATGAAAAAATAAAATTTCCTAGAATCTGCACTCGAATTTCGAGGGCTGGAATCTGCTAGTTTGTCTAAACACATCAATTCTGTTATAATGCAAATTATACGCTATCAGCTGTTATAATGCAAATTATACCTTTTTTTGAACAAATATTATTTAAAGACGGCTTTTGTTTTAATATCTTCTTAGATATTAATTAATCACGAGAAAAGGAATGAAAATATGGCATTCCTAGAGTTGATGGATGCATTGATGGGTGCATTGATAGCACCCACTTCGAACTTGTTAAATAGGATCATTTGTATTTTAATATGAAAAGCTATTACAGCATGAATATTCGAACACGGAATTTTTTTTTAAACTCTTTCTTTTAACTCATACTCTTTGTCTGCCTTTCTGTCTGTCGTGGGGAAACCCCATTCCCCCTTATCCAATTGATCTGAAAATTGGCCCATGGCCTTGTTGTGACGATAGATTAATTTTGGAGTAGTCACGCACAGTCACGGAGAGATTAAAATGCCACTTCCCCTCATCCAATCGACCTGAAACTTTGTCCATTGACTTGTGATCAAAGATTAATTTTAAAATAGTCACGCAAAGTCACGCACAGTCACGGAGAGATTCAAAAGTGCCCCGGTAGGAGAGTAGGTAGCGTGCTCGTCTATCATGCGGGGGTCGTGGGTTCGATTTCCACCAGAGGCTTTGGTCTGTCGCTGCAAAAAAGAAAAAAAAATTAACACACTACTCCCTCTTTCCTCCTTAACCTATTTTCCTGGGATCAACACAATACACTGCATCTGTAGGAGGCATCCCCTGAGTGTTAATTAATAAATAATAAAAAAAAAAACTGCACGAACTTAAAAACAGCAAAACTTTCAACTTTAATAAAGAATTTTTATTTTATAAAAAGTACAAAAATTCCGAATTCGAAGAAAGTACCGCGAATTAATTTCAGATGTGTGACTACAACATGAATGTAGTAGCAGTAGATGCAACACGACCAGGGTCAATACATGGTTCATTTGTTTGGTAGTTAAGTGTTTCAAAAGATTTTTATCGAACCAGATATTGAATCATTTGTATTTGTATTACATTGATCTAAGTATAGACTCATTTCAAAGCATTTTAAACAAAGTTCAAGCACATGGAAGAAATGTCATTGAGGGAGTAATAGGCATTTTGAAAAACAGGTTCAGGTTCCTATCACGGGAGTTATGGTATAAGCCATCTAAAGTACTTGAAATAATAAATGATGATGTATATTTCATAATATGCGTAATTTTTACAAAATGGAACAACAACTAATAATGGATAACACTATAACAGAATAATTTGATTCTGGATAAATTGATACTAGAAATGCAATAGCAGACAACGAAACAAGTAGAAAACTCGATACCACGGTTTATTGACAAATTACCTTACGCGCAATTCCCCAAAATTTAACTTCTTTTGTCAAATATAAAAAAATATTAAATTTAAAAATTAAATAATGTTTTGAAATTAAACTGTTATTGATTATTATTAATAATAATCCAGTAAAATGACACATTATTTTTCATTTGCGATTTCGTAGCACTCCCATTACGCCTATCAAATAAAAAATCATAAAATGCAAAAACTATGAAGCAACTAATAGGGAATATAACTTTTTCGAAACATCAGTAATACTACTGTTTGTTGGACCAATGCAATTGAGATCATTTGCAATAGTTTGCAAAAGCTTTTCGATGTCGTGTCTATTACAAATCCTTTGGCTAATTGGGGATGTGTTTCTATAAAATCAATCGTCACATTCTCTTGTCGCATATTTATATACTTTCCCCTCAAATTATTAATACACAGAAATCATAGTTGTTCTATGTATAGGCGAAGAAATTCATCAGGATCGCGGTTTACAGCATAAAATTCATTTTTTTCCATTTTTCCAAAAATAGCAAAAGTTTTCTCAATGGATTTGTCCAAAAAATTTGCAGGAGTCTTTTGCAATTTAACGTTTTTGTAACTTGATATGATATTGAAGAGACTTCTTGGTTAACCTCCGTATATTTTTGTGTCATTTATTTCGATTTTGGAACAAGTTGCGGAAGATATTCTGGTTTTATTTTAAACGTTTATTAATAAAATAGTCTTGACATATAACAACATAAGTTTAGGAAAGAGTTTCAAAAAACCACTATAAACATCCGTATTAAAATTTTGTTATTCATAATTTATAAAAGGCAAGCACTTTAATTCCACACTAGCAGAAATTCGAAATTCGAGTGCAAATTCTAGGAAATTTTTATTTTTTTAATTAAACAAAATATTGATCCTAAAGGCATCCTAATCAATTTTAGACAATTCAAAATTCAACACCTTTTTTTTGGTTTATGTCCAAAATAATTTTTCAATTCAACACAATCATTATTGTGCATGAAGGAAAAAAACTAATTCTTTTTTTACAAACACATTAACAAATTTAATAAACACACACATAGCATTGCCTATTTTTATGTATGTATGTGTTAGTAGTAACTTTAACTTTTCCAAAAAAGTTTATAAATTTAAAAAAGTCTGGTAGACAGTTAAAAAGAAATACTTTTCACATAAAATACGTTTGTGTCAAAATCGGGAGAAAACTATTGAACAAATCATCGGTCACAAGAAGTCGCCTTACCTATTAATATTATAGTTAATTAAACAGTTGCTAAAGGGTGATTTTTTAGCTATTATCTTTTTGGCAACACTGGTTTAAACAGCTGACGCACGTTTCGTTTCGTGTCAAACATCTTCAGTTTGGTCTATAATTTAACAATGAATCGTCTTACAAACGAACAACGCTTGCAAGTTATTGAATTTTATTATCAAAATGCGTGCTCTGTTAAGAAAGTTCATCGCGCGCTTCTTCCATTTTATGGTCAGTTTAATCGACCCACTGAAGCGGCTATTCGGGCTATTGTGACTAAATTTCGCACCAAATTTACATTGTTGGACATTAAACCACCAACACGCTTACGTAGAGTGCGAACTGAAGAAAATATCGCAGCTGTGTCGGCCAGTGTTAATGATGACCATCAATTATCGATTCGTCGATAACGTAACGTAACTGTGAATGGTGAGCGCTACCGAGAGATGATATCCAACTTTTGTTTGCCCAAAATGCAAGAGCTTGACTTGCATGACATGTGGATTCAACAAGACGGTGCCACATGCCACACAGCACGCGCAACAATGGACTTATTGAGAGGCGAGTTCGGTGAACATTTTATTTCACGTTCGGAACCGGTCAATTGGCCGCCTAGATCGTGCGATTTAACGCCTTTAGACTATTTTTTGTGGGGCTATGTTAAAGCTCATGTCTATACAGACAATCCTTCTTTAATTGACGCATTGGAAGACAACATTGAAGCATTTATTCGTGAGATACCGGCCGAAATGTTGGAAAGAGTATGCCAAAATTTGATTAAGCGGATGGGCCATTTGAGGCGCAGTCACGGTCAACATTTGCATGAAATAATCTTCAAACATTAAATTATATGGACCGTACTATCGATTCAAATAAAGATTTCATGCATTTTTCTGAATTTTATGTGTTTTTTTTTTGGAAAACTTTCCTATAGCTCTTAAAAAATCACCTTTTAGTTCCAGGCAAAACACTTTTTATTCAACAACATAATCGTCCATTAGCTCAAACCATCACCTTTCGTCATGGATTATTCATCTTTTCCCCAATTTTTTTATTCCCTCTAAATAATACAATCTGTCGAGATTCTCAAAATGGCAGTTTGTTTGAGCCATGTTTTCATTTCCAACACAGTAAATAGCTCCGGAGAATAGTATTATTGAAGCAGCAATTTGTACTGCAATTCTTGAAATTTGTCCATTGTTATTATGCGCGTGTTCAGGCGGACAATGTCTTCCATTTCTTCTAGGTTCATATCGTCGTTGAACCGGTCTACTAGTTTGGAAGAATATTCGAAATTGACTGTTTTTTTAATGCGAATAATCCTCCGTGCATTTCAAAAATCTTTCGCCATGACATGTTGGTTGCCAAACTTACTTTAGAAGTTTCAGTGAACTGATCCGTCCGAAAATTACGCTATATCAATTGTTGTTTAGTCTCTGGTCTGTTATGATGTATCCATGTTTCGTTCACCTCTCATATTTGTTCCATTCAACCGATTTCTACGATTTAAGATTGAAACCCCTTTAGAATGTCAGCAAATCATTTCGACTATAAATAAGTAACTCAGCTGACCTATTGGGGACATGATCGTATTGTCCACAGACGCAAACATGGACATATATCATGAATATATGTACATATTTATGGGGCCCAGATTTTTTCTAATTATTTCAAACGTAATGACAAACTTATAATGTGACCTCTGCACACTGGAGTGGAGGGTATAAAAAACCAGCCTTGTTACAGTAATATATATAAACGTTGGAAGATTTTATTTAAACCTGTACTCTAAATCCCAGTTTTTTTAGTGGCATACCTTCATCGTTTTCCATTTAATATACATAAAAGTCATTTGAAATAGTTTAGCCATTGACAGTTTCTAGTTATCAGGTGTTTATAAAGTTAAACACGACAGTAGCAGTAGTATATTACAATAATTTATTTGTGCATACAACCAACTGTCCTGTAACTTCTGTTAAAATGTTTTAAAAATATTTTCTCGACTACCACATACACTCGTAAAATGTCTTGACTCATTCATAAATTTAAGCAGTACATAAGAAAATATATAAATTTTATTGCACTAAACGCATCAATTATAGCTGGAGAAGAATTTAAACACTTCAATTAAACGAGTAGAGTCTCTAAAAGTTGTTACTTTTAAATTGTCCAAACATGCAATGAAGTAAATCTGAGAAATCAAATATGTTGTAATGATTATGTGTGGTTTTTCTTTGGATTTCATGTAAAAAAAAACAATTTATTGAAAGTTTTTTTTAGTGATTTTGTAATAATATCTTCAAAAAATCATGAGCATTAGGTTTTCTTACTTTTCATAACTCTAATAAAATAATACCACATTGTTGGAATTTATGTAATATCTTAATAATACGTGTATAAAGGGGAAAGTGGCTGAGACTTGTAATTAAAGTAGAGAACATTAAGGATCTTATTGTTATAGAAGCAATCAGCAGTTCCAAGATTTTTGTATACAAACTTTGAGTTCAAAATATAACTCATAGGTTTATATCGTTTCTACTCTACTAACAAATAATAATCATACGCCCTGAATATGATACGTCACAATAAGGATCTTATTCTTATAAAAGCAATCAGAAGTTCCGATAATTTTGTATACCAACTTTAGGTTCAATGGTACAAAGTCGATAATATGTTGATTCATTGCTTCGTTAAGTTTAAAATCTTATCTTATAAAATTCTATAATAAATACAGAAACTGTGCATATCGTTTGTAATTTGTTGCGCTAGATATAACTTTCTGCATTCAAAGAGATTGAGTCCTCTCATTTTCCCACTTTGTATGCAAATTCAGTTGTCTATCATTTTATATTTCCATGCATGATTTTTCACGAAATCACTATACATGCATAAATAACTAAAGGTTTTCTTCAAATAAAATTGCAAAATATTAATTTTTCATTTATGTTTATCAACAACGTATTGGAGCTAGTTAGTATGTATGAGTAAACTGTGCTTAAAAGCCTCGAAGGAAATAATCCATATTTAACTGTATATACATATTAAGAGTTGTTTCTTTGGCGGGCTTTTTTCGGATCGAAAAATAGATTGTTTTTACTTAGCTCGTTGGAACAGGCGATGAATTTTGAACAATTGTTCGGTTAGTCGATGAATAAAAATAAAATTTTTCGAATATTTTTTTAGACAAAACTAGTAAAAATTCACACCTTAAAAAAACAAGAACAAGTTAGAAAGGTATAGTCGGCCTACACTGACTATACGATAGCCTATACCATGTGTTTAGCGACCCTATCTCTTTTGTCCAACTAATTAGACAAAGAAAATAATTATAAACCAAATTTGAGTGGCATTGATATTAATTTGTTTGCCTTCGGATATGAAAAAGTTCATATCGGATACTAACTATATTTACATGGGGACTAGTTCGAAAAATGGATCCTGACTATATATTTTACATTTTGCAAAGGCATATACAAACCAAATTTGATAGATTTAAGTGAAGATCGGGAATCAGCTTCATCAGCTATAACCAATAATTTTCCTATAAGCTTTATTTTTGGACTACTGATAAATGGATGCAATAGGCACACACAAGCTCAATTTGACCGAGATCTATTATAATTTGGATATGATAGCAATTTAAGTCGATTTCACAAGGGTCATTTGTATGGGGACTTGGTCTTAACATGAACCGATTTTCACCAATTTCAACAAAGTTTATGCCATAGCCGATAGAAGCTTATATACTAAATTTCGTTAAAATATATTCATACTTGCGACCTGTAGTTTGTTTATAAGCTTTACATGGACACACAGACGGACGGACGGATGAACAGACGAACTTACGGACATCGCTAAGTTGACTCAGAAGGGTCTAGATCAAATATTTTCGATAGTTACAAGCTTCAGCACAAAGTCATTATTCCCTGACCATATAGTGGTATAGGTCATACAAATATTTCAAGTTTGGGCAAAAAAATGTACCATATAGGGTACAAAAGCATAAATAGTACTGATGTATGTTTCATCTAATACTAAAAATATCACTCATAAGTTTATATTGCTTCTATTCTACTAACAAATGATAATCATACGGCCTGAATATTTTACGTTATTAACAAAATTGACAGAAAATTTAAATTTTTTTTGAAAATTTTATTTGATTAACTTAGTACAACTTGATTTGCTGGAGCTATTTGCTGAAGAACGAAATGAAAAATAATTCATGGTTTTTAAGTAATATCTAAAAAACTAAATAAACAAAACTTACTCAACAGTGTATTTCGGCTTTTGGTGATGAGGCATTAAACCAGGCCACCGTTATTCGATGATTTGTAGAACTAAATATTGGCCATCGTTTTGTCATAGCATGGGAGTCGTACGAAATTTAACTTTTTTAAGGAAACATCATGAAAGACCTTCCTGGAATGGAGACATGACTAGGCATTATTTCCATTTGATAACACCCAAATTAGCTTTTTCTCAAATGCATATATAATCAAAATTTTAAAAAATGTATCAAATATTTTTGTTTCTACATAGAATTAAGTAAAGATCAGAAAACGGCTTCCTATGGACTATAACGAAAAGTGGCCCAACAGGGTAATTTTGGACTACTTATTTTTATCGATATATATGATAATATGGATCTCACAACAATTTTAGTCAGTTTAAGAGGGGTAAACTGTATGGGGGCTAAATCCAAAGAAGCATCGATTTTCACCAATTTCAATAGCGTCGTCCGGTAGTAGATAAAAGATTATATACTAAATCTCATCAAACTATATTCATATTTTCGATCTGTAATTTGATTACAAGGCACTGACGTTTGGACGAACAGACAGACAGACAGGCATCGCTAATTCATCTCAGGAAAAATAATTCTGAGTCGACCGCTATAATAAAAGGTGGATCTAGGTGAAATATTTTTGGTAGTTTCAAATATCAGCACATACTCAGTGGAACCGAACCCAAGGAAACGTCACATAATGAAACCGAAGCCACCATAAAAGCTACTAGTGAAGATGTCGGAAAACCGGACGCGAATGCCCCGAAGTGCGTCTGGAGAAAAGTGCGACCAAAGGCCAAAAATAGAAGTAAACTGATCAGACCTGATGCTCTTTTCATTCAAATTTGCGGAGACACGTCCTGTGCGGATATTACTAAGCAAGTTAAATGTGATCCGAAACTTAATGTTCTCGGGGAGAATGTTATTTATATTAGGAAGACAGAGCGAGGTGAGCTGTTTTTGAAGCTGAACAAACCAACCCTTAACAACACAAACGAATTTAAAAATGCAACTGAAGACGTCCTCGGTTCAGTGGCAGAAGTTCGTGCTCTAACCCATAAAGTACTCTTGGATATAAAAGATATTAATGAGGTGATCAACAAAGAAAATGTTTATGAAGTTCTCGCTAATATTTCAGAAGAGCTCAAAACATTGCAGGCCTATGGATGTACTCAAACTGCTACCATTGCTTTAAGCTCTGCACTAGCCAGTCTACTTATAAAGATGCCACAGATACGTATTGGATGGGTGGTATGGCGAATACTTGGGAAATTAACACCAAGAAGATGTTTTAGATGCCTAGACTTCGGTCACATGGCTGCTAGGTGTAAAGGCAGAAATGACTTCTTAGGTAGATGCATTCGTTGTGGAGAAGGTGTTCACAAGATTAAAGCTTGCAGAAAAGACTCAACTAGCGCTTGATTGATACTCCCCTATCCTTCAACGATCATTTGCGGTACATAGGTGCTAAGGCATCATAGACGTGCTTGGCGTTGTCGCGGATCATGTCAAATAAAAGAGCTCCAAAGTACCTCCAGAGGAAGTTGTTCGATAGTGTGGGAGAGAGCATTATATTATATACGTCCCCTATGTGGTCGAGTTTGTTGATATACGCTTTATATATGTACCTGATATCTCGTGTGTATAGGCTGGCTGATCTGCGAGTTTATAGCGCATTGCGGGCTATTTCAGATGAAGCAGCACTTTGTCGGTATGATACCCACCGATCTGCAGGCCACGGCTGACGCTACTGATGGAGCGATAGATTAGTGTATAGCAAAGTGGCAAACGCATTAGTCAGCGCCCGATAAGGGAAGGTGGACATACTCACGTAAACCAAACATCCGTACTATGGTAAAACCTTACAGACTGTTAAGTATAATACAGAGAAAAAAAAAATATAACATATACAAATCCTTAAATCAAAAATTTGAGATTATGTATTTAAAAATAATATAATATTGCGTTTAATAATATCACCATTTAAAGAAAAATCAATTAAATTGTATAGATCATTGAAATCATGGCAAATTCTTCTAAATGAATCAGCATCGGCAAACTTTTGACGACAGATTGGGATAAACAGTGGAGTGGAAAAAAGTGTTGACCGTGCCGGAACGTTATTGGAGATGTTGTCCATAAGAAAACTTGAGCATATGTCGCCTCGAATTAAGTTAAATAAAAACATAACATTAAGCATTGTTCTTCGGCTTTTTAAAGACGGCAGTTAAATTTGAGAAAGTCTAATTGTATATGATGGCAGATTGACAAAACTTGGATAAGAACGTCTTAAGCAGAAAAGGAGAAATTGCTTCTGGACCGATTCAATTTTGGCACTGCGAATATTAGATAGTGGATCCCAAATAACAGACCCGAATTCTAAAATAGGTCTTACTAGGGAGATGTACAGTTGTTTGGTAACTGTAGGGTCATTGAATTCCTTTGCCCATCTTTTAATGAAGGCCAGTACACCACGTGCTTTAATAATTATCATCGAAATGTGTTGAACAAACTCTAATTTGGCATCTAAAAGAACACCCAGATCCAGGATTTTATTTACTTGCTCCAACTGGTAATCTCCAAATTTGTAACCAAATTCACCTAATTTTCTAGTAAAGTGCATGTGTTTGCGTTTTTTAAAATTTAATTCCATTAAATTTATGTGGCACCATCTATAAAAATTATTTAGATCATGTTGTAGGTGAATTTGTTCACAATAATTCTTATAGCTTAAGAAAATCTTGACATCATCAGCATACATAAGAACATTTGAGGCTTTTATTATACTTGGTATATCATTTATAAAAAGAGTAAATAAAATTGGTCCAAGATGACTTCCTTGAGGCACACCAGATTTAACTATAATATTCTTTGAAGTAGTATTATGAAAATAAACACGTTGATTTCTGTTGATCAAGTAAGATTTTATCCAGCTTATGCTGTTTGCTGTAAAGCCCATCAAATATAATTTTTTGAGTAAAAGATCATGATTTACTTTATCGAAAGCTTTACTGAAGTCAGTATAAGTATGTAGCCCGTTGACGAAACCCCGATTTACCAAAGTTGTAAGTTGTAAAATATTAGTTGAAATAGAGCACCCCTTACGAAAACCATGTTGTGAGTGTGATATTAAAGAAGAAACCTGATGACAGAGATTATCCGTTAAACATTTTTCAAATAGTTTGGGAATAGCACAAAGCTTAGCTATTCCTCTATAGTTAGCTACATTCGATTTGTTTCCAGATTTAAATAAAGGAATAATGTATGAATCTTTCCATAACGTAGGAAAATGCCCATGTTTAATGGATGAATTAAATAAAATGCATAATGGAACAGCCAAAGTTTGGGCGCAGTTGATTAAAATGCAGCTAGGAATATCGTCAGGTCCTCCGTTAGTTGAATTCTTGAATGTTTTTAAGTTATTTTTGATATCTAAAGTCTTTATAAAAGGAAATGAAATTGATTGATGTTCCATAACTGGAAATGGATATATGTTTGAAATGTCTTATTGACATGTAAATTGCAGTAAATAATTTCACAAACGGAAAATCAAAATTAATCCGAACAAGACCCAAGCATTAATTTTTCTATTCAACAAATCTCCCAAAAGACTGCCAAGACGTCATCTTCTGATTGGAAATAATACCATAAATGTACATAACGATTTCAAAAATCTCGGATTTCTCTTGGACAAAAAGCTTACTTTTAAACAACATATTATGGCTACGTGCCAAAAAGCTAGAAAATCATTTAAAGCGTTATGGCCGCTACTAAATAGAAGGTCATTTTTAAACCCGAAAACAAAAATCTACTCTTCAAAAGTGTTATAAGGCCAATATTTGGAGTGACGCTGCCAACTGCCTCCTAAAACGCTTACAAATTATACAAAACAAATGTCTTAAAATGATAAATAAAAAGCCCTGGAGGTATCCTACAAATCTTCTTCATGAAGAAACAGGTTATGAAAAAATTATCGTTTTCATAACAAGGATTAATAACAATTACTTTGCCAAAATTGAAAATTCCTCTTACCCACTTATAAGAGAATGTAGAGAAATAACGTAAAATTAAAAAGAAATCACCAAATTGAGAATTATATGCTTATAGAGGTCCGTTATTTGTGATAAGCCCCCCATAAGCACATATATATTTTCAGATAGTATTTGAATCTATTAAATCATCTAAAGGTTTTTTTCCACCGATTTTCCGTTAAAAATCATCAAAAAATAAAATAAAAACTATTTAATATCTTTAGATCCTATATATTATTTGTTGCAATGTCTATATGTAAAAATAAGATCGTATATGTGACGCGCAAAAGGGACCTAAGGGTAAAAACCGGTTTTGTTCAGGAGAGCCATTTTAAAGATTTAAATACGTGTATCTTTGGTGTACCATCACTGAGCGTGTTGGTATTGGTCTCATTTGAAAGCGACACACCTCATGACGTCAGGAACGTGTTGGTCAACCTTGAAAACGTGCGTAGGTCGTCCCTACCTCTTGTTTTGTGTAGTTGGTTTTTACTGTTTTCTACCTAGCGCGCTGTTTCCATGAGTTTGATATCAATTTTGCTCGCGTTTTTTCGAATCCAGGTTTATTTTCTGAAATTATTAATTGTGAATTATAATTAATACTCATTTATAATTCTTTTAAATCGTGAATATCACTCTGTTAGTACGAAAATTTCTTCACATAACCTTATTATGTTATTCGCAAAAATAATTTAAAACTGATCACATTCTTACTGACTGTTTTAGGATGAAATGGTGGACGAATTCGAAGAAGTTGATTTACTTTATCGCTTCCCTGATGACGAGGATGATGACGATCACTTCTCAGAATTATCGGATAGTGACTCTGAAGATGATACCGATAATATGTACCTTGATAAATCTGATCTTGATTTACGCGAAGAAAAGGTAGTTGCTCGAATGTATGGTTCAAAAATACCTCCGTGTTGTTCAAATCAATGCAATGAAGTGATCCCTATGAAGATGGCTGTGGATTTTCGTACGTCTTTCATGAATTTAGATAACGAATCCAAAGATTTAATTATTCTCGCACAACTGGCAGCTGACCGTGACGATGCAATGCTCAGGTCAAATGTTGGTGATCGATCGCGAGTTATGAAGAAACGGTACAATCAGATATATTATTTTCGAAGTTTGCCGATATGACGTGATATGTACTTCTTCTTGCATACAATGGGAATTAAACGCTACAAAAATCTAATCGAGCATTACGACAAAAATGGTGTTTATCCCCGCGAACATGGCATGACGAATAAAATTAATCGTACAGATGCTTTAACTGCTTTGGAAAAAAAAGAAATTGTTTCATTTATCTGCCGTTTTGCTGAAGCTGTTGCTATCACTTTACCTGGACGTCAACCAAATCATCGTGATTATCGTTTATTGAAACTTTCAACTACTGATAGTAAGACATCTGTTTACACTAGATACACCAACAGCGTCGATCCGGGTGGTAAAATCGTAAAACTTCGCACTTTCCAAATGCTGTAGAAGAAATATTGTCCCTACGACGTCACTATGAAGCCGGCATACGATTTGTGCGAATTGTGTCGAAATCTTGCAAAAGATGCTGTTAATATAGTAAACGTTACTGAAGTTGAAAAAGAAGCAGCATTGAAGGTGTATTCTGATCATTTGCAATCTGCCAGCACTCAGCGAGAGTACTATAACGACTTGAGAACATTAGTCAAGCCTGATCCAAATACCATGTATTCCAGAGGAGGATTATCTAGTAATATCTATGGATTATGCTCAAAATGTTAGCTTTCCGTCGGGTCCACAGCAAATAGGAACTGCATACTTTAAATCAGGTCGCAAAACAGCAATTTTCGGAATTACAAACGAACGTCAAAATGTTCAACACATCTTCTGTATTGAAGAAAGCGATTCCATTGGAAAAGGTCCGAATTCAGTAATATCAATGCTTGATTACTACCTACGAGAAGTGCATTCAACTAAAAAATTAGTGATATTCGCTGATAACTGTGTTTCACAAAATAAAAACAATGCGATGATACGATATTTACAACACCTTGTCGATACTTCCAGATGTGAGTCAGTTGAATTGAACTTTTTGTTAACCGGACATACAATGTTTTCACCTGATCGTTTATTCGGAGTTTTCAAATCAAAATATGCCCAAACTAATGTCGACTGCTTCATGGATGTAGTTGATTTTGTTAGAAAATCATCTCGTAATGGATTTAATGTTCCTGTACCTATTCGACTTCCAAACTCAAGTGAGCCTGTTGTTGAGTGGAGAAAATGGGACACATGCTTCTCCACTAAATATAAAACTTTAATTGGAATATCGAAATATCATCACTTTGTATTTATTGCTCAGTCACCAGTACAGTGTAAACTGTTTGCGAATTCCGCCAGCATAAATGAAAACATACATCTGAGTAACAATACCAGTTTCGATGACAAACCAATTATAATTCCGTCACCAGGGTTATCGATGAAGCGTCAATGGTACTTGTATAAAGAGATCCGGGGTTTATGTTTTGACGATTCAAAACAAGATTCGGTTGCTCCTCTTCCTTTGGTCTCTGGAAATGGAAACGAAGAGGAAGATTCGGTAGAAGTGGACAATCCTCAACAAGTGGAGGCAGCAGACATTAAGAAGAATTCGAAAAAAAATAAAGGACCTGTACCGTCGAGTTCAAAGGAACCAATTCGCAAGAACCGTCGATTAAAATGATGTTTATATTTTTTTAAATTGTTCATAAGGAAAAAAATAAATAAATATATGAAAATAAATAAATTTTACCGTTAGGTCTCTTTCTATTTGCGCTTAGAATCGTCGACTTCACTTTGATAAAACGCGCATATCTCTGGGAGGGAACACTTTTGGGGCATGGGATCGGACTCATTCAATGCTCAGATGTTGTGCACATAAAAAAAAAGTCAACATTGATTTTTTTTTACCCTTAGGTCCCTTTCTCTATGCGCTGTCACATATGTAAATATCAAATTTGTTAAAATATGTAAATAAAGGAAGAATATGTAATTGAAAAAACCTTCCCGGTTGTTCCACAGGGTTTATTGGGGACATGTATCGAGTCTTTTGATGATTTCTTTTGATGATTGGGTATAATACGGTACTGAAAAAAAGTAAGAGTGTTAAATCAGCCATGCCGAATCTTTGATAGGCTCCACCTGGGTTTTATGTTTAAATTAATATTTCCACTATTTTAAACAAACGTAAACAAAATTTTACAAGTTATTAAAAAAAAAAAAAAACACTGGATTCTTAAGCATTTTTTAGAGGTGTTTCCATATTTTAGGTTATATCTTCGTACACTGCTGCGCGATTTACCCCATTTGAAATACCAATCTGCTTAAAATAATGACAAACAATATTATCCTAGGTTTGCCTACGCATATAGTTTATTTTGAGAATGAGCGTGGTTTCAACAGACGGACGTACGGACAGATGGACATGGCTGTAGCGACTAAAGTTGTTATAAGAAACAAGTATTTACATACTTTATGGTATTTCAAATTCATTTTTCGATGAATTAAAACGGAATGACAAACTTCTGAACAGTGGAGCGGACGGTATAAACCACTTCTTGGATATAAGCGTGTGGCTTTGAAAATAATCAGTACACTGTGTAGGTATGACACAGTATGCCAAAACCAACAAATGATCTGCATGATGTACTTGGAAGCAAAAAGTCTCTTTTTCGAAAAAAAAAGGTGGCAACCATAAAAAAATTTTTTTACCAAAAACTAATAATAAAATAACATATTGATCTAAATAATTCTACACTAATAAAGATTTTATTATTTGCTTGTCGCAAAACATGTGAGGGAACCCTCGTTATAAATATTTTACTCCTACATTTTCAATTACTTGTACAATAAAATACATTAACATGACTCATTCAACGCTGCGTATAGTTCAGACCATCTTTAGCATTAAATTAATTAAAACTATTAGAAAATTTGACAGTTGTCAGCTACTATTGGCCATTAGATAAATAGAGTAATAATGTTGATGGATATAAAATAAAGAATAATAAAAAAAAATATGCTCAATTAATATGAAAATTATTACACATATGTTAGAAAATGTCTGAGTACTAGATACACACGCTAAAAAAGCCAAAAAAAATATATTTAAATGTTTTCTAAAGCCATTTGGGGTCAGTCGGAATTTTCATCTAAGATCAGTTAAATCTTAAACTGTACACGTGAATTTCTTTGAAAAAGTTTTTAAACAAATTTTATGAAAAATATACTTAAGAAAATTCAATGCTGTATGTATGTATTATTAGTTAACTAAACGATTCTAACTAAATCTTGAAAAATGTAGGCTGTTAATATCAATACATTTTGTTAAGTGTATTGACCATATAAGCATTGGTTTTTATCGTATGTTGGCTGTATTTCGTTGTTAATTTAGCGTAACTGTGTCAAAAGTGTTTACTTTTTGTTGTTTTTATTGCTGTTGTTCATCAGCTTCTTGTTATTCGGTTTTCTTCAAGTCAGATAGCGGTTTAATTTGTTATTTTAAGCGGTTTTTGCAGTTTATTTTTTATTTAACCAGTTTCGTGCAAATACGAATTTTGTTTAAACAATTTTTTTTTTCATTTGTTATTCTTGTAATGTTTCTTAAATTTATCAACAATTCTTCGGTGCAGAAAAAAATATTTTGCGGTTTATTTAATTTTGCGTTAAATTTAGTTTTTAATTTTAACTTATTTATTTTGCTTTTACTTAATAATGTATGTAGCTGTGAAGTGATTAACCTACTTTTTGTTAAATTTTTGTTGTTGTTAATTGTGTTTAAAGTTTTTGGGATGGATATATTTATTTGTAAACAAACGTTTTATTGGAATTTTTTTTATTGAAAAATCATATTTTTTCGTTGTTAAATTTTATAATTAATGTCTTTAATCAATATGTTTTTGCTTAAAAATTTTATCATAAATACCATTAAACACATTTTTAATTCACATATTCATAAATCATTAAAAAAAAATAACTTTAAATATCATTGATTGACATTCAACGTCAATCAATAATAAATAATATTTGTATACTCTGTTATTTTTTCTACTTGTCAGTTTATTGAATATTTTATTTAAATATAACAACAACAAAACATTTTTTATTTTTTTTTATTTTGTGCCATTCATTTGATTTTTATATGCTTAAATCATTCCACATGACAATATTTAATTTAATGTCAATTTTTTGAATTAAGTTTTTAACGATAACAACAATTGTCATTAATAATTTTTATCTATTTGACTTACATGCAACTCCACTTTTAAATTTATTCATTCAAATGATACATACCTGCAAAGACAAAGAAAAAAAAATTATTTTAATGAAAGATAATAAAAGATATATACATACATATATACATATACAGGTTTGCAAAAGGAATTTGTTTATGTTATTTGTACAGACAGGTATTCGAATATTGATCCAGAATAATTCCAACCAAGATATTACTATATTTTGTAATTAATTATTTTTATTTAAAATTGAGGATCTAAACATTATTCATTTCATTTTCATTAATTTATTGTTTTTGATGATACCGAAACTCTATTTTAATTTGTATTTGGTAAGCTCCCAGTAATTTTGAATTCAGCGCTTGTTGCCATGATAACACATATTTGCGGCATTTCATTATAATAGTTATATGTGGATGCTTGATATGCCCAGCGAGTAGCAACCAACCACTGCATAGTTGCTCATTTTGCTAAAAAAAAACCATGGCAGAAAACAAAAATTCGACTATAAAATTTTTTGAATTAAATTATCACACATTACAAAAAACATTTCACTGATCAAGTACCAAAAAGCCGTACTTCAACTGGATGAAAGTAATCGCTCAAAGCTGGTAATTGTTTAGGTCGTAGAACAAAAGTAAATTTTTCCAAAAACTTTAGACTAAAAAAACTAACATATACTACTATGTGGGCAGGGTATAATGACTTTTTGCTGGTGTTAGTAACTACCAAAAATAATTTTACCTAAACCCATCTTTTAGAATCCTTTCATGAGTATATTTAGCTATGTCCGTTTGTCCGTCCGTCTGCCCGTCTATTTGTCTGTCCATTAATCAGTTGTACAAAAATAAACCCTGTAGGACAATTCTTATTTGGTTAAGGCTGACTATATTTTCGTACTTGTTGAACGCGTTTTTGTTTCATACGAATCTTCTTCCGAACTCATAATATGATTTGCCACTGGGGCTCATGTTTACAGATTTTAATATACTCTGAAATTTCGTGTCTTCCAACCTACCGAACAACGTTTTCTTTCTACTTTTAAATTTTTTACAATTAATTTAGCTGTCTCATAAATGAACGAATTTTTTAATCCCAATTTAACTTTTAGTTTTCGCCAGAATTTCATAAAGGAATTTTTAAATTATTTTACAATCATTTTTGTTTTAGATTTGATAACTATGTACTACAGTATTAAATCCGAGTTAAAAAATTGTGTTTTTTGTAGCGCTTTTAAAATGTCCAATCTTTTTTTCTTCCTTGGCTATACATGAAAAAATAATAATTTCAGAAGCGCAGCATAATTTTTACACACATTACATTCAGTTTCAAAAGCATTCACCAAAAATTTTTCAAGAAGTTTTCCTAAAAACACGCGTGTGATAACAGAAAGTATAACTGATGCTTTGTAAAATATTCTCGTAAAAAAATTAAATGAAACAACAAAAGTATTTCAAATTTTTCAAAAATGTTATAAAAGAACAATAATTTAATTGATGACTATATTCTATACAACTACAAAGTCAAGTTATCAATAAAAACGAAAGGAACGACACATATCAAAGCGAGCCTTTTATGGTATTCTGCTCTCTTTAAGATTATTTCAGATTAAAATAACTATATTTAATTATAAATTTTTGTTAAACATAGAAATTATATTTAATTGTAAATTATTAAATTATTTTTGGCTTATTGATATTTTAATAAAATTGCATTAAACGGGGATTTGAATGGAATTCATTTGAGCTACCGCCTTATATTTATACACTTGGTCTTATTAAGTTACCAACTTTAAAAAGTTGTCGAGTGATGCTGAGTATCTCATTTCTACTTGGATTAATTGTTTCTGAGTTCTTGCTTGGTAAAATTTGCTTTTGCGTTCCAACTAGATCAACTCGTAACTTCCAGCTGGTAAATATAAAATACTATAGATCTGTTTAATTCAACAATGACTCCTTTCGCGGTATATATAAAAATTTCAGCAAATGTTACCATATTATGAATATCAATGTTAAAAGAAAAATTATTTTACATTTGAATTTTTAATTTAAATTCTTTTTATTACATATTTAGTCCGTAAGGATGTATAATCTGTAGACTTAAATAAATAAACAATAAATAAAAAATAAATTCTAATTTGTATTATTTCTTATTTCTTTGTTCCTATCCTCTTCATAAAAAAAAGTTAACTCACAGCGATAAAATCTTTTGCTTTAATAAAACTAATTACCAAGTTTACAACTCCATCTATTCCAAATTGACTGGATAAATGTGTTATCTCGTTGCAATGATAACATCACCTCTTTGAAAGTTTCTAGGCATCTGTACCTAAAATGTTACCTCCTAAATCGAATGGTCCTCCTGGGAATACAAAACATATATCTCAACTTAAAAATAAGAAAAACAAAATGTACAAAAATTATAAAAAATATGGAACATTGATAGATTATATGAAATACTCGTTATCAAGATCGGAATTTGTTATTGCTAATCAATTGGCCTATAATAACTATTTAATTAAAGTAAGGAATAATCTAAAAAATAATTCAAAATTATTTTATAAATTTATGAATTCTAAAAGACGTACTGCGGACTTTCCTTCGGTTATGAAGTACGGTGATTTAGAATCTTCAGATGATAACTCCATAAGTAATATGTTTGCAGACTTTTTTGCACTTATTCTACGACAGTATTTAATAATCTGTATCCATACATAATATCGGAATCTTCAATTATTAATATACCATCCATCAATCAACATACAGTTCTGAATGCCCTGACAAAATTGAAATTGTCGTATGCTGCTGGTCCTGACGGTGTTCCTAGTTGCATTTTAAAGCGCTGCGCACATTTATTGTATATTCCTTTGACTTATATGTTTAACATATCCCTTAAATTGGGTTACTTTCCTCCCATTTGGAATGAATCATTTATTATTCCCTTCTTTAAGTCTGGATCTAAAGCTCGTATTTCGAATAATAGAGGTATTGCTAAATTAAGTGCTATTCCAAAACTATTTGAAAAACTTATATATGACACGTTGTCACATCATGTGTCCGCTATCATATCTCCAACGCAACATGGATTCTGCAAATCACGCTCTACAATAACAAATCTTTTGGAGATTACAACTTTGGTAAATGATGGTTTTATTAATATGAAACAAACAGATGTTATTTATAATGATTTTAGCAAGGCATTCGATAAAGTAAATCATGATCTATTGTTGTTTAAGCTTGACCGTATGGGCTTTGGTATATTGCTGATAAAATGGATTGGATCATATTTAAAAGACAGAACACAATGTATTAAGTTTCGTAACTCGTATTCCTACAACATAAAAGTATTATCAGGTGTACCTCAAGGTAGTCACTTGGGACCTCTTTTATTTACGCTATTTATAAATGATCTTCCTTCTGTAATTAAACACTCAACTACATTAGTGTATGCAGACGACGTAAAGTTAATTTTTACCCTCAACAATCTTGATCAACAATCACTTTTACAGAATGATATTGATCGTTTAGCTACTTGGTGTAATATTAATCTAATGGACCTAAATGTCAAAAAATGCATATATATTATTTTTACAAGATCAATTCCAATTAATGGTCGGTATATCATGAATATTGCTGTGCTTGATTTAGTGGATTCATTCAACGACCTTGGCGTACTTCTGGATAAAAAAATTAGACTTTAGAAGTCATATTTCGCTAACAATAAATAAAGCTACTGGTGTACTTGGATTCATTAAACGGTGGGCTAAAGAGTTTTCGGATCCGTATACGACAAAACAATTGTTAACTACCTTGGTAAGACCAATACTCGAATATGGGTCTGTAGTCTGGGATCCGCAATATCATATACATTCGAATAAAATTGAATCAGTTCAAAAACAATTTTTGTTATTTTGTCTTCGTGGTTTGGGCTGGGATCCTAATATGAGGTTGCCATCTTATGAAAATTGTCTGGCTCTAATTAAGCTTCCTACATTGAAAAGTCGCAGATATATGCTAAATGTTACTTTCCTGTTAAAACTGTTAAAGGTAGTCTTAAATCTGAATTTCTTATCAACCAAATAAATATAAATATTCCTATTCGATCATCAGAATCGTTTTCTGAGTCCGTTCGTCTGTCCGTCTTTGTACCCATGTACGGGTCGCAAATATGAATAATATCCATTGAATATATTTTTATGAAATTTAGCATGTGAGCTTCTATCGGTCATAGGGTGAACGCTATATGTTCAGACCAAATTATATATATGGGGGTTAGGGTGGCCCTTAATAAAAAAAAGTGTTCAAACTCTCGGTCGCACCCCCTAGAAATATGCGAATAGTAACAAAACTGAGAAATGCAAAGTTTTGGGCCAATCAAAAAACATTTAGAGGTGGCTCAACGTGATTGAAAATTTCAAGTGTGTTTTATATGGGGAAAATATGACTTTCTTTCAGATTTTACGAAAATTTCGTTCTATAGTTTAATTTTTCCGACAAATTGTTATATAATTCGGGATTAGTATTAAATAATTCTTTCAAAAAGCTATAAAACTTCAAAATCGAATAAAACATCGCCAAAAAATAGCAAATGCTCCAGACCACTTTTGTACCTGTAAATACTCAGATATGAAGTATTGTTTTATTACCAACTTGTTAACCTATTAAGCATTGAGACCGACAATGGAAAATTTTTTTATAAAATTTTGAAAACTCCTTTTTCAAGTTTTGAAAAATTTTCTTAAACAAAATTTAAAAAAAAAATTGACCTAGCTCTTTAAGGTTTTCTTAAATGAATGTTAGAAATTAACTGTGTGAATTTGTATGTAAGTCCCAACGCCAGAATTTTTTGGCAAGGACTTTATTTTTACGGATTTCGAGAAAAATGGGATTTTTGTAAAATATTTTGTAACTGTACTTTTTCTAAATACTTTGTATCAAAAATTCATCACTTGTCTACTTTTAAATGTTTCGGAAAAAAATAATATGACCCCAGTAACCCCTTTGGAATTGGTGTCATATAGGACCCCAAGCTAATAAAAGACAATTTATTCAAAATACTCAAATATTTTGTAAGTGCTGTTGAATTTTTAGATGTGGCGCTTAAGATATAACAACCAAATGTATAGAAATTCCGTTCCTAAAATTTGGAATATATGCAAGAACGTTAACCCATTATTTGCCAAAGCCAGCTTTGGATTTTACGATATTTTTCAATGAAAATTATGGAAAACGAGTTTTTCTAATAAACTCGATGAAACCACTATTTCGAATTTAAGAAAAATAATTCGGATATTTTTTATTTATTTAATGCTTCAGTGCTCCTGGGATCAAAATAATCCATTGCAATTATCTGCTTATTACTCGTGAATATAAATTAAAACTACTTTTAACCAATTTTGTTATAAAATTATTTTATGTATAAAAACTATCTATATTTTTTTAAAATAAAATAAGAAGATCCACAAATGACCCAAAGCTAATTAAAGACAATTTATTCAAAAGAATATGAAATATAAAATTAATATAATAATATAAAATTAAAGAAAAGCAATAGTTATTGTCATATTTCTCAATTTTTTTGCTATTCGCATATCTCTAGGGGTGTGCGACCGAGAGTTTGAACACTTTTTTTTCTCCATATAATTATCGGCCACACTAATGGGGGTTATGACTAAGAATTGTCCTTTAGGGTTTATTTTTGTAGTACTGATAAAAAGATGTAATAAATATACACAAACCAAGATAATTGGGTCAAATTATCTGAAATGTTGCTTTCAAAATCTTTTTACATTTTTCTTTTATCTTTACAATGAAAAATGTCAAATAAAGCCACTGTGCATCAGATTTATGAGCAGTATTTATTCAAGATTTCAACATCATAGTCAAAAATGCTATGAAAAGCTTATTTTTAAGAGCAAAACTGCAGATTGATTGCAAAATCATTATGGGTTTACTAAATTTATCCATTTTATATATCAGTATTGAGGGTCTCCGATAGACAAAACATGACATTTTTGGTCAGGAAGCTGTCTGAAACCGTCTTTGACGTACATCGCCTCGATTTGTTCTCTTTTTGTGCTTATTAACACAGTATGCTTTCATTAATTTTTCTTCTTGTATACCAGATGCGCTAGTGAATTTTTATTTACTTTTGTGAAAGTTTTCCCGTTTAACGGTTTCCAACTTTATAAATATATACAAATAAAATAAAATGTACGACATTTTAAACCATAGCTTAATCTGTTTCGCATCTTTTAGGAATGTTTAGATTAGTCACAGTATATTCAGAGCATAATTTTGAAATTATTCACAATTTTGGGTTCAATATTCTATAAACACTAACAAATATTTGACGTGCCAAATGATTTTTATATATTTTTTTAAACAAAATGCAAATTAAACAATTGTCAATAATGTTAATATTATACACATTAGTTTGGCCCGTTAAACGCTTTTTTTTTCGAATTTGATGATAATATGGAAAAGTATTATTTATACAGCTTTTATTTTGCGAACGTAGTGAGTTTATGTCTTTGTTATTGGTGGAGTTTCTTTTTGCAGGAGGCTTATTAAGGTGTGAGCTGCGGTTCAAGCCCACAAAAGAACGTTTTTTAAAAGTCCTGTAGCTCAGTCGTTTTTAATTTATCAACTTTGGATTTTTTACGTGAAAGAAGACGTAATTTTCTAACTTTTTCGGTACTTGTTTATGTTTCTATAATTTTTATCCCCCACCCCCTCCCAGAGCGTTGAAAATGGGTATGTAAAAATGAGAGGGCAAACGTGGTGTCGTTTTTCTTGAGAACCAGATATCGTATCAAAATTCGGCGGGCGACATTTTGCTGGTAATCACGTTAGGCAGGACCTGCTGACACGATTTAAAAAAAGGTTCAAAAATTAGCTGTTTTTTTTTGGGGGGGGGGGGGGTTTGCCCCACCTTTCCTCCCGGTAGTAAAGTTAGGCCAATTATCCTAGTTGAGGACCAGCATGACGTGATTACCTAAAAAACGCCGCTGCATCTTGATACAACTTCTGGTTCCCGAGAAAAACGACACCTTATTTTGAAAAAAGTGATTTCGAGAAAAACGCATTTAAAGTTTTATTACAGGAATTTTCTATATTGTCGTATTAACATATACTAGCAGATTCCAGCGCTCGAAATTCGAGTGCAATTTCTAATCAGCTTTATTTTTCAACTTAGCCAATTCACAAGCCAACATTTTTATGGTTTATTATTATTGTGAATGAAGATAACAAACTGATTAACAAACGCATTAATAGATTTAATAAAACACACATAGCTATGTATAATTTTATGTATGTGTTAGTAACAAATTTAAATGCAATTTACTCAAAATAAAGGAAGAAATTTAAAAATCTGTAAATATGCAAAACGGCTAAAAAGAAATACCTTTCAAATAATATGTGTTTGGTCAAAATCGGGATAAAACTTTAGAACAAAATATCGGTCACAAGAAATCGCCTAGCATATTAATATTATAGATATATAGTTCGGTAACTCTAAAAATAATTCGAATTTTAAAAAATCCTTTTACGCCATTATTTTTGAAGGATTTTATGAGAAAAAAAAATCGAAAACAATTCTTTTTTTACCGCACGTCATACCTTAAGGAAAAAAATATATATAGTATTTGTTTCTTAATTAATTTTAGTCCACTACAGGATCTTGAAATATTGAACAAGCTAATTAATATTCGATAAAATATTTTGATAAATGATAAAAATTTATTTTCCCTTATATGATCAGATTTTATTATTTTGATTTCTGATTTCCGGCAACAAAAATTATTTGTATCAAAATTTTATTTGATTAAAAAAAAATTTTTAAGAATCTGAAGTGCGCCAAATAAATAATAAATATTATTCTCTTAATAAGCTCAATATTACGGAGCTTTTGACAAAAAAAAAAATTGGCTTTTTTATAAAATGCACTATGATCGTGAACTAAAAGTAGTTGGAGGGCTCAAAAAATTCTTTTGATTTTTATACCCTCCACACCACTGTACAGAGGGTAAATACCAGTTTGTTATTCCATGTTTAACGTATCGAAAAATTAATTTGCGACTCCATAATATATAAATGGTCTTGATCCCTATAATAACTTCAGTCTGCCCGTCCGTCCGTCCATCCGTTAAAGTCTCACTCATTTCCAAAATACACTAACTACATGGGTAAGCATGGAGCAATACTGTTTGTCGTTATTTCGAGCAGTTTTGAGTTTAAAATGGAATAAATCGGGCATCATTTTGCCTAGATATATTACCTCAAATATGGAGACACCTCTAAAATAATGCTAAAAATTCAGTGTGTTTGTTGTAATAATTTAGATTAAGCTCATCAAATTATTTACTTTCTAAAATATTTTATTTATATATGTTGCAGATAAAGCAATAAGTCCAAATATTAATGTTAATGTTAACCCAGGTGGAGGGTATTTTATATTCGACATAACAGAATTTAATACCTTTTCCTTTTTTATTTGCTACAAAAGAATTTTTGACGGGACACACTAATATACATACACATTTGAATGTTGTGTTAAATTTTTCAAGAAACAATCACAAAAAACATTGTATAAAAAGTATCATAAAATATATGAACATTTAATTTAAATATTACATTGTTGTTTTGCCAATTTTTTTTAACAAAGGGAATTAGGGTATCCAAATATTAAATTTTTTTTTCGGATAATCAATTGATTGAAAATGGGTTTTTTTATTATCAAGGAAATTAATAAAATTTAAAATGTATCAAATAATTTCATTAATTAAAAATTAGTTGTGTAGTTTAAGATATATAATTATTCCTAAGAAATAATAGAAATTCGAATTTAGTTTGATATAATTTTATTAAAATATCAAAAAACGAAAAATAATTTAATAATTTACAATTAAATATAATTTATATGTTTAACAAAAAATTATAATTAAATATATCTGATCGGAAATAATCTTTAAAGAGCAAAATAACATCAAAGGCTCGCTTTGATATGATTCGTTTGCTTTCATTTTTATTGACAACTTGACTTTGTAATCATAAATTAAATCTTTCTTAATAACTGTAGTCATAAATTAAATTATTGTTCTTTTATAACATTTTTGTAAAATTTTACATTTAATTTTTTTAAGAGATTATTTTAAATAGCATCAATTGTACTTTCTGTCATCAGACATGTAAAGTATGTAGTAAATTGAATTAAGCTGTGCTTCTGAAATTAATTATTATTAATATATTTTTTTATGTATAGCAAAGAAAAAAAAGATAGGACATTTTATAAAAAACACGTTGGTGGCAACACCACTTTTACTCCAGAAATAAATCAAATCCAAATAAATCCATATTGTAAAATAATTTAAAAATTCTGTGAAGAAATTCTGTCGAAAACTAAAAATTTAATTGGTATTTAAAAACTCGTTCATTCATGAAACAGCTAAATTAGTGGAAAAAAAATCATGTTAATCCGATCACAGGGGAGATGTGTAAACATCTAGTAATTAAAGATTTTTTTTCTCACTTTTTAAAATCAAACAGAAAGCGTCATCCATATATCACTTATAGCAAACGACTGCATTGTGAAATTTTTGTCGTTTTACAGCAAATGGTTGTTGAATTAGCTGAAACAATTTTATATCATAATTTTTTCACCAATACAATCATAAGTCACACCGATTTGTCTTACGGCTCACAGCGTAACATGTGAGCTCACATGTTACGCTGCTTTTGTGATTGTATTGTGAAACAGAAATTTATCCCCCTGCGCGTATAGATGTTTACACATCTAAATAGACTCTTGAAATTTATTTTACAAACATTTATTTTTAGTTACAAAAATCAGCATAAACTCATTATACTCTGAACACACAATAGTATAGAGTATAAAAATTAAAAATTGTTAAGTAAGACGCTGAGTCCAAATCTGCACTTGGTGTTTTTCTATCAGCTCGACTTTTCCCGATATACCGTTATGTTACACTACATACGTGAAAACGGTTCACCATATTCAGTTAAGAAAATATCCAAAACTCGCCAACAATATTATCTTTAAGCCGTGCTTATATTGTTAAAAAAAAAAAAAAAAGAAAAAAAATATTTAAAATTCAAATATAACGATTGTTTGGACAGAGTGGTATCTTCTGAAAATAAATACAAAGTAAAGCTGTATGGTACGAAAACTGAAAACTAACAACACTGCTCGTAGGCCTGACTTTAGGTGAGTGTGTTAAAGCGCTGACCAAAAAGTGCAAGTACGAGTGTATGTGAAGGTTCACGGTTCAAAACCTCACGGCCGCCCTAAGTAGAAAAAATTTTCATATAGAAACAACCTATTCAATTAAAACATAACAATTATCACAATGTTCAATAAATCGCTGATGAAGGCTGAAATGCCAGAAACCGGTCCGATTAAGAATACAGTGCAGTTATGAATTTTTGAAATATATGCTTTCTTCTTCTTTACCACGCACCATTTAAACAAAATTAAAAAATGCATATTAATTACAGTAGTAATTGCAATATGTCTGAAAAATGACTATAAATCTAACAAACAAAAAAGAAAAAAATTTTTAAAAAAAAGTCAAAAATATGATCCGTACCTGTAACTTAAAAATTAGATTAGATTTGAAATCAGCGATCTCAAATTAGTAAAAAAAATTACAATAAAGTTCCAGACAAAGTTCACACTGTTTTTGTGATTGTATTGTGAAGTAGAAATTTACCCCCCTGCGCGTATAGATGTTTACACATCAAAAAGAAAAAACAAATTAGTTTCATCTATCACTTGGATAAAGTTGTTTTAGCTTTCCCAAAATTACTTTTGCACTTCGTCTTAGTTTATAGTAAATATGCGTTGGATGAAGGTAACGAAAAGCCAAAAGATTTCTCTTAGTCTTCCTGTCAGGAAGCACCCTTAAATCCAAAAAGGTTATATTGTAGTTGGGTACAAGTGAATGCGGTTTGTCGATTATATCAATTATGTTCTTTTTATACCCTATACCACTATGTGGTTTGGGTATAATGACTTTGTGCTGCTGTTTGTAACAACCAAAAATATTTGACCTACACCCATCTTTAATTATACCGATCGAATCAGAATCACTATCTGATTCGATTTAACGATGTCCGTCCGTCCGTCTGTGTGTCCATGTAAAGCTTGTAATCAAACTGCAGGTCGCAATTATGAATATATTTTGATGAAATTTGGTATTTGATCTTCCATCGGCCATGGGATGAACGCTATAGAAATTGGTGAGAATCGGTCCATGTTCAGACCTAGCCCCCATACAAATGACCCCTATGAAATCAACATATATTGCCATAAGATCCAAATTATCATACAAATCTTAGTCAAATTGGGTTTGTATGTATATATTACATCCATTAATCAGTAGTCCAAAAATAATCCCTATTGGACAACTCTTAGTCATAGTCCCCATATAGAGCTGCTTCCCGATCTTCACTTAAATCTGTTAAAAATGAAAAATATTGCACTGATTTTTCTTAAATTTTGTTTGTATATATTTTTGCAAAATACAAGAGACCTTACCAAACATGGTCAGGATCGGTCCATTTTTGGGCCTAGTCCCCATAAAAATTAAGAAAAAAAAATTAAGAAAAATCCCACTCAAATTTGGTTTATGCTTATTTTCTATATCCAGTTAGTTGGGTCTGAGAGATAGGGTCTCTAAACGCATGGTATAGGGTATCATGTAGTCGGTCTACAGCGACTATAATTTTCTTACTTGTTTCTTTATTGGCTCTATAAATCATATTTTATGAGCATTTAGTATAAGCATTTGTGGTAACTCACTGAGTGATTTTCCTTTGAAATAATTGTAACAAAACCGATTGAACTTCTTCCTCATATAATAGCTTTCTTGCATGTTGTTAAATGTTTTCATTTTTATCTGAACTCAGATCTTCGTTACCTAATCCCAACTAAATTCAAAACTAATAAAGATATAAAGATATTTTCAGTGCTAACTATTGTTTTATTTTTTTGCTTTGATAAATAGAGGTTCGATTGTAATGGGTGTTCAAAAACTCACGCAACATTTAAATTTGCCGCCATTTGGGCACATCGAGAGTAGACAGTTTAGGGTTAGTAATAATTAAGCACTACACAATAGAACAAAGCATTTTCATTGAATAATATTTCAAAAATAATGAAAATTGAAAGCTGATTTTTGGAAGAAAATCATCCTAAGCTTTAGAGCTTTAGAGCTTCGCTAATTTTCAAAATTCGCCTCAGGTGGGGTTCAGAGAACCAACTTGTGTTTTGTCAAACACCAAATATATCTCCAATGTGTCAATGTGTGGTGAGGATTTTGGGCTGGAGGCATCATTGGAGCATACTTCTTAGAAAATGTGGCTGGTCAAACAATGATTGATCCCGGGCCTCAATATCGCGACATGGCACAGTGGGCTCCCTTCATACATTTGTTGGCAAAAAGTATAAGCAGAGCTCGTAGAACATTTAAATTTGACCCAGAGCCTTTTATCAACTCAATTTAAAAAAATTTTAAGTTTCATCAAAATTGACCACGCCCATCGCCCATCGCCCATATAAGCCGAAAAGATTTTTCACCCAAATTTTTATTTTTTTACCAAAAGTCATGAAACTTTCCACAAGTCATCAGTATTATAAGGTTGAGATACCTGGAGAATTTCATTTCGTCGCCCACCGCCACCCGCCCATATAACCCGAGAAGATTTTTCAGTCCAAATTTTTTTCGTTCAATATATTATGAAGTAAAGATGCTTGCAAAGTTTTACGGAATACGCCCACCGCCCATATAGCCCAAAAAAAAAAGTTTTTTATTTAAAAATTTTGTTTTTGAAACAAACTGAAAAAGTTTTGTAATTCGGCTTAAAATTTATAAGTAACAATATTTTTCAATGGAAAAAAACTATCTGAAACAAGACAAACGATATAACGACTGATAAATATTTTTACGTGTATGCATTCAATCATTTCTTTTATGTTTATGAGGTAGGCGTCTTATGCTAGTAATGTAATGCTGCCTACACACGGGGCAACTGGTTGAAGCAATGGTTGTAGCAACAATGATATACACGTAGCAACGGTTGCATCAACCAATGAAAAATATCAAAATTTTTGATATATCTGGCTAATTGAGGCAACCGTTGCTACGTGTGTATCATTGTTGCTACAACCATTGCTTCAACCGGTTGCCTCGTGTGTAGCTAGCATAAGGATCTGATGATAATAGAAGGCGATAGAAAACATCAGAATTTGTTGCAATTCTGTTGGACTTTATGGAGAAGATAGTCTTCTTATTTGAGCTTCTTCAGCTTCTTAAAATACATGGCCTTAAAAGCATTCACCATTTAATATCGTGTTCCCTTGAATTACTGAAATGAAATTTCGTGTGACTTTTTTTTTATAAAATTTATAACTTTGTTCAACAGTATACAATGTTATCCGAATTTTATTTATTAAATCAACAGAATGCACTCCCACCTTTAACATTGTTGTACCCAGAACATAAAGTTCGATAAAGCTCACCTTTTTTTTTTTGTCTAAGAAAAACTAATAACACTGAATATTTTTTAAACTATTTTTATTATCCAATTATTTTTTTCAGAATTAATGCTGAAATTATCTAACCGGGCCATTGGAATGCATGAAAATGTGAGGCAGTTACTGAAGAGTTTCGCTTAGGTGACTTAGCCGCGTTATTTTGGACAAAAAAAAGAATTTGTAGAAAAAAAGTTATGTTGCATTTCTCTTAATTAGACAATTCTCTACAAAACTGCTGCATTAGCTTCTTGATATTTTACAATCGAAAACCGGACTTTTTGCCAGCAAAATCGCATAGTGCGTGGTAACAGGCTTCTGCATATATTGGATAATGCTGACATGAATGACGTGTGGTTTCAAAAAGATGGTACCACATACCATACAGCCCACGAAATGATTCAATTATTGCATGAGACATTTGCTGGTCATGCACTCTCTTGTTTCGACGAGCAGAATTGGTTCCCCAAATCGTGTGATTTAACGCTATTGATTTTATTTTTTTCGGTTTATTTGAAGTCGAAGGCCTATGGCGATAAGCCGACAGCTAATCGGGCATTAAAGAAGGAAATTCAACGCTGCATTAACGAAATTCAGCCATATTTATAAAAAATGATTATGGAATCATTCGACAAAAGAATGTGTATGTAAAGAGAAACCATGGACTATTTGTTCGATTTGTTATATCCTATGTACTTCAGGACACAAAAAATAGAATTACAATCTGAAGAAAACGAACTGTGTTTTCTGTTTAATTCAAATCGTGCGTTCATTATGGGACATCCTTAACGTTGCAAAGAATAGTTTGATACCACTTTTTATGAATTTATATGTGAAACTTCGATGTTCTTCTCATGTTTTGATGCATTATCTGCCTCGCTTGATAATTTGAAATTATATTTATACATATCAATTCATAAATGTCATAAACAAATCTTTATTTCCTTTGAAATTTAAAATAAATTATAAATTTTTTAAAATTTATAAATTTTTTTTACCAGTTGCATATAATTTCTTGACAAACTATTTATGGAAACTGTTTATAGAAACCACTATAGCTCAAGAAGAACTGAATAGCACTAAGAACTAGTCTTTATTTTTTTTTTTAGCAATAACTGTGTTTTCTTTTTGTTGTAAATCCGGTAGTGAACTTTAATTTTAAAAAATGAGCTTCGACTTAAACTAATGACATATTTTTTTTTTTTTTTTTTGTTTATTGTTTTTAGCTGATCCAGTGAGATGTTCTGATGGTCACCGCGAAGCAGAACTTGTGGAAGGGGTCCAACGAAGTTGACGATATTTTTAAAAATAATGAATAAATACTTGTTTTGGATTCTGTGGAAGCCAAGTTGAAAGATGGCATAAAAACTCTGTCTATTCAGTATATAAAATAAACTTAATTATTATGAAGAAAAAAATATATTTTCACGCATCTCACTGCTTCTCATCCCTTCTTAACTGCTAAAAACCAAATATAAAGGAAGAGCTCAAAAGGACCATGATTACGCAAATACACTGATATGAAGTTATTTTTTGCTTTGTTCTAATTTTGTTTATCATAAATAAATAAATATTTAACCGCAAATGCTTCTTCTTCATTACTTTTTTATTTGTTTGCATTTTCTATATTCTTTTGACCATACGTTATATTAAAAAAAAAAAATTACATTCTACTCGATTATATGTTATATTATTAATTGAATCGATTAACCGAACAACTAACGTTCGAATGGATAGCCTATTACATACATATGTTTAAAGTTTGTTGTTAATATTTTATTTCTTCGACATTATTACGTGTGTCAGTTTAGACAACATCGCCAATAACATTCAAATAACAACTATTAAGCAATAGTCTAAAAATGGTTGCCCTCTCTTACTCCATTCCCTACCTCTAAAAAAAGTAGATACATATGTAGGTAAAAAAAAATAGTAAAGAAAACAAAAAATAAAAAAAAAACTGAAATTACCAAATAACTATTCAAATATTCAGTACAACAGAAATTTTTGAACATTTAGAGGTGTGCACATAACATTAATGAACATGCATACTACATACCAACTTTAAATGCAGCCGTAATATACAAAAAATTAATTTGTTAAAAAAAAATTATCCATTCATTCATATCCACCCACTTATGTTTAGTTATTCATTATGCCACAAAACAGTTGGGTATTGCCAAAATTTGTTTTTATTATTTGCATAAAAGAGGAGCAACTGTGTGTGCATTCATGCCAAATTTGTGTTAACCCTTAAATTCCTAATATAGGCATTTGGCAAAAATTCAGTTTAAAAAAAAATATTTTAAAAATGAAACACTGATAGCTTTTAAGTGTCACTCCCTCAATTAAAATTCAAATTCGTTTCAAATAGGGCTGACTTATTAGTATTAATAGTAAAAATACTATAAAAAAGTACTTAAACGGGGAAAAACTACAATTTGCCAAAGAATCCTAAATAATTAAAATTTTTTATATAAACATTTTAGAAAATTATAGACGGTCTAGACCGACTACATGATACCCTATACCATGCATTTAGAGAAAGGGTCGTAGGTCCAACTAATTGGATATAGAAAATAGGCATAAACCAAATCTAAGAAGAAATTTTATTTTACCTGCAGATGTCAAATAGTTCATATCGGATGGTATATTTATATGGGAACTAGGTCGAAAAATGGACCAATCCTGACCACAGTTGCTAAAGTCACTAATTTTTTTTACAAAAAGATATACAAACTTAATTGGGAAAAATCAGTGGAATATTTTTGGGTTTATGTAATAGGTTTAAATGCAGATCGGGAGGCAGCTTTGTATAGGGGCTATTACTAAGAATTGTCTTATAGGGTTTGTTTTTGGACTACATATAGTGGGTATAATAAACATACACAAACCCAATTTGACCGAGATCTATATGATAATTTGGGATCTTATGGCAATTTAATTCGATCTCATAGGAGTCATTTGTATGGGAACTAGGACTGAGTATGTACTGATTTTCGCCAATTTTAATGGTGTTCATCCTGTGGCCGATGGAAGCTTATCTGCGACCTGTAGGTTGATCCACATGTACACACAGACGGACGGACGGGCGGTCGGACGGACGGACATCACTAAATCGACTTAGATCGTGATTATGATAAAAGATGGTAAATTGCTGGGTATTGGTACGTAGACACATTAACAATTATGTAACATAAATGGTTAGAAAATAAAAATCATGCATTTAAGGATTAAACGTTCTTATGAATTTATAGGTTCAATTAAAATTTTAATTTAAAAGTAATTATTTTGCAATGTACGTTGCACTTACAGACAAAGATAATAATTTTAAAATTTAAGAAACTTTTATTTTTGTATTAAAGAAACGTTTTTGATATTTAAAAATTAAAAAAAAATTAAAGATAAAAAGAAATTTTTGATTTTAAGAATTTTAATAGAAGAAATATGGCAACGGTGCTTTAGAAAATGTATTTAATAGAAAAAAAAACTATTTTTCAAGAAGTAGGTATTTTTTTTAAAGAACATATTTTAAAAAAGGCTACTTTAAAAAAAATAAAACTTTTTAAACAAATAGTACCTTTGTTAAAAAAAAATTTATTAATTTTTTTAAATTTACTTTCTTAAGAAAGGTACTTTTTTAAAAAAGCTACTTTTTTAATAGGTAATTTTTTCAAAGGTACTTTTTAAAGAAGGCTACTTGTATAAAACAAAGGTTATTTTTTCTAAGAAAAAAAAGTACTTTTTAAAATAAGGTACTTTTTTGAAAAATGGTACTTTTTTGAAAAGGGTATTTTTTTAACAAAGAGTACTTATTCAATTTTTTAAAGAAGAACTTTTTTAACAAGGGTACTTTTCCTAAAGAGGGCTACTTTTTTGAAAATGTGTACTTTTTTTAAAAAAGTGTACTTTAAATAAGGGTATTTTTTAAAAAAAATAATTTTAAAAAAAAATTTACTTCTTAAAAAATGAGTCCTTAAAAAAAAATTGTAATTTAAAAAAATATATCTTGTAAGAAAGGTATCTCCTGAAAAAAGTTACTTATTTCAAAAAAAGAATTTTAAGAAAATGAGCTTTAAAAAAAGGGACTTTTTAAAAAAAAATTTGTACTTTATTTAGGGAATATTAAATTTTTTTAATATGGGCGATTTTCCTCACAATGCTTTCAGTACACCCTCCTGAAGCAAATGCCAGAACTACAATGAATATTACAATACGAAGAATTACAACATACATATATCTTAAGAAACACAACAAACACGCTTAACACTTTTTTTCAAGAGGTTTTTACATTTTCATTCATATCTCGTGACCTGTTGGACCGATTATGATGATTTTAACCAACAGCTCAATCAGGATGTCAGTAAACGATAATATGCAAAAACGAAGAGTTTGGATTAGTCAGTGAGAATGTGATCGTGATTTCCACAGACAGGCGGACGGACGGTCATCGCTAGAACAACTGCTATTATTATAAGGGGTCTCCGGAGTTTATTACAATGCTTTGCAAACGATATATGGAGTAGTGTGGAGGATATCAAAAACAGAACCAAATTTAAACTAAAAGAGAGCCAAATCATTTTGTATATCTTGCCAATATTTAATTTCTCAAAATTATAGCGCACTCTTTTGAAAAATTCCTGTAAAAAAAGTATAAAGGTTCTCTGTTCTCATACAAGTTTAGTAAAAAATAATAAAATTCATTTAGTTTTAGATAAAACCACGTGTTGGAGGTAAACTTTTTTTAAATTTCTTGGCTTTTATTGTATTCCAGGTTATCGGTCGTAAAAGTGTTACTTTGAAACAAAAAATTGATATAAAGACTGCTTTAATAACATTCGTCCCATACTAAAATATCCAACAGAGTCGGTGTTTCATGAAAAAGTATTTAGAATGTTGCAAAAAAAAATTCTAAACGTACAACTTCTGCACAAGATCGCCATCTAGTCAAAATGTGTAAGTGAAATCGATCCGCTGGTAGTCGCTAACTTTCTACCGAATGGTCGAATCAATTAGCGCAAGTGGAACCCGCCTCCATCTTGTCGCACATGGTCTCATAAGCTACACCAAAATTTATCTATCACAAAAGAATCATTTGTGCGGTATACAAAGTTTCAGCCATTCTGTGTTCATCCAAGAACACAAGGTGGTGGTGGATCTGCTAGGTTATGAGGATGTTTTATAGCTCATGATACCAGCTTATTATTATTGTTTGAAGGACGGTCAAATGCTAGAAATAATATTGTAGTGATTTCCGAATTATATCCAGCATATTACGAAACAGTTTTGGAACCAAACACATCTCCAGATATTAATCCAAGCGAAAATATATGGGCCATAATGGATAGCGATATTGAGATATATAAAATGTCAACAAGAAACAAATGCGTTATGAGTGCACTACGTTAATCAGATCGATCCCAAAAAGAATAAAAAGTATATTAAAATGTAAAAGCGGAAATATTTCATTCTACTGATTTCATAATGGATTTAAATTCAATTTAATAATAATTTGTAAGTTGTTCTAAAGACCATGTAATATTATTTTAAATTTTGTTTCTAAACTCAATTGTAATATTAATTTAATAAATTGAAATAACCACCTATAATTCACCCCATGAAAGGTATATTCGTTTAAAGTTTTTATATTTATTAATAAAGTTTTATAAGTTCCGCAGAGGTGTGCAATAAATGCATTTCTACACTAAAATAATCTATTTGTATGAAAACAAGCAGCTAATTGAATTACCTTAGACATTTCTTATCACTTTGACTTACGTGCTAAAATTTTTCACAATTAATATTGAGTTAATAAGAATAATATAATTACTTAATCACTTACATAAAGTATTTAGGAAAAAATCTTAAAACGTGTTTAAATAGCATTGATAGTGTTATTTTATCATTATACCCTATACCACTATGTGGTTTGGGTATAATGACTTTGACCTACACCCATCTTTAATTGTACCGATAGAATCAGAATCACTATCTGATTCGATTTAACGATGTCCGTCCGTCCGTCTGTGTGTCCATGTAAAGCTTTTAATCAAACTGCAGGTCGCAAATATGACTATATTTTGATGAAATTTGGTATTTGATCTTTTATCAGCCATGGGATGAACGCTGTTGAAATTGGTGAGAATCGGTCCATGTTCAGACCTAGCCCCCATACAAATGACCCCTATGAAATCAACATATATTGCCATAAGATCCAAATTATCAAACGAATCTTAGTCAAATTGGGTTTGTATGTATATATTACATCCATTAATCAGTAGTCCAAAAATGATCCCTATCGGACAACTCTTAGTCATAGGCCCCATATAGAGCTGCTTCCCGATATTCACTTAAATCTATCAAAAAAACAAAAATATTGCACTGATTCTTCTCAAATTTTATTTGTATATATTTTTGCAAAATACAATAGACTTTGCCAACCATGGTCAGGATCGGTCTATTTTTGGGCCTAGTCCCCATATAGATATGAACTTTTTCTTATCTGCAGCCGAAAAAATTAATAAAAAACCCACTCAAATTTGGTTTATGCTTATTTTCTATATCCAGTTAGTTGGGCCTGAGAGATAGGGTCTCTAAACGTATGGTATAGGGTATCGTATAGTCGGTCTAGACCGACTATAATTTTCTTACTTGTTTTCTTTGTGAAACCACAATTAGCCTTGATTTAGTGTAATTTTAACAATCCACACACAGAAAAAATGTTTAAAATATTTATTATTTATTTTTTTTGTTTGGCAAATATAGTGACAAGCCTACACAAAAAAATACTAGGGCACCCACTACTAAGAAGTTGTGCAAAATATAAGATAAATATTTGCGTTTTTAAATGGTTTTTTGTTTATCTTGAGTTGTTGGTATAATTATACAATTACGAACGTATGTAGATATAACATAAATAAGACACATACCTAAGAAGATTAGCTTTATAAATAAAATTTTATTAAAGTAGGTCCTAACAATGCTATGAAAATATTGGATGCTATTTTTTTTTTTTAAACTAATTTCAGTTAGATTGTCATGTATTTTTTGTCTGAAGTTACAAACATTTTTAAATCAGTAACGGATATTGGGTAAAATAACACCAAATATTAGGTCAAGCGTGGGGAAATAACTAGCGGGACCCAAGTAAAATGTACAACAAATTGGTTCTTATGAGCGTATGGAGGAAGTACACAACAACTCAAATTAGGTTGGAGGCCATATGGTATAACGCCTGGGGTAGTAAGCAAATAACAAGTCAAAAGATTTACAGACTCTGCAAATTTTTGACGGCAATGGTTCTAAAAAATTCTAAAGTTGATATATGTTGAGTCTTGTGCCTTTAAAAGACTTATTTAATTTGAAAACAGAAAGAAAAAGCTAACTGATCTGTAAAAATTTCCGGAGATAGTCTCAAAAAATAAGCTTTAATTAAAGGTACATAAAAATCGAGCAAAGAAATCAGCCACAAATGGGGTAAATTCATATCCGATATGATTGTTATATCCCAACTAAGTCCAAAGATTTTCAGTTGATGAGATTGTATACGAAGGCTGTGCCAGAACAACCCGTAATGACAAAAAAACCGCAACAAATTTGGGAAAAATTCTCAACACAATCTGCTTTTAGCTGGAAACAATTTTTCCAGCGATATTCAATAGCTTCGATACTGAGCTTAAGTAAAAACTATCTAGCTCGTTAAAATAGCCAATAACTGTAAACTCCACCTTTTCATTGTTGTCAAATACTTTACCATTGAACCATTTTTTCAAGTTTGGAAACAATATAATCCGAGTTAGATAAATCTGGCAAGGTACGTGATGAAGCAATTTGGACTTTAATTCATGTTCCAAAAAAAAAGTGCTCAGAATCATTCCTGGAATACTAACAAATTTTTTCCGTATTTTTGGACCCATTTTTTAACATACAAAATTTTTTAAATGTATGCAATAATTCTGAAAAAAATTTAAAATGTTAAATTTTTCTATGCCTGTGCATGTGCATGCATGTGTTTTTAAAATGTTTGTATTTAAACCATATATGAGTAAAATATGTAAAAAAAATATCATATTTTTGTATAAGATTAAATAGATTAAAGCGAATATCGAGAAACTGTTTTATATATGCATATTCTTGACTGATGTTTTATAGATATTATAAATACAAAATCTAAATGATAGAAAAGTATAGGGAATGAGATCGATAAAATTTCATCACAAAAAACCAATTACAATTGAACTAAGCAAGCCCTTATAATGAAAACTATTGAAATAATTATTACAAAAATTAATTTTTAAGTACTAATAAGAGAAAATTAGTTGTTGCGAATGATTTATTTTACTTTGTCTGGAGTTCACTGTATTATTATGATAATATTTGGGTACTTCTTACTGTAAATATACCACTTCTGGGACATTAATGTCTACTTGTTATATATCCACACCTGGGCGGAATTGACGAACTGCTGGAAAAATACTTCACAACATTTGAGTATAAGGTCTGACAGCACTATATCACTTCTCTCAGAAAAAAAAAATAAGGGAATTTTCGAGATATGATGATTTGAACGTTTTTGTGTTATTATTTTACTTATTTTTTTTTTTTTTTTTAATAAATAAAATAAATTTTTTTTCGATAACAAAAAAAAATTGGGCTTGAATTAGAAAAAACAACAAACACCTTTTATATAAAAGTCAAATAAAAATAATACTATCAGCCAAATTATGAATACTAGCAGATTCCAACCCTTGAAATTCCAGCGCAAATTCTAGGAAATTTTATTTTTTCATTAAATAAAGACCCTAAAAGTATGATAATCAATTATAGCCAATTCACAAATCAACACAAAAACCAAACTAATTTTATTATAATTTTATGTATGTGTTAGTAGCAACTTTAAATGCAATTTACTCAAAATAAAGGAAAAAAATTAAAAATCTGTAAATCTCCAAAACGGCTAAAAAGAAATACCTTTCAAACAATATACGTTTTATCAAAATTGGGAAAAAGCGGTAGAACAAAACATCAGTCATAAGAAATCGCCTAGCCTATTAATATTATAGATTCTCAAAGAATTTCTTTCTCATAGAAAATACTTTTCTAGGGAAAAAAATCCTCCGATCATAAATTCCGCTTGAACCAAAAAAAAAATGATAGAATTTTGGAGCCAGTTGTTTTGGTTACTGACAATTAGTTTTTTTTTTAAATAAAAAATTAAATAAAAAAATTAATAGCAAAGCGAGCACGTGTATTGTAGAATACTAACAACGAAATAGCCAAAGAATTGCTAAAAGACAATTGCGAGATGAATCTATGTAAACCGTAATCAATGCTTGAATTGGCATCCATTAAAGTTAACAAAAGTAGTAGTTGGAAATTATTTGTGATCTTCAATCTATAAGAACAATGAAATATTTGTACTTTTATTTAAATTTTGTTCAAAACACTACTTATATATTTATGTAAACTTCCGTCTGTTTTGCAAGTGAAATGTTTTTGAAATTGAAAAATAAAAAAAATAACAAAAAAAAACAAAAAATCGCCAAAAAAATATATTAAGTTTAAACGAAAAATCGCTCAAATCCCTATATCTCGTTTATTTCTTTAGCGATTATATTTTACAGCAGTTCTTAAACTCGGCTAAGGTGTGTCCTCCATAAGTATTTTTAAAGCCTACTAGCTTATACGCCCACTTGGCCGATCCCGCCCATTTTTTTTTTGACTACTCACATTAATAACTCATACAGTACTCGTGATATATGACATTATATATTGACTTTGTATAGGGGTACCACGCTCATTGGACCGATCCCGCCCATTTTTTTTCCCAACTCTTCAAATTAGTTTAATATGTACACATGCATAGTTTCAGAACTGTATCTGTCATAGTACCCCAGATATTATGTATGAGATATGCCACGCCCACTTGTCCAATCACGCCCATTATCACTTCTACTGCTAATTTATGAACTGCTACAAAGTTTGAAGGCTCTAACTATTATATAACTCTAGATATTTGATATTAAATATTTATTTTGTATGGGAGCTGCCACGCCCACTTGTCCGATCCCGCCCATTCTTGTTCTTATTACTCACATTAGTAACATGTGTACTAATGCAATGTTTCAAAGCTCTTGCTATCACAATGGTCAAGATATATGACGTTTATTCACGCCCACTTTAAATATAAAAAGATATATATCCGTATACCTAATCTGGACTATTACCTTTCTAATGAAACCAGTTTGGGTCACATCGGTTGGGTAGTTTCAGAGTTTATAGAGGACAAATATACATACATTGTATTTTATATATATAGATTCAAGGGGTTTACTTTCCTGGGTGCTTAACGTAATTTTCTCGATACTTTTATAAAGCCGATATACTATTATAACACAAAGCAAGGTCAGGCCAAGAAAACGTGGATCATGTTTACTGACTTAGTAATGGATGTTACCTCTTTCCCAGGCACAATTTAGAGAAAATATCAATGTTTATAGTATCAGTTCCGACAAACGATCTGCTCCTTCGCCCATAACTGCAAATTTGCTATTCAAGTTTTTAAGAAACTTTACTTTTTATATTTGAAATAGACCCATCTTTTATTATACCGATCGACTCAGAATAATTTCTGTGTGGATTTAGCGATGTGGGTCCGGCTGAACCTCTGTTACTCCGTCTGTGAGTCCATAAAACTTTATAATCAAACTACGGGTCAACAATATAAATATGTTTGATGAAATTTGTTATGTACGCTTTTATCGACCGTAGGACAAACGCTGCTGAAATTTCTGAAAATCGGCCTAGTCCCCATACAAATGACCCCTATGAAATCGAATTAAATTACCATAAGATCCACATTATTATATAGAATTCGGTCAAATTAGGTTTGTGTGTGTTTATTATATCCATTTTTCAGTAGTCCAAAAATAAACCCTATAGGACAATTCTTAGTTATCGCCCTTTTAAAGCTGCTTCCCGATCTTCACTTACATCTATCAAAACGAAATATTTATTTGGGGACTAGGTTGCAAAATGGACCGATCAAAACCATTTTTGGCAAAGTTCTTTACATTTCTCAACATCAAATAAAAACCAAACCTGAGGAAAATCTATGGAATTTTTTTTTTTTTTTTTTTTGTTTTTTGATAGATTTTAATGAAGATTGGGAAGCAACTATGTATATATGGGAACTGTTATTTAAAATATTCCCAAAATTTTAATTTTGTACAACTGTGTAGTGTATGATAAATAAAATTTGACTATGATCATTATGATAATATGGATCACAGGGAAATGTAAGTCGATCGTAAAAGTGTCATTTGCCTGGGGACTTAGTCAAGCACCGATTGCTAACAATATCAATACCGATCCTCTTAAGGCCAACATAAGCTTAAATGGCAAATATTATAACAAAAAATATATATATTTGGGTAGTTTTATTACAAGTCTTACATGGGTATACAGACAGACAGAAAGACGGACGGACGGACGGACGGATATCGCTAAACAGACTCAGAAAATGATTCTCAGTCGATCGATATAAAAAAAATTTGGTTCTTGGTACAATATTTTTGGTACCACACTCTCTATAACACTCACCATTGAGTGGCATGCAGTACAAAAACCGGAACAGTTTGTTTTAGAATCATTTCTTCCACGAGAGGGTTTTTTTAGAAAATCGGTCTGTTAATTTACATTCTATGTGTAAACAGCGCCCTTTTTTTCCATTTCCAAGCAGCCTTTTATTTGTACTGTTGTATATGTATATACCTCTAGTATATACCTCTAGTTTTATAAGTACGATTTTGATTTTTTGTAAAAATTGGAACTACTGCTTTTTGTTCAGATTCCACTGAGAAACAAAACCAATTATTCCGAATGTTAATTATTTTGTTTAATAAATCTACTATATTTTCAACAAAAACTTAAGCAAAATAAATATTTATATCTGCAAAGGGAAAAGGATATGCAAATGTAGCAATGACCTTCCCTTTTCTATAATTTAGGACCAAGGACGATCGTTAGTGTAATAATCTGTTAATTTCTAAACTCTTTCTTTTAACTCATACTCTCTGTCTGTCTGTCTGTCTGCCATGGGTGGACCCCATTCCCCTTTATCCAATTGATTTGAAACTTAGCCCATAGTCTTGTCGTGACTGCAGATTAATTTTGGAGTAGTCACACACAGTCACGCGTGGTCACGGAGTGATCTAAATGTCATTTCCCCTCATCCGATCGATCTGACAACTAGTCCATACACTTGCTTTGAAAAAAATTTAACTTTGACTTAGTCACGCGCAGTCACGCATGGTCACGTACATTCACGGAGTGATCTAAATGTCATTTCCCCTCATCCGATCGATGTGAAACTTGGTCCATACACTTGCTGTGAAAAAAGTTTAACTTTCACTTATTCACGCACAGTCACGGAGAGATTAAAACCCCACTTCCCCTCATCCGATGGATCTGAAACTTTGTCCATAGACTTGTTGTGGCCAAAGATTAATTTGATGATAGTCGCACACATTTATATATAAAATTGAGTATTCCTTACAAGCAATTGTACACACATTTGTCTCTTTAATATTGGGTCCAGGCTTTCCGCTGTATGTATGCAATAAAATGAACAACTTTTAAACACTCGTATCACAGTTACGGGTATATAATTGAGCTGTCGAATTTTATATAAAAAAACTTTTGATTGTTTCGAACTCATAGGATTTTCAACATAATTGTATGATAAAGTTAAGTTCTAAAGTAAGATAACTGAAAAAAAATTATTTAATTTTAATAAAATTTTCTGAAAGTCAAAAATTGGTATTATTTTAAAGATTTCCGGGTTAGTTAATTATTTAATTTAAGTTTAACCAAACATAAGATACAACACTTAAGACAATGCCTGGGGAGTTTAGCTTTCCAACAACTTTATTAAGCCTGTCAACTACAGATATTTAAATTTGTATAATTATTGATGTACATATGTAAACAACTCGATAGCTTTCAAAAATTCGTATATTTTTAAGGAAAAAATTAAAAAAAAATTCTGTTTAAATACCGGCTACTTATTTTCAATTAGCCAGCAATATTTATATATAATTAAGCTGGTTTAGCATACATTCATATACCAAGAAATGATGTAATAAATAATTATTTATTTTTTTTAAACTCCCCTTGTGATGTGTTTGTCTTTTTGTATTGTTTCATTAACCTCTACAAATAATTTAAGAAAATAAAATCATTTTTTCTCTTTAATTCGTCGAACAATACAATCAGATGTATGCTCAACACTTGTAATAATCTAAATATAGAATATTTATACCAGAAAGTATAGTACAATTGGTATACTTAGTAAAATTTGAATAAAAGCATAAGGTAGACAAGGGGTAACTTTGTCAATTAATGAGGAAACCCATTGGCACCATTAAAGCTTTTGAGCGCTTTTTATACCCTCCACACCACTGTGCAGTGGGTATATATCAGTTAGTCATTCCATTTGTAACGCATCGAAAAATGCATTTCCGGGCATGTTCTTGAACCAAATTTAATAAAAAAAAAAAATCTAAAATATTTCATTAGCAGTTATAAAAAAATAAAAATAAAAAAAGATAATAATAAAAATAAAAAAAGAGAGTAATAAAGTAGAAAACAATGAAATTTTATATGTTGTTTATGATTTAACTTAACTTTTTGTTATTATTTTTTCAATATTTAATTTTTTACTTTTTTATAACTGCTAATGAATTGTTTTAGAGATTTTCTTTAATAAATTTGGTTGAAACCATTGTTATCGTTTTTATAAAGGTGTATCAGATTTTTCCGACCGCGAGTGGATAATGTTTTAATTTTTAGATGTTCTGTTTTTTTTAGCAGTACACGTGCCAGAACACGAACTTAAAATAAAGCTATACTGGAAGATGTGTGGTTTATGTGTGCTCGAAACAAAAAATACGTGATAGAAACATGTTCGTGTACATAACGAAATATTAAAACGAAACAATCATGATTGTGTTCGGCACCGTACAAAATTTAGAAACAGACATAATTGATATCAAATAAAAATATGTGTTTGTTGGTTGAGCTATGTTTGTTTACATAAATGTACGAGTTTTTTCATTCAGTGTGTGTATTTTTCTGAACTCTGATTTAATTCTCTGCTTTGAGTTCGTATGGTTGATTTTTTTTTTCTTTTCTAAATCCTTCAATATTAGAATATATATTTTAATCCTCCATATGTGGAATAATTTAATTCCATTACTTATTCAAACTGCCTTTAATACAATTTCCATGAATGTATAAGTGTATATTTGTCCCTGTGTATTAAGGTTGTATTATTAGTAATACCAGAAAGTTCGTATAACGTAACAGAAAACAACAACTGCAATCAGGTCTGTTTTTTTTTTTAGTCAGCAGAAACTTATGAGAATTTGGTAAAAAAAAATATTTATGTTCTTGCTTTTCCTTTCATTTTTTTCATCTTTATCTGTTCTCTGTGTATGTTAATTTTTGTGTTCTTCTTTAAGATGAAATTACAAAGAAAATTTTGAGTGCAATATACACAATGTACATGCGTGAATTTTATATTTAGATGCTAAAGAAAAAAGGAGCTTCGTGTGCGGTAAATGTCTGATGATCATGTCGAATATATGAAATATGAACGTAATAAATGAAAAATGAATGTAAAAATCTAAGGTCTATATACATATAGATGGAAAAGATTGAGCTACATAAGTATTATGTAACCGAGAAATTTCTGAGAAGTATGTTGTACTCCTCATTGGGTACATAAATTGTTTAAATCTTTATACATTTTTAGTTGCAACAATACTAAGGTGCCTGTTGGAAAATTAAGAGATACATTTTTAAGGAAAATCCAATTTCTAACCGTTTTACGATATTTAGTTTTCGAGATATAAGCGATTTTATAACTCACCCTCAAAATTTTAAGTTTTTCGAGCTGGCAAGCCTTAAATTGATCTTTTTAAATGATGATGAATTTGATATATCAGTTTAAATATGTATATTAAGTTATCTATGCCAGAAGAATACTGTCAAAATCAAATCTTTATCAAGGTGAAATTAATTCCTAGTATTGACTTAATTTGTTCTGTAAACAAAAAACTATTTATAAATAAAAATCAGTAAGTGCTTTGATGTAGAGATTTTAATATTTGTAAATCTTGTTATTTTGGTGTATTATAGTAAAACAAATAAAATTCTAAAAAAATATATTGTGAACATTGATGCTTTTTTTTTTAATTAAATGTAGATTTCTTAAATTTTTTTTAACAAAAATCATAGACTTTTGCTGATTTTAAACCCAACTGGGCATTTGTGAGTGAAATCGGCCGTTTTTGCATGATTTTGATAATTTTATATTTTTACTGTGTGCAGAGGGTATACGTTTTTCATTCCAAAATACATAAATTCTTGACAAAAGCGAAATTGATATAGCGATGTCCGTCTGTCCGTGTGTGGAAATCACAATAACGCCCTCTATGTGTAAGCTGGGTTGCCCGTTTTCAGCAAGAATTATTCTCTGACATCCTAAGCAGGTTGGTATTTTAACTCATAGAAATCGGTTCAACAGGTCCCGATATTTCAATGAAAATGTAAAAAAACTATCGAAAAAAATGATTTTTCTATGTTGTTTTTGTTAATGTTCTCATACTAAATTTGGTTTCTTGCGTCTGAAGCTGTACTTGTTGTTGTTCTTGTTGTAGTCGCTGTGTTTGTAGCATATGCTTAATGTACTGCACGTGTCATATTAGTTTCGGCTTCTATGGCCACACTTTCTTAATGTTATCCCGAAGTTAATATAATTATAGTCGGTCTAGACCGACTATACGATACCCTATATCATGGTTTAGAGACCCTATCTCTTCGGTCCAACTATTTCGATATAGAAAATAAGCATAAACCAAATTTGAGTGGCATTATTATTAATTTTTTCGCCTGCAGAAGTGAAAAAGTTCATATCGGGTGCTATATTTATATGGGGACTAGATCGAAACATGGACCGATCCCGACCATATTTGGTAAAGTCACTTTGAAAAAATATATCCAACCAAATTGGAGCAAAATCTGTGCAATATTTTTGTTTTTTGATAGATCTAAGTTGAAAACGGGAAGCAGATCTATATGGAGCCTATGACTAAGAATTGTCTTATTGGGATTATTTTTGGACTACTAATTAATGGATATAATAAGCACATACAAACCCAATTTGACTGAGATCTATATGATAATTTGGATCTTGTGGCAATTCATGTCGATTTCATAGGGGTCATTTGTATGGGGACTAAGTCTGAACATGGACCGAATTTCACCAATTTCAATAGAGGTCATCCTATGAAAGTGATTCTGAGTCGATGAGTCTACCTAAAATATTTTTGGTAGTTACAAACAACAGCACAAAGTCGTTATACCCAAACCACATATTGGTATAGGGTATAAAAATCGGATATATGAAAGAGAAATAATAATAAAAAAGTACATTTCTTAATAAAGCAACTAGTTATTTAGAAAAAGTTAAGTAACTATTTATAGATTTTAATAAAAATTCAACACACTTTCATGATTTTAGATATAGGCAGGTTTCCTTTGAAGAACTCTACATTTTAACTTATAGCAAAATGTCCATTATACATGGTTTTTCATTTCATTTCATTTGATTTGATTACGGGAAGTGAAAATTTGCTTGAGCCCATAAGTTATCCATGTGATTAGTCGAACAAAAAATGGGCGCGATCAAAGCAGTGGGTGTGGCACCAACCATATAAAGTAAATATATAATATCATATAAGTAGAGTACTTGACACCATCATAGGACTGTACAAAATATATGAAGTACTATGAAAACGACAGTCATGGAACTTCTGCCAATTGCGTTAATTACCAATGGAGTAGTCGCCGAATCAACAAATTTAAAAATCGCCAAAATCGAAAGTCAGAAATAAAAATCGGCAAACCCAAAAATCGCCAACATCTAAAATCGACTTAATAAAAAATCGGAAAAACCAAAAATTGCTTTAAAAAAAAACGTTAAGTTTTACCGTATCTCATTTGGAAAATCTATGTTTTTCTCATGGGCAGCTGTATGTAGCTTGCTCCAGAGTAGGAAAGCCGAAAAATTTGATAATATTTGCACCAAATAAAAAAAAACAAAAATGTAACGTTAGTCTCGGTAAATTATAGCGAAGAACGACAAAGCGTACGTATATAACTTTTTACATGTTTTTTTAATCTATCTTTGTATCTTTAATTTATCATATAACACGCTCACTCAAATCGAAATACTAACATCTTACTGATGTAAGGCAAAAATAAAATTGCTAAGATTTTTAGTCAAGACTAATTTGAAATTTTTCCTTTTAAGTATCGCATAACTTTTAAGCTCTCAAAACATCACCAGCTTGGTTAAAATAGTACTTCTCTTTCCCTTTGGTCTCTTACGAAGGGATCCAATAATTTCCCTACTCTAATAATAGAACAATAATAAAATTTTTCAGATTGATGCTAATTCTTTATATAAAACAATAATATTTGATTTTATAAAAAACAGCAATAAATAAGAAACTAGCAGAGCCCAGCCCTCGAAATTTGAGTGCAAATTCTAGGAAATTTTATTTTATCATCCAATTATTTCTTTTAATGTTTTTTGATCTATTAAATTCATTAAGTTTATTTCATTATAAATATTTGTTGAGCATATAGAAATAAAGGCCACCTTGTATGCCACCTAAATGTATTCAAATTTTTGGCAATTCACACTTCAACACAGGGTATGTGTTATGCAATTATTATAATGAAATCTGTACGTTAACTTTCGTGTTGCATAATGTAAAGTTGATTGTTCAAGCATAACTTTCCTCAAACTCAACGAATTTAAACAGAAGAAACAGCTTGATCCACTGATTGTTCTTAGACTTGTCTTAACAGCCTACGTTAATTAGAACTCTATATATATAAAGGTTTAAATGAAGGAAAATATTGAAAAAATCTTGAAAAAATTGAATGTAAAGTTGATTGTGCACGCATAACCTTTATAATATATGTTGAGAGGAAGGCAGGATCGGTCATATAATAAATGTTTAGTAAACGTATAGTACTTGATGTATAGGAATTATTTCGCCATATAGTAAAAGTTGAAAGGATGTAAAGATACTTTTGTTCTACTGGCTCAGGAATTCATATGGTGTGGTTGCCATATGAAGTACTCAAGCTCTAAATAAAAAGACGCTTTCAAATTCACGGTTAAATTATTAGTGAATTTATTTAAATTAATTTAATTTTATTTAAATTAAATTTTACAATTCTGTTCTTATCGATAAAATTGAGTGATTTATTGCAATTCACTCCAATACATTTAAATTACATAAAAATTATATTTATCATTTAATTATGTATACTTGTATTCAGTAAGCAATATACTGAGTGACACTAAAAGTACAACGACTGTTGTAGTAGTATCCCTCGCGTACATCACTTTTGTGTTTACATATTTACAATTGCCATCCATAAATTAAAGATGAACAAACGTAAATAAAAGATCAAATTAAATCAATGCAAACAAATCGAACACTTGTTGCTTGATATCTAGACCCAAATATACATAGTGTGTGTGTGTATGGATTATGCCTTTAGCGTTTAATCTTTTACACTATGTCCATACAAACATCATATTTTTTGTGAGTACATGAATCATAATTAGTGTTTTTATACACCATGTTGATGCACTCACTACACTTTCCTCAAGCTCAACGAATTTAAGCAGTTAATAGCTCAAAAGAAAGAGCTTGATCCACTGCGTGTTCTAAAAATGAAACGATCAAGATCCATTCATCAGAAGAGGAGCTATGAGAATTCGAATTGTTTGAGCGAATGTGTCCCATAAGAAATGCTCTGGGAAGAATCTCGTTTGAGTTTGAATATAACATGAGTATGGTGGGAGTTGAGTAAATTTCAATGGCTGATGACATATCTGTGTCTAAATACGTTTCATTAAAAAAAAAATAAGGAAATCGGCCGATAGACGGACTGGCTTTAGTTTTCATAAATTTTTTTTAATATAACAGATTATAACAAATCCAATTAATAAGATATAGAAACTAAGCATAAATCAAATTTTAGTGGTATCTATAATATTAATACGCTAGGCGATTTCTTGTGACCGATGATTTGTTCTACCATTTTATCCCGATTTTGAGCAAACGTATATTATTTAAAAGGCATTTCTTTTTAGCCATCTTGCAGATATACGGATTTTTAAATTTTTTTCCGTTATTTAGAGCAAATTGCATTTAAAGTTGCTACTAACACATACATAAAATTATACATATGACATGTGTGTTTTAATAAATTTGTTAATGCGTTTGTTTATGACTTTGTCATCTTCATTCACAATAATAATAAACCATAAAACTGCTGGTTTTTGACATGTCTAAATTGAAAAAAAAGTTACCTAGAAATTGCACTTGAATTTCGAGCGCTGGTATCTGCTAGTTTTTATTAATTTGCTTGCCTTCGGATATGAAAAAGTTCATATCGACCATATTTGGTAAAGTCACTCATTTTTTTGCGAAAACATATACAAACGGAATCTGATAAAAAACTGCGTAATATTTTTGTTTTTTTTTTTTTTTTTGATCGATTTAAGTGAAGATCGGGCCTTCATGTAGGGGCTATGTCTAATAATTATCCTATAGGGTTTGTTTTTATACTACTGATAAATGGATATAATAAACATACACAAACCCAATTCGACCGAGATCTATATGATAATTTGAATATTAAGGCAGTTTAAGTCGATCTCATAAGGGTAATTTGTATGGGGACTAGGTTTCAACATGAACCGATATTCACCGATTTCAACAGCGTTCATCATATTTCATCAAAATATATTCATATTTGCGACCTGTAGTTTGATTACAAAGTTTACATGGACATAAACACAGACGGACGGGCGGCCATCGCTAAATCGACTCACAAAGTGATTCTGTCTCGATCGGTATAACAAAAGCTGGGTCTAGGTCACATATTCTTGGTAGTTTAAACATCAAGGTAATTATAGCCTGATCACATATTTGTATAGGGTATAAGACAATTAATTATCTATAAACTTAAATAATATGAGAATTTAAATTGTATTTGACATGGTAACTGTACCCATCGTGTTTCAGACACAGGTGGATAATAGTAAAGATGCGGACAGCCGATTTTAACACCCCTACTTGTTATTAATAAAATGATTCTGCAAAAATAAAATTGCAAATATCAGAGTCAGTTTTTACTGAATAACTCTCACAAACGGAATCATTTGTATTTATGTTATTCTCGCAAGAAGTCTACGGCCATCTAAAACATTCCTTTAATATTTGGATTTTATCTAAAATACATTTTGAAAATAATTTGTACACACAGATTATTTGGAATTCGGTTGCAACTGTAAAAATTAGAACTTTTATTGTAATTCTTGAATATTTAAAAATAAAATAGATATTCTATTAAAACTATCGTCTAATAACAATTCATTAAAAATTAATATATCTACAACAACAATATTAGTTACGTTTACCAATCAATGATTTTTTGTAAATTTCTAAACTAACTTAATTCAGGTAACCTAATAAAACTAAGAATAACATGCCTCAGTGCTATATATTGGCGACTGCAACTACTAATTCTATTATAACAACATTTTTCAAACCGAAAATGTTTTAACAGATATTGTAGCAAATAATTGGTTAGAGTACCATATATAAAATTTGTGTTAGGAATGGTTTTTCGGTTGTAATAAAAGAAATCCTAATTCGTACCCTCTTTACGTATTTCAAACCGATAGGAAATTCTATTAATCAATTTCTGTTTTAAATACTAAAAAAAAAATAAATAAGAATATAATTACCCAGACCAAATAGTTGCTTAAATTTGTCATTTGTTAAATAAAATAAAGCAAAAAAACTAATAATAATAAAACTACCGTTCGCAAAAACAACTATGCTAATTAAATAACATTTTATGATACAGCCATATAAATATATTAAAAAAAAGTAAGAGTGTTAAATTCGGCTGTGCCGAATCTTTGATACCCTCCACCTCGGTTTGAGTATTGATAATAAATGTAAACAAAATATTGGAAAAAGTAAACAATTTGTTAAACTTAATACCAAATTATTTCAGAAAATTCTTTGGGTTGGTTTTCGTCTTTTCTATTATTTCGGATTTATTTCGGTGTTTGCTTTTTGGTCATCGTAGTTGCTGATCGGCATGCATTTAGGTTATATACCTATATGCATGCGTTTCCGGTTATATGACATAACTTCTCGTTTAATTTAGTTTTTGCTAATTAAATAGCTCGCCCTAACCTCCATTGCAAAGGTAATGGTTGTGTAGAGTGGCTATATGCATTAAATCGTGCTAATTGGAGATGGCTGTATAGCTTCTTTTAACTGGCCAAATATTTCTTCATTGTGGCCATATAGGTCGGATGGAGTAATAAAATAATAACCAAAAAAAAAAGCTCTCTCAACTTTTTTTAAAATATTGCCATATTTTGAAAACATAGAGAATAAATTTATAATAATAAATAATCAAATTAGGGACGAAAAACGCAAAAAACGAAAAGTCCCAAACATTTTAAATAACATAATTTAATGTTATCTTTATTTTCTGAAAAACTTAAAATTTTCATCCAAAAAAAATTGTGAAAATTTATATATAGAAATAACATTCTCATAAAATTACGTTTACTTATGTAACAATTTTTATGTTAGCAATTCTTAAATATCATTTGAGATTTTCTCAAATTCATTGAATTTAAATTAATATCGACAAATCTGTTTTTCTATTTATTTAAATTGTAAAGGAGTGGCATCTCTGTCAAAATAAGCGAAAAACACAAAGAATAGAAAAAACAAATTACTTCGTGTTTGACAGGATGATTTTATGTTTATGTTTAATATCTTTATTTTTTTTACTAATATTTCTGTTTATTTATTTGAAAATGAAATAATGAATTGAATATGCTATTTAATTTTTTTATTTATATAAAAAAGTTTTTTAATTAAAGCAAAATATTTTCACTATTTTATGATTTTTATTTATGTATGACGACATTTCAACCTAAAAATTTAAGTTTTTATCGATTGAATAAACAACACAAAAATGGTTGTCGTTTAGATAACAACAACAGCTGACTTTAACAATAGCGAATATCGTTTAAAAATTTTACTGATAATTTTGCAATTTTCTTTTTTTTTACGATTCGACTATCGTTAAAAGAAGTTACTGAATCGCGGTACTGAAAAGTTATTAATATCTCCTGAATGGCAATATTTTTTTTAAATGTAACGTTTTTAAATGTAAACATATTTCTAAATTTAAAATTATTATTTCCGACGTTTTGATATGATTTTCTGAAATTCAATTTATATTTTCTAATTTATAATTGGAAATTTTATTTTCACTTTTTATTATAATTGATTATAATTAGATGTAATCGCAATCAGATATTTTATAGGTAAAGCAGAATAATAAATCTATATAACTATGTAGAACTGTTTTGTAAGCAAAAAACTCACTGACGAACTCGGTAACTCTATTTTGTAAAGACAACAAAAAGTTAATATGGCAAACTTATGTTCATATTTGTAAAAGAATTATGAAAAAACGTATGAAATAAAAGACCAGCCCTTGTATACTCTTAACATTGTTCTGTATGATATCTAGTTGAAAATATTAACATTCATGTTAAAATAGAAGTAACTATTGCAAAGCTAATTAGAACAAACAAAAATTATGGCGCCATCTACTGTGGCATAGTCACGCTGAACACTCTGTTAATGCAAAAGAAATGTATTTTCCCCACAACAAAATACTGCAGAATTTTATGTAAATAAAATAACCGATTTATTTCTAACATGCAGTCAGTTACTATGAATATACATACATACATATATATAATATACGTATATTATTTGTATTATTTAATATGTGTATGTATGTATATTTAAATATTACACACAAAAAATAGAACATCAAACGTTATTTTTGTGTTTTTCTCTTTAAATAAATTAATACATAAATTTTTTTGCTAAATCTACATTTGGGCAATTCACAACAGGTGTTGTATATTGTATGTTGTATTGAAATACAAAATACAATCATTTGTTGTGAACACTCAGTTGTATTTTCATATTGTAAAACGCTTTCTTTAGTAATTTTCGATCCAACGAGGAAAGATCGCTTCGTCGCTTCTGCTATTTTGTATAAGAGAAAACACTTGTCAGTGTTTGCTTTTTGGTCGTGAGATATACCCTGTAGTTTTAGTTACGTACCTCTTGCATTTTAATTTATAATGAAAAAAAAAAATGTTAAATGTTTTGGTTGGTACTGAAAGAGAAAATACATACTAAAAAAATATAAACATTAATTTTTATATAAATAAACTTATCGATGTATTTGCGTTATTTGCATTATTTGCCATATTTTATTTTATAATTATTTATGCTGATAAAATTCTATATATTTGTTTTTTCTTTTTCATAAAAACTGGCATTCACTTGGAACTGATATGTTATGATACAATATACAACATTTACTAAACATAGCAAATGAAGTTGGATCGTGTATCAGATTTTTCAGTGAAAATTATCAACAACAGTTTTACACTATTGTAAAGTGATACACGATACAGGAGAAAAAACGATACATTACCCATTGTGAATTGCCCAATTGTTTTTTTTTATTAACAACTAGGTATTTTAGCATTATTTGCTTTAGATGTTGGTGAATTTTTACTCCCTTTATATTAACTCGTGTCTGCTTGTCGAAAAAATTTTGGATCGATTTTAACCACTTTCCCGTGACCCAATCGATCTGAAATTTTGCAGGCAGGCTTGTGGCAATGACAGAAATTATCTAATAATTTTTTTTAGTGATGCCAAAACAATGGAAACTTTTAAATTTTTCTACCAGAGTTGATAAAAAAAATTTACAAAGGGTTTGTTTTTGTTATATTATTACCATAACGACCACAAAAACAGCAAGTCCAGCTATGAAAACAATGCAACATTTAGAATAACAACAAGAACAATATAGAAATATTATGTTTTTCATTTTTTTTTTTACTTTTTCAGAGATTTCCCTGGACCTGTTCCATAGATTTTAATGATTTTTGAAGCAGAAATCTTTCCATGAATTTGTTGAATCATTCTCACTAAAAATGATCACTGTAGCTGCACTATTGAGGGCGTGATCGTGACAAGAACAACATAGAAAATTATTTTTTTTCAAGACTTTTTTTAGTTCTTCATTCAAATATCGGGCCCTAATCGACCGATTTCGACGATTTTAAATAGCAAACCTTTCAGGATGTTAATGAATCATTTTTTATGCCAACGAGCACCCTAGCTGCCCGATTGATGCCGTGATCGTGATTTCCACAGACGGACAGACGGACAGACGGACATCGCTATATCAACTCCGGTTGTTATAAGGATCACAAATATATAAATTTTATGGGGTCCAAAATTTTTTTTCTAATTATTACAAACGGAATGACAAACTTATATATACCCTCTGCACACTGGAGTGGAGGGTATAAAAAGTGCATGTGATGGCCTAGATCAAATGTAACTGTTTCCTATGAGTTTGGTTTAAATAAACTTCCCATGCGTTCGAACTGAGTTTGAAATCGATCGAAAATTAACAAATGTAGGACCCTTTTCAGTCATAGTCCACAGTCTCCCTAGATGTATATAATATTTGATGTGATATGTATTATCTAATTCAGTAAATGTGCTTAAAATATATAAATGCTGTTATCTAATATATAAATACAGCTTTAATAATATTTATTTAATAATAATAATATTTACTCCTTTAGAAATGTTAACAGAAATTATACAAATAAGGATAATATATAACTTTAAATTGGTAATTTGAATTTAAAACCGTTTATATAGTGAAGCCAGGAGTAACTATCTAATTGTTTTTATCATATGAGATATGTTTTATTTATTTTAATGTAAAATGTATAAATTATTCAAAAATAAATACTGAAAATAAATAATTATAAGTTTTTATTTTTATGTATTAGTAAAAACCGCGTTTAATGGTTGTAACAAACAATAACTAAAATTAAGAATTCCATTGTATCAACTAAATATCATAATTCATACAATCGAATTTATGTATAATGTCAATTGCTTTTACCATTGTACGGTAATATGTATATTCAGTAATCACCGCAGAATATTGTGATAGTATATGGGACTGCGAAAATTCGGTTGGCAACAAATTTGGTTGCACCAACGAATCTGTTTTCTGTAACAGAAACATTACTGTCGAATAATTCAGATATCTGGTGTTAGTCCGTCCATACATATAGCAGATATTTTTCGGATTTTCTTTTTATTGTATCTTAGAATTTCCAAACTACAGGAATGGTGAACTTCTCTCATTGTTGGTTCTAAGTTTTCTTTCCGATCATGCCACAATTATTAAAAAAGAATATAAAAAAACACATGTGGATGCTTCATGCAATTGCAACAGCAATTGCGAAGATATGGATATAAAAAATCTAATAGTTTAATACGGCGAAAACTTCTTTAAAACCATTCACAAAACGACGTTAAGCTATAAAAACAAATGTTAGTTTTTTAACACTAACCAGATACAACAAACAACAAATTGACCTTCATAAAGTTACATAATATTATACATTTTTAATATTTTTGTTTTGTTTTTTGTTTTGTAGTTACTTGTTTTTAATGCATAATACCATCAAAACGATTCAAATACCAAACAAAAACATCATATGCAACTTTGAATGTAGTACAAATAATGTTGAAAACTTTAAAAAATATTTTAATAAAAAAAAACTTATTGGAGATTTTTCTCCAACTTCAGCTGATTGGCAAGTCATGAACTTCCATAGGACCAGGTTGAAAAAATTTTAAAAATAATCTAACAAAAAAATATAAGTAAATAACAATTGACAATATGAACGACCATATTTTTATTTTATTTGCCACTATTTTAAAGTTGCTTCATAGGAGTTATTTTTTTTTCGTGTTGTTGGTTAGAGTCATATTTACAGAATGAACTGCTAGCAATAAAATAACAGACAGCCGAAAAAAAACCGTCTTAACCGATGTTAGATAGACTGGTTGTCTACCCATAACAGACATTCATAAATAGAAGAAATACATTTTTTTGTTGGTAAAAAAAAAAAAAAACGAATTAAACAATGCAATATTTTTTCTATTTGTATTTTTTTTGTGCTTTTGGGTTACAATGTTGTTTCTTGTGGTATTTTGGCCAGATTTATTTAATTTTTTTTTTTTTTATATGCAAAGTGCTTTAACGTTTGTTAGTATCTTTTAAATAAACTTTGCTCTATAAAGGTTATCGGGAATATACAAAGATTGAATTCTGTAGTATATTTTCTTGTTATAATTTTAATAAAATACAATAAATTCTTTGGAACAGGTTATAGTTTAAGATTTATAGACAATATAATTAAGGTTTCTAAAGTAAAAAAACAAGTAAGGAAATTATAGTCGGTCTACAGCGACTATACGAAAACCTATAACATGCGTTTAGAGAGATGGTCTAAGGTGCTACTTATTACGCATACTTTCGTGAAGAACGGTCGTGCTTTTTTGGAAGCTCCGCAAATTATTTTTATTTCTATTCGATAAACACAATTTTTCTAATAAAAAACACAATTTTTCTAATAAATAATTAAAGCTTACGTTAATAATATACTTAAATACCATCTACTGTAAAAAATAAGTGTTTATTAAAAATAAAAATACTGACTATTTAATACTTGTAATAAATAGATAAACACAAAAAAACACAAACCTAAACAAAAAAATTAAACCAAAATAAAAAGAAACTAAAGCGATAGAACAATCTTACAAACTTACATAAATAAATAAGCAAACAAAACATCAATCATAAACATGCAAGATAACAATAACACAGAAACAACAACAGAACCAATAGCATCAACACATATAAGTACTCCCGCGCAAAAACGTTTAAGAGAATTACAAAACTCTTTCATAGATAATGTGTCAAAAACTCCTCGTCTTACGAACGCAGAATCACCTCTCAAGTTTATAACTATTATGGACAAACGTTTTGATAAACTTTCCGAGCAAATATTGAACATGATGCAAACAAAATTTCGAGAATATAAAGATGAACTCTTAAGTGAAATTGATAAGAGACTTAACTTAATACGTAATGAAATAACTGCAGTAAATAAAAGAGTGTCGTATTTAGAAACAGAAACAATTCGTGAAATTAAGGAGAGTGTTAGTAAACTGGCGGCAGATCACTTTGAAACAAAACAAATGAAAAAAGAAATACACGAACTTAAAAGAAAACAACTAAAACATGATAACTCTGTTGTGGCCGGTTGTATACGAATTCGTGGTATACCCTTTTATGAAAATGAAAATCTTTCTAAAATCTTCAGCGACATATGTGTAAATTTAAACATTTCAACGCCTCAAGTTGAAAATGTTTACAGACTGAAAAGAATATATAGGGACAACAAACCTTATTCACCGAGCGATGAAGTTGTAGTTGTGAAATTGTGTTCTCCATACCAAAAAAATTTCCTCTTAAAAACCATTGCCAAATATAGACGAGACAATAAGACAACACTTTGTCTACAACACGCTGGTTTTAATAGTCTGGAGCCAATTTACGTAACTGAAAATTTAACGCCTCAAAACCACAAAATTCTCCAATCCGCCTTGAAAATGAAAAAAGAACAAACAATAAAAACAGCCTACACACATCGCGGTCTGGTATATGTTAAGAAACTTAATTCTGAGGACCCAATCCTTATTGAGTTTTTGGATGAACTCAATCAGTTTTTTGCTTGATGATACATAACACATCTTTACCAATTTTCGTTGTGCCTTTCTGCAGGTTTGCCTTTGCCTTTTTTCATGACTATTGTATCATCGTAACTATTTTTGATTATTGTACTATTAATTTTATTAATTTTATTCTTAATCATATTTTAAATGTAACTGTTTACTTTTATTTTAATATTGATCAAAATGTTAGACTCATAGCTTACATAATTAAATTCTATGGTGTTATATTATTTACATTTCTAATTAGCGTTGCTTGTAGGTTTCCCAATTTATTTTTATTTTTCAGATTATGGCTTTAATGGGAGGCCTTCCAATATATTCTCAAGACGTAACAGCAAACATGATAAAAATTCTAGCCAAACAGAGAAGCGGCTTAAAAATTTGTCATATTAACGCACAAAGTCTAAGAAACAAAATAGACGAGTTTAGATTTATTTTTCAAATTTCTAACGTTAATGTTATATGTGTGTCTGAGACTTGGTTTGATGAATCTATCACAGATGACCTGGTATCGCTGGATGGTTATAATTTATATAGAAATGATAGATCTGACGGCTTTGGCGGTGTGGCAATTTATGTAAAAAAAGGGCTGGGCTGTAAATTGAAAAGTAAAAGTGATGAAAAAATAGACCCTAACAACAAAGTAGAATATCTTTTTCTTGAAGCTTGTAGTTATGGAAGAAAATTTCTTATTGGTTGTGTCTACAGGCCAAGGAATACTATTGATTTCACACATTTTTATAAAATTTTGGAAGATATCACTGCATTATATAGTGACGTTTTAATAGCTGGAGACTTTAACTCTAATCTGCTAACAGAATCATGTTTAACCCTCAATATGCAATCATTTAATCTTGTTTCTGCAAATTCTCTAATGCCAACACATTTTACATCATCAAATAATACTTTGCTCGACCTATTTTTTGTCTCCAATGAAGAAAAAATCTTATTATATGACCAGTTGTCCGCATCGTGTTTTTCTAGGCACGATCTAATTTTTTTAATTTTTGATATTCCTCTAGAAACTTCTACAGAGAAAATCCAATTTCGTAACTTGAAACGTATTAACTATTTCACTCTTGAAGAAGAGTTTGTCAAAATTGACTGGGATTGCGTTTATCATATGCTATCTGTTAATGATCAATTGGCTTTCGTGGAACAAAATATAACAACGTTATTTAATACAATAGTGCCATTGCAAACGAAAGAAGTAAATTACCGCCAGAAACCTTGGTTTACATCTGAAATTAAGCACCTCATAGCAGATCGTGACTATGCTTACTCTCGCTGGAAGCGCTATAAAACTTATGATCTGTATAATACTTATCGCAACGCGAGAAAAATTGTAACCAAAACCATAAGAAACGTAAAGTCAAAATACTATGCCAACAAATTTTCACAATCCATTTCTACAAAAAATAAATGGAAAACCATTAAAGAAATTGGAATAGTTAATAGTAAAAACAGTGATGTTAATATAACATTAGATCCAGATGATATAAATAAAAAATTTGTTAATATACCCATGTCTCAAGCAGACCATAGTTATTATATTAACTATCATGCTACAAATCTTCCACAAAGTTTATTCAATTTCGAAAGTGTAAGTCAATTAGATGTATTCAAAAGCTGCCTATCCATAAAATCAAACGCTATAGGCATTGATGGTATTCATCCCGCTTTTTTTAAAATTATTCTCCCGACACTACTACCAATAATTACAAATATATTTAACAAAATTATTATGACAAGCACTTATCCACTAAGATGGAAGCAGGCTAAAATTCTTCCAATTCCAAAATCACCCACTGAGTATCGGCCTATAGCCATATTGCCATATCTGTCAAAAGCATTTGAAAAACTTTTACATTTACAGATAACTAATTACATTGAACATCATAATTTGTTGACCGATAAACAATCTGGATTTCGGGCCAAACATAGTTGCATTACTGCTCTTACCGATGTAGCCGAAGATCTCAGAAAGGAAATTGACGATGGATGTGTTGCAATGTTGGTGTTGTTGGATCATTCAAAGGCTTTCGATACCGTTGACCATACCGTATTGATTCAAAAATTAGAAAAAATGATGAATTTTTCCTCTACATCTACTAAATTAATTGAATCATATCTAAAGGATCGAGAACAGTGTGTTGAAATAAAATCTTTAACCACCTCAACCTTTCTTCCAGTTATCAGGGGTGTACCACAGGGCTCCATTCTTGGGCCTCTCCTCTTTTCCATCTACGCAAATGATCTTCCTGAACAGTTGCTCCACTGCAACATTAGAATGTATGCCGATGACGTCCAATTATACGTAAGTAATAAACAAGGAAACATTGAACAATGTACTGCAAAACTAAATGATGACTTGCAGCGTGTTTCTCTCTGGGCGAATGTGAATGGTTTAAGTTTGAATCCTAAAAAATCCAAATGTATCGTTATACATAAAAGGACAAGGAAAATTATTGAAAGTCCTAGTGTTTGTATTAGCAACCAACAGATTGAAATCGTTAACAAAGCAAAAAATCTTGGTATCACATTTAATAATACTCTGACCTGGTCAGATCACGTCATAGCTGCCTGTGGCAAAACATACGCGATGCTCAGGACTCTTTGGCCTACGCAATACTACACGCCAATAAAAATAAGGTTACTGCTTGCTAAAACTTATTTGATACCTACTTTAACCTACGGATGTGAGATTTTTGCAAGTTGTGATGCAACCAGCAAATCAAAATTGAATGTTACTTACAACAATATTGCAAGATACATTTATGGTCTCAGTAATTACAGAACTAATGGTGTTTACCTCAATATAACTCCATACTCTAAGAGAATATTTGGTGTGTTGTTCGAAGACCTTCTGAAAATAAGAACTCTAATATTTCTTCATAAAATTATAATAACCCGAGAGCCTTGTCATCTTTTTAATCGTTTGAGATTTAGTCAACTCAGAAGAAATAGAAATTTATTTCAATTTAATCATCGGACGTTAATATCCGAATGGCATTTTTTTATAACTGCAATACGTCTTTGGAATATTATTCCTCCTACAATTAAAGAAACCAGCAACGCGTTAGAATTTAAAAAAAAACTATTTAAATTTTATTCATAGATAACTTGTTTTATTATTAAAATAAATTATTGTTTATAAATTAAAAAATTGTAATTTGTAATTTGTAATTGGTAATTTGCATGTAATTGTTATTTTACTTTTATATTACTTTACTTTTGTTAATTCACATTATAACACCATACGAATTCTACTTTTTAAGACAAATGTTTTGTTGTAGAAATTACAAAATTAATTTAATAAATAAATAAATAAATAAATAAATAAATAAATAAATAAATAAATAAGCATAAATCACATTTGAGTGTTAGTGTTAATAATTTTTTTTTTGTATGCAGATAGGAACAAGTTCATATCGGATGCTATAATTACATGGGGACTAGATCAAAAAATGGTCTGATTGTTAAAGTTACTTATTTTTTGCAAAATCATATACAAACCAAATATGAGGAAAATCTGTGCAATAATTTTATTGTTTGATAGATTTAAAAGAAGATCGGGAAGCAGATTTATATGAAGTTATGTCTAAGAAATCTCCTACAGGGATTATTTTTTAACTACTGATTAATGGGTGTAATAAACATAAACAAAATTTGACAAAGTTCTGTATCATAAATTGAGTTTTGTGACAATTTAAGTCGATCTCATAGGGGTCATTGGTATGGGGACTAGATCTGAACATAAATTAATATTTACCAATTTCAATATAATTCGCCCTCTGACTTCTCGAAGCTTATGTACCAAATTTCATCAAAATATATTCATTTGTGCGACCTGTAGTTTGATTACAAGGTTTACATGGCTACACAGACGGACGGACGAATGGATAGCTGACATCGCTAAAACTAATTGTAATTGAGAAAATAAAAACTTTTATTGAGGAAAACCAAATTTATACTGAGATATGATATATTAAGATAGTTCAAAAGGTAGAATAAGACACAGAGACCCTAAAAGTTACTGACTTTTCCTCCGTTTGTATTTTGAAGCCACAATAAAACTGACAATACTGTCGAAGCACTGGCACCAAAATTAAATAATAAAATAAACTAGCATAACCCAGCACTCGAAATTCCAGTGCAAATTCTAGAAAATTTTATTTTTACTTTAAAGTTTTTTCTCTCAGTGTTTTTTTAATCTATATATATATAAAATTTATGCTAATAAATAATTTTATAAGAGCATAAAAGTATGTTATTCAATTTCAGGTAATTCACAATTCAACACAGGGCGTGTGATATACAATTATAAGGAAATTCGGTGAATTGGCTAAAATTGATAAGCACACCTTTAGGCTCTTATAAAATCAAACGTTATAAATATTTTATTATAATTAATTTTATATATTTTTAAAATAAATAAATTTAATCATTCGGCACTCCATACGAACTATAACTGTGCCAATTTTCACACCACTCGCCTGCATTTTGCTTAAAAAGGAATGAAAAAATTTTTCCTCACGTACGAATGTATAGATAAGGTAATTTTTATTCTTTAAGAATAGTTTCAGTTTTATAATTTACCTTTCAATAAAAAGAGAAACGAAAATCGCTATACAAATTATTAAAATTAAATAAAAAATAATTATAATTATGTTTTTTGTATAAATCAATTCCTGCTATCTATTTATCAAATTATTATCTCTAACGCTGTTAGACCAGCGAAAAAAAACTCCGCTCTGTGCAACGAATGCATCACAAACGAGATTTAATTGCTAAGATGAAAGGGTATCCGTTTTCAAATGCTTCCAACAATTTATTTCTTTTCATTTTTTGCTGCCAAGATTCTAAGTACTCACGCATATAATTATAGATGAAATGTAAGAGAGAAAAAACTGTACCTTTTGATGGATAGCACAAGTAGTTAGTGTTACAAATACTTCTGAGGGTTAACAAAGTTATGGCATCTTTGCACCTGCATACACAACAATTTTTTCTTATAATTTTTTTGATGAGATTTTTATTATTGTTAGTGAACTCTATAACAACTATTCATCTACTAAGTGGAGGAAATTCTTCTACTTATTTTTTAATCTACAACTTGATGCGCTTTCCGTGATTATCACGATGAATTGAAAGGGTTTTTTGCGCTGTTCTTGTCTTAATGATCTTAGAAAGACGCCAGAAACTAATGCTAAAGTATTCTACATTTTCAGCATACTTTAGTATTGCTGTGAATTATAATTATGTTATGTGAGTAAGTGAAGTGTTTATATAGTATGGATATCATCTCTAGTATGCCAAACATACTTTTATAGTTTCAGAATAGATAATAGCTTGGTATAAAACTTAGTTTATATATAATTACTTTATGCGGCAGTACGGTCCGTGACAAAAAATAAGGCAAAAAGTTTTGAGAAGATTAAGGGGCCGTAGTGTAAACTTTGTTAATGTGGCGCACATTAAGTTTTGAATATGAAGAAACTCCAAATACGAAAGTATCTATGACATTAATAGGCACTGCGATTTCTTGTGACATCTTCTAGATACTCAGTTACCAACCGATTTTGAAAAAATATACCATTTGAAAGGTATTTCTTTGTAAATGTGCACCATCTTGACAGATGTGCACCATCTTGTACATTTTTTTGGAGTAATAATCATTTAAGCTTGCTACTAACACATACATAAAGCATAAAACCACAATTCCATGCGGGTGTTTATGAATTGGCTAAAATTGATTAGAATACCTTCAGGCTCTTATAAAATTTTTTATTGACAAGATATATAAATCTTCTATGTGTTCAGCAAATATTTATAATGAAAGTTATTGAATTTTATTTAAAAATTCACAATTTAATTAATTTTATTTAAATCTTCATAAATTTTTTATATACATATGTATATTAGGGTGGGTCAATTATTTTTATTGCATGGGTTCATCGCATGGGCCATAACAAGTATATTTGCCCAAGGAACCATACCTATAAAATCATTTTCGAGCCTGCCAAAATTTCGATGAAGATATTTTCATGATATTTTCCATAATACTCATACAAATGTAAAAAAAAAGAATTATTGAAAATGTGTATACCGGGGGTTTTTTGGGTCGGGAAATCCATTTTTCACATTTATTTTTATTTCTAACAGCCGCCAGGGGGTGTTTTCGTGCATTTTTGTGGATTATTTCACCTTTTTTTGGGAAAATTGGCGAAATTATTGCACTAATTATAATTATTTATTATAAAATAATAAACCACTGATATCAGAGAAAATTTTGCTAAGGAACGATGAACTGGTCAAGATCCCATTGGAATACTGTTCCCTTTTGTACGATGACAAAAGGTAAAAAGACTAGACCCGAAATATACAAATAAAACTGTTAAGTTTCGCGGTGGTAGTATTAGGGTATGGGATTGCATTTAGGACCAAGGAATGAGTGCTTTTCATGTTGTACCCTAACAAAACATTGAAACAAAAATAGAGGGAAAGTTTTCAATTGTTTGTTTAAAGGTTTCCAATGTTTTGTCAACAGCATAAAAACGAGTACTTTTAAGTTTTGTTCTTTGCTGATGTTAAGCTATTTTCTTTCTTAAATAAAATACACAAATTTTTAAAATAAAAGATTTTTTAATTCTAGTATTCAATTTTTTGATACTGAAAGTTCAAGTTGCCGAAATTATATATTTTTTAAGTTTCCCTACCATTGTCACTCACTGTAATTACTTTTACTATACAAAACAATTTTGCTAAATTTCAGCCAAAAATATAAATTTTGAATTGATTTCTCATCTCCACATGTAAAAAAAAAATGCTTAAAAACAATTATGTTATAATATATTAAATTCGCATAGAAAGAGATCTGGGTGTACAAATTTATAAGGAACAAGAACAAAATAATCTTGTTTTAGAATAGGGTTTTCAAATTGCATAGACAATTTCAATGCTAGCCACTTTATTACCACCAAGGGATTATTATATGGTAATTGAGTTCCCTCTATGGTCACTAAATATACTAATGAGTTATGAACATCTATTTCCTGTATTTATGACGATGATTTTTTATTTATTGAAAAAAAAAACTTTAAGAAATGATTTATTTGTTTATTTTAAAATTATATAGATTCTCTTCATTAACACTTTTAACTTTTTTTTTTAAATAGCCTCACCTTGCTGTTTGTTATAACAAATAAATTTTTATAAACTTATTTACATATAAATTGATGTTCATAGAAAACACAAAAAAAACAAATATTTATTTCAAATTAACTATTTCTATGTATCTGTCTGTTTGTACATAAATAATAGCAAGATTTCATTAAAACTTCAAACTAATGTTTGCTATGAACTAGCAGGTGAGTTTAACATATTTTTTATTTAAAAAAAACTTGTTTCTTTCATTAAAAATGTTTGTAACTACAAATATTTTTTATGGATATGTTAATAATATAAATAAATATTTTGATAATAAAAATATTTCATAACGTTTTTAATGTTTTAAGAAAATCGTAAATCTTAATACACACGAATTGAAAACATAAATGCAACCCTGTGTTCACACCAACATAAAGTGAACATACTGTGAGCTTAGAAAAAAGTAAACGCCCATGTTTCATCTTTAAATTGTCTTATTACAAACTTATTATTGACTTGCAATAAAAAGTAATTTACAGAGTTTACTACTACTATTAAATATGCAATCAAGTCAAAGCAACAATGCAAAAATCTCTCGAAAATGAAAATTCATTACATTTTACGCTTTATTGTATTTCGGGGAAGAACTTAAACCTTGTGTGACAAATTTGTACTGATCATCATTTCAAGTTTATTTCTACTAATTAATAACTAAAAAGATGTAAGATGGGAAAGCAAACATACTCGTAAAATTATATTTGATTTAAAAGAAAAAAGTAAATCATTGCGCGAAATTGTGGGCAGCAGAAGATTAACCGAGATATGGACTCCCCAAGCGGCTTAGTGTACTGAAGATAAAGTTGGAGTAAGATAGGTAAAGATATATTCAGCCTTAAGTGCAATTATATTATCGGAAAACTTTACGCAGACATCAGATAAACCAGTGAGTTCGAATTCAGTAAGGAGATCGCTTCTCAAAAATGCCCACATGGAAGGATACTACGCAAGAAACCACACATATCCAAGGCGAATCAGAGCAAGCTTATCAAGTTTAATAAAAAAAATCATGTGAGTCGATCACAGGGGAGATGTGTAAACATCTAGTAATAAAAGTTTTTTTTATGGCACTTTTTTAAAATCAAACAGAGAGGCCATCTATGTATCACTTATAGCAAACTACTGCAGGGGCTCTGCTAATATAAAAATATTTATTATTATTTATTTCAACTGGTTAATTTTTAATATTTAATTTTTTCATTTTTAATTTTTAATTTTTAATTTTTAATTTTTAATTTTTAATTTTTAATTTTTAATTTTTAATTTTTAATTTTTAATTTTTAATTTTTAATTTTTAATTTTTAATTTTTAATTTTTAATTTTTAATTTTTAATTTTTAATTTTTAATTTTTAATTTTTAATTTTTAATTTTTAATTTTTAATTTTTAATTTTTAATTTTTAATTTTTATTTTTTAATTTTTAATTTTTAATTTTTAATTTTTAATTTTTAATTTTTAATTTTTAATTTTTAATTTTTAATTTTTAATTTTTAATTTTTAATTTTTAATTTTTAATTTTTAATTTTTAATTTTTAATTTTTAATTTTTAATTTTTAATTTTTAATTTTTAATTTTTAATTTTTAATTTTTAATTTTTAATTTTTAATTTTTAATTTTTAATTTTTAATTTTTAATTTTTAATTTTTAATTTTTAATTTTTAATTTTTAATTTTTAATTTTTAATTTTTAATTTTTAATTTTAATTTTTAATTTTTAATTTTTAATTTTTAATTTTTAATTTTTAATTTTTAATTTTTAATTTTTAATTTTTAATTTTTAATTTTTAATTTTTAATTTTTAATTTTTAATTTTTAATTTTTAATTTTTAATTTTTAATTTTTAATTTTTAATTTTTAATTTTTAATTTTTAATTTTTAATTTTTAATTTTTAATTTTTAATTTTTAATTTTTAATTTTTAATTTTTAATTTTTAATTTTTAATTTTTAATTTTTAATTTTTAATTTTTAATTTTTAATTATTAATTTTTAATTTTTAATTTTTAATTTTTAATTTCTAATTTTTAATTTTTAATTTTTAATTTTTAATTTTAAATGTTTAATTTTTAATTTTTATTTCTTAATTTTTAATTTTTAATTTATAATTTTTAATTTTTAATTTTAAATGTTTAATTTTTAATTTTTAATTTTTAATTTTTAGTTCTTAATTTTTAATTTTTAATTTCTAATTTTTAATTTTTAATTTTTAATTTTTAATTTTTAATTTTTAATTTTTAATTTTTAATTTTTAATTTTTAATTTTTAATTTTTAATTTTTAATTTTTAATTTTTAATTTTTAATTTTTAATTTTTAATTTTTAATTTTTAATTTTTAATTTTTAATTTTTTAATTTTTAATTTTTAATTTTTAATTTTTAATTTTTAATTTTTAATTTTTAATTTTTAATTTTTAATTTTTAATTTTTAATTTTTAATTTTTAATTTTTAATTTTTAATTTTTAATTTTTAATTTTTAATTTTTAATTTTTAATTTTTAATTTTTAATTTTTAATTTTTAATTTTTAATTTTTAATTTTTAATTTTTAATTTTTAATTTTTAATTTTTAATTTTTAATTTTTAATTTTTAATTTTTAATTTTTAATTTTTAATTTTTAATTTTTAATTTTTAATTTTTAATTTTTAATTTTTAATTTTTAATTTTTAATTTTTAATTTTTTAATTTTTAATTTTTAATTTTTAATTTTTAATTTTTAATTTTTAATTTTTAATTTTTAATTTTTAATTTTTAATTTTTAATTTTTAATTTTTAATTTTTAATTTTTAATTTTTAATTTTTAATTTTTAATTTTTAATTTTTAATTTTTAATTTTTAATTTTTAATTTTTAATTTTTAATTTTTTATTTTTAATTTTTAATTTTTTATTTTTAATTTTTAATTTTTAATTTTTAATTTTTAATTTTTAATTTTTAATTTTTAGTTTTTAATTTTTAATTTTTAATTTTTATTTTTAATTTTTAATTTTTAATTTTTTATTTCTGAAGGAAAATGTTGCCCCTAGCATCGAGAAATTAGGATGGGCTTGACACCGGACTTTCAACACGATAACGGCTACTGTATTGATCACCAGCCGCAGTTTCTGGACCTTAACCCGATCGACTATCTGTGGAAACACCTTGACAGAAAAATCTGGCAAATGGCCATTTCAAGCAAGGGACACTTAAGGAAGGTTCTCAAGGAAGATCGCAGCAATATCTCCCTCGATATAACAAAACAACTTGTCGAGTCGATGCCTAGGAGACTATATAAGGTACTTAAGACCAAACTGAAATAAAGCAAATATTAAAAAGTTTACTCTTTTTATTGAAGATCTGTAGAATTTTTTTTCCTTTATGCTTTATTTTGATGCGTAAAATTTGGTAATTTTCTAAATAAAGTGCAGTTATTTCTGTTTTGTCTTACTTTTGTTTAATGTTTCTAGGGAGTTCAGGATTTTGGGTTCCTTAGTAAATTTTTTAAAGCTTTTACTCTGAACAACTGAGGTGTTTAGTTTCTTTTGACGCTCATAGCAGTTTAAAGTCACGATTGCCTTAAAATTGAGATAAATCTAAATTGAGATAAAACTAAGAAAGTAGGAAATGGAATGAGAAATAAAATTTTTAGTTTGCAAATAGTACAGTCAGCGAAAGTTTAATACTTAATAATAAAAACTATACCTATGCTAAAATAAATCAGAAAGTTTTTCTCTGTTAAAAAAAAGCTTAATCTATAATCAAAAAAAAAAAAAAAAAAAACCATCAGTTTTAAACCTAAACAAAATACTTAGAAGTCACAAACAAAATTTGGAATTAAAATTTTTTATTCTAATGTCTAAAAATTTATATGATTAGTGTACAAATATTAAGTCTTTTCTCCTCTATTTTGTATGATATCGAACACTCGGCTTGGAATTGATTCCAGCCATGCTTGGAGAATCGCCACCTTTGAATCGTTTGTGGTGTTATAGTGCTTTCCGTTTCCAAAGACAGTTATGGACAACATTTCCCATGCATGTCAATGGTATTCAATTCAGGGCTTCTAGTAGACCTGTCCAGAATTAGATTGTAACCGATAAAAGACGGGGATACTATCGTTATTCGAATGGAAGGTCAAAAGTGTCGTCATATTTTCATTCAAATCCAAAAATACGTTGCTTTACATTAAGATAAGTGCCCGAATTCCTTTACGAGGAAATTAACCATAACTTCAGCTTTCCGTGGTAGCTCAAAACTATCTACACCATAACACTTTATTTGTTTAGTTTAGGGCCGTTTGGCTTCTGTAAATCATGTCAGTTATGACTGTGCTCAGCAGCTGTGCCATACACATAAAAATTTTGTCCAAAGCCTAATTTCCATTTTTCGTGAACTGATTTTTTTTATATTCGCATCTCTCGACAAAATTTAATAGACTCCACATTCCCCAATAGGAAGATTAATTTTTTCAACGACTTGCGAAGCATATGGTTTATTTTTTGTGGATTCTTCTTCGATCTGAGTAATTTTTTGATCGGTAAATTTCGTATTTCTTGTATTTTTTTTTAATATTAAATAGTAATATTGTTTACTTAAAATTGAATAATGCCGTTTTCTTTTCTGACAAAAAAATGTCGCAATTTATTTGCACTTTTTTGGAAAAGTGTATTTTGTTATATATTCTGCATTAAGAACAACCTTATTTTATACATCAATCGAAAGGTATCGAAGCTAAGCCCTCGGAAATCACAAAAAATTGCAGCCATTGACTTCCTTCAGGTCATAGTGTTAGAATATATTCCCCATTTGGGATATTAGCGCCCTATGACTTCAGAGAGGATAATAATCAAATTTTTTTGCATTTTGTGAACACAGCTCTTTAAGTCCTTTCGATTGACTTGTAAGATAAAGTTGCTCTTAATTCAGAATATATAAAAAATACACTTTTCGGAAAAAGTGCAAAAAAAATGCGACATTTTTTGTCAGAAAAGAAAACGGCATAACTTTGATTCTTAACTATAAATAAATATTTGTAGTTTGTGTTGCCCACAATAGAAAAATTTAAGAAGAAAACTTCAATATTTACATACTTTACTCTGCTTATTGTATTGCAGATGAACTACGATTCAGTTTTCGCGCAGCGATTTCCCTTCAACATGACAAAAAATTTACCATTTGAAAGGTATTTCTTTGCATATGTGCACCATCTTTACAGATGTTCACATCTGATAAATTTTTTTTGAGTAATAATTATGTAAAGTTGCTTCAAACACATAAATAAAACTATACAATGCTTTGTATGTATTTATTAAATTTGTCAATGTGTTTGCAAAATTTGTATACCAAAAGCCCTCCGTCGCATTGTGAATTGGCTAAAATTGATCGGCATACCCTTGGGCTCTTATAAAATTAATTATTAACAAACCCATTTATATATCTTCTGTGTGTTCAACAAAAATTTATAATGAAATTTAATGAGTTTTATTGTAACGAAAAAATAAATTTTCCTAGAATTTGCTCTCTACTTTCCAGAGCTGGGCTCTACTATGATAAAGAATGATACCAAACTCCATCATAGTGGCCGAAAATGTATTCCAAGAAAACTAGACGCATTTAGTAAGAGTATAAAATTAAAATAATAAAAGTTGGTTGTTCGAATAAAAAATTATTATTAATGGCGCTTTTTTGAAGTGCAAATAAAGGTAATTTTCTGTTTTCTGCTATATATATATTTTTTTAATTATGCTTTTATATAATAGATAAATTGTATTTATTTTTCTGTTTCGTAAACGAGAAAAGAAATCATTGGTTGAGCCACTAAAATATTCAGAAAAAGCTCAAGATCTAAATTATTGTTATTCTATTTCATTATCAGGGGACTAAACGCCGATCTATACCGAGTAAAATCAATAAAAATTCCATATTTTGGTTTATTATTTTAAGAAGACGGACAAACGTCAGACCTCTTTTCACTGTTATTCTTATCCAGCGGCCATAAATTTTTATCTGTGACAGAGTAATATTATTCTTAGTATTTCATTTTCGAAAAAAAAAAAAATAATTTCGAACGAAAAATGTCGATGACGAATGCGATAATAAGACCCCAGTATTTTCAAATTCTATGCTTTAATTTAAACACATTTTTTGCTCAGAAAATATTAAACGAATTCAGACGCACACTTCGGCTGCAGCTCCAGAACTGAAGAAAGAGTCGGCGGCGGCTCCAAGTCGGTTTTAAACCGCACAACTTTTAAGCCGCAAATGCTGTAAACACAAAGACCTGAAAAACAATAACAATTACAGTAACCACAAACAAGGACGAAAATTTTGATTATAAACACTAACAAGAAGAACCTAGAAAAATCATATTTTTTCAAAAGTTTTTTACATTTTCATTGAAATTTGCGGACTTATTAAACCGAGTTTGATGAATTTTAATAGCAGCCTGCTCAGGATGTCAGTGAATCATTTTTACTAAAAATGAGCAACCCAGCTGAACTATTGAGGGCGAGATCGGGTTTTCCACAGACGGACAGACGGACATCGCTAAATAAACCCTAGATTTTTTTTCTAATCATTAAAAACGGAATGACAAACTTACATGAGCCCCCCTGCATACTAGTGTTGAGGCTATAATATATAATTCCAGAGAAAATTCTACAATCGGTTTATAAACATAAATATTCTCAATTTTCTAAATATACTTAGAACACTCTGAAATTATACACTCGAATTCCAAATATGTTTACACTAACACATTTTCAAAGGCCATTGGTACCTTATAGGAACTGCTACCGATTACCTTATGGGATGGTGATTACATTTAAATATTTCCAATCTTAGCATACGGCATGACAAATTAATTATACTTATCATATGATGAAAGGAACATAAAACTTAAATAACAACAATAAAAAACAAGTAAGAAAATTATAGTCGGTCTAGACCGACTATATGATACCCTATACCATGCGTTTAGAAACCCTATCTCTTAGGCCCAACTAACTGGACATTGAAAATAAGCAAAAACCAAATTTGAGTGGGATTTTTATTAATTTTTTTGGCTGCAGATATGAAAAAGTTCATATCGGATGCTATATCTATAAAGGGACTAGGTCCAAAAATGGACCGATCCTGATCATGTTTGGTAAAGTCTCTTGTATTTTGCAAAAATATATACAAACAAAATTTGAGAAGAATCAGTGCAATATTTTTGTTTTTTAATAGATTTAAGTGAAGATCGGGAAGCAGCTCTATATGGGGTCAAAGGGATCATTTTTGGACTACTCATTAGTGGATGTAATGAATGCATACAAACCCAATTTGAGTAAGATCTATATGTCAATTTGGATCTTATGGCAATTTATGTCGATTTCATATGGGTAATTTGTATGGGGGCTAGGTCTGAACATGGACCGATTCTCACCAATTTCAATAGCGTTCATCCCATGGCCGATAAAAGCTTATATACCAAATTTCGTCAAAATATATTCATATTTGCGACCTGCAGTTTGATTACAAGCTTTACATGGACACACAGACGGACGGACGGACGGACGGACGGACGGACGGACATTATTAAATCAACTCAGAAAGTGATTCTGATTCGATCGGTATAATTAAAGATGGGTCTAGGTCAAATATTTTTGGTTGTTACAAACAGCAGCACAAAGTCATTATACCCAAACCACATAGTGGTATAGGGTATAATTATCTTCATAAGACAACTACAATGAACAGAAGATTTTCTAAACATTAAAACTTTTTAGAATAACAAAAAAATGTACTTAGAATTCAAGCAAAAAAAATTAAATAAATAAGTACGTACGAGTATATGCAAACAATAAAACGCTTTAGAAGCTAACAGCTTTGCAAAAATATACAAAAATGCTTACGTTTTTAAAATACCACCACTATTATTATAAGTATGTATGTATGTATGTGTTAAGATAATTTGTTTTGTACTCGTACATAGACATCTAAATTGTAGAATAATTGCAAAAGAACAAAAACGTCCATAGAATTAAAGTTGTATTGTTTTCAAAATGGCAGGTATATTAAGTTTGTCCAATAATGTGGGACACGAAATGTTCCAAGCAAAACAAATATTTTTATAATGAAATATTTGTGCTGGGTAACTACATATTATTTAAAGATGAGAATAAACATATTGTTCGTAATGAGAGGTGCTCAACAAAGAATTATAAATCATTTAAAGCACTTATATGAAACAGATTTGTAGTGACAACTAATTTTATTTATTTAATTCAAATCAAAATTTTGTTTTCTCAATCGTACTTGTGATTTTCGATACCAAATTTCGGTTGTGATTAGCTTCAGCTACATAAACTACTTGCACGCTATAAACACTCTTCGACTTGTAAAACGTTCGACTATCCTCTCTGAGAATTTTCGGAAAATCGAGTAATTCTATAACTCTCGAAGGAATTTGAGAGCATTTCGTGGTGCTATTTGTCTTACAAGGAAGGTATCTAGAAGGGGAAACATCCAAATTCGCTAAAGTTGAAATATGATAGCAAAGATAAAACTAATGGATCCACGTTTCGTCTTATCAACCCCATCTCATATTTATAATGCAAAAAGATGGTAGAAATCGACTATGTTTAATATGCCGTCAATATAATATTTTTCCAAAGTAAACTAATTTCGTTCGGCGTAACAGTAAGAAAACCATAAAGACTGAAGTAATTCTAACACCGGGTAGAACAACAGAAGCTTTAATGCCAGCTCCCGATATGTTTCAATCATACTGTTTTTCTACATTATTTTCCCTCCACTTATACAGTGAGTGACAATACATTGGAAACTTTTTTCAAATTCCAAATTTGCGAATTTTGGTTTTATTACTTTCGCGTTAAGAACAAAAATTATATATTTTATTTTGCAAAATCACTCTTTGATATGTCTTCTATCGAAAGATAACAAAATTTGTTACAAAATATACAATTACGAAAATTTATAAAGAAAAAATGTATTTTTTTAGTGATGAAAGCATAATGGAATCTTTTAAACTTCTAGAAGATGGTATGAAAGAACATGTATAAAATCTTAAGCTTTATTTAAATACTTTTACAATTGTATTGTTCAATGTTTTAATCTTATAATTAATTATTATAAAGAAGAAAAAAGAAAAAAGTTTTGTGAAGAGTTAAAACCAGAATAATAGATGGTCTGCTGGTCTTAAGCAAAACAAAAGTTGTGAGAAATATTCTTTGAATAAAATTATAATTTCAAAAATATCAACAAGTATCGCGAAAGATGTACGGTTATAACTCAACATTTAGGCGTCAGGCCCCGTTATGCGAGTCGAAGACAGAATAATTTAATAGCAGCAGGGCTTAAAAAGTATCCAAAAATTCTAAGTAAAGAGGTCTTTAACAAGCTGAAGCTAAAAGAAATAAGAAAATTATGGTCGGTTTAGAACGACTATACGATACTCTATACCATGCATTTAGAAAATTGGTCTTAGATCCAACTAATTGGATATAGAAAATAAGCATAAACCACATCTTAGTGGAATTTTTATTAATTTTTTTTTACAGATAAAAGTTCATGCCGCATGTTATATTTATATGGGGACTAGGTAGAAAAATTGACCCGTCCTGACCATATTTGACAAAGTCACTTACTTTTCACAAAAACATATCAAATTTTTTTAAAATCTGTGCAATATTTATACCCTATACCACTATGTGGTTTGGGTATAATGACTTTGTGCTGCTGTTTGTAACAACCAAAAATATTTGACCTAGACCCATCTTTAATTATACCGATCGAATCAGAATCACTTTCTGAGTTGATTTAACAATGTCCGTCCGTCCGTCTGTCTGTGTGTCCATGTAAAGTTTGTAATCAAACTGCAGGTCGCAAATATGAATATATTTTGATGAAATTTGGTATATAAGCTTTTATCGGCCATGGGATGAACGCTATTGAAATTGGTGAGAATCGGTCCATGTTCAGACCTAGCCCCCATACAAATTACCCATATGAAATCGACATAAATTGCCATAAGATCCAAATTGTCATATAGATCTTACTCAAATTGGATTTGTATGCGTTCATTACATCCATTAATGAGTAGTCCAAAAATGATCCCTTTGACCCCATATAGAGCTGCTTCCCGATCTTCACTTAATTCTATTAAAAAACAAAAATATTGCACTGATTCTTCTCAAATTTTGTTGTATATATTTTTGCAAAATACAAGAGACTTTACCAAACATGATCAGGATCGGTCCATTTTTGGACCAAGTCCCTATATAGATATAGCATCCGATATGAACTTTTCATATCTGCAGCCAAAAAAAATAATAAAAATCCCACTCAAATTTGGTTTTTGCTTATTTTCTATGTCCAGTTAGTTGGGCCTAAGAGATAGGGTCTTTAAACGCATGGTATAGGGTATCGTATAGTCGGTCTAGACCGACTATAATTTTCTTACTTGTTTTTTGTTTTGATGCATTTAAGTGAAGATCGGGAACAGCTTTATATGGGGCTTATGAAAATTATCATGTAGGGTTTAAACAAATAAAATTCGAACGAAATCTACATGATAATTTGGACAATTTAAGTCGATCTCATGAACATTCACCAATTTTTACCAATTTAAACAGCGGTCATCCTTTGACCAATATAAGCTAATATGAGTTCATCAAAATATATTCATATTTGGGACTTACAAAATATTTTTGGTAGTTATAAACACCAACACAAACTTACACACAAACTTACATACAAACTTGACCACATCTATTAATAGGCTAGGCGATTCCTTGTGACCGATGTTTTGTTCTACCGTTTTATCCTGATTTTGACCAAACGTATATTATTTGAAAGGTATTTCTTTTCAGCCGTTTTTCAGATTTACCGATTTTTAAATTTTTTCCTTTATTTTGAGTAAATTGCATTTAAAGTTATACATACGCTATGTGTGTTTTATTAAATTTGTTAATTAATGAGTTTGTTATCTTCGTGCACAATAATAATAAACCATAAAAGTGTTGGTATGTGAATTGGCTAAGTTGAAAAATAAAACTGCCTATAAATTGCACTCGAATTTCGAGCGCTGGAATCTGCTAGTAGGGTATAAATATGTGATGTGCTCGAACTGTTTCCTGACGAGCAATTGTGGCTGATCCTGGGCATTATCGTCCTGTGGCGAAACCACTGACATCAGAGGAAGATCGTCTGGCTTGCATTAATATTGCCAAAGAATACATGAACTGGTCAAGACGGAATTTGAATATTATTCCCTTTTCAGATGAGTCAAAGTTTAATTAATAGACCATGATGAAAGAAATATTGTATGACGATCAAAGGGAAAATTACTAGACCCAAAATATACAAATAAAAATGTTAAGTTTGGCTGTGGAAATATTATGATATGATGTCGGGTCAAGCAATGAGTCTAATTCATATAGTAAAAAGAGTCGGATACAGGCAAATTCTAATGAAGCAAATTATTAATACGCGGAGGAAAATAAGGCCCTGATCTGGAAGTTCAAATATGATAATGACCTTAAACACACCTACAAAGTTGTAACCCAATGGCTACAATCTAACGCAGTTAGTGTTTTGGAATGACCAGCCCATTCACCAGATCTCAATCCCATAGAAAATTGATCGTAAAATACGGACATGAAATAACAAAAGAAAAGACAGATCTCATAGAGGCAATTAATTCAGAGTGGCAAAAAATTTCAATGATCATCATCAACAATTTAATTGCTTACGTTGTAAAGCAGTAGCAAAACCAAAACTAGAGGGAAGTTTCCAATGTTTTGTCACCAGCATAGAAGTGGATAATTTTAAGTTTAATTTTTTTTCTGAACTTATGTTTATGAATCAGAATTTAACGTATATAAGGAGTTTTTAATTTTATAATACAATTCTTTGGTAGCGACCGTTCAAGTCGTCGAAAATATATTTTGTTAAAACAGTCCATCGTATTGTCACTCACTGTATAAATAGTGTATATATATTTATATATACATATATTGATTATATGATCACTCTGTGGTTTAATAAACAAATGTCAATTACTATTGGAACCACTGGGATATTATTGAAAGCATACGATTCAGTGCAAGAACAAAAAAGATTTTGAAGAAGCCAAATATGTAGACTTCGCCTAAAAATAAGATGTTTCAGATAGGTTTTTTTTATAACGAATAACATATTAGCGGTATTCACTCTTGGTGTTAAATTTACAACCCTGTTATATTTACAACGATTTTATACTACAAAGCGTGAACGTCTTTTGTGTTGTGTATTGTAAACTAAAGTATCAGCTGTTTTTTGTTTTGTTTTTTATCAATTTGAAAACTTAAAATATCAACAAGAATTTGCAGATAAGTAAAATGCCCAAAACTACGGAAAAAGAAGAAATTATAAATTTTTTTAGAACAAAATGTAGTTGACGAAATAGAATTTGCAGAGATTCTGGATGTTGAAGGTATTACTTGCAATAATAAAAACAATACAAAAATATAACTACTCTCCATTTGTGGATACACGTGAACATGATGCCATTGACCACATTTTAGATGAATTAGTTGATGATATTATTTTAGTTAGTGTACCGCCGCAGAGCTTGGATTCGGTTCCAAAATCAATGAAGTGGTCACTAAACCCAATTATATGACAACAGATTTTTGCAAATGCTGAGGGTTAGTCGAATTGAGCTTCATACACTTGTGTCGATGATTTCTGGAGATACAGAATTTATCCAACCCCATTCATGTGAACAATTTCCAGTTGAGTACCAGTTAGCAATTGTCCTATACAGACTCGGGTCATCTGGAGAAGGGCCTTTTCATTATTTTGATACACTTTTTTATTATTTTGATTCATTTACCACAAAATGAAAAATAAAAAAATAAACAATTGTTTTGGCAGCTCAACAATCAGCTGTTTCAGTCTTGTAAATGTTTAGTCTTGTAGATGTACTATAGCTTCTACCCTTGTACTTTTAACACAGCGTAGTAAATTTCAATTTCATACATTTTGTTGTTGTGGTGTTGTAAATAGTTGTAATTTCACTATATCTACAACATTTACAAGGGTTACAAGGGTACTTTACTACCAAGAGTGAAAACCCTTATTAAATCCCATTTTAACTTTCTGTCTACATAGCGTACAAGTAGGTTATAGAATTGTCTGCAATGCCGTACTAAACATTTTTACTGGTTTTTAATAAAATATACAAAAAATTTTATTATAATGAACTATTATAGTTTACTAGAATCTCAAAGTTTAAAATCATTTGTTTAATTTTTTTTCCAGTTTTATGCATAAATTCTAGCAATAAGTACCTGATATAAGGTAGAAGAAGTTTAAGCTCATGATGATGATAATTTACATGTTCTTTTGTAAGAAAACAACAATAACAACAACAAAAACAGCACATCACATTTTTTTAATTGTTTGTTACAGGCAGATATTGTGTGAAATGATTTTCCATAGATGTATCATTTTCACATCTTGATGTACTTGTAAATATGCCAGCCTGTCCGTCCGTCCGTCTTGCTGTCTATTTGTCAGTAGTGGTAGGTAAAACACATTATCTCAACTTCATTAGTATACGAATATGTTAATTATCAGCAGCACGTCCGGACATTTAGTTATGCATGTATATGGATATATTGTCTTATGAATTAGCCTCGTCTGTGTCATTTAAACAAAAAAAAAAGAAAAAACAACAAAAAAGACAATTTAATTTTTTTTGCTTTTCAGTGTATGTTTACTTAAAGAATGTAGGTTGTTAGTACGAGTTGTGCAAAAATGCCATTTGCATATAATTTTAAATACTAATTGTAAGACGAAAAAACTAAAATGACTTGTATCATTTAATAAATTATGAACTACAATTTAAACATAAACCTGATGACAGGTTTAGTACACGTCAAATGTTTGAACTTTGTAAGCATAGCTAGAAAGCAGGTCAAAAGTAATTTGAACCGAGATAATAGGTATGAAAAGTCATCATAATCCTAACCTTAAGACTTAGTTTTTAATTTGGCCAAATTTTTTGACGGTTCCTAATATTAAGCTACAGAAAATAGATAATTTTTCAGGTATTCCATAAAGTTTCAACATACCTGATACTTTCAAATTACTGCAATTAGACAGACCGTCAGTTTTAGATCCTGAGGCCAGAGTATCTTTAGTAGCAAAATCCGTAACTGAATTCATAGTATAAAAAATGTAATTCTAACGAAAGCAATTGAGCATTTCTGAAATCAGATTGGGATTCAGTGTGCTTACCAAATTAAATGAATATATACTTTGGTCTCAGGAAAAACTATATTATTATACTTTTTTGCAAAATATTAAGACTAAAACGCTGTACTTACTAATATTAACAAACGATTTGTCCGAGAATGACTAATATACGAGGGCGGTCCCAGAACAACCCGACGAGGCGTATAGATGGCGGTAGTACTTTGATAAAAAAATTACTTTGGTGAACCGTATAAAACATATGTTTTAAGTTTCAAGGTGCCACGTTGCTTAGTATTTTTTTTGAGCCATCAAAAGGATCAAAACGATCACAGTGAATTTCTAAACATGGGGAAATATTGGTCAACATTATGTAATTCAATAATATCAATTCAACCAATATTATAGACGAGCTAAATCCTACTCTAAGGGTCTCTGCTCCTTCGTTTACGATAATACAATATTGAGTGGCAGAGTTTAAACGAAGCCGTATCATTAAGAAAATCAAGAAAATGATATTAGATGATCATCGGCTGAAGGTGCGGGAAGCTAGCTGCAGTGATAGACATTTAAAAAATAGCTATACATCGCATACTAACCGCAAAATTTGAGATATTAAAGCTGTCCGCAAGATAGATTCGGCGTTTTCTCACAATAGAAAAAAACGGCGTCGTTAACCTGTTTCAATAAAGTGTTTGACGATGTTTTACTGTAATAAAGCCGAGTATTTGCATCGATTCGTAATCCTGGATGAGACATGGGTCCACTACTTTACACCTGAGATAAAGGAACAGTCAAAACCGAGGACTGAAACGGACGTGTCCAAAGTAAACCAAGACAGTTCCATCTGCACGCAAGGCTAACAATGTTTATTCTTTAGGAAATTTTGCGGACATTATGCCGATATGTAATAATTTTAAGTTAATGAAACAGCAAAATATTTATTCCAAAATTGTTAAATTAATAAAGTACTAGCAGATTCCAGCGCTCGAAATTCGAGTGGAATTTCTTGGCAACTTTATTTTTCAACTTAGCCAATTCACAAACCAAACACTTTTATGGTTTATTATTATAGTGAATGAAGATAACAAATTCATTAACAAATACATTAACAAATTAAATAAGACACACAGTATATGCGTAATTTTATGTATGTGCTAGTAGTAACTTTAAATGCAATTTATTCAAAATAAAGGAAAAAATTTCAAAATCTGTAAATCTGCAAAACGGCTAAAAAGAAATAACTTTCAAATAATATACATTTGGTCAAAATCGGGATAAAAGGGTAGAACAAAACATCGGTCACAAGAAATCGCCTAGCCATTAATATTATAGATATACCGATTATGGACAGATTGATAGTTACTATTTTATTCTGAGATATTGTTTTTTTATCACTTAATTAAAAATTAATACATTATTAATAAGTAAATGAAAAAATAAATTCATTAATAAATAAATACTAAACACGTAAATAAATTATGGTCGTTCTAGACTGACTAGAAAATAAGCATTACCAAATCTGATGCATGAAACACATAGACGACAGCGGCTACACGAACACAGCCTGTCAAAAATAAAATACACACGTTTATATGAAAACGACTTATTTGACACCAACACAGCTACACGACTACACGACCACTTTTGCTGCTGTAGTCAATTCTAATAGTCAATTCTAATGCTGTAGTCAATTATAATGCTGTAGTCAATTCTGTAGTCAATTCTAGGCTAATTTCTATTTTCGTTGACTACAAAACAAAAATAGTGTATGTAAAAGATATTAGTGCTATGAAATATTTTATTTTGTTAAAAAAATTAATCGCTAAAAGAAGTGCTATAATAATTCCATTAATAATCGAAAGGGGTTAAGTAAATTTATTTATTTATTTTTACGTTATAATAATGCATTATAAATAAGTAATTGTATATTTAAGTCAAGTTTATATAGAATCATGTATGTTTTTCTATTTTAATAAAGTAAAAAAAAATATAATTAGCTACTGAAATAAAAATGCTTTTGTATAAAAACAGCTGTTTATATTGATGTTATATGTTGCTGTCGTTTTCAAAAAAATTAAGTAGTTGACTACACGACTACAATTGCAGCCAGCAGCATTTGCAGTCGTGTGTTCGTGTAGCCGCTGTTGTCTATATGTATCATGCATGAGTGGCATTTTTATTAATTTTTTGCCTGTAGATCTAAAAAAATTTCATATCAAATGAAGTATTTATGCGGGGAATAGGTCAAAAAACGAACCAATCCTGAACATATTTCGTAAGGGCTCTTATTTCCTTCAAAAACATATACAAACCAAATTTGTAGAAACAACTATGCAATATTTATACCCTATACCACTATGTGGTTTGGGTATAATGACTTTGTACTGCTGTTTGTAACAACCAAAAATATTTGACCTAGACCCATCTTTAATTATACCGATTGAATCAGAATCAGTTTTTGAATCGATATAACAATGTCCGTCCGTCCGTCCGTCCATCCGTCTGTGTGTCCATGTAAACCTTGTAGTCAAACTGCAGGTCGCAAATATGAATATATTTTGATGAAACTTTGTATGTAAGCTTTCATCTGCCATAGGATAAACGCTATTGAAATTAGTGGAATTCGGTCCATGTTCAGACCTAGCCCTTATACAAATGACCCCTATGAAACCGACATGAAGTGCCATAAGATCCAAATTATAGTATATATCTCAGTCAAATTGGGTTTGTATGTGTTTATTATATCCATTAATCAGTAATCCAAAAATAATCCCTATAGGACAATTCTTAGTCATAGGTCCCATATAAGCTGCTTCCCGATCTTCACTTAAATCTATCAAAAAACAAAAATGTTGCACAGATTTTTCTCAAATTTGGTTTGTATATATTTTTTCAACATATAAGTGACCTTGCCAAATATGGTCAAGAGCGGTCCATTTTTCGACCTAGTCCTTATATAAATATAGCACCCGATATGAACTTTTTCATATTTGCAGCAAAAAAATTAATAACAGTGCCACTCAAATTTGGTTTATTCTTATTTTCGATATCGAATTAATTGGACCGAAGATATAGAGTCTCTAAACTATGGTATAGGGTATCATATGGTCGGTCTAGACCGACTATAATTTTCTTTCTTGTTTGTTTGTGATAGGTGTAGGGAAGGAACTTTATATGGGGGCTACGACTAACAATTACAATTACACAAACTTAATTTGACCAACATCTATGATAATTTTGTCGATCTGATCATTTGTACGGGGATAGGTCTGAATATGAACAGATTTCCACCAATTTCAACAGCGTTTATCGTATGGTCCATAGAAACTTATATGATAAATTTAATCAAAATATATTCATATTTGCGACCTGTAGTTTGATAACAAGGTCTATTCGCAATGAGATCAATATTCCTTGTTACAAAATTTAATTTTAAAAGAAGTTTTCAAGTAAGTAAGCTTTTATCTTTCTTTTAAAAACTGATATTCTTTTAATATTGTTTATTCCAAACAACCCATGTTGTAAAAACAATCAAAGAATAAATCCATTTACCAACTCAATATCAGAATATAAATAATCGATACAATTACTCTTAATATTCCACCTTTATATGTTATATGGGGCGTTTCATGTCAAGTGCTCCAACTTTTGAAACCGATGTCTTCCGATCGGGATGAAATTTGCACCAAGGTTAGTCCTATTGATTAGTAGTAGTGACACAATTTTTCAACAAGAATGGTCCAGAACTCTCTGAATTAGAGGGGGTCAAAATTTGGAAAAACAAACATGTTTTCGGTGTTTTTTCTCATCCATGTAACTTTTTACCTATTTTTCTTAGTAAAATTTGTCCCATATAGTTTAGATAGCTATTTCTTCAGTCTTTCGGGAAAAAAATTAAAAAAAAAATTTTTTTTTACTTTTTTTTGCAAAATCAAAATTTTTTAGTTTTTTTTTTCAAAAAAAGGAATTTTTTGCTCAAAAGAAAGCTTAGGTTTTTTCCTTTAAGAGTACTTTGGTCGCTTAGCGGGATGCGAGTGGCATATCCAGCAAAAAAAAAAAATATTTGTAACTCAAGACAACGGTTCTTCAATTTTTACCATAAGCACTAATTTGAATTTTTTTCCTATTAGTATGTAAGTGTTTCTAAAACCTTACCTTCGATGCTATCCTCAGGGGAAAAAAATAATTTTTTCTATAGAAATGTTGAAAAATTATTTTTTATATAATATTATTTATTGTAGCTGATATCCAGTCTTTCATCGAACTTACATATTTTTCGCCTTTATTTGCTGCTTTTTTGTCAATCTTTTCTTGGCGTTACTCAGTTCAGCTTTTGATTCATCTGCTGGTTTCAAAAGTTGGATCACTTGACATGAAACGCCCCATATATATATTATATAATTCAGTAATCCCAAAACAATATTTTGTTAGCACAGGGGACTACCAAAATTCGGTTGGCAATATATTCAACAATATATTGCAACAAGGAATCCGTTTACTGTGTGTAGCGTACACTAATCGTCTAAACTTCATGATTATAAAAGATTTTTGCGCCGTAAAAATCTTTTGTCAAGTCGAACTGTCTGAAAACATTTTTATGGGCTCTCTATCGTATTTGTTTGACGTCAATGTAAAGTAATATGTAAAATAAAAAACGAAATTTCAATTAATTATAAATGAGACAAAAATTCTCAAAGTTTACATAATTAAATATTGAAATTTTTACAAAAGGTGATAACACATCTAACAACCTCAATATGCAAATGCCATAAAGTTTATATACGAAATTTAATCTAAAGGTATTTTGAAGTTTTAAAGACATGGCAGGCTTTTTAACGAAGATAAATTACACTTTGCTGCAAAAAAATTTATTTTTAAATTTACCTGTCAAATGGATGTTACAGAAAAACAGTTATTAAACATATTGATACAATCTATATTTTTCTAGTGTTAAAAAAACCCCAATTTGTAGGTTACTTTACAAATTAACCTTTTTAACTACGCATAACTCAAGTGATTTTTATAACCTCATTCAAAAAATACACCCTTTACCTGAGTTAACTTAAAATAATATAGTTTGTCAGTATTTCCAGCAGGATGGTGATTAAAATGACATAAATCGGCCATCATTGTACGACAAGGTTCAGAAAATACACACATGAAACACACAATGTTCTGTTCAAAAGCAGCCAACACATATCATTATTTTCATATCAATTATGTGCGTTTCTAAATTTTCTACGGTGCCCAACACAACCATGACTGTGTTCGTTTTAATATTTCGTTATTTACACGAACATTTTTGTATCACATACTTTTTGTTTCAATCACACATAAAGCACACATTTTTGAGTGTTGCTTTATTTGAAGTTCATGTTCTGGTACGTGTACTGAAAAAAAAAAACAGAACATGTACAATAAACAGGTTCGAGTTCAGTTATATTTTAAGTCGTGTTGTGGCTCGTGTAGTAAGAAAAAACAGAACATGTACAATAAACAGGTTCGAGTTCAGTTATATTTTAAACACGACTTAAACACGACTTAAAATATAACTGAACTCGAACCTGTTTATTGTACATGTTCTGTTTTTTCTTACTACACAAGCCACAACACGACTTAAAATATAACTGAACTCGAACCTGTTTATTGTACATATTCTGTGTTTTTTTCACTACACGTAGCAGAACATGTGTGTTTTTTTCTGAACTCTGTTGTACGAAGATATGACCTAAAATATGGGCCACCTCTAAAAAAATACTAAAATTCAGTGGGTTTGTTTCAATAATTATACCCTATGATGATGTTTGTAACTTTGAAAAATATTTGACCTAGTCCCATTTTTAGTTACCGATTGACCCAGAATCACTTTCTAAGTCGATTTAGCGATGTCCGTCCGTCCGTCTGTGTGTCCATTTAAACCTTGCAATCAAAATACAGGCTGCAAATATGCATATATTTTGATGAAATTTAGTACACAACCTTCTATCACAATTTTAAGTCATTGCCCCCCATATAAAGCTGATTCCCGAAAAACACAAATTTTGCACAGTTTTTTCTCAAATTGGTTTGTATATGTTTTCGCAAAAATAAGTGACCTTACCAAATATGGTCATGATCGGTCCATTTTCATATGTATAGCATCTGATATGACCTTTTTCTTATAGGAAGGCAAAAAAATAATAATAACAATGCCACTCAAATTTGATACGTGTTAATTTTATATATCTAATTTGTTGGACCTAAGAGATATCGTCTCTCAAAAATCAGATACATGTGACGAAATTAAGAGAATACGTGAATTTTGAAAAGCAACTGTGCAAATAGTTCTTAGCTTTACGCGAAAGAAACAGTCCAATAAGTGGTCCTATATTAAAAATCAGAGACGAAGAATGTTTTTGCACAAATCTATCCAGATAGAACTCGAAATGATTTTAGAGCAAGTCTAGGTATGGAATCAAGCACATCATTTATTTATGCTTTGCGGGCAAAAATGCATGAAATAGAAATCACAAATGATCAACTGTACAACGCGAATGAGTCCGGCACACAAAATTAAGCTACTTGGGATCGAGAAGGCTGCCAGCCGTGATGCTTTCTGAACTTTAAAAATCCGCTGAACTACAATTATTTTGCAAATGCATGGACGACAGCCAAAATTGTTAAAGCATGGTTTCATACAAAATTTGTGAAAGAAGTAAGAAATGATTCATTAACTGAATTTAAACTAAAATTAAATTTGATTTTTTCTAAATGATGCGTCAGTATGATGACGAAGATGATATTCCATTATCGGTGCTGTTTCCACCTGATCCTATTTATAATGATATATTCGAAGACACACAACAGTTCCTGATAAGACTTGTACTTGATTGTACTCTCAAGTGAAAAGATTACTGCATGGAATGCCGATTCACTTGATGAGAACGAAATGGTCACAGTCACGGATGAAGATGCTGACAATGTTTCCGGAGCGCCAGGGTTTGTACTTTACAATGACGGAATATTCGCGGTGAATACGCTGATCAAATGGAATAAGTACAATATGGAGTTCTCCAACAAAAGTATCTCCTCGGGACATCGTAAAATCGCATTCGAATAAAATGTTCCATCAGAATAAGGTTAATGATTGCTTCACCGTCACAAGCATCTCATAAACGTAATATGTATGAATGTAATCTTCTAATTAAGCCATTGTTAAGCCATTAAAAATATTAATACATGTGTATAATACTTAAATTCACATTAAAATATATACATACAATATGTAAACACACGTATAATCACATTTATTTTTCATATCACGGAAAAGTTAAGATTTCGAAAAAGTTAAGCTCCACCCAAAACAAACTACTTGACTTTTTGGAGCCTCAACTGTAAAACAAACGGATTAAATCAAATATTTTTTAGAAATTTGTCCAACATATGTAAATTATTCCTCACATAAAATTTGCAAGATAATATTTAAGTGCCTATAATATTAATAGGCTAGGCGATTTCTTGTGACCGATGTTTTGTTCTACCGTTTTATCCTGATTTAGACCAATGGTTTATTATTTGAAAGGTTTTTCTTTTTGGCCGTTTTGTAGATTTACAGATTTTTAAATTTTTTCCCTTATTTTGAGTAAATTGAATTTAAAGTTGCTACTAACACATACAAAAAATTGTACAATGATATGTGTGTGTTTATTAAATTTGTTAATGTGTTTGTAATAAAAGTGCGTTTTTTTTTGTTTTGATTTGTGAATTGGCTATAATTGATTAGCATAACTTTAGGGTCTTTATTTAATGAAAAAATAAAATTTCCTAGAATTTGCACTCGAATTTCGGGGGCTGAAATCTGCTAGTTATTATTATTATCATTTATTTATTAGTGTATGGAATTATAATCCATACAGACTATTTAACATGCATAATATGTAAAGAAATGTAGAATTAAATTTAATATAAAATTAATTTAAAATTGGCTAAAGCAAAACTAAAAATTAATTATATATTGCTAAGATAAATTACTATATGACTTCTGATCAATTCTAAACTTTTTTGAAAGTCACTAATTCTATAAAGTAGGTTAAATTCGGTACAAACTCGACAAAAAGGATCGGAGTTAGCATAATTTGTGGGAAAATATTTTACAATAAAAAACTGGAATATAGTGCGCTCTGAAGTATTTATATTGATTCTGCTGACGTGAAATTGGGGGTATAAATTACCATGAATCAGATTGAACAGAAATGTTACAGTTAACATTTTTCTTCGATTTATAAGTGTAGCAAGCTTAATAAGAGCAAGAAGGCTTCGAAATGGCAAAATATTAAGAATTGTTTTTGAACGAATTTAACTGCGTTAGAATGTATAGTGCAAAAAGTATCCCAAACTACAGATCCAAATTCTAAAATAGGTCTTACTAGCGAGGACCATCTTTTTTAGCGGGTATTGTTGTTTCCCCCAATAGAATGCTCTCGCCTGAGTATGTATTCCAGTCACAAGATCTACAAAGTATAAAAAATGATTAATAGTCTAGTGCTACACAATTTCTGCATCGATGTTTAGATAACCTCGCCACAAATCAGAATGCACCCCGGACCCGTTTAAAAAGATATTTTTTATTATGGCCAAAAAGTCATTGCATTTCTATTCATACAACACATATATGTACATATCTGTGGTTTTCTAGAATAACCGCGTATGTCATAAAAACAAAATGTTCAGGGGAGCCAAAAACGTTATATTTGAAAAATGGGCTCGATATAAAGTTTTTAGAACATTTTATTTAACAGTCCTGCAGATATGGGCAATAAATACTTTATACAAAATATTGAGTCTAAAGTCTTCAGAGGCATAGATCCTAGAGAAGGACGAAAAAAACAATGTGTAAATTACACTTAAAGTGTGTGCAAATAAAATAACTTATGTCGACAAACGTCGTTTTCTTTGAAAAAGAAAACTACCACCATGTAGACATAAGTTGTTGTTGCTTGAAAAATGGATTTTTTTGTTCGTCAACAAAAAGTTAACGGGACTTTGGATGAGAATATAACAACGTATCAAGAACAACAGTGACAAAAAATAACAGAAATAAACACACAAGTTTTTATAAGTGGTTATAAACTGAAAAATAATCCAAAATTATTTAGCATTTTTTTTCATTAATAACAACGTATGTCGCTATGTGTCGTTTTCTGAGAAAATAATTTGTCAGCGATCAACCGTAGGTTGACATACGTCGTTAGTGCTGCAAATTAATTTAATAAACATTTAAGTTACGTCGTTATTTAAAGAAAAAGCTCAGAAATGGTCAACATTTAAAAAAAATTAATGAACACATGAATGAATGAAATGAAATGAACACATGTAAAGAGCGTTAAAAAGTAATATATTTGGCATCATTAACTCAAAACTGACAAAAATGGACATACGTGGTTATTCCAGAAAACCACAGATATAACCTTCACATATAAGCAAAAGAAAAACTTCCTGAAGTCGCAAAGTTATACGCATTTGAAATTCATAAATGAGAGATAGTTGAAATTGAAATCTTGAAACATCCGAATCATCTTTCTCTAATAATGACTTAAATTTTGGAGCTTTTTAGATTGATTCGAACGTTTAAAAGCAAAGCGAAGATGTTTAGATTTACAAAAAGAAAATAAACCAGTAAATATTGAAATATCTTAATTTAAAGAAGATTTTTTGAAACAAATGGAATAGAAAATATGATCGCTCATCAAAATTGAATGTGGAAGAAGCAATCACTGTTTATCCAGAAATTGTTCGTGATATAGCTAGAATTGTGAATTCAATGCCACCGTCACAAGTAGGAGTTGAAAGTTTTTTCTTAGCTTTGAAAATTTTTAAATCAGACTTAAGAGCATCGATCAAAAGAGGATATGGTTAAAGCAATTCTTTTTCTGAGAGCTGTATTATAAACAAAAACTAATTTATTTTTTTTTACTTTGTGCTGATATTGTAACTACCAAAAACATTTCACCTAGACCCAACTTTTATTATACCGATCGACTCAGAATCACTTTTTGATTTTATTTAGCGATGTCCGTCCGTCCGTTGATCCGCTTGTGTGTCCATGTTAACTTTGTAATCAAACTGCAGGTCGCAAATATAAACATATTTTGATGATATAGCACTTAAACTTCTGTCGGCCATGGGATGAACGCTATTGAAATTGGTGAAAATTGGTTCAATTTCAGATCTAGTCCCCATACAAATGACCCCTAAGAGATCGACTTAAATTGCCATTATATCCAAATTATCATATAGATCTAGGCAAAATTGGGTTTCTGTATGTTTATTACATCCGTTTATCAGCAATCCTAAAATAAACCCTATATGAAAATTCCTAGTCATAGCCCCCGATCTTCACTTAAATCTATCAAAAATAAAATTAAATTTAATGAATAAATAGTCGAGCTCGAGCTCTTTGTTGAATTTATTTATTATTCTAAATCTTATTGGTCTCCAATATTTCGACCAGCTTCGCTGATCATCCTCAGGGATATTAGAAAATTTTTTGATAAACTTATGTTAGCGAAAAAGACCTCGAGCTCGACTACTTATTCACTAAGTGGTAATTCAGAAAGGTCGAAAAAATACAAAATATTAGCAATAAAATTATATATTAAATATTGCACAGATTTTTCTCAAATTTGGTGTGTACATGTTTTTGCAAAAAATAAGCGAGCTTTCCAAATGTGGTCAGGATCGGTTCATTTTTCGACCTAGTCCCCATACAAATTTAGCATCCGATATGAACTTTTTCATATTAGAAAAGAAAAAAATAATAACAATGCCACTAAAATTTGATTTTTGATTAGTTTCTATTGCTAATTAGTTGGACCTAAGAGATATGGTACATAAACGCATGGTATAGTCGGTATAGAACAACTATAGTTTTTTTACTTGTTTTGTTTTTGTGTTCATTTAAATGAATATGTGTATTTTTAATCTTTTTTAAACTTTTTCTTTTAACTCATACTCTCTGTCATTCTGTATGTCGTGGGGCAACCCCATTCCCCTTATCCAATTGATCTGAAACTTGACCCATAGTCTTGTTGTTAGTACAAATTAATTTTGGGGTAGTCACGCACAGTCACGCATAGTCACGCACAGTCACGCGCACTCACGGAGTGATCTAAATGTCATTTCACCTCATCCGATCGATCTGAAACTTGGTCCATACACTTGCTGTGAAAAAACGATTAACTTTGACTTAGTCACGCACAGGCACGCATGGTCACGCACAGTCACGGAGAGGCTTAAAACGGATTTCCCCTCATCCAATCAATCCGAAACTTGGCCGATATACTTGCTGTAGAGAAAGATCAACTTCGACACAGTCACGCATGGTCACGCACAGTCACCGAGTGATTTAAAACGATTTTCCCTTATCCGATTGATCTGAAACTTGGTCCATACATTTGCTGATTAACTTTGACATAGTCACGTGCAGCAACGCGTAGACACGCTCAGTCACGTAGAGATTAAAACCTCACTTCCCCTCATCCGATCGATCTGAAACTTTGTCCATAGACTTGTTGTGGCCAAAAATTAATTTTAAGATAGTCACATACAGTCACGCACAGTCACCGAGTGATTTAAAACCATTTCCCCTTATCCGATCGATCTGGAACTTTGTCCTTGATCTGAAACTTTAGACTTGTTGTGACCAAAGAATAATTTTAAAATAGTCATGCAAAGTCACGCACAGTCACGGAGAGATTCAAAACTTATATGCATAAGGAAAGAAAGAGTTTTAATAAAAACTTTGTTTTTATGGGTAAGATTATTTTGCTTGTTTTTTATTTAAAACCTAGTGTAGCCCAGCACACGAAATTCGAGTGCAATTTCTAGGAAATAATTTTTCATTGAATTTTTGTCTTCAAATGTTTATTTAATCTATATATGTAAAAAGTTTATTAATATTTAAATGAGCCTAAAGTTATGTTAATCAATTTTAGCAATTCACAATTTAACACAGAGCGTCTGATGTATAATTTAAATCATTCGCATTAACAGGGAGTAACGAATTATTATAGATATTTTATTTTATTTTATTTTATTTTATTTTATTTAATTTAATATATTTTTAAATCAGATTAAACATAAATTTTATCATTCTCAGCTTCTCCTCCATATGAGCTAGAACTATGCCAATCTTCACACTCCTCCGTGCTCGCATACTGCTTAAAAAGGTAACTAAAAATTTACCTTCACGTATTAATATCTAGATGAATTATATTTGAATTTGAATTAAAGTTTAATTTATTAACAAAATTAAAAGTTTATTTTCATTACTCGCATTTATCTATAATATTAATAGGCAAGGAAAATTAATTTTGGGGTAGTCACGCACAGTCACGCGCACTCACGGAGTGATCTAAATGTCATTTCACCTCATCCGATCGATCTGAAACTTGGTCCATACACTTGCTGTGAAAAAACGATTAACTTTGACTTAGTCACGCACAGGCACGCATGGTCACGCACAGTCATGGAGAGGCTTAAAACGGATTTACCTTCATCCAATCAATCCGAAACTTGGTCGATATACTTGCTGTAGAGAAATATTAACTTCGACACAGTCACGCATGGTCACGCACAGTTACCGAGTGATTTTAACCGATTTTCCCTTATCCGATTGATCTGAAACTTGGTCCATACATTTGCTCTGAAAAAAGATTAACTTTGACATAGTCACGCGCAGTTACGCGTAGTTACGCTCAGTCACGTAGAGATTAAAACCTCACTTCCCCTCATCCGATCGATCTGAAACTTTGTCCATAGACTTGTTGTGGCCAAAAATTAATTTTAAGTTAGTCACATACAGTCACGCACAGTTTCGGAATGATTTAAACCCTATTTCCCCTCAGTCGATCGATCTGGAACTTTGTCCTTGATCTGAAACTTTAGACTTGTTGTGACCAAAGAATAATTTTAAAATAGTCATGCAAACTCACGCACAGTCACGGAGAGATTCAAAACTAATATGCATAAGGAAAGAAAGAGTTTTAATAAAAACTTTGTTTTTATGGGTTAGATTATTTTGCTTGTTTTTTATTTAAAACCTAGTGTAGCCCAGCACCCGAAATTCGAGTGCAATTTCTAGGAAATAATTTTTCATTGAATTTTTGTCTTCAAATTTTTTTTTTATCTATATATATAAGAAATTTATGAATATTTAAATGAGCCTAAAGGTATGTTAATCAATTTTAGCAATTCACAATTTAACACAGAGCGTCTGATGTATAATTTAAATCATTCGCATTAACAGGGAGTAACGAATTATTATAGATATTTTATTTTATTTTATTTTATTTTATTTTATTTTATTTTATTTAATTTAATATATTTTTAAATCAGATTAAACATAAATTTTATCATTCTCAGCTTCTCCTCCATATGAGCTAGAACTATGCCAATCTTCACACTCCTCCGTGCTCGCATACTGCTTAAAAAGGTAACTAAAAATTTACCTTCACGTATTAATATCTAGATGAATTATATTTGAATTTGAATTAAAGTTTAATTTATTAACAAAATTAAAAGTTTATTTTCATTACTCGCATTTATCTATAATATTAATAGGCAAGGAGATTTTCTGTGACATATTCTATACCTTCACTTACCAACTTATTTAGATGTTCACCATATTTACAGATGTGCACCATCTGATACATTTTTTTGAGTAAAATTAATTTAAATTTGCTACTAACATATACAGAAAACACATATTTAAACTTCATTTAAAAAACTATACAATGTTGTGTGTGTTTATTAAATTTGTGTTATTGAATTGATTAGCATACCTATAGGCTCTTACAAAATTATTTGTGAATGAATAAATAAAATTTTTTAGAACTTGCACTCCAATTTCGAGGGCTAGGCTCTGCTAGATTAAGAGATTTTCACTGTCTGGAAAATTATTTTGGAGTAATGCTCATTTAAAATTGCTACTAACATACTATGTGTGTATTTATTACAAATACCAAATGCCCTGTGTTGAATTTTGAACTATTTATTAGCAAACCCGTTTATATATCATCTGTGTGTTTAACAAATACTTATAATGAAATTTAATGAATTTTATTTAAAAAGTGTTGAATTGTGAATTGACTAAAATTGATTAAATGAAAAAATTAAATTTTCCAGAATTTGCACTCGAATTTCGAGGGCTGGGCTCTGCTAGTATATAATAATTTTCATAAATATACATATACCTCGAGCTACTAGTCAAAAAATTAAATGTCGGAGTCGGTAGCTTTGATCATCGACTCCGCAACCCTAATCTGTACACTTAGTATGATCAAGTACAATGCAATAAAATTTGCAATTTTTAATATTTATACTGTTTTTTTAGTTTTTCGGAAGCCCTGAAGAGGAAATTTGTGAACTAGTTTTACACCTAATTAAACAGATCCCACGTAGAGCTGAAGATAAGTTTTAGCGGAAATACAATCACATACCATGTCACTCCACCCTAATGACTATATCGATAGAATCACTTTCCGATGCTGTCTCTACAAGTATTTTGAGCAATTGGACAATAGGGTAAAGGATATGAATACTTATCATAAACAAATCTGAACTGCTGTAAAATTTGCTAATAAATCTTCAAATGCATCAAAACAAAATACAAAGTTTTAACAATTTTCCAACAGGCATGTAAATATTTTTTTTTAACAAAATTAATAATATATTCAGCCTACACTTTTTATAACGAATGACAAAGCCCCCCCTCCCCCAAAACAAAAAGAAAAAAAAATTTAAATATTTAACATAAATCCAAATTCCAAAATATAAAATTCAAGCCAAGCCAAAAATAAAAAAACAACAAAACAAACGAAAACAACAAAAAATTTCACTTACCCTATTGCATTCCAAAGCAGCAGCACTATGTTCTTCACGTTGACGAAAACAATGGCTGCATTTGCTTTTGTTAAAAATATTTGGTGAAAATTTACGACAATCCGAGGTGCGTGTTGTTACTGATGTTGGTATTGTCGCCGTTGCTGTGGCTGCAGTAGTAGACGACATCGTGTTGGAGGAGACCCACAGCGAAACGACAAACAAAAAAAATTATGTTCAAAACTTTTAAAATATGTTCAGAAAACACACAAAATCTAAGACAACAATAAAAAAAAAACTTTATTGTCTTATGATGGAAAGAAACACAATTTTTACAATAAACAATCAAAATATTTTAAATAGTTTCACATATATTTTTTAATAAATATTTGATAAATTGTTCACATTTACATATGTATGATTTATTTGATTGTGTTTTAATTGATTAGATTTGTTTTGGAGATAAACGAAATTAACTTTTCAATTTTTTTTTTTAGAATTTTTGTTTGTTTTTATAGGTATATTTTACAAGCCGCTTTGAAAAAAAATCAAAATTATTAAATTATTCGGGTTTTCAAAAAAAGAAAAAATTAATTATTTAGTTTTTATATTTATTACTGGCGGCTTAGATAACTTTCAACTTTTTATTATTATTTTAAAAATATTTTTATTGGTTTTTTAGTAGTGTCCTTTTAAGAATTAAAATCATGTTTATTTTATTTTTTTTTGTTTTTTTGTTTACAATTTTATTTGATTTTTTTTTTTTTTTTTGTTATTTTACGGCTTTCGTCTGTTTCTTTGCTATGGTTGGTTTTGTTGATTTTGCAAATCTCAAGAATATATTCATTTTATTTTATTTTTTATGTTGAGATTCTTTTTCCAATTCTTTATACTAAAGGCCCGATGGTAGTGACCGCAATGACGACGACGACGGTAACGTTCGTTAACGTTGCTGGTAGCTGGTTTCAAAACCACTCACAAATATGCCACATTCTACATACATGTGTAAGCAGAACTTTAGAATTATTATTTTTTTTTCTTTAGTTTTATTTTAAGAATGTTTACTAATTGCACAAGTTATAGTAGAAGCTACAAATATTCTCTATATTCTACTATGTGCTGTTGGTTTAATATTATTTCCAGCATTTTTATAAACATATATTTTCTTTTTGCTTTTAATATTTATTTTTCGTAGATAAAGGTGTGTTAAAGATAGTATTTTTAAACATTAAAACAAATTTTATGTTTTTATTTTTTTTAGTTAATGTCTGAAAAGACCGTCACTTTAGACAGCTAAGCACATTTTTTTTCTTCAGTGTATAGTTTTTTTATATTGACATTTTTTGTTTTGCTGACTTTAAGTTGAGTCGTAAAACAATCAAACTAGAGAAAGAGAAAATATGGAAAAAAAAAATAACAATATTATTCAATAAATCAAGTGAAAAACAAACAAAACAGAAACTAATGCAAAAAGTATTTAAAGTCAATATTAAGTTGTCTGAACGTAACCTATGTATGTTGTAAAAACCTCTCAATATTCAAGAGGTGTTTAAGAAATTCTTTAAAAATCTTAATATTATAAAACGTTGTGGGCGTTTAAAATTCTACAGGTGTTCTGTAGAATTTGTTACAAAATTATTTTAATGTTTATATTTAAAAATAACTATTAACAAGCTTAAATTTAAAACACGCACGAAAATTATAATCGGTCTAGACCGACTAGACGCTAGTCTATATCATGCATTTAGAGAATTGGCCTTAGGACCAACTTATTGGGTATAGCAAGTAAGCATAGACCAAATTTGAACGGCATTGTTATTTATTTATTTTCTGCTTGCAGATCTGAAAAAGTTCATATGGGCTGGTATATTTATATGGGGACCAGGCCGAAATATGGACCGATCGTGAATATATTTGGTGACGTCACTTATTTTTTTTGCAAAAACATATGCAAACCAAATTTGAGAAAAATCTATACAATAATTTTGGTATTTGATAGATATATGTGAAAATGAGGATGTAGCTTTATATGGGGCTGTGACTAATAATTAGCCTATACGGTTTATTTTTGGACTAATGGGTTTAAAAAACATACATATAATAGAATATTATGGTAGTATAAGGCGATCTCATAGGGGTCTTTTGTGTTAGGGACTATGTCTGACCAATCACCGCTTTTCAGCTATTTCAGTAATGTTTATCCTAGGGACAATTCCATGCCAAGGTCCACTTTTAAAATTTTAATTTAAATAATTTTTCAAACAAAAGGTCTCAAGTGGCATGGAAATATGACAATAGTTTGTTATATGCATTTTCATAGCCCCTATTTCGCCAGTAAGAAAAGTAAATTTAAAACTAAATGTAGTGTCATGTCTGTTACATTACAAAATACTTCTTTTTACCATAACTTATTTTAGAGACCATGTTTTTTATATGCTTTGTTAATAAACTAGCTCCTATATTAACTATAAAAACTGTTTCTTCTTTGCCATATATATAATTTTAGAGCATGATGTCCGTTTGTTGTCATGTCTGTCACGACTGCTTTTTGCCCCCAATTATTAATAACAATAATATTTTCTTACTTTTTCTAATGGTAAATATATTGCTCAGATCCTTTTTCCTAATTTTGTGTATTTTATGAAAAATGAAAAACTTTTACTGTATAATATTGGATTAAACAGATCTCTGAATATTATGTCTATCACCATGGAATTAACCCTAGGCGACCTGTGGTATTACTACAAAATCACCATAGACACAGAGATGGATAGACCTATGAACGAGTGGAGGGACATCGCTAAATCGACTCAGAAAGTGATTCCAAGTCGATCGGTATAACAAAACGATGGTCTTTTTCGTAGTTACAAATATCAAAACACTCTTATTATACTCTAGATACAGATTTGTATTAGGTATATAAATCCTGAGTTCCCAGAAGCAACCATTGCAATATTATATAAACCAATTACTTGAATTGCGCTCTGGGGAGGAATGGAAAATTTTGATGTTAACGTATGAGATATTACAACTATTCTTTTAACGATACCCTATACCATGCGTTTATTGAAACGGTCTAAGGTCCAAATAATTGTATATACAAAATAGGCCTAAACCAAACTTTAGTAGAAATTTTATAAATTTTTTGCCTGTAGATGTGAAAAAGTTTATATCGGATGCTATATTTACATGGGGACTAGGTCGTAAAATGGATCGATCCTGACCATATTTTGTAAAGTCACCAAATTTAAGAAAAATTTGTGCAATATTTTTGTTTTTTATAGGGTTTACTGATAAACGGATGTAATAAACACATACAAACCAAAGTTATGGTAATTTAAGTCGATCTGATAGGCGTCATTTGTATGGGGACCGATAGTTTCTTATATATCAAAGTATATTCTTATTTGCGGACGGACGGACGGACAGACATCGCTAAATCGGCTCAGCAATTGATTCTGAGTCGATCGATATAATAAAAGATGAAACTAGATCAAATATTTTCGGTAGTTACAAACATCAGCAAAAATTCATTATACCCAGACCACATGATATAGGGCATTAAAACAGTTAAAATATACCTTTTACTTATAAAGTCGTTACTACATCGATGGTTTAAAATGCAATAGTCTCTATTTCCCAATTTTAGCAATATTTCGAGAGCGTAGGTCCACTATAATAAAACCGTTGGTGCATTTGTTTGTAAAGAATTAAATACGGAACAATAAGAGCTATTGAGGGAAGATTGATGACATAGGTTCGATTCGAGCTATTCTGTTTTTTTAGTATTCAGGATTCGATAGGCTATTATAGAAATTTATAATAGCAACAGTCTTGAAAGTTTGTGTGTGATCAGTTACGCGGGATCGGATAATATATAATTTTGACCTGAAATTTCTTACATAACAGGTAGACTATACACATATATTTGTAATCATAGAAATAAGCAGAACAATGCAAAATTTATATCTGCTCTTAACTTTTTCATTTGATGTCGTTTATTTTCGAAAAAAAAACGGAGGGGGCTAACAACTGAATTTTCGTGCGCATTAACAGGAATTTTATAGCAACTAAATATTTCCAATTATGATGAAATATTTTCTGTTAAGACAATAGAATTTTAATTGCAATCAACTTAAAATTCGACTATTAACTTCAACGCAATTCGGCTGGATATAAATGAAGTAGCCACGATGAATCTATTTTCTGTGTGTACGAGTATCATAGCGAAAATAGTCTAGAAAATTTTTATTAGTTTATTAGTTGCAAATGGGCGGCGTTAGCAAGGAGCCTTCCCTACAAAGTAAATATTTGAAATTATATATCTCATGACCAAATATTGCTTATTTCTTATAGAAAATTTTGTTGTTTATGTAAATGAAAATTTTAAATTCGCGCAAAAAACTACATACAAATGTACTCGTACGCTAGGGCGAAACTACGTTCGACGGTACCCACTAATATATTTTCAAAAGTTATATTTTTATTTTAATATAATGACATTCTTAACAATTAAAATTTTTAAGTAGGACTTTTAATTACTAGTTTTTTGGTATTTTTTTAAATAAAATATTTAAAATTTTTTTTTCATTTTATATTTATTTGTTTTAAGTTGATTTACATTATTTTGAAGTTCCTGCACAAAGTAAAAAAGAATTTTTAAATCAGAATTTTTTCTTTTTTCTTTAATTTGTTTTAAATTAATTTACATACATTATTTTAAAAATCTTGCACAAAATTAAAAGGATTTTTTAATTTAGATTCTATTTTCTATTTTGTTTAATTTTTTTTAATTTATATATAATTATTTTTGCTTTAAGATTGTTTAACTTAAATATTTTTTAGTATTTCTTTTTAAAAATATATTTAAAGAGTTAAGTTTCAATTTCTATGAAATTTATTTGTTTTTTTTTGTGAATTTCACACCTTTTGTTATAAAATATAAGTAGTTGTTATTTTTTTGTTTTTCTCTTAAAATTTTTTGTTATTTTGTATTCTTCTTTTAATAATTATTTTGTATTTATTTCATATTTATTTGTACACATACACATACACACACCGTTTGTTTTGTATTTTTTATTTTTTTAAAACCCCACGTTTATTTTATTTCTCTTTTGAAAATATCATTCGTTGACACAACAACTCGTTTCGATTGCATTCACGTTACTGATTAACTGTTGTGGTCGTCATTTGTTCCAAAGTCCCCAACACGTTAGTTGGTATAGGTTTTTTTTTGTTTTCTTTTTGGCTCCACATTTTTCGTTTTGTTTATGTTTTGTTATACAACTTGTTTGTGATCAAACATGTTTGAAGCATGCTTACAGTTAATCAAGTTTATACAGTACTTGTTGATATTCAATAGGGCTGCCATATGCAAAGTTATATTTATAAATTTCATTAATGACATATCGGGCTAAACAATTCGTTTTTATAAATATATCTCAGATTTTTATAATTTTGAACTATGGTTTTTGTATAATTTGTATGGTATTTTTCTTTTTAATAAAGTTGGAAGATATTTCTTAAAATTCCTTTAGTTTTTTATCCTCTATTACGTAACAATCTTAGAGTAAAAAGTTTACTGATAGACCAAAAAGAGTTTTCCTGTGAGCGACTACGAATAACTTTACATGAGCTTTATGAAATCTTAAATTTTTTTTTATATAAAAAAGTAATTATTTATATCTAGATATAACATACTAAGGGGATCAATATATTTTTTTTTTTTTTTGACTGAGGCATACATACATATTTTTTTTTTTTGGCAAAACAAAAATGTTGTTTTTCAACATAGACTTTTAGGTCAATGAACATTGTACAACGTTTCTCATCTTTTCCCTCAAAAATGCGAACACGCAGTAATTCGAATTCCAGAGATTAGAATCTGTTTTTTTTTTATTACATTGAAGGTTTTGAAATTTGGATTCGAATTTAAAATTTGTGATCTCCACGCAGAGTATAGTTATATAGGTTTGTCATTTATAATAAATTCCGAAGACCTCAAAACCATATTTTTTCTTGATTTTTGTAATAACAAAAGAGTTGCTATTTAAAATAATCCCAATTGGTCCAAAGGGTTAAGAGATATGTGAAAAAGACTCTTGAAAAATTAAAATGTTCAGTATGTATTGCTTTTTTTAAGATGTATGCTGTAATTCTTCTTATTGTTGTAATCATTGTAGTTGCGACATTTGCTTCATGTTATACTGCACGTCTAACATTAGCTTAAGCAAGTAGTGCCACATATTTTTTTTTTATCCTTATCACGATATAATAAAGAAAATCGCCAAATGAAAAAAAAAAATATAATCCCTTAAAAAGCATATTTTTAAAAAAAAGGGACTTTCCTTAAAAAATACCTTTTCTCCAAAAGTAAATTTTTTATTAAATAACATTTATTTTAAAAAGTATCCCTTATTCAAAACAGTACCCTTTTTTGAAAGTACCCTCTTTTTAAAAAGTACCCTTTTTTTAAAGTACCCTTTTTTAAAGTACACTTTTTTTAAAAAATACCCTTTTTTTTAAAAAGTATCCTTTGCAAAAAAGTATCCTTTTAAAAAATTACCACTTTTGTAAAAAATTAACCTTTTTTAAAAAAGTACCCTTTTTGAATAAGAAATACATGTTTTTAAACTCTTTCTTTTAACTCACACTCTCTGTCTGTCAGTCTGTCTGTCTGCCGTGGGTCAACCCCATTCCCCCTTATCCAATTGCTCTGAAACTTGGCAATAGTCTTGTGACTACATATTAATTTTGGGGTGGTCACACACAGTCACGCCTAGTCACGGAGTGATCTAAATGTAATTTCTCCTAATCCGGTCGATCTGAAACTCCATAAACTTGCTGTGAATTTGACTTAGTCACGCACTGTCAGGCATGGTCACGCACAGTCACAGGGAGATTTAAAACGGATTTCTCTTCATCCAATCAATCTGAAACTTGGTCGATATACTTGCTGTAAAAAAAGATTAACTTCGACATAGTCACGCACAGTCACGCATAGTCACGCACAGTCACGGAGAGATTCAAAGCTCAAATATGCATAAATATGCATAAGGAACGGAAGAGTTTTAATAAAGACTTTGTTTCTATGCGTTAGATTATTTTTTTATAAAATAGGTGAGTTAAAAATATTTTTTAAATATATGTATATGTGTGTTAAGGAGAATATTTTTGATAAAATAAATTTTACGAGTTTGTGTTGAACTATCAATTATATATTACACAGGCACACCTCATATACCGATCGACTCTAAATCACTTTTTAACGAATTGACAACGCACAGTGGACCATTTCACGAGAATTCGGTCAAAAATCCATAACTTTAGATTGGATTGGAATTTTAGTATGCGGTTTTCTTTTGTTTGGTAGGTCGGACCTTGGCCTTTAATTTTTCCTATAAAACGTAAATATCGACCGATAGTAAAAAAAGTTATAGAGGGTTTAAAACCCATTTTCATTTTAGTTGAAATTTAGAACAAAAGTGAAAAATGTTAAAAAGGTTGTTTTTGTTATATTATGTCTTATTTTTTCAGTAAATTTTACAACTTATACTTTTTAAAAAATTTTTAAGTTAAATTTTGTCAGAAAATGTCAATCTTCTGCCCCCGTAAACTTTTTAATCCTATGTTCACAAGGGCCAAAAGTTGGCTTTTTTGAAAGAGCCCGAGTTAAAATATAATTTATTAAGCAGCGAACGTAAAAGTTACCTGATATTTGTTCAAGATAGAGAAGTTTCAATGAAAACGTCGTATGTTTTTAGTTTAGTTGAAAAATTGTTTATTGTCTTTTTAAATATTTTATTGTAAATTTATAAAATAGGTAAATTTTTAAATCAAGAAAATTTGTTAACTATATAAAAAAGAGTACAACTTATTGTTAGTGTACTGAAAAACTACTTTAAATCAAACAATTTTAGTAAATATTTTTTTTTATATAGCCTTGATTATCATCTTCTAGAAGTTGTTTAGCTTCTTCGTCTAGTTTTCCACTTTTGTCGAAGGTTGGACATATATTGAGCTGAAGTGCACAACAAAATAGTGATAAGGTCTCCATTAGTGCAACATCTGGACACTTTTTTGCGTTGTGCTCGCGAAAGAATCTGTAGTCTTTGTTCCTGTTTTCTTGCGCTTCTTCAGATAGATCTCCTAATAGTAGCATATTGTTTTGAAATATTTGTTCCCCATGGTACAAAAGTTTATGAACTGTGGGTGGCATATATCACCAAGAGTATTTTTCGTTATAAAGTATAGCTGTTTTATTCGCGTGCTCTCCAAATTTTTTTGCATTTATCTTTCTGCTGCATGCTACTTCATGTAATATGATTTTGAATCGCCTTATTAGTTCACGATCTACACCTGTGATAGATGCTGCAGTTTCTGGATCGGAAACAAATCTTCTTGCAGTATTTCCCTCACTAGAGTTTCCTTCTCCTTGTTTTGGTCGGTCGATTATGAGGCCTAGCTGTAGATATTTTTCTTGAATTTGTTATACTCTCCACACCTCAGTGGCAGAGGGTATATATAGGTTTGTTATTCCGATTGTACCGCATCGAAAAACAAATTTTCGACCCCATAAAGTATATACATATATTCTTGATCCTTATCACAGCTGGAGCCGATATAGCGATGTCCTTCTGTTGTCTGTCTGTTGAAATCACTCTCATTCACAAAAAAACCATTTTGCTGGGTAAGGTTACAATATTATCATTTGCCATAATTCCCAGCAGACTGGTATTGAAACTGGGCCAAATCGGGCATCATTGTGCTTACATATGATCAAAAATATGTAGATACCTCTAAAAAAAAATAAAACTCAATGTTTTTGTTGTAATAATTTAGTGGTTGAACATAATAGTTGTACAAAAACATTCACAGTTCAAAAAAAGCCACAATAAAATGACGCAATCATACCAAGAAACACAACTACCATGGGCTATGTTTGTAGTATTTCCACATATTTATTTATCGTTATCACGTAATAATAAGAAAAATCGCCAATATGTAACAAAAAATGAAAACGAAAAATGGAAAATTAAAAATGAAAAATGAAAAACGAAAAATTAAAAAAGAAAAAAGAAAAATTAAAAATAAAAAATTAAAAATGGAAAATGGACAATCGATAATGAAAAATGGAGAATGGATAATGAAAAATAGAAAACAGAAAATGGAAAATTAAAAATTAAAAATTTTAAAATTAAAAATTAAAAATTAAAAATTAAAAATTAAAAATTAAAAATTAAAAATTAAAAATTAAAAATTAAAAATTAAAAATTAAAAATTAAAAATTAAAAATTAAAAATTAAAAATTAAAAATTAAAAATTAAAAATTAAAAAATAAAAATTAAAAATTAAAAATTAAAAATTAAAAATTAAAAATTAGAAATTAAAAATTAAAAATTAAAAATTAAAAATTAAAAATTAAAAATTAAAAATTAAAAATTAAAAATTAAAAATTAAAAATTAAAAATTAAAAATTAAAAATTAAAAATTAAAAATTAAAAATTATAAATTAAAAATTAAAAATTAAAAATTAAAAATTAAAAATTAAAAATTAAAAATTAAAAATTAAAAATTAAAAATTAAAAATTAAAAATTAAAAATTAAAAATTAAAAATTAAAAATTAAAAATTAAAAATTAAAAATTAAAAATTAAAAATTAAAAATTAAAAATTAACAATTAAAAATTAAAAATTAAAAATTAAAAATTAAAAATTAAAAATTAAAAATTAAAAATTAAAAATTAAAAATTAAAAATTAAAAATTAAAAATTAAAAATTAAAAATTAAAAATTAAAAATTAAAAATTAAAAATTAAAAATTAAAAATTAAAAATTAAAAATTAAAAATTAAAAATTAAAAATTAAAAATTAAAAATTAAAAATTAAAAATTAAAAATTAAAAATTAAAAATTAAAAATTAAAAATTAAAAATTAAAAATTAAAAATTAAAAATTAAAAATTAAAAATTAAAAATTAAAAATTAAAAATTAAAAATTAAAAATTAAAAATTAAAAATTAAAAATTAAAAATTAAAAATTAAAAATTAAAAATTAAAAAATAAAAATTAAAAATTAAAAATTAAAAATTTAAAATTTAAAATTTAAAATTAAAAATTAAAAATTAAAAATTAAAAATTAAAAATTAAAAATTAAAAATTTAAAATTAAAAATTAACAAATAAAAATTAAAAATTAAAAATTAAAAATTAAAAATTAAAAATTAAAAATTAAAAATTGAAAATTAAAAATTAAAAATTAAAAATTAAAAATTAAAAATTAAAAATTAAAAATTAAAAATTAAAAATTAAAAATTAAAAATTAAAAATTAAAAATTAAAAATTAAAAATTAAAAATTAAAAACTAAAAATTAAAAATTAAAAATTAAAAATTAAAAATTAAAAATTAAAAATTAAAAATTAAAAATTAAAAATTAAAAATTAAAAATTAAAAATTAAAAATTAAAAATTAAAAATTAAAAATTAAAAATTAAAAATTAAAAATTAAAAATTAAAAATGAAAAATGAAAAATGAAAAATTAAAAATTAAAAATTAAAAATTAAAAATTAAAAATTAAAAATTAAAAATTAAAAATTAAAAATTAAAAATTAAAAATTAAAAATTAAAAATTAAAAATTAAAAATTAAAAATTAAAAATTAAAAATTAAAAATTAAAAATTAAAAATTAAAAATTAAAAATTAAAAATTAAAAATTAAAAATTAAAAATTAAAAATTAAAAATTAAAAATTAAAAATTAAAAATTAAAAATTAAAAATTAAAAATTAAAAATTAAAAATTAAAAATAAAAATTAAAAATTTAAAATTTAAAATTTAAAATTAAAAATTAAAAATTAAAAATTAAAAATTTAAAATTTAAAATTAAAAATTAACAAATAAAAATTAAAAATTAAAAATTAAAAATTAAAAATTAAAAATTAAAAATTAAAAATTAAAAATTAAAAATTAAAAATTAAAAATTAAAAATAAAAAATTAAAAATTAAAAACTAAAAACTAAAAATTAAAAATTAAAAATTAAAAATTTGAAATTAAAAATTAAAAATTTAAAATTAAAAATTAAAAATAAAAAATTAAAAATTAAAAGTTAAAAATTAAAAATTAAAAATTAAAAATTAAAAATTAAAAATTAAAAATTAAAAATTAAAAATTAAAAATTAAAAATTAAAAATTAAAAATTAAAAATTAAAAATTAAAAATTAAAAATTAAAAATTAAAAATTAAAAATTAAAAATTAAAAATTAAAAATTAAAAATTAAAAATTAAAAATTAAAAATTAAAAATTAAAAATTAAAAATTAAAAATTAAAAATTAAAAATTAAAAATTAAAAATTAAAAATTAAAAATTAAAAATTAAAAATTAAAAATTAAAAATTAAAAATTAAAAATTAAAAATTAAAAATTAAAAATTAAAAATTAAAAATTAAAAATTAAAAATTAAAAATTAAAAATTAAAAATTAAAAATTAAAAATTAAAAATTAAAAATTAAAAATTAAAAATTAAAAATTAAAAATTAAAAATTAAAAATTAAAAATTAAAAATTAAAAATTAAAAATTAAAAATTAAAAATTAAAAATTATACATATGTATATTACTTTTACGAGTACTGCTCAAATAATTTTTTTTAAAAGAACGTGCGTTTCTTATATCTTCAATGTTTACTGGAAATTCGAGTGCAATTTCTAAGCGGCTTTATTTTTCAACTTAGCCAATTTAAAAAACCAACACTTTTATGTTTTATTATTGTGAATGAAGATAACAAACTCATTAACAAACACATTAATAAATTTAATAAAACGAACATACCATATGTATAATTTTATGTATGTGTTAGTAGCAACTTTAAATGCATTTTACTCATAACAAAAGAAAAAATTTAAAAATCTGTAAATCTGCAAAACGGCTAAAAAAGTACCTTTCAAACAATATACGTTTGGTTAAAATTGGGACAAAACGGTAGAACAAAACATCGGTCACAAGAAATCGCCTAGCATATTAATAATGTAGATAGATGTTTTGTAATATTTATTTATTTATTTATTTATATTATTAACTTATAATTATAAATTACAAGGTAATATAGGGATTCGAGCAATAGCTACTTTGGCCTTCAGCTCAATATTATAATTCAATATTTACAGTATAGTAAATTTCATACACTTAATAGATATAATAATGCTTTAGATCTTATATAAGTTTTGTAATAAAATTTTTCTTTGGTATTAGCCTTTAAACCATCCTGTGGTTGTACAAGCTTCAAGCCTGAATATTTTTTAATCCGTTTAGACAAACGAAGGAAGCTACGTATTACCGCTGCAAAATCTACTGATTTTTTTTTCATAAAAAAAAAAAAATATTCATATATGTAAATAGAAAAATTAATCAATTAAAATGCTTTGTATTATGACTGATGAAGGCTTAATGCTAATTAAGAATATTCATAGAGTAGTTTTGACTCTTACACGTTAATATTGAAGAATGTCCTTTTTCGTTGAATAATAATATCAAGTTTTTTTATCCTTTTATTTTTTTTAATTATAATAAATATTATTCTGGGATGGGGTTTGTATAGATCCTGGAGGGTAAGATTCGTCATTATACCCTATACCAACCTACACCACTATGTGGTCAGGGTAAAATGACTTTGTAATGATGTTTGTAACTACAAAAAATATTTTACATAGATCTATCTCTTATTATACCGATCGACTCAGAATCACTTTCTGAGTCGATTTAGCGGTCTGCCCATCCGTTCGTCCGTCTGTGTCCATGTAAATCATGCAATTAAACTACAGGTCGCGAATATGAGTATATTTTGATGAAATTTAGTTTCTATCGGACATACACTACAGAAGCTTTGACTGGCTCAAGAACAATCGCTTTTAAAAGTAGTAAAAAAAAAATTAAATTAATGTACAATAACTACAGTTCTAAATTAAAATCTTAAATAACATTTATTTAATAAAGATTGCAATAATGCTATTTACTATATAAATATTTTTCTTCCGAAAATGTTGTTATTGCTATTACTGCCAAATAGTATTGGCACATCATCTATAAACAACAAAAATTATTCTTGCATAGTTTACCAAATGTGTTGTTTCCTCTATTTTAATAAAAATGCGCATTATGTTTAGTAGTACTGGGTGATATGGTGTGGCTAAATGTTATGGACAATTACCGATACCACCGACACCGTCAAACACCGCCACCACCACTGCCGCTAACTCCAGCAACAACGCTTCATTGGCGAGACTTTAATGTTATCTCTTTTTAGTGATGCTGTAGCTGTTTAATATCGACAATAACGACGACGATAAAGAGGTTGGTTGGTTAGCGTCGAGACGCGTCGGTGTATTTATCAAACTTGTTTAAGTTGAGAATAGCTGCACTATGGGCCGAATTTCGAAAACATGTATTATTAAAATATAGAAAAATGTTATCGAAATAAGATTAGACATTATATTGTATTGAAAAGTTATATATTTTCTAACCGGGGCACATTTTTATATTATAAAATTTTATTTTTTTAATTTCTTATTCTCCTTATTTTTCATATGCAGAGCCAAAACTGCTGTACTGATTCTACAGAAAATCGTTTTACCATGAGTATTTTTATAACTACTAGCAGATTTCAGCCCTCGAAATTAGAGTGCAAATTCTAGGAAATTTTATTTTTTCATTAAATAAAAACCCTAAAGGTATGCTAATCAATTATAGCCAATTCACAAATCAGCACAAAAAAAACAAACTCATTTTTATTACAAACACATTAACAAATTAAATAAACACACACAAAGATTGTATAATTTTATGTATGTGTTAGTAGCAACTTTAAATGCAATTCACTCAAAATATAGGAAAAAATTTAAAAATCTTCAAAATGGCTAAAAAGAAATACCTTTCAAATAGTATACGTTTGGTCAAAATAGGGATAAAACGGTGGAACAAAACATCGGTCACAAGAAATCGCTTAGCCTATTAATGTTATTGATACTGAAAGGTACCAAATAGTTATAAGAATGATCAATCACTCGATTGTCAATCATGCTTGTGTCTTGTATGGGCCCTATTAGGGATTTCCAAGTTATTTTTATAAAGTGTTCACTTTTTGCGTCCCCATATTTCTTCAGCAACTGTTAGAGTTAGTCCAAAATTATATTTTAACTTACTAGAGGAGAACATTAAAGGCAAATTTTATCAAATTCCAGGAGGATACATCCGAAAAAGCTTATGTCCTCCGTTGATGATATATATATATAGATGAACTATTTTTTGCCCTAAACGAAAGAAGAATGTTCCATTGTGGTCTCTCTCATCGAAAACAAAAAAAAAAAAAAACAAAAAAAACTTAGCTCAGCCGACCAGCAGCCAGCTAGCCATCCAGTCATCCAACCACCTGCATATCCTTTTGGGAAGTCCATGATTGTTGCACGATAGTACAATTGTCAGTTATATACCAACAACATATGAGTAAAAACTTATTTAAGGTAATTTTTGGCTGGTACCAATTTAGTACTAAGTACAACTACCGCGCACAATTGTAGCATGTTGCATGTAACATACAAAATAGAAATTGGGGAAAAAAACAGCAATTGCTGTTAGTTTCTGCTGCCACGGCGGCTGTAAATGTCGTTAGCTGGCGTTGCAAATAAGTACGTAGACCTTTTGTGAAAGTGAAATTGTGTTTAACTGTTTTTCGTTTATTATTGATAATGTTTTTGAAAATTTTTTGTTGTCGCCGCTGTTGTAGCTGTTTCGGATATGGGTAAAAACCAAAGCCGTTTTATATTTGGTAATTGACTAATACTCGTAAAGAATAAAAGCAACAACAATACCAAATACAACTTAAGCTGCAGCAGCAACAAGAAAGCGTTACATTCGTAAATTCAGTTAAAAATTAAGTCTTTTTAAAAAAACTGCATTACGATTTTTTCTGGTTTGGATTAACCGGCCTTACCAATTTGGTAAAGTGTGTGCTTGTCTCGTTTTTGTTGAAACTCTGTTAGGAAGTTAACCAAAAAAAATGTTAGTTCCGTAATGTTCGTTTCAAATTGTTTGTCTGCATATTTTTTTTATTTTTTTTTTGGTTTAAACTTTTTTACATTTATTTTGTTAATGAAAGTGAATGTCTGTAAATGGTTTTCGTCTACTTGTTTAAGGTTTTTAAAAGTTAAAGCAATCTTGCATTTTATGTGTAATCAAAATCAATTAAAAAATTAATAAAAAGAAAATAACATAAGAAGATGCGCTTGGTAGAGGCGATTGTTAGATACCCTGCTTTATTATAATTACTTAACATTTTCAAGTTGTTTTGAGTTAGAGTTACTTATTAGATGACGATCCTTGTGGTATATATAAGGGACAAAGTTTCAACTTGTTAAAAGTCGTTTAGTCCCCTAATAAAGCAGCTTCCCGATATTAACTTCAACGATTGAAAATAAATTTTATTTTTTATTTTGGTCACTTCCGATACAAACATTAACACTTCAGCAGGCAAGAAATAAATAACCAATTCTCTATAATTTTTTTATATCAATTTTTTATGTCAATTACTGGCATCAACCAATAACCGCGAAACTCATGGTATAGGTAAGGGGTCGGGAGGCTTTTCCTTACAAAGAGCCAAAACAGAAAATGATATAGAAATATAAATACGATTTATATACGATTATGTAAATAAGGAAAACTTCGGAAATCCGTATTCAAAATTTTATATCTATAATATTAATAGGATAGGCGATTTTTTGTTGCCGATGTTTTGTTCTACCGTTTTATCCCGATTTTGACCAAAAGTATATTATATGAAAAGTATTTATTTTTAGCTGTTCACCAGATTTACAGATTTTTAAATTTTTTTTCTTTATTTTGAGTAAATTGAATTTAAAGTTGCTACTAACACATACATAAAATTATACATATGCTATGTGTGTGTTTATTAAATTTGATAATGAGTTTGTTATCTTCATTCACAATAATAATAAACAAAAAAGTGTTGGTTTGTGAATTGGCTAAGTTGAAAAATAAAGTTGACTAGAAATGACACTCGAACTTCGAGCGCTGGAATCTGCTAGTTTTTATAATTACACTAGCAGTGTACGCGCTACTCTGTTAGCGTAATTATTATATTAATTATTTAAACCACAATAATATTTAAAAACAATAACCAATATAGTGTGAGTGACAATACGATAGGAACTTTTAAATAAATATATTTTTGACAACTTGGATGGTCAATTCCAAAAAAAATTATCATAAAATTAAAAACGCTTTTATTAATTTAAACATTTAACTTAAAAAAAAATAACCAAATTTAAAACTTTCATGTTTATGCTCTTGAAGAAACGAAGGAAACCTTTACTATAAAATAACACTGTGGTATAAATTATGGTCAAGGTCTTGGGGTGGATTCTTATAACGAACAATTGTATTAGGTTATTATAGTAAAACCCCCCAAAGCGTTTGGTCCTGTGTGGGTATAGGCAAATTTTATGACCGCCTCTAGTTCCAGTTCACGTGTTCTTTAGCAGGATTAATGCTAGCCGGGCGATTTTTCTCTGATATCAGTGGTTTCCTCACAGGATGAAATAACCAAGATCAGCTTCAATTCCTCGTCGGGAAACAGTTCGGGCAAATAGTTTTACTTTCAGATTGACAATGACCTTTTTAATTAGCATTTTTGGACATTTCTAAATTCTCTTGCTATTAAATTATCCTGTCTTTGCCTCGTTTTATGTGGCCTGCACTATAAAATTAAATTATGGATTTATTCATACAATATTTCTCACAAATATTATCTTGCTTACGACCAGCACTAACATCACCTTTTATTCTAGTTTTTAACTCTTTTTTTTTTTAGTTGATAGTTTTAGGACTAGACGCGAAATTATTAAAAACAAAAGTGGCAAATTTAGAATTTTGTAAAAGTTTTCAATGTATTGCCACCTACTCGAAAACTTTTTTTTCAAATTATCATTTACTAGTTGAAAAGTAGCAGTTTTCCCATTTTTGGCCGTTCTTACCCCTAAAAGCTCTAATTAAAACAAATTTTAATCTTGTCCGACATTTTGTTTCTGGTGGAGTCTACATATCAAATTTTGTATTCCTAAATTACTTTGTAAATAAGGTACAAAAAGGTACTAAAGCATACCTATTCGGTGGACTCTGTATATCAAAATTCATGTATATAGATTAATATGTTAAGATGCAAAACGTGCCATTTTTACCCTTTCTGGCCGTTTTTATCCCCCTTTAACATCCGAATTTCCAAAAGATTTTGTCTCAATTGATGTTTCTATCTCTAGTGGAATCAAGATACCAAATGTACACATTTTCCCCTCTTTGGCCGTTTTTCCTCCCCTAGACGTTAAAATTACCAATAAATTTATCCTTGACTGATGTCCACGTACTCGGTTGAGTCTGTGTACCAAAATTCATAAATATAGATTAATATATTAAGAAGATGAAGAAGGTACCATTTCTACCTTTTTGGCCTTCCAAAAGTTCTCCGTCTCATCTGATGTTTCTATCTCTAGTGGAATGCACAGAGTGTATTTCATATTTCTAGATGTGTTTGTTTAGAAGCTACCAAATGCACAATTTCTCCCCTTTTTGGCCGTGTTTCCTCCTAGACGTTCATACACATATATATTTATTTGTTAAAAATATGCAGAAAGTTCAAATGTTTACCCTTTTTGGCCGTTTTTCCCCTTAAAAAGCCGGATTTCGATAAAATTAATCCTGAGCCCATGTTTGCTTCTCGGATGGTCCACACACCAAATTTCATGTTCCCAGATTCATTTGTTACCATTTTCCCACTTCTGTCCGCTTTTACCCTCAAAGCGTACGAATTTTTAAAAATCCCTTCTTAGTGGATCTTTATGCCGAGAGAGGAACCCACAGTCCAAATTCCAAGTTTCTGGGTCGAAGCGCTTGGGCTGGGCGATTATGATTAATCACGCACCACTTTTATATATATTAGGGTGGCCCTTAATAAAAAAAAAGTGTTCAAACTGTCGGTCTCACCCCCTAGAAATATGCGAATAGCAAAAAAACTGAGAAATACAAAGTTTTGGGCCAATCAAAAAAACGTTTAGTCGTGGCGCAAAGTGTGTTTATTTGGGGAAAATAGGACTTTTTATCAGATTTTAGGAAAATTTCGTTCTATAGTTTAGTTTTTTCGACAAGCTGTTATATAATTCAGGATCAGTATTAAATTATCCCTTCAAAAGGCTATAAAACTTCAAAATCGAATATAACCTCGCCAAGAAATAGCAAATGCCCCAGACCACTTTTGTGCCAAAAAAAACTAGGTCATGAAATATGATGGCATTTTTTCAACTTTGAGAAATTGATTAAAGTCATCATTCTTTTTTGGTCTCTATACTTATATGTACTCAGATATGAAGTATTGTTTTATTACCACGTTGTTAACCTATTGCGCATTGAGACCGAAAATTGGAAATTTTTTTGATAAAATTTTTAAAACTCCTTTTTCAAGTTTGAAGAAATTTTCTTAAACAAAATGAATGTATCACTTTAAGGTTTTATTAAATACATATTGCAGATTAACTGTGTGAATGTTGAGGTCAATCCCTCTGCCAGAATTTTTTTGACAAGGATTTTATTTTAGCGGATTTCAAGAAAAATTGGATTTTTGTGAAATATTCTGTAAATGTACTCATTCTAAATACTTTGTATCAAAAATTCACCACTTTTCTACTTTTAAATGTTATATTTTATCTTAATAGCCTATGGTTTCGGAAAAAAAAATATGACTCCATTATCGCTTTTGGAATTGTGGCCACATATGACCCCAAGCTAATAAAAGACAATTTATTCAAAAAAAAATCAAATATTTTGTAAGTTCTGTTGAATTTACAGCCTAAAAATATTTCTATTTAGTAAAGAATTTGAATTGACGAAACAAGAAGAAAATGGTTTACGACAAATTTGTATTTTTATAGTAACAATATATGTCGAAGCTTGGTTTTCGTGCACTTCAGCAATTCATGCGCCCAATAATGATTTTCTCTTGGTTCACAACATACACAATTTTAAAACTGTTGGCAAGGAATTATCGCAGGTTGCCGTTCAAAAATTAAAGAATCACTTATAGTATTTAAGTTCCGAAAATATTGCCCTTGCATTCTTTGATTCTAGAATACCACATACCACTAAAGCAAAAATGGTAGAAGCTTTAAAAGATTTAGGTGACATTAAAGCGACCGATTATAGAAAATCAAAAAATGTCAACCATTATAGGTAATGGCATTGAACAGTTCGTTTCCGCGGAAACAAAACTTATTTTTAAGTGATTCTCAATAGACCAAGAATTTTAAAAATCCAACACTACCAATTGGCATCAAATTACTGATTTTACCAAAGCAAAAGAAATTATTGGTCTCTTGAAGGTATTCAATGACACAGCAGAAAGGGGTGTTAAGCTGATGGAGGTATATAATTCACTTTTCACAAAAGATGAAGAGCAAAAGCAATTTGTTTTACAAGTTGTGTACGATTATATACGTAAGTATTCTGGCTACATAAAAGAAAAATTAATTAAATAATATTGAAAATCTGCAAATAAAAATACCATTTACCAAAATTTAATAAATGTTATTCAAATAAACATTTTATAATAAATTTGAAATTTTCGTATATGTGGGTTTTATTAGATATTTATAACAAAATTGGTTAAAAGTTGTTTTAAGTTATATTCGCGAGCAATAAGCAGACAATTGCACCAGAGATATATCACAATGGATAATTTTGATCGCAGGAGCACTGCAGGGTTAAATAAATAAAAATTAACCGAATTATTTTTCTTAAATTCTAAATAGTGGTTTCATCGAGTTATATAGAAAAACTCGTTTTCGGTAATTTTTATTTAAAAATATCTTAAAATACAAAGCTGGCCTTGGCAAATAATGGTTTAACGTTCTCGGATTTATTCCAAATTTTTGAAACGAAACTTCTACACATTTGGTTATTATATTTTAAGCGTCGTATCTAAAAATTGGACAGCACTTACAAAATATTTGAATTTTTTGAATAAATTGTCTTTTATTAGCTTGGGGTCATATGTGACCCCAATTACAAAAGGGTTAATGGAGTCATATTATATTTTTCCTAAACCCTAGGCTATTAAGATAAAATGTAAAATTTAAAAGTAGAAAAGTGGTGAATTTTTGATACAAAGTATTTAGAAAGAGTACATTTACAGAATATTTCACAAAAATCCAATTTTTCTCTTTGATTGACTTGAAAATTCACACAGTTAATCTGCAATATATATTTAATAAAACCTTTTGTTTAAGAAAATTTTTTCAAACTTGAAAAAGGAGTTTTAAAAATTTTATCAAAAAAATTTCCAATTTTCGGTCTCAATGCGCAATAGGTTAACAACGTGGTAATATAACAATACTTCATATCTGAGTACTTATAAGTATAGAGACCAAAAAAGAATGATGGCTTTAGTCAATTTCTCAAAGTTGAAAAAATGCCATCAAATTTCATGACCAGGATTTTTTTTGGGCAGAAAAGTGGTCTGGGTCATTTGCTATTTCTTGGCGAGGTTATATTCGATTTTGAAGTTTTATAGCCTTTTGAAAGTATAATTTAATACTGATCCCGAATTATCTAACAACTTGTCTGAAAAATTAAACTATAGAACGAAATTTTCCTAAAATCTGAAAAAAAAAGTCACATTTTCCCCATATAAACACCTTGAAATTTTCAATCACTTTGTGCCACGACTAAACGTTTTTTGATTAGCCCAAAACTTTGTATTTCTCAGTTTTTTGCTATTCGCATATTTCTAGGGGGTGAGACCGACAGTTTGAACACTTTTTTTTCCTCCATATAACGAAGGGCCGACCTAATATATATAGATAGATTAATGATATATAAATAAAGACTTTTTGAAAAATACACGGACTTGACAGTATAGTATTGATTATACTACCAAAGGATATTAAAACTCTATACTCAGTTTGGCGAGATTGGTGATCAATTTTTATTTTAAGGACCACAAAAAATTTTGAAAATCAGAGGGCCCCTCAAAAAAAGAGGTGTCATCAGTTTTTGTTCAAAGCTTTGCGATATCGCTTAACTATATTTGGCAATAATGTAGCGAAGAATTCGTTGAACAAATTTTATTAACATTTTGTGCGAAAAAATCATTATTTCTTGCACTTTTTTTAAATATAGGAAAAAACAAGTAGGAAAATTATAGTCGGTCTAGACCGACTATACGATACCCTATACCATGCGTTTAGAAACCCTATCACTTAGGCCCAACTAACTGGACATAGAAAATAAGCAAAAACCAAATTTGAGTGGGATTTTTATTAATTTTTTTGGCTGCAGAAATGAAAAAGTTCATATCGGGTGCTATATCTATATGGGGACTAGGCCCAAAAATGGACCGATCCTGACCATGTTTGGTAAGGTCTCTTGTATTTTGCAAAAATATATACAAACAAAATTTGAGAAGAAGCAGTGCAATATTTTTGTTTTTTGATAGATTTAAGTGGAGATCGGGAAGCAGCTCTATATGGGGCCTATGTCTAAGAGTTGTCCCATAGGGACCATTTTTGGGCTACTGATTAATGGATATAATAAACACATACAAACCCAATTTGACTAAGATTTATATTATAATTTGGATCTTATGGCAATTTAAGTCGATTTCATAGGGGTCATTTGTATGGGGGCTAGGTCTGGACATAGACCGATCCTCACCAATTTCAATAGCGTTCATCCTATGGCAGACAAAAGCTTATATATCAAATTTCATCGAAATATATTAATATTTGCGACCTGCAGTTTGATTACAAGCTTTACATGGACACACAGACGGACGGACGGACGGACGGACATCGTTAAATCGAATCAGATAGAGATTCTGATTCGATCGGTATAATTAAAGATGGGTCTAGGTCAAATATTTTTGGTAGTTACAAACAGCAGCACAAAGTCATTATACCCAAACCACATAGTGGTATAGGGTATAATAATTTTTTTTTATTTTTCAGCATAGCTTACAGGGACTCATAGTTTTTATACCCTATACCACTATGTGGTTTGGGTATAATGACTTTGTGCTGCTGTTTGTAACAACCAAAAATATTTGACCTAGACCCATCTTTAATTACAGCGATCGAATCAGAATCACTTTCTGAGTTGATTTAACAATGTCCGTCCGTCCGTCCGTCCGTCCGTCCGTCTGTGTGTCCATGTAAACCTTGTAATCAAACTGCAGGTCGCAAATATGAATATATATTCATGAAATTTGGTACATGAGCTTTCATCGGCCATAGAATGAACGCCGTTGAAATTGGTGAGAATCGGTCCATGTTCAGACCTAGCCCCCATACAAATTACCCCTATGAAATCGACATAAATTGTCATAAGATCCAAATTGTCATATAGATCTTACTCAAATTGGGTTTATATGCGTTCACTTAAATCTATTAAAAAACAAAAATATTGCACTGATTCTTCTCAAATTTTGTTTGTATATATTTTTGCAAAATACAAGAGACTTTATCAAACATGACCAGGATCGGTCCATTTTTGGACCTAGTCCCCATATAGATATAGCACCCGATATGAACTTTTTCATTTCTGCAGCCAAAAAAATTAATAAAAATCCCACTCAAATTTGGTTTTTGCTTATTTTCTATGTCCAGTTAGTTGGGCCTAAGTGATAGGGTTTCTAAACGCATGGTATAGGGTATCGTATAGTCGGTCTAGACCGACTATAATTTTCTTACTTGTTTAAAAATGGTATTTAACAAAATTGTAGCCACGGTAAAGCTGAAAAACTGTTGAACATATCAATACAATCTGAACGTGTTTATTTAACCTAAATAGATCATAAAGACCACTTTGTACCTTAGAAATGGTCGTTTTTGACTAGACATTTTTGTGATCGCGAAGAATAGCATTCCAATTATATGCATTATTATTATCAACAGTAGAAAGTTTAAAAGTCTTTTCAAAGATATTCCAAATCAAAAAAAAAAAAAAAAAAAAAAAATCAAAATCACTATCACAAAAAAAAACTCGTAAATGAAAAAATTCTTAAATTTACGAGTTTTTTGCTGTTCTATGATTTCAATAAGAATTTTTTTCTTGTTTTAATTCACATAGAAAAGGCTTTGTGAAATCAAAACAAATGCCCTTCTTTCTACTAAACAGGTCTTAAGAGATAAAAAAAACAATTGATATTTAAACTCTAACATGTTTTTTATTGAACCTTGTCATTATTTTAAAAAATTAGGCATTTATTTTATGACAAAAAACGATTTTAAAAAAAGTCTACATTTTGCGCTGATTTAAAAACAAAAAAACACTCGTAATCAGTGGTCGATGTTAATAAAACACACTTTTGGCGATGACGTTCTATAAAAATAATAAAAACTTTTTATTTACACAATCTATTTTGCATTATAATTTTTTCAATTATAACATAGATTCTTTATGCAGTGATTATTACAAATAAAGGAATTTAAAAAAATATTTCACTCTAATCACATATTTTTATTTTTTTGCATATGTCTGCCACAATTTTATTTATGTTTGAAACAGTAGTGATGCCAGCCAAATCCAATTTATTTTAGTATCGAATTTTTTGGTGATGCCTAATTTTTTTAAAAATAGAAAAGTAATTTTGAATTGAATGAAATACAAGCACAAATGAACAAATAATTTGTTAATTTAAAAGAAAATATTTTTCTTTAAACTTTTTCTATAAACTTAAGAAAAAACATACAAAAATTACTTAAAGTTTTTTTGTGAAACTGACTAAAGAACCATATTGCACCTCGGTTTTTAGATAACATATGGTTCTTAACTCAAACATATGTTTACATGAAATAAATAGAAAAGTACAAATAAAACAAAGAAAGAAAAAGTTTAAGAATTTTCAAAAGTTTTTATTTAAGTAAATAGCTGCAAAGGATACAACATCCCAGGAAAAATTTCGTAATAGCAGCTCATTGATTTTTGCATTACCAATAATGACCTACCACTGCCCACTGCATTACTTCTAAAGTGAAAATAATGAGTTCCTAGGCAACTAGTTACCTCCAATGACATCCCCGTGATAAAACAATGAGCTTATCAGCAAACTTCAACCAGTTACATCTCATTCTAAAACCCATTATTTGGTAATGTTTGTTTTTCCTGGGATGTATCCTTCTAAGCTTATATATTTTAATGAAATACTTTAATTTTTGTTAAAATTTGTTTTTTCAAGAAACCCAAAATTTCAATTTCATGTTATTTTAAATTCACTCTTATCCAAATAACAACGTTTCAAGAACAGGGCTGAAAATCTATTAAAAATAAAAACATTCCAAAGTGATTTATAGCGAGCGAAAATGGATAAGTGCAAAGGTTATACATATAAAAAATCTTTCGTTATTGTTGTGGTACTTTTAAACTAAAGAGAAGACGTAGCCTTAGTAAAGAATTTAAGAATATATATATCAAATGTTATAAACAAAAGTTATTGAAAGTAAGAAATTTGCACCCAACTCAGGGTTTATATCATATTATACTGACCTTATCGATTGCCAAAAAGGAAAACGAGCATTTCTCTGTTTTGAAGCCCATATGATTTGGAAAAATCCAGGCAGGAAACATAATTCAGAGAATTGTTAGCCAGGTAAAAATACACATTAAAAAAAACCAGTGTGTTCCTAGTGCCCAGCTACCAACAATTAGTTCCAGTGCCACAACAACGTCTGCAGAATAAATCTCTTGCGACTAGTCATGAAATTACGCCTGGTTTCAGCTGCGATAGCGAAGAATGGGACAATTATTGTCAGTATGATCCATGATGCATTAAACAGCATTGTTATTTAAATTAAGGTGATAGAGATTGTTTTTAAGTGTTTCTATATATATGTCTATATAAAATTGTTTACAATTTCTGTCTCCGGATGCTGTAATGGCAGAAATTTTCTAGCCCGCAAGAAACATAATTGAAGCCAGATTTCGAAAAAAGAACAAATCAGATGGAAGTAGATGACAAAGAACAGGAACCTCAGCACCCCGATGAACTATCATTATTCGAGGATTATGAGGATTCAGATAATGATGATAAATATGACAATGGCGAAGAGTTTCATATGTCTAGTGATCTTTCTGATAAAAAATTAAAAGTCCCACGAATATTTTGAATATACCAAATAAATAACATAACACTTCAAAAAAAAAAAACAAATAAGAGTGTTAAATTCGGCTGTGCCGAATCTTTGATACCCTCCACCTCGGTTTGACTATTGATAATAAATGTAAACAAAATATTGGAAAAAGTAAACAATTTGTTAAACTTAATACCAAATTATTTCAGAAAATTTTTTGGGTTGGTTTTCGTCTTTTCTATTATTTCGGATTTATTTCGGTGTTTGCTTTTTGGTCATTGTGGTTGCTGATCGGCATGAATTTAGGTTATATACCTATATGCATGCGTTTCCGGTTATATGACATAACTTCTCGTTTAATATAGTTTTTGCTAATTAAATAGCTCGCCCTAACCTCCATTGCAAAATTAATGGTTGTGTAGGGTGGCTATATGCATTAAATCGTGCTAATTGGAGATGGCTGTATAGGTTCTTTTAACTGGCCAAATATATTTTCATTGTGGCCATATAGGTCGGATGGAGTAACAAAATAATAACCAAAAAAAAAAAGCTCTCTCAACTTTTTTATTAAAATATTGCCATATTTTGAAAACATAGAGAATAAATTTATAATAATAAATAATCAAATTAGGGATGCCAAACGCAAAAAACCAAAAGTCCCAAACATTTTAAATGAAATAATTTGTTAAAATAATATTAAAGATTTACATCATTTCATTGGAAGGTGTCCTATATTAAATAACTTTCGACAACATTGGTTCCAAAAAATAACAATATCAGAAAATGAGCTCATTACAATTTTAAATGGTGAAGATAATTGGGAAAAACTAGTTAAATATTTAATCAATGCTTTGGCGTATAGAAAACCTTAATTATTGAATACAACACTTAATTTTTACAAACACAAAACATAATATTTATATACATATATATGTTTATAAAATCTCTTTTCCGGCTAACGACATAGTCAACGCCGTACATTCTTTTAAGTTTTATAATGTAATTTGAAAAAAAAAACATTATTGAATAAAGAATTCTTACTACTACTACTACCACTTATCTATATTTTCTGAAAAACTTCAAATTTTCATCCAAAAAAAATTGTGAAAATTTATATATAAATAACATTCTCATCAAATTGCGTTCATTTATGTAACAATTTTTATGTTCGCAATTCTTATATATCATTTGGGGTTTTCTAAAATTCACTGAATTTAAATCAATGTTTTCTGTAGTCCGATTCTGTAAATGTCAACGATCCGACAATCGCAAAATATATCTACAGCTATTGTTGTTTGCACTAAGGATTAAGTGATTCACTAAGTACATACATCTTAAAGACAGTCGAAAAATCTATTTTTATATTTATTTAAATTGTAAACGAGTGGCATCTCTGTCAAAATAAGCGAAAAACACCAATAATAGAGAAAAAAGAAATTACTTCGTGTTTGACAGGATGATTTTATGTTTATGTTTAATATCTTTATTTTGTTTACTAATATTTCTGTTTATTTATTTGAAAATGAAATAATGAAAAGTTTTTTAATAGAAGCAAAATATTTTCACTATTTTATGATTTTTATTTATGTATGACGACATTTCAACCTAAAAATTTAAGTTTTAATCGATTGAATAAACAACACAAAAATGGTTGTCGTTTAGATAACAACAACAGCTGACTTTAACAATAGCGAATATCGTTTAAAAATTTTACTGATAATTTTGCTATTTTCTTTTTTTAACGATTCAACTATCGTTAAAAGAAGTTACTGAATCGCGGTACTGAAAAGTTATTAATTTCTCCTGAATGGCAATATTTTTTTTAAATGTAAACATTTTTAAATGTAAACATATTTGGGGTTTTTTTTGGAATTTCAATTTGTGTTTAACGAATAAAATTTATATATTAAAGATACAATTGATGTCTTCTAAATTTAAAATTATTATTTCCGACGTTTTGATATGATTTTCTGAATTTCAATTAATATTTTCTAATTTATAATTGGAAATTTTAATTCCAGTTTTTAGAATTGATATTTTCTTATATTTGAATGGAAAATTTAAAAAGTGCAATTTTGTATTTATGATAATAATATAGCTTTAATAATTTTTAATAATTAGATGTAATCGCAATCAGATATTTTGTAGGTAAAGCAGTATAATAGTTCTATATAACTATGTAGAACTGTTTTCAAAGCAAAAAACTCATTGATGAACTCGGTAACTCTATTTTGTAAAGACAACAAAAAGTTAACATGCCAAACTTATGTTCATATTTGTAAAAGAATAATGAAAAATCGTATGAAATAAAACACCAGACCGTGTATACTCTTAACATTGTTCTGTATGATATCTAGTTGAAAATATTGACATTCACTATTGCAAAGCTAATTAGAACAAAAATTGTGGCGCCATCTACTGCGGCATAGTCACGCTGAGCAAAATGAAGTGACACTATGTTAATGCAAAAGAAATGTATTTTCCCCACAACAAAATATTGCAGAATTTTATGTAAATAAAATAATATACCGATTTATTTTTAACATGCAGTTACTATGGATATACATACATACATATATAGAATATATGTAAATTATTTGTATTATTTAATATGTAAATATTACACACAAAAAATACAACAGCAAACGTTATTTTTGTGTTTTCTCTTTAAATAAATTAATCCATAAATTTTTTTTTTGCTAAATTTACATTGTTTTTTTTTATTAACAACTAGGTATTTTAGCATTATTTGCTTTAGATGTTGGTGAATTTTTACTCCCTTTATATTAACTCGTAGTGTCTGCTTGTCGAACTATTTTGGATCGTTTTTAACCACTTTCCCGTGACCCAATGAAATTTTGCAGGCAGGCTCGCGGCAATGACAGAAATGATCTAAAAAAAATTTTTTTTGTGATGCCAAAACAATGGAAACTTTTAAATTTTTCTACCAGAGTTGATAAAAAAATGTACAAAGGGTTTGTTTTTATTATATTATTACTACAACGACCACAAAAAAAACAAGTCCAGCTATGACTACAATGCAACATTTAGAATAACAACAAGAACAATATAGAAACATCATGTTTTTCATGTTTTTTTTAATTTTTCAGAGATTTCCCTGCACCTGTTCCACCGATTTTAATGATTTTTGAAGTAAAAATCTTCCCATGAACTTGGTGAATCACTCCCACTAAAAATTATCACCCTAGCTATCCAATTGAGGGCGTGATCGTGACAAGAACAACATAGAAAATAATATTTTTTCAAGACTTTTTTTAGTTCTTCATTCAAATCTCGGGCCCTAATCGACCGATTTGGACGATTTTAAATAACAAACTTTTCAGGATGTTAGTGAATCATTTTTTATGCCAACGAGCACTCTAGCTGCCCGATTGATGCCGTCATCGTGATTTCCACAGACGGACAGACGGACAGACGGACATCGCTATATCAACTCCGGTTGTTATAAGGATTACAAATATATATATTCTATGGGGTCCAAATTTTTTTTCTAATTATTACAAATGGAATATACCCTCTGCACACTGGAGTGGAGGGTATAAAAAGTGAAGAATTACCATTTCTAAGGTAAGTAAACACGTTCAGATTGTATTGACATATTCACAAAAGTTGATCGCCTTTACAGTTTTGTTAATGTCTGAATTTACTGCCCTTTTGTAGTAGAATCGCACCTATTCTGGCAAGTCTGTGTATTTTTTTCACTGTTGCACTTTGTAATTAGTTAGTAGTAAGTAGTAGTTTGTAAATGCAACGTTCCTTAATTGTTTTAAAGATTTTAAGTTTTAAGATTTTACACATGTTATAAATAGTGCAATAACTTTGGATATTAATGTAAATGTAAAATCCAGATGGAGGTTATCAAAGAGTTTAACACTTACTTTTGTGTTTTTCACCCCAAAAATATATTTTTCAAGGAAACAACTTCTTCCTACCTAAGAAATACACAAAATTAACACACCTACTTATGCCTAATTAAAGCTGTCTATATCTCTATAAAGGTGTCAATTATTTTAATCGTCACTTACGAGGAATTGTTTGCATTTGATTGATTTGTAATAACAATGTGTTTTTACAAGCCTCTTATTTAAAATCGCATTTTGATATAGGGCACTTAATAATATCGCCTGCAATTTGTGATATATTTTCTTTATTTTATTTTCAATTAATTTTTAAAGGTGTTGCCCTCGTTGGATAATGATCTCAATTAACAACAAATTTCACTTCACAAATTGTTGTTATTTTTTTTAATATTTTTTGGCTACTGGCTGCAATAAATGGTTCTTCAATTGAAATCACTCAAGTTTTAGTTGTGGTAGAGTGTATGTAGTACGCTGCGTTCCACAATAGTAAGGTCATTCAATTTTAACTATATTTCCAGAAGAACTGACTGTAGAGTAAGAATAATTTCCAGACAAGCAGTATATCTTGAAGATTGCATGCAACAACAAAAATTACAACTGTTGTAAGGTCATTAAGGTTTTTTTTAGTCGAAAGGTAAAGAAACGTCAATATACATATATGGAAAAAAAAATCATGTGAGTCCGATCACAGGGGAGATGTGTAAACATCAAGTAATTAAAGATTTTTGTATGGCACTTTTGTTAAATCAAACAGAGAGCGTCATCTATGTATCAATTATAGCAATCGACTGCAGCGGCTCTGCTAATATAAAAATATTTATTATCATTTATTATTTCAAACGGTTAATTTTTAATTTTTCGATTTTAATTTTACATTTTTCGTTTTTCATTTTTCATTTCTAATTTTTTAATTTTCAATTTAAATTTTTTATTTTTATTTTAAATTTTTCATTTTCCGTTTCTTAATTTTAATTTTTTATTTTTCGTTTTTTTTTTTCATATTGTATTTTTAATTCTTCATTTTTAATTTTTCAGTATTCTTTTTCAATTTTTCATTTTTATTTTTCATTTGTCACTTATTATTTTTCATTTTTAATTTTTTATGTTTCAGTTTTCATTTTTCATTTTTAATCTTTTTTTTTCATTTTTCATTTCTTTTGTTAAATTTTAATTTTTTTATTTTTCATTTTTATTTTTATTTTTATTTTTTATTTCAGGTTATTACATATCATATTTTTTTCACCCATACAATCATAAATCACACCGATTTTGGCTTACGGCTCACATGTTACGCTGTTTTTGTGATTGTATTGTGTAATAGAAATTAACCCCCTGCGCGTATAGATGCTTACACATCAAAAATATTGCATACACAATCCTCTCTTATTGTAAATAACTTAAATTTACTTTTGGTAAATTTTTGGCCGTGCTTCCTTTAAAGTGGTTCTTAAAGTATACACTCGGTGTGTCAAGATGCCCTACAAAATTACTGTGGGGTTGAGGTCTGGTAAGCATGCCGGTGACTCTAAAACTATTATGCTTAATGATAAAAACCACTGTTTTGTTTCTCGGCTAACATGGATTTGAGCGTTATCCTGTTGACAACACCACTTGCATTTTTTCTCTAAAAGTGTCACCAGACTTTTCTCGAGGAGTTGTATGTAATCTGTGCTCTTCATGCGACAAGATGTGACAAATGCTAACAAAATTTTGTGTTGTGAAACGCAATGGTGCCTTCCGCACATCATGCCAATTGGCCCTAAAATCCGCTTTTTCTCTTCGGTATATAAAGCTAAACTAAGTAAAGTAGATGAAAAATTCTTACCCTTTCTCAATTAATGTACATGTTTGTAATATCAGAATTAACTCTGGATTTTTTTGTAATACTTTGCTATGTCAGGAATTTGTTTCTGCTTCTCAAATTATATACTTCTGTTACGTTTCAAAGTCCTCCAGATGGTTGCCTTTGAAACGTTTGCATTCACTAACATCCTCAGGCCAATTTGTGACATGGACAAGTTGCTGGATTTCCAGGAATTTTTTTCAAAAATTGTGTACTACTCAAAGACTATAATAATTATCCCTCCCGATTTCTTTCACTGCTACAGTAAAAAGCGATAACACAGTGCAACAGTGATAGTACAGGTTCCATTCTACTACCAAACCCTATACTCAGTTTGGCGGTTTTGTGACCAACTTTACTTTATGGGTCTCAAAATATAATGAAAATCAGTGGGTCCCTCCAAAAAAGGTTTTTATACAACATCTAATTCAGGCCTGGTGCTACCGCTTAACTATATTTGGCAATAACGTAGCTAAGAATCCGTTGAACATATTTTATTAACGTTTTGTGTGAAAAACATATCTTTTTTTCACTTTTTTCAGCACAACATACAGGCTTTCCCAATACTAACACTAATGGGCAAAATTGTAGCCACCATAAAGCTGAAAAACTTTTGTGAATATATTAATACAATCTGAATCACCTTGAACATTAAAATTGTTACCAAACTCGCCAAACCGAGTATAGGGTTTTACTACCCTTTAGTATTAGAATAGATCCGTACTATCAATATTGTACTGTGTTATCGCTTTATACTGTAGCAATGAAAGAAGTCGGGAGGCAAAATTATTATAGTCTTTGAGTAATCAAAAAAGTCTTTATTTGTGGCACTGTGTAATTCAATCTTGCTCAAATTCAGAAAGCTGCGTGACTCGTGGCAGTTTTTAAGTTTTTAAATATTCAACAATTCAAAACACTGAAAATGCACTGCCGATACTGCCAAATATGATTGTGAAACACTTTCAGTTTTTTTTTTTTTTTTTTGTTATTGTTGTTGTATAAATGTACCATTAGTCAAAACAAAGTTCTCTTGCTGTTTGTATAGTTTGTCTAATATGTATTTTTTTCTGAAGATATAGTAAAAAATTGAATGACATTATAATTGTGGAACGGACCTTATGCATACACATATGTATGTACATACATTCTTGTTTGATTTAACAAAATTATATTAAATTAAACAATGTGAACTTAACTGAATCCCATTTAGCTTTGACTTCCTTTGTGATTCCTTATTCATTTTTTTAATGAAATTTTAATTAACATTAATGTTAAAAAATAATTTTTTTTTCCCAATATTAATAAAATCCAATGTTCACAAAGATAACAAGACAAAAAGAAATTGAAATTATTTAAAACTTTTATGTTATGAGTGTTGTTTTAAACACAATTAGTTGTTATGATTTCACATTTAGTTTATAACACGCTGTATGGCTATGAACATTGTACTCGTACATAATTTTTTTCCATGTTTTTTGTTAAGACAGTTTTTCTCCAAACTAACATGATTTTTTTTCTGTGTTGTTAACAACTATGGCGGTAATTTAATATAAAAATTGTACTTGATATGCAATTGATATGCAGACCAAACTGCCACTAAAATAAAACAGCAGCCTCTGAATGCACCACCTAAACAGAGCATTAAACGAGTAAAATCATCTGATATAATTAGACCTCAGATCGTAATAAAATTTGGCTGTGTGTTAACTAAAAAAAAACTATTTGAAGGTTGAAATTGATAATTAATTAAAGCCTTGTAATAAACTACAGGTTTGAATTGAAAAGAAAACATTTTACTACATAAATTCGAAAATACATGAATGTTCATACAAAAATTTCCTACTTCCTTGTTGCCCTTCAATCAGGGCCATCACATAATGGGTGTCTTTTTTTCTTAGGTAGAAGTTACGAAAATGTTATCTCTCAATCGAACTGTCATATAGTGCTAGCTTTTCGACATTTATGATCAGTACACTCTAGCAAATCACCATCGTTAAAATCAAAGATCCGCAAAATCAAAAATCGCTAAAATTAAAAATTGCCAAATAATATTCTAAATTCAAGGCCAATAGTTAACTATTGTTGCCAGATTTAATTTGCAAAACACATGTTCTTCTCATGGGCAGCTATATGTACTTTGCTCCAGAGTAGGAGTGAAAAATTTGATATTTGTTGCACCGAATGAAAAAAGAACAAGTAAGAAAATTATAGTCGGTCTAGCCCGACTATACGATACCCTATACCATGGTTAAGAGACCCTATCTATTCGGTCCAACTAATTGGATATAGCAAATATGCATAAACCAAATTTGAGTGGCATTTTTATTAATTTTTTCGGTGCAGATATGAAAAAGTTCATATCGGATACTATATTTATATGGGGACTAAGTCGAAAAATCGACCGATCCTGACCATATTTGGTATAGACACTTATACTTTGAAAAAATATATACAAACCAAATTTGAGAAAAATCTGTGGAATATTTTTGTTTTTTGATAGATTTAAGTGAAGATCGGGAAGCAGCCGATGGAAGCTTATATCTCAAATTTCATCAAAATATATTCATATTTGCGACCTGTAGTTTGATTACAAGCTTTACATGGATACACAGACGGACGGACGGACGGACATGGCTATTTCGACTTAAAAAGTGATTCTGAGTCCATCGGTATAATTAAAGATTGGTCTAGGACGAATATTTTTGGTTGTTACAAACAGCAGCACAAAGTCATTATAACCAAACCACATTTAAAATTATTGTCGTCGGTCTAGACCGACTATACGATACCCTATACCATGCGTTTAGAGACCCCATCTCTCATGCCCAACTAACTGGATATAGAAAATAAGCATAAACAAAATTTGAGTGGGATTTTTATTAATTTTTTAGGCTGCAGATATGAAAAAGTTCATATCGGTTGCTACATCTATATGGGGACTAGGCCCAAAAATGAACCGATTCTGACCATGTTTGGTAAAGTCTCTTTTTTTGTAAAAAATACATACAAACAAGATTTGAAAGGAATCCGTGCAATATTTTTGTTTTTTAATAGATTTAAGTGAAGATCGGGAAACAGCTCTATATGGGGCCTATGACTAAGAGTTGTCCCATAGGGATCATTTTTGGACTACTGATTAATGGATGTAATATATACATACAAACCCAATTTGCCGAAGATTTGTATGATAATTTGGATCCTATGGCAATTTATGTTGATTTCATAGGGGTCATTTGTATGGTGGCTAGGTCTGAACATGTACCGATTCTCACCAATTTCAACAACGTTCATCCCATGGCTAATAAAAGCTTATGTACCAAATTTCATAAAAATATATTGATATTTGCGACCTGCAGTTTGATTACAAGCTTTACATGGACACACAGAAGGACGGACGGACATCGTTAAATCGAATCAGAAAGTGATTCTGATTCGATCTGTGATTCTGATTCGATCGGTATAATAAAAGATGGGTCTAGGTCAAATATTTTTGGTAGTTACAAACAGCAGCACAAAGTCATTATACCCAAACCACATAGTGGTACAGGGTAAAAAAATACTGTATATTTTAATTACACAATAAAAAACTTCGTAGGGAAATTTGATTATGAAATAAAAATGTCAAAAATTCTCAGTAAGTCGTGGCGAAGCGATACAGGGCATACTAGAATACTATATACCAGTTATGCCAACTTTGAAAAATCAAAATTTTAATTTTGATCTTTTAAAATATAAAAAAAAAAATATATATATAACAAGTAAGATTGTTAAATTCGGCTGTGTCGAATCTTTGATACCCTCCACCTCGGTGTGAGTATTGATAATAAATGTAAACGAAATATTTGAAAAAGCAAACAGTTTATTAAACTTAATACCAAATTATTTCAGCAAATTCTTTGGGTTGATCCGCTTAACAGATGATTTTTGTTTATATCAAGCTCTCTGACATTATTAATTCGCGATCCAACGATGAAAGATCGTTTTCGCCTTTTCTATTATTTCGGATAAAAGAAAACACGTTTCGGTGTTTGCTTTTTGGTCATCGTGATTGCTGATCGGCATGCATTTAGGTTATACACCATGCATTTAGGTTATATACATATGAATGCGTTTCCGGTTTTATGACATAACCTCTCGTTTAATTTAGTTTAAATTGTTGCAAATTAAATAGCTCGCCCTAATCTCCATTGCGAAGACAGTGGCTGTGTAGGGTGGCTATACGCGTTAAATCGTGCTAATTGGAGATGGGTGTATAGTTTCTTTTAGCTGGCCAAATAATTCTTTATTGCGGCCGTAAAGGTCGGATGAAGTAACAAAATAATAACCAAAAAAAACTCTCTGAATTTTTTTTGTTAAAATATTGCCATATTTGGAAAACATAGAGAATAACATTCTTTTACCTATTTAAAGGGAGTTTTTACTATTAGATTTTGTGGTAACACAAAATAACACAATACAATACAAAATCTAACCCAGTGACGCCAACTTTTGATTTTGAATTAAATTATGTTAATAATTGGGTTTATTGACTCCAAATACTACTATTTGGGAATTATTATCGAACTTAAATTTTCTAGGTTTTACTTTGCATACCATGAAGTCAAATTTTGAAGTCATCTTGAACACTGGGTCAAATTAGGGATGCCAAACGCAAAAAACCAAATATCCCAAAAATTTTAATTAATATAATTTTTTATCTTTATTTTCTGAATAACTCACAATTTTCATCCAAAAATATTGTGAAAAATAATATACAAATAACATTCTCATTAAATTGCGCTTTATTTATGTAACAATTTTTATGTTCGCAATTCCTAAATATCATTTGAGATTTTCTAAACTTCATTGAATTTAAATTAATGTTTTCTTATCCTGAAATGCTATTAATGTTTCCTGAATGGCAATATTTTTTTTAAATGTAAACATATTTGGTGTTTTTTGAATTTCAATTTGTGTTTAAAGAATAACATTTATATTTTTAAAATTCAATTGATGTCTTCTAAATTTCAAGTTATTATTTCCGACGTTTTAATAGGATTTTCTGAAATTCAATTGATATTTTCTAATTTATAATTGGAAATCTGAATTCCAGTTTTTACAATTGATATTTTTTTGAAATGTGAATGGAAAATGTAAAAGGTGCAATTTTGCATTTATGTGAATAATAATGCTTTAGTAATTACAAACAATTTTTAAAAATGATATGTAATCGCAATCAGATATTTTGTAGGTAAAGCAGAATAATAATTTTATATAACTATGTAGAACTGTTTTTAAAGCTAAAAAAAAACATTGCTTCTTCTTTATTCAGCTCTGTGTATACTTTTATCATTGTTGTGTTTGATATCTAATTGAAAATGTTAACACTGTGGTTTTCTGGAATAACCGCGTATGTCAATTTTTTTCAGTTTTGAGTTGACGATGCCAAATATATTAATTTTTAACGCTGTTTACATGTGTTAAATTTTTTTTGAAAAAAATATTGACCATTTCTGAGCTTTTTCTTTAAATAACGACGTAACTTAAATGTTTATTAAATTAATTTACAGCACTATCGACGTATGTCAACCTACGTTAGTTCGCTGAAAAATTATTTTCTCAGAAAACGACACATAGCGACATACGTTGTTATTAATGAAAAAAATGCAAAATAATTTTGGATTATTTTTCAGTTTATAACCACATATAAAAATTTGTGTGTTTATTTCTGTTATTTTTTGTCACTATTATTCTTGATACGTTGTTATATTCTCATCCTAAGTTCCGTTAACTTTTTGTTGACGAACAAAAAATCCATTTTTCAAGCAACAACAACTTATGTCTACATGGGTGGTTGCATTGGTAGTTTTCCTTTTCAAAGAAAACGACGTTTGTCGACATAAGTTGTTTTATCTGCACATACTTTAAGCGTTATTTACATATTTTTTTTCGTCCTTCTCTAGGTCTATTCCTCTGAAGATTTTTGACTCAAAATTTTATATAAAGTATTTATTGCCCATATTTAGAGGACTGTTAAACAAAAAGCTCTAAAAACTTTATATCGAACCCATAATTTCAAATATAACGTTTTTTGGCTCCACTGAACATTTTGATTTTATGACATACGCGGTTATTCTATAAAACCACAGAACATTCATGTTAAAATAGAAATAACTATTGAAAAGCTAATTAGAACAAAAATTGTGACACCATCAACAGTGGCATAGTCACACTGAGCAAAATGAAGTGACACTCTATTTGTTAATGCAAAAGATATTATTAATATATTAATAAAAAAAAAAAAAAATACCAATTTATTTCTAACATGCGTTTATTATGGATATACATACATATCGCACCTATATCTCTAAAGTGAACCTCTAAAGACAACTCAAAATTATTAAATTTTCACTTTATGCAAGAAAACGATACGCCACTGTAAAAATCTTGCATCCACTGTAAAAATCTTACATTGGTTTTTCTAGTCTTTCGCAAAAAAAATACAGTTGTAACCCTATTTGTGTTATAAGAGTGGCTTCTTTAGAATCCACTAAACAGACATATTTTGAGTTGCACCAAAAAAACTTGTTATTTTTGATGATCACTGAAAAATCGCAAGAACAACTACTGTTGTATACTTATTATTCGCAATTCTTTAGAATGAAACAGCTGTTTTTAAATTTTGTAGAAAATATTTAAAAAAAAAACGTTTTTTGCCTCTACTGAAAATTTGTAAATTTTGAGTTGACTCCCTTCAGAAGTATATAGAATATATATATAGAATATATGTATATTATTTTATTATTTAATATATGTATGTATGTATATGTAAATATTACATATAAAAAATTCAACATCAAAAGTTATTGTTGTGTTTTCTTTAAACAAATTAATACATAACATTTTTTTTCCGTAAATTTGTAGTTTTTTTTATTAACAACAGGTGGTTTAGCATTATTTGCTTTAGATGTTGGTGTACTTTTTACTCATTTTATATTAACTCGAAGTGTCTGCTTGTAGTTAAAATTTTGGATCGATTTTTAACCCCTTTACCGTGAACCAATCGATCTGAAATTTAGCAAGCGGGCTCGTGGCGATGACAAAATGATCTAACAAACTTTTTTATGATGCCAAAACAATGGAAACTCTTAAATTTTTCTACCAGAGTTGATAAAAAAAATGTACAAAGGGTTAGTTTTTATTATATTATTACCACAACGACCAGAAAAACAACAAGTCCAGCTATGACAACAATACAACATTTAGAATAACAACAAGAACATTGCAGAAACATATATTTTTTCAATTTTTTGTACTTCTTCAGTGATTTCTTGGGACGTATTAAACCGACTTTCATGATTTTTGAAACAGAAATCATCTCATGATGTTAGTCAAACATTCTCACTAAAAACGAGTGCCCCAGTTATCCTATTGAGGGCGTGATCGTGACAAGAATAACATAGACAAATCATATTTTTTCAAGACTTTTTTTACTTCTTCTTTCAATTCTCGGGATCTAATCAACCGATTTTAACGATTTTAAATAGAAAACTTCTCAGGATGTTAGTGAATCATTGTTTATGCCAACGAGCACCCTAGCTGCCCAATTGAAGCCGCCATCGTGACATCCACAGACGGACAGACGGACATCGCTATATCAACTCCGCTTGTTATAAGCATCACAAATATATATACTTTATGGGGTCCAAAATATTTTTCTAATTATTACAAACGGAATGACAAACTTTTATATACCCTATGCACACTGGGGTGAAGGGTATAAAAACCGCATAAAATAGACCTGAGTGTATAAGGGTGCTCTAGTTTGGGACATTATGGAGCTGCTGCTGAAAGTATAAGAGAACATTATCAAAATTAAACTTCTTCAAATTATAGTTGTGAGAATTTTAATTTCCAATTCGCGTTATTTGAAAGAATAAACTCTTTTAGGAATTTTGTTCCTGTATTAACTATAACTTAAACAAAAAATCTTCAATGTTGATTTTTCATATGAGCTTACAGACAACATAAATGCATGCATGCATGGACATGTAATGAACATTAAGTTTTTCAAACATATCAAATTGTTATTTCGTTTTTTTTTGTATGCTGTTTTATTTAACAAATTTTCCATTTTTAAAATTTTTTGTTTCGAATGTAAGTAGCAATTTATAAAAAAAAAAGATCGCGGTTTAGCTCAATGTATTTAAAAGAAATTGAAAATTGAATTTTTGTTACGGCAGTTGGCTCTAGCAAAAGTAACGAGTGTTTTCACAAAAAAAAAAATATATATATATATATATACAGACATACATACATATACATATATTGTAGACATAATTTTTAATTGAAATTTGTATCTTAAATGAATTTTTTCCAATTTCATGTATTTGTTGGAATATGTTCACGTTATGTACGATACACCACAGTACCTGGTTTGTTCAGGTTTTAGCTTGAGTCAGTATTGTAAATATGATTTCGTTTTGTCGCAGTTGACTAAACATGTTGGTTGTTATGTTTTCTGCCAGTGTATTGTTAACTTACACACGAGTAACTTACTCGCATGTGCATTGAACACTTGCACTTTTTCTTTGCCTAGGAATAGACGAAGTAGTTTAAGTAAATACGCTTTTAAACTTTCTTGGGGATATTGTTGTTGTTTTTTTTTTTACTTTGTACAGTTTGTAATAATAGCAAGGTGTATTTGACTTTCACTTGACTAGTTAAAAAGGTCTAAAAGATTTCTGTGGCAAAAAATTGATATTAAGATAAAAAACATATTTTTTTAGTCATGGTTTAAACATTCGAATCCCTTAATTATGTTTTTTACTTGGAGCCCGAAAAGAATTTATTATCATGACAATTTAGGCCTCTAGTTTGCAACATGTATTGGTACTATTTATTAGCTTACTAGAGCAGAAATCATGTTCCAATATAATAAAGTCGCATTCATTCACAGATTAGATGAATTTCTGATTCTTTTTTGTGTTTCTTGTTGTAGCATTTCTCATATCTCTGGTTTGGACGCACTGTTAAGGATGGTGTTAAACGCACCCTGGTTTATAACAAACAATAATCTTATTTATAATAATAAAAAAATCTTATTTATAAAAATGGAGTTTTGTATGTTTGTTTGCACGTTTGTTTGTGGTTTATAGAGACTACACCATTGGACTGATAGTCTTGAAATTTTTATAGTACGGAACTGCCTATCTGAAAGAAAAAATAGGATATTTTTTTAATTTTTCAATGGGCGTGGCAGCCACCATACAAAGTAAATGTTTAATGTCATATATCTGGAGTACTTTAACTTCGTGAGATTTCATAAGTTATTATGTGAGTAGTCGGACAATAAGTGAGTATCATATAACCGGAATACTGTAATAGTAAAAGCTTTGGGACTTTGCGTGAGTTCATAAGTTATCAATGTTACCACTAGAAAAGAAATGTGTGGGATCAGATCATTAGGCGTGGCAGCCGCTATACAAAGAAAATATTTAATGTCATATATCTGGATTGGAGTAAAGCCTTGGGACTTTGTGTGACTTCATAAGTGAGGTCATAAGTTATTAATGAGAATAGTCGACAAAAAATGAGCGAGATCTGACTAATGGGCATGTCACCCACAACCAACTAAATATTTAATATTATATAACTGGAGTTCTATAACAAAAAAGAAACCTTTGGAGTTTGCCTGAGTTCAACAGTTATTAATGTGAGTAGTTGCCCAACATATGGCCGGGATCGGACCAATGGGCTTGGAACCTCCTATACAAATAAATACAAAGTTCTCATAAAATGACAGTCTTGAAACTTTAGAGAAGCACATTAATTGCCAATGTGAGTAGTCGTGGAAAATATAGGCGGAATCGCCACAATCAAAATCGCCAAATCAAAAATCGTAAAAAACAACAATCGGCAAAGCCAAAAACGACAAAATCAAAAATCGCCAAAAAAAAAAAAATGGTCAAAAATTTCTCAAAGCGTTTTTAAAGTCTCTTTTTCGTTACGGTGGGTGTAGCGAAGCGCATCGGGTTACAGCTAGTAATATATATAAAGAAATGTCAATACCGAAAAATTAAGAAGAAATTTGTATAAGATTGGAAGACTAAGTAATCATTCGAACTTATTTGCAAATAGGTAGCAAGGTGATAGTACCTCTTCACCATAGGAGGAAATAAAAGTTGTAAAATTTGTTTAAATCTATATAAGCAGGAATGTAACTCTGTTTCTTGTTAAGCGCAATACTGGACAACGGCTGGATTGATTTGACAAATATTTTTACAGTCTTTGTAATAGTCCGAATGAGGTTTTAGGCAAAGAAAAATTAGCCACTTCCACTTGTACACCCATTTTTTCCCATTTACCCTTATTCGTTCTATAAAAAAATTAAAAAAAAAATTGTCGTCGCTTTCAGCACGCCTTCTTTTACGTCCACTTTTTATACCCTATACCACTATGTGGTTAGGGAATAATGACTTTGTGCTGCTGTTTGTAACTACCAAAAATATTTGACATAGACCCATCTTTTATAATACCAATCGATTCAGAATTACTTTCTTAGTCGACCGATCGACTCAGAATCACTTTCTGAGTCAACTTAGCGATGTCCGTCCGTCTGTGTGCCCATGTAAACATTGTAATCAAACTACAGGTCGCACATATGAATATATTTTCATGTAATATGGTATATAAGCTTTCATCGATCGTAGGATGAACGCTGTTGAAATCGGTGAAATTCGGTTAATGTTCAGACCTAGTCCCCATACAAATGATCCATATGAAATCGACATAAATTGCCATAAGATGCAAATTATCATACAGATCTCAGTCAAAATGGGTTTTGTATGTATTTATTACATCCATTAATCAGAAGTCCAAAAATAATCCCTATAGGATAATTCTTAGTAATAGGCCCCATATAGAGTTGCTTCCTGATCTTCACTTAAATCAAAAAAGATATATTTTTTATATATTTTTTTCAAAATATGGTCAGGATCGGTTCATTTTTCGACCTAGTCCCCATGTAAATATGGCACCCGATATAAACTTTTTCATATCTGCAGCCAAAAAAATTAAGAACAATGTCACTCAAATGTGTTTTATGCTTATTTTCTATATCCAATTAGTTGGACCGAAGAGATAGGGTCTCCAAACCATGGTATAGGGTATCGTATAGTCGGTCTAGACCGACTATAATTTTCTTAGTTGTTTGTTACATAGAATGTTTCTAATCCTCTACTTGGCTCGTTACACATATTTTCAGTTGTTTATAAGTTTTGGTTAAGCTTGATATCAGTGTCGATCGACTGCTAACGACTGGAAGGGTTTGGCTAATTTCTTCGTTTGCTTTTTAAATGTTAGAAATACTTCTAATGGGGTTTTTAGGAAAGGAAAAAATATAAAAGTTATCCGGAAAGTTCGAAAATTAAGGAAAAACTAAGTGTTTTTTTTCCATAACTGACGATTCGATCGATGGATATGAGTAAGTTTTTCTTTCGTTATGGCCCTGAAGATGTTTACGTTCGACCAATTTGAATAAACCATACTTTTTATGCACTCTCCATAATAACTGACAAAAAGAATGATCGCCAGCGAAATAACTATATATGCTTTGGGTATTATTTATATATTTAGCTCTCTCAATATTTTTTTATGAATCCAAAGGGAAAAAGTAAATACAGGGTGCGGCTAAAGTAACTATATGATGTGATTTAAAACTGCTCTAGCATATTCCAAGCGCAATACGAAGTCCTCAGGATTTAGTTTTTGGACTACTTGGATTTTGTAAGGGAAGAGGTGCAAATCGTGTTTTAAAATTCGCCGAAGAGTGCGGTCAGAAAGCTGCAACTGGGAAGATCGTCTTCTCGTTGATGTCTGCGGATTTTCTTCGACGCTCTGTCGCACAGCATCAATATTTTCGGCCAATCTGCCAGTTCGAGGTCTGCCCGTACGTCTTGAATCTCCGACAGTCCCATATTCAACAAAATTATTCACCAACGAACGAATGGTTGGACCCGTTGGAGCAGTTCTTACACCATAAAATCTTCTGTATGCACGTTGAGTATTAATTATCGAACGATGATTTTCAATGAATAGAAAAACAATCTTAGTTCTTTGCGCAATTGTATAGCGTTCCATTTTTAAATATTCTCCCAAGTTTAATTTCTGAAATAGGAAAAAAGAAAAAGTTAAATACTAGCAAGCAAAGAAGTTACAATTGTTTTACATCATATAGTAACTTTAGCCGCACCCTGTATATAAAAAAACAAAAGTGATGTCTACTAAAGATTTTTGCATTGGTTGTTGTTATTTTGTTTGAAAATTGTAGCGTTATCAGCTAGTGTACTTTCAAATCACTTTCTCGTCGAAGTATTTGGTACATCATTTTTTGTTTTGTTCATTATGCTCTCGGGATTGAAATAAATCATATGTTTTTTTTTGTGTTGTTTAGCGATTTGTCCAAAAAGTCCGGTATTTTATTTACATTTAAATTAATTTGGCCATGTGTGTAAATATTATTTGATTGCTTATTGTTAATGCTCCCAATCGGTTGCAGTTAAATTGCAATTATATTGTAAAAATATTAGAAAAAAGTCATGTGAGTCGCATCACATGGGAGATGTGTAAACATATAGTAATTAAAGACTTTTTTATGGCACTTTTTTAAAATCAAGAGAAAGCGTCATCTATGTATCACTTATAACAATCAACTGCATGGGCTCTGCTAATATAAAAATATTTGTTATTTAAATTGGGTAATTTTCAACTTTTCGTTTTTCATTTTTTATTTTTCATTTTTCGTTTTTCATTTTTCGTTTTTCATATTTCGTTTTTCATTTTTTATTTTTCATTTTTCCTTTCTCGTATTTCGTTTTTCATATTTCGTTTTTATTTTTTATTTTTTATTTTTCATTTTTGATTTCTCATTCTTCATTATGAATATTTATTCTTAATTTTTTATTTTTTATTTTTTAATTTTCATTTTTCATTTTTCATCTTTCATTTTTTATTTTCCCTTTTTCATTTTTCATTTTTCGCTTTTAATTTTTAATTTTTTATTTTTCTTTTTTTTAATTTTTAATTTTTTATTTTTAATTTTTTATTTTTAATTTTTCATTTTTCATTCTGAATTTCCAAACAGGTTATTACATATCATAATTTTTTCACCAATACAATCATAAGTCTCACATGTTACGCTGTATTTGTGATTGAAATAGAAATTTACCACCCTGCGCGTATAGATATTTACACATCAAAAAAGAAATACAGTGTTTCTGAAGAAGTGAATTTTTGTAATTGTGGTTAGGTTTTCGGAATTATGAAATAAGTTTTAACATCGATGTGACACACGATTATAAGCTAAGAACAAATTAAATCAATTAGTTGCCTTGCAATGCCGCCAACAAGACGGCACAATTAGGTCGCAGAACTCGCAATGCTACAAACGAAATGTATTTTTAATAAAATCGAACTGCAGAGCAACACGAAGAGCGAAATGAAATTCAACGGAATCGATTAGCGCGTACACAAGAAGCAAGATAATATATGTACAAATCAGAATGAATCAGATATGAATCGACAGAGACGCCATCGTTCAGCAGAAAACAATCGCTTGATAATGAATTTGAATAATCGTGCAAAAAGACAAAGAAATGTTGCATTAAATATGCCAGTTCACTCAATCAAAGGCCGAACTCATTCGAAAGGTGTCATTCATTCAGACATTGCACAGAATTATAAAAATCATGTTTGGTTGAGCGAACGTGCTATATTGGCTGCGAAAAACATTGATGTCGACGAAGTGAATTTTCAAATTCAACGTGGAATTGCATGCGAATTGATGATATACAAATCGGTTGATTTCACTTCTATCCAACACGATGTCGTCAACTATCAAACCCAGGTTTTAAACTCGCTGGACTTGCAGGATTATCGATATCTCTAACTGAAAGACGCATTGGTAATCATAATCTTACGAAACATCAACCAACCATGTCTTTGTAATGGTACTCGGCCTGCGGTCATAAAACTGATGAACAATGTCAACGAATCAACAAATTAAAAAGGTGAAAGCGTTTCGATACCAAGCATCCCAATAGTTGCAACGTACTTGCCGTTCGACTATAAGCTCCTGCAGTTCGCGGTGCAGCTTGCATTCGCAATTACAATAAAAAAAAAATAGCAAAGAAAGACGTTAAGTGCTTGCGGCATCAACGTTGAAAATACATGGTCAATTGTATGTCACCTGTTCCCGCGTCAGAACCCGATCAGCTTTGTGTGTTTACACGACAAACAAAACAAAAAATATGTATGTCATAAAGCATTGCAATGAAAGAAATTATTAATATACATATACTTACAATTGCCGCTGAAAAATACGTTTTATTCCCTTTTTTGACTTTGTTTATCACACAAAAATTTATTGAAATTTGGACAGGACAATGTCTGTCGGGTCAGCTATTATATAAACAAAAATGGATCTGGTCTTATGTTAGTTATATACGGAAGTATGTTCTTATATTCGATTGTATTATAATTATAATTAATTTGCAAATAAAAACATGAAAAAAATGTTCTTCTTCTTCAATGTAATCCCCGAACTCATTAACCGCATTGATTCTTTTTAGAAACAATTAATTATTCTGTTTTGGATATTTCAAATTTTTCTGATAGAAGCAAAAAATTAAAGATCTTTGTACACTAGCAGATTCCAGCCACTCGAAATTCGAGTGCAATTTCTAGGCAACTTTATTTTTCAGCTTAGCCAATTCGCAAACCAACACTTTTTTTGTTTATAATTATTGTGAATAAAGATAAGAAACTCATTAACAAATACATTAACAAATTTAATAAACCCACACATAACATATGTGTAATTTTATGTGTGTTTTAGTAGCAACTTTAAATGCAATTTACTCAACATAAAGAAAAAAACTTAAAATTCTGTAAATCTGGAAAACAGCTAAAAAGAAATACCTTTCAAATAATATACGTTTGATCAAAATCAGGATAAAATGGTAGAACAAACCATCGGTCACAAGAAATCGCCTTGCCTATTAATATTATAGATTGGAACTTATCACTCTTTCTTTGATGTTCATTGGATGCAAAAATTGTGAATTGTTTTGTTATGAAATACATTCAACTAATTTAATAATAAATTTATAAACTTTTTCATTGTTTAATCATACTGGAATCTTGATAAGTCAAAGCAGATTCGTACCCATGTGGCACCTTCGTATTATGAGTAATGTTACAAATTTAACATTTAAAACTTTGATAATTGGATTTTTCTAATTGCAAGAACTTTGTCAACACTGCTTTTAAGCCGATCTAGCGGTTTCGCAATATTATTCATACAAAATAGGCATGCGCGAGTAACACAAGAATTTAGATGTTATGAAAAGTTATTTGAGAAAATACGCAGTATAACGTACAGAATGTACAGAAACTATAATAAAATGTGCAAACTGCAATGGAAACCACAAGTCTTTTTCGGATGATTGTCCCAGTAAAGCAAGTTTTCTCCAATTGAGACAACGGGCGCAACCAATTCCACGTCGTAAGGTTAGCAACAATGTTATAAATCCAAACAACTATAATAGAAGTTTTCCAAATACGCTTCGTCAAAATATGCCGAACAATTTAGGAGTTTGGAACACCAATAATATCAATTCACCTAATAATGTCAATAGAAGTGGCGATTTATTTACAATTCAGGAAATAAAAAACCTAACAATGGAACTTATTACCAACCTAAAAATTTGTAAAAGTAAAGCTGAGCAATTCGAGGTTATAACCAACCTCGCCTGTAAGTTTCTTTCGTAATGGATAATGTAATAAAAATTATCACCTGGAATGCAAGAGGCATTCGCAACAAATGTCAAGAATTGTTTCAATTCTTAAATGATAACAACGTCAGTATATGTCTTGTTTCAGAAACTTGGCTTAAGTCTAACATATGTATTAGACACAAAGACTTTTATGTATATAGAAATGATAGAGAAAACTCAAGAGTTGGCGGTGTTGCAATTATAGTTAAAAAGAATGTGCCGCATCAATCACTACCCATTGTAAACACTAGTCTAATAGAAAATATTGGCATTAAACTTTTTACTAACACTGATAGTATTAACATTTATTCTTGTTATTTCCCTGGTGGACTAGCTGGAACTGACAATAATAGAAAGCGCTTGTTCGCGTCTGATTTACATAGATTAAAAAACAACCATAAGTACATTTTAGGCGGAGATTTTAATAGTAGGCATCAGTCCTGGGGTTGTATTAGAGCAAATTGTTCTATATGAGAAATTAGATTCTTACAATAGCAATATAATTTACCTTTGTGATAATACTTACATTTCTGCTAGTGCTATAAGACAAGGTTCTACACTGGACATATTTCTAACAAATGTCCCTGAAATATTAACACCAGCCTTCGTAATTAACGATTTAAGTTCTGATCATTTGCCTGTAGTAATAAAATTAACGTCGAATATAACGAATCTAAATTCTCTTGAATATGATTTTACGAAAACTAATTGGAATAATTATGCGAATTATATAAATAGACAAATTAATATTCCGGTATTAGAGCAAATTACAACAAATGAGCATATTGACGAAATGATTACATATTTTAAAGCGTTAATTACAGAAGCTATGCATCGCAGTACACCAAGGAAATCTCCTTCTCCCTCCAGAACAATCTTACCCTACTACCTAAGAGATATAATACGGCAAAGAAATAGTGTTCGCAGAATATGGCAACGCCATAGAAACATAAGCGATTTCTATCAAATGAAACTCCTTAACCGTCAAATCATTACTGAGTTAAATATGATACGAAATAAGTCTTGGGACAATTTACTTTCTACATTAGATAAAGGTTCTTCGACATTCTGGAAGCTGACAAAAATTTTAAGTAAGAAGAAAAACAACATTCCAATTTTAAAACACGATAACTTACGTTTTACCACCAATACTGAGAAATGTTAAATTCTAGGCCAAACATTCTTCTCTCACCACTCAATTTCAGATAATTTAGGTGACACTGAGACCATTTCATTAGTAAATTCAAGCCTCAATAATTTTAATTTATTAAATCAAAATACTTTTAACCAAATTGAAACTAGTATCTCGGAGATAACGCCAATAAAAAAAAAAAGAAAGCTCCGGGAATTGACGGAATTAACAATAGGTGTTTAAAAGCACTACCAAGACAAGGTTTTAAATACCTTAAAATTTTAATTAATGCGTGTTTCAAACTCTGCTATTTCCCAAAAGAATTTAAAGAGGCTAAAATCATTCCTATCAAAAAACCGAACAAAGCTTCTGAAAGTCCTACTTCTTACCGGCCTATAAGCCTGTTGAGCTCTATTAGCAAAATTTTTGAAAAGGTAATTAAAATCAAATTGACACATTTTATCGAGTTAAACGATGTCATTCCATCGCACCAATTCGGGTTTAGAAGAGAACATAACACAATTTACCCTTTAATGAGAATAAGGAACTTAGTGCAAACTAATTTTGAATCCCAAAAGTAATCGGGTATGGTTTTGCTAGATGTAAAAGCAGCTTTTGACTCTGTATGGCATGAAGGATTAATATATAAAATGATCCGTCTGAACTTTCCGGCGGATATAATTAAAATAATACAATGTTTTTTAACAAATCGTACTTTCAAAGTACATATAGGAACACATTGTTCTAGAAGTTTTAAGATTCCAGCAGGTTGCCCGCAAGGCTCGTGTCTATCCCCTATTCTATATAATATATATGTACTGCAGATTTTCCCTGTTTAGATTACTGCACAATATCTGTTTTTGCTGATGATACAGCAATTATCTGCTCTGGTATTTTTGCTAATGATGTTATAAGTAACCTGCAAAGAGCTTTGGAAGTAGTAACAAATTATTTAAACAGATGGAAAATCATGATAAATTGTAGCAAATCAGGCAATATATTTTACTAGGAAGCGTAAAGAATACTATATTCCCCAGGTCAATGTTAACATACAACATATGTCAGTTCAATAGGAGAAGAACGTTAAGTACCTTGGTGTAATCCTAGATATTAGAATGAAATTTAAAGATCACATACCTCATATCATAAATAAAATAAATACACTGACTCGTATTTTATATCCATTTATAAATCGAAGTTAAAAACTTAGTATTGCCAACAAGAAACTTATTTTAAAGTCAGTATTCCATGCAGTAATGTTCTATGCTGCCCCAGTATGGGCTAAAATCGCAAAATGTCACATCAAGAAACTGCAGATTTCACAAAATAAACTTTTAAAATTAATGTTTAACTTACCTTGGTTTTTCTCAACAACACGTCTGCATTCACTAGCAGATATTGAATTAGTGGAAAGTAAAATAGAGAGACTTTTGAAAAATTTTCAACGCCGTTGTACTTATTCGGATTTTACTCATATTAATAAACTTGCTTCATTGTAATTAGTTTTAAGTAGATTAAGTTTTAATTAAAAAAAAAAAAAAAATTCAAATAGGTTTTTGTAAAAAATTTTTCCTCCCAAACTTTGTATATATTTCATATTCCAAGTTACAAAAATTTTTATGTTGAAAAAGATATACTCTTAAACTCATTATATGTAAATGATATATAAAATAAAATAAGTATGTAAATATTATTGTTGTAAATAAATGAATTGAATTGAATTGAATAATCAAGAAAACGATTATATGTATTTATATTTGTCTGGAGAATTATTATAATTTTCTCGGCAAACGGGAATCCTGAAATAAAACATATTTAGTTCTCATTATACGGGCTTCCTGAAATATGCAAAGTTTTCGGGTAGTCACAAGACGCCATTACTCAAGAAGAAATCCTACCACTTAATGATGAAGCGTTTGGTGCAAAAATGCAAGCTAGAAAGCTTGAGAAGGATATTAAATGTCAAGTCTTTTTGTTGGAATTTGCGTAAAATCAACTCAACCGCCTGTTATCTCTGAAGGGTTTAAGATTATTCATCAACGAGTTTTAGCGGCAGCATACAAATACTAAAAATAGTATTGCTGAAATCAGCCGCTTTCGTTGTAGTGTTTAAGGTGTTGCAAACCTGAAGTCTTTCATATCTTTATTTAAATTGATTCAAAACACTATCGATCTCTCAAAAAAAAAAAAAAAAAAAAAATACAAACTAATATTTACACATTATTGGTCTACTGACTTTTGACGCATTCTTTATTTAAATACCTGTTTAAAGACTTCTTAATTAATGTTTTTTTTTCTTAATAGTAACTCGTACTTATGTTTTCTTGTTTTTCTACTTCGGTGGCATCTCTAAACTAAGCGCCATTGTTTGTTAGTTTTCATAAAACTTGTATGTAATTAACACCTATTAACTAGGCTTTACACCTATAACAATCATGTTTATTGTTATTAAAATACATTTGCACTCGTACATAAAGTATAAACAAGTATACATACGTTCAACTAAAGTTTGTGGTGCTTTTCAACATTAAAACTTGACCTTGTATTTTAAACAGAATATACATAAATAGTTAACTAACTACACTTGCTCTTGGTGTTTTGTCCGTATAACTACAATGAAAACTCTAAACTGGTGTTAATTGTTCTAAACCTTTGTGTTAATGATTTAATTTTGATTGTTGTTTGTGTTTGTGTTTGTGTCTTCAAAGTCATGACCCAAGAACTATCATTATGTTTATGGCCTACACCACTTTTGCGTTACAGGGTGTTAAGGTGATAATTACCACTAACACAAATACTTAACCTTGACATGTTTATACTTATAGACTCCTCATTACTTTCTGTATCGATTTAGTGTTATCTGTCAGAAGAAATAAATTGAATACAGTTATCTTTACCGAAAATTTGATTGATCCTACTGACTTTTGTTTGAAATGACTGATATTCGGTTGATACGACCAAAATTAGTTTCTAAGAATAAATATTCGATTACTTAAACAGAAATTCGGTTGCTAAAATAGAACGTTTGTATAAATCAGTTGCCACAACTGAACTAAAATGCCATTCTGGTACAACAATACAATACAATTCTGTTGCCACAACCAGATTAAAATTCATTTCAATTCTCATTACAGGATTCATTGAGACTTAAAAAAAAAATAATAATTATAAATACAAAAAAATTAAAAGTATTAGTAACACATTTCTACAAATAAACAAACAGAAAATATTGTCTTTTTTTATATCGAAAATACGAATTTGAAGAGAAGGCAAGCACTAAAATACAAATGAATTTCTTATTTAATAATAAACTAGAGGACCCCTGCTGCTCCGCAGCATTATATTATATTATATTAATTTTTATAATATAATACCAAAATTTGCCAAGAGAAGTTAACGTACAGTAATGCCAAAATATGCCAAGAGAAGTTAACGTACAGTAAAAGTAAAGTTGATTGTCCACGCATAACTTTCCTCAAACCCAACGAATTTGCCAAGAGAAGTTAACGTACAGTAATGCCAAAATATGCCAAGATAAGTTAACGTACAGTAAAAGTAAAGCTGATTCTCCACGCATAACTTTCCTCGAACCCAACGAGTTTAAGCAGTTAATAGCTCAAAAGAAGGAGCTTGATCCACTGAGTGTTCTTAGACCTATGTCAACAGCCTACGTTAATTAGAACTCTAGTTATAGAGGTTTGAGAGAAGAAAAATATTGAAAAAAATCTTAAATGCAAAGTTTATTCATAAATTCTTTTAATATATAAGAAGATATCGATTTATATCGGCTTATATTCAAAAAGTACTTTCTATAATTTATGTTTGGTTTTAAACAATTCTCAGATAACTGTTATCTATAGTAATGATTTTAATTTTCAACATCAATAGTAGGTTTAATTCTTACTATATATTGTACTTAACCGATCGATGAATACTTTTAGATTTAATGAATAAATTGGTGTTGCTCGCTCTACTCAAAAGTTTTGTTAAAGAATATAGCATTTGTTGAATATTAACCCACGATATATTCTTTCGGATAATTGCCAGTTTTTATACCCTCCATTTATAATGCATCGAAATAAATTCCGAAGACCCCATAAACTATTTATTTTCTTGATGCTGACAGACGATGGCCATCTGTCTGTCCGTCCGTCTGTCTGTAGAAATCACGAACACACCCTCAATAACTGAGCTAGACTTTTCGCTTTTGCCTAATATCGTTTATTAACATCCCGATTGTGCTGCTATTTAAATTAATCATTAAAATCGATCTAAAGGATCATGAGATATGAATGAAAATGTCAAAAAAACTCGAGAAAAAAATGTTCAATGAGTTTTTTGTTTTTTCAAATTTTAAAAATTTTCAGTGGAGACAAAAAACTGTTCTTTTTTTAATATACTCGTATACTATAAAATTTAAAAGCAGTTGTTTCATTGTAAGGAAATTCGAATAATAAGTATACAACAGTAGTTGTTTTAGCAATTTTTTGAGTGATTATCGAAAAATAACATGCTATTTGGGCACAACTCAAAATATGTCTCTTTAGTTCATTTTAATGAAGCTGCTTTTATATCACAAAGAGGAATACAACTGTATTTTTTCTTTTTGGTGAAACAGTAGAAAAAATGATTCAAGATTTTTTTAGTGGGTACATATGATCACTGTATATCGTTTTCTTGCAAAAAGTGAAAATTTAAAAATTTTGATTTGACTGCTTTTAGAGGAACCGGTGCGCAGTGGCGTAGCGAACTTAACTCGGAGCACAATGAAGTGCCACTGTCAGGTCTGGAAAAACATCTTCTCCATACGAGATTAAAAAAGTAAGAAATTCGAACGGAGTTTTTGGTTTAATTTCTTTTCTACTGCGCAGTAACATTTTGCAGTCACATATTTCGATAAAGAGTTCTATTCCATTGAAATCTGTATAATAAAATACACACTTTTAAGTCGTGTTTAAAATATAACTGAACTCGAACCTGTTTATTGTACATATTCTGTTTTTTCTTACTACACGAGCCACAACACGACTTAAAATATAACTGAACTCGAACCTGTTTATTGTACATGTTCTGTGTTTTTTTTTCAGTACACGTACCAGAACATGAACTTCAAATAAAGCAACACTCAAAAATGTGTGCTTTATGTGTGATTGAAACAAAAAGTACGTGATAGAAAAATGTTCGTGTAAATAACGAAATATTAAAACGAACACAGTCATGGTTGTGTTGGGCACCGAAGAAAATTTAAAAACAAACATAATTGATATGAAAATAAAAATATGTGTGTGTTGGTCTAAGTTATGTTTGTTTACATATATGTACGAGTTTTTTTATTCAGTGTGTGTTTTTTTCTGAACTCTGGTGACCTGCCATCATAGCAGAATTATCGCAACGTTGTGATCTGCAGTTTGTTATTGAAATTTCATCGGTATTTAATTTCTCTAAAATTGTATTGCAATAAAACCCAAAAAAGATTCTTTGATGGAAACTTTCTTGCCGATAAAATCAACATCTACATACCTAACGACTTGCGAAATTTGTTCTCAATTAGAGATATCAGGAGTTGAATAAAATAGAAGTTCATAATATTTATTTCTTTTGATAACGTTTATTAGTTGATTGCGAACTGTAGATGCCAGAAGATGAATAAATTCATTCTGAATCTGTGGTGGCAAATGTGAGACAGTTTTTGGAGTTTTTGTGGCACGTTTAAGATGATTTGCTAGTAGCAGATCAAACTGTGCTACAAGTCTAATGCCGTTTTCTTTTCTGACAAAAAATGTCGCCTTTTTTTGCCCTTTTTTGGAAAAGTGTATTTTTTTATATATTCTGAATTAAGAGCAATTTGATATTATATATCAATCGAAAGGTCTCAAAGTGCTGTATTTAAAAATGCAAAAAGTTTTAGAAAACGGCATTCGTAAAGACAATAGGTTTCTTATATTTGTACCATCTTGAAGTGCTAGTTTTTCAATATGGCTACGTAGAGGAAGATTTTGTATAATTAAATACCTCTTTCCATTATATATCGCCATTGTTCTTTTTCGGACTGAATGTTCACTTCCAATGATACAGCAATTCCCGTTCTACTTATTAATCTTCGTTATATTTCTTTCCTAGCCGTAAGTGATTTTCGGTGATTTGGACTTCTTTCTTGGCTAATCAGTTTATATTTTTTCTTCCATTTATTAAAAGCAGCAGATGCTACGAAAGATGATTGTGTAGCGGAATTTGTTGTAATAAACAGTAAGCAACAGAATCAGTACGCTGCATTATTTTTTAGTGAATATAATAAACAAGATCGGTTAACTTCAGTTCCTTCCTCTTCATAACCGGCCCGTCGAGAAAACTAAGATTTTGGCATTAGCCGATTAGTTGATGTTGTTGCTGCATTTAAACTGGCTTCGTTTTTAAATGTGCAAGATCCACGAATAATCATTTCAGACAAATCAAGAAAGGACATAATTTATGTAACTAAACAGCGTAGATTCCATAAGGAATTGCTGACTGACACAGGTCGAGTCAGCCCTGCCAGTAGAAAAGACGTGCTACTTCAATTATGAATATATTATTACAGTTCGATTTATACGGTGTTCCTTTTTTCCCTTTTTACTTACGAATTAACATTTATTTTATTTCACTGCCACTAAATTTAAAATATGTTTTCCAGAAATGAATTATAATAAAAATAAAAATTATCCAGCAATTTTTTGTTTTGCGGACCATTTGGTGCCCCATTGATGCCCCTTGCTCCCCCTCGCTACGCCACTGCCGGTGCGATATGTTGTAGTCGTGGTATTTGCTTGATGAGGCTATGTGTATGTTTATGCTGCACTTACCACATTAGCTTTAACATGTATTGGCACAAATTTTTTTATAATTGTCCCGATATAATAAAGAAATTCGCCCAAAGTGGAGAAAAAATATATTCCCTAAATAAAATAACGTTTTTCAAAAAGTATACTTTTCAAAAGTACCCTTTTAAAACAAACACCTTTGATCAAAAAAGTGTCTTTAAAAAAAAAAATTATTTTAAAAAGAATATCTCTTAAAAATTAACTTTTTTCAAATATCTTTTTTTAAGAAACAACTTTAAAAAATAAAGTACATTTCTAAAAGAATTATTTTAAACTTAACAAGTTACCTTTTCAAACAGTAAATTTTTTTCTAAAGTACTCTTTTTTTTAAACTACCCTATTTTTAGAAAGTGTATTTTAAAAGTACATATTTTCAAAAAAAAAAAATAAATGAAAAAATGCTTATCTCAAAAAACGAATAATTTTTTTAAAGCACCCTTTTCTTAAAAGTACCCTTTTTTGGAAAAAGTACTTTTTTACCCTTTTTTAAAAAAGTAACACTTTTGAAAGGTCCCCTTTTTAAGTACTATTTATTATGTTACTCTTTTCTAAATAAGTACAATTTCATAAAACAATTTAATTTTCCTAAAAAAAATAACTATTTAAATTTACGTTTCTTAAGAAAGTAAATTTTTTTAAATGTATCTTTTTTAAGAAAGGCCCTTTTTCTAAAAATAAATACCTTTATTTAAACAAGTACATTTTCTTTAAAAAATACCTCTTTTAAAAATACCTTTTTTCAAAGAACATTTTTTTTTAAAAAAGTACCTTTTTTGCAAGTACTATTCTTAATAAAGTTTTTTTTTTTAAATCATTTCCTTAAAAAAGTTGTTCTTAAAAAGTTACCTTTTTTGGAAAAATACCATTGTTTGAAAAAAAAATAAATTTTTTTTAAAAGTTAAGAAGCAAAAAGTATATATTTTTAAGCACCTTCTTCTCAGAATCTATTTTTAAAAGAAATAATCTTTTCTAAATAAGTAAATTTTCTTTACCTTTTCTTAAAAAATATATTAAAATTAGCTTTTTTTCATATTAATATCTGGACATTTTAAGGCAAAAATCATTAGATTTTTTTTTTTTAATTATCGGATCACTTCTAAGTTCCCAAAACGTTCTTATATGAATCAAAGTTTGGGAATTATATTGTCACCTGCGTTAAGTGTTGGTCTTTTGTAATGAACTTAGGGATCTTATAGGTTTTCTAATTTAGTAGTAGAACTATAATGCAATTTTTCAGATAGTAATTAATACTCCTTTTGGAAGTCACGATCATTGTTTTTTATAACAAAAGATTATAATAGAAACTTTTCAAAAAAAAGTGAATAGCTTAAAATTTAATTGGTATTCGAATTTTAAATTTAACTGTCAGCAACAGTTTGAAAGTGGTAGTCGTACCCAACAATGGTTGTAATAAGTAGCTTATGACGCATGTGGACGGTATCAAAGATTTATATTTGAAGATATAGAACTGTGGTTTGGATAAAAAATCGAAAAATTGGAGATCTCAATTTGGAATTGTAGTAGCTGCCATAAATTATTTAAAAATACGTTTTGAAGTTTTATTACAAATTTATTAAATGAGAATTATTGATCAAACAAAGTTCTATTTCAGACACAGTATTCCAATTAATTGCACAACATAACAACAACATTATATTAGCTGTGCCCCTGCCACCATTTCCCAATATCTTGGCATAGACCAGCGTTGATACAGGATTCTAAAAGTCTCTTTGAATTAATTTAGGATACCCTTATTTCTAATTCAATGTAACCTCTTAATTATTGTTTTCATTGCAATTGACTAAAGCAGTTTTACGTACTTTATTAAAAGATTTTAATTTTTTGTCCTTTTTTTAAATTTTATTTATATAGTCCACAAAAATTCAATTATATAGAAAAATATTATTTAATTTATATTTCTATTAAAAGAAAATTTAACTATGGAGACTACGGTTAAGTATCAGCTGAATATAATATTTGATTTCACCGACATCTCTTAATTATTCCATGCCATTGGCTTACAATGATAACCCATGGGCAGACTGTGTGTGAGTTTAAACTTTTAGAAACTACCAAAAAATCTTTGTAAAAATATTTGTGCCGAACAGGTGTTGAAGTTTGATCTATAGCTTTTAATTGTATAAGCTCATTTGTAAGATTCGTATGAGACCGCTATTGGCGAAAAGGCACCTGTTGTAGCAGAAATGACTTACAAACCTTCATAGTAAATTGAATACATTTCCTTACATCTCCATGTTCAATAAGGCGAATACTAGGTTATTCATATTTTGCCTCTAATTTGTGATTTCTTTATCAAGGATCTATAAGTACATACCTCACACTAGATAATAGTTTAATCAAACAGGGCACTACCAAGTTTCTTACCACGTTATATTGCTGTTCAAGTTGAATATTCTACCACTTCGTAGTGTTGACACAATTTATTACCAAAACAAGTCAACAAATATCACCATACCTTCTATTTCACCACGGCAGGATGAATTGATTTTATTAAATATGCATATCACATCAGTTTCCGTATTTTATTATAGTTGTCGGAACCACAAATTATAACGACAGATTTTAAAGAATTTAAAATTTAAATACGCCATGTATAACAACAATATTTGTTGTTATGTCAGGCGTTTTCAAAAAACGCGTGATTTCGGCACGACTACTCTTTCCGTAATCAGAGTAAATAATTCCATTATTAATAATTTAACGCATAGAATTATAATTGCTTGTTTTTCTTAAATGATTAATGTATTTGAATAATATATTGTTCATTTTATAATTTGTTTAGCATATTAATATGTAGTTTAAAATTTGTTAATGATTTGTATTTGTTAATTGGTCTTGTATATACAATATACAACCTGACGATTTACGTCTTAGAGGTTATTGCTCTTTGGTAGAAAAAATGAAAGGAATTTGGTATTTGTAATGAACAAAATCAGCCGACATTTATATCGGCACTGTAATTCTATAAATATGATTGTATTTCAGATTCTTATATAAGGTAAGTATGTAGTTGTGTAGTTGAGTACAAGTAAATGTTTCTATCGTCACCGAATAACATGAGCCATAGCACCTTAAATTACACAGATTTAGTAGCGGAAAAAGGTTAAATTTACATATCTAATATTTTAATATCATTTAATGTTTTGTCATAAAAAATAACTAAAAAACATTAGAGACTCAAGCAATTTGTATTTTGTTTTTTTTTTCAAATCAGTTTTTTTAATAAAAGAAAAACAAAAACCTATTTAAATGAAGACCAGGTCCACCACGTCGGTAGTAATAAACAACTTAATACCAATTTTTCTGTACCTTATATATTGTTATGAAGTTTCATACCTTGTAAAAATATTTGCCTGATCTATAATATTAATAGATAATTCGATTTTTTGTGACCGATGATTTGCTAAACAGTTTTCTCCCGATTTTGACCATACGTATCTTATTTGAAATGTATTTCTTTTCAGCTGTCCACCAGATTTATACATTGGCACTGTCCTGAACATTTTTTGACTAAAATACATTTAAAGGTTCTACTAACACATACATACCATTATGCAATGCTATGTGTGTTCATTAAATTTGTTAATGTGTTTGTTAGTTTAATTTCCTCATTCACAATAATAATTGTGTTGAATTTGGACATAAACCAATAACGACAATAATCGATATTTAAAAAGTGTTGAATTTTGAACTGGCTAAACTTGATTAGGATTTTCACTCGAATTTAGAGGGCTGGAATCTGCTAGTGTAAATGAGTTTATGCTGATCTTTGTAACTACCTAAAATATTTGATCAATCGAATCACTTTCTGAGTCGATTTTGCGATGTACGTCCGTCCGTCTGTCTGTCTATCCATCTGTGTGTCCAAGCGAACCTTGTAATCACACTACATGTCGCAAATATAAACATATTTTGATGAAATTTGATATATAATCCGCCCTAGGATGAATGATATTGAAATTTTTTAAAATCGGTGCATGTTCAGACCTATCCCCAGATTATTGTATATACATATCGTATGTTTGTCTATTAGTCCCGATGTTCACTTAAATCAATTAAAGCGCAAAAATATTGCATAGCTTTTTAGGTTTGGTTTGTTTTCGAGAGAAGTAAGTGCCTACTAAATTTGGTCATGATCGGTCCATTTTTTGACTTAGTCGTCATATCTGCCCGCCCAAATTAATAACAATAGCAATAAAATTTTGTTTATGCTTATTTTCTATATCCACTTATTGTTCAGCAAAATTGGATCCATGATCCCCAGTTTTTTTTTTAAATATGCCATAATTTAAAGTTTGGCCTCGGCAAGTAATGGGATAACGTTCTTCGATTTATTTATAATTTTTAGCATGGAAGACTTGCGTATTTGATTACACTGTCCAACAGCATTTTTGGAACAGAATAGCGACCCCATAATTCTGAAAGGGTATGTTGAGTAGATCATTTTTGTAGAACAAACTTATGGTCCAGCACGTCTGAGTATTTTTTTACAGTGGGTCAAAGTTTTCATTTTTTGGTCGAAGGGAGCATTATACTTTATGAAAAAAATGCTGTAAGTTAATGTCTGAGAGAATTCTTATGGTCAGAGTTGTATTGTGGAATTGTATGAGGATTATTTTTGTGGAAGATCTTAACCCTCTAACTGGTCTCTTTATGGGTCAATTTGACCCTTTTTTCGAGAAAATCAAAAAATATCCTTTAAAAAAGGACATTTAAGGATTAAAATATTCTACGAAAATGTTTGCCGAAAAATTTCAGTGGGGGTCATTAAAGACACCATTGTTGTAAATAAAGTTCTTTATGGTTAATTAGTAAAATTATACACATACAAAACAGGTAAAAACAGGTAAAAACTTGTACACTGTTGCAGTATTGAAGAGGTTCTAAAATATCTAAAGCTTCCACTGGACTCTTCCGCTTGGCGACTATTTATAGATATTGAAAACACAGCTTAAAAGCAGTTTTACTGCACAATGGAAATCAGCATCCACCAATACCGGTTGCGTATTCCACAAAAAAGGCAAATATTTCAAATATCTTAAATAAAATTGAATATTATAAATATAAATGGGAAGTATGCGCAGACTTCATAATGATTGCAATATTGACTGGAATGAAAACAGGATACACAAAATATATGTGCTTTCTTTGTAAATGGGATTCACGTGCTACCAGCAGCCATTATCATATTAAATATTTCGGTTTTAAGAAATAATTTATTTCATTCAATGTAAATTACCTTTTCTAGGAATGCTCGTTGGACCCGATATAAGAAAATTATTACAAGATGAAGAATTTTATGGTCATCTGTCGGATATGCAAAAGATAGCATTTGACTTTATGCAGCTGGTTATATCAGAATTCCTTGGAAACTCAAAAGCACAAAACTATGCAGAAAATATTAAAAGCATGCTAATCGGTTTTAACAATATTGGCGTTAAGATGTCACTAAAGCTGCGTTTTCTGCACTCTCATCTCAATTTTCTTAAAGAAAATCTTGGAGCGGTTTCAGATGAACACGGTGAAAGGTTTCATCAGGATATAAAGGTATTGGAAGAAAGATTCAAAGGGAACTCCCAAAGTGTAATGCTTGCTGAATACGTATGGGGCTTGTACAGAAACCTTGAACCATCGGAACATTCACGTCAAGCTAAATACAGGAAAGCGTATTAAGTTTAGTCTTTAATTCATTGTCATACTACTGCTATTTCCCAATTCTGTTTTACTCGAAAATTTGAAGCAAAAAAATAAATATGTACATACTATAATAAACCAGTATTAAAACAAAATTATAATTTTTTATAGAAGTTGGCGTGTAATTTTGCCAATTAATCGTAAAGAGCTTTATTTACAACAATGGTGTCTTTGGTGACCCCCACTGAAATTTTTCGGCAAACATTTTCGTAAATTATTTTAATCCTTAAATGTCCTTTTTTAAAGGATATTTTTTGATTTTCCCGAAAAAAGGGTCAAATTGACCCATAAAGAGACCAGTTAGAGGGTTAAGATCTTCCACAAAAATAATCCTCATACAATTCCAAAATACAACTCTGACCATAAGAATTCTCTCAGATATTAACTTACAGCATTTTTTTCATAAAGTATAATGCTCCCTTCGACCAAAAAATGAAAACTTTGACCCACTGTAAAAAAATACTCAGACGTGCTGGACCATAAGTTTGTTCTACAAAAATGATCTACTTAACATACCCTTTCAGAATTATGGGGTCGCTATTCTGTTCCATTCAAAAAGTCTTAATTTGTTGGACAGTGTTATTAGACTTTAAGCGTCACATCTAATAATTCAACAGCACTTACAAAATATTTGATTTTTTTAAATAAATTGTCTTTTATTAGCTTTGGATCATTGCGACTATAGAACGAAATTTTCATAAAATTTGAAAAAAAGACATATATTCCCCATATAAACAAACTTGAAATTTTCAGATGAGGCACTTCTAAATTTTTTTTGATTGACCCAAAACTTTGTATTTCTCAGTTTTTTTATTCGCATATTGCTAGGGCGTGAGACTGAGAGTTTGATTACTCTTTTTTTAAGGTCGACCATAATCGACATGCATGGTAAAAGGTATCGTATAGTTGGTCCAGGCCGACAATAATTACCTTATTAGTGTTCTTCTTATACCTCATTTCAAATCGTTAATATGTATGACAACCCAGCACAAATGGCTAATTCCATATTGACAGACATGACACTCAGTGATCCTTTTAATCCAATATTATAAAGTAAAAGTTTTTAATTGTTCATAAAAGTATACAAATTATGCAGACGGAACTGACCAACATATTTAACATTAGAAAAAGTGACAAAGTAGTATTGTTATTAATAATTAAGCGCAAAAAGCAGTTGTGACAGACATGACAACAAACAGACAGCATTTTGCAGGATGTTTCTAAAACACAGAAAAGCTTTGAAGTTAATGTTTCTTATTTTAACTTCAAAGCTTTTCTGTGTTTTAGAAACATCCTGCAAAATGCTGTCTGTTTGTTGTCATGTCTGTCACAACTGCTTTTTGCGCTTAATTATTAATAACAATACTACTTTGTCACTTTTTCTTATACTTAATACAAGAACTAGTTTATTAATAGAACATATAAAAAACACAAATCCTAAAATAAATTATAGTAAAAAAAAGTATTTTGTAATGTGACAGACATGGCACTGCTTTTATTTTCAAAATTATTTAATAACACTTTTCCTTCCTTACTGGAAGAATAGGGACTATAAAAATATTCAAAACTACACCTAACAAAGTATTTTCATACTTTTATACCCTTTTCTTTGAAAAGTTATCAATGAAAATTATTTATATTACAATTTTAAAATTGGATCTAAGGTTGACTTTTGCACGTAATTACCCAAATGGGATTATCATTAGATAAATATCTATTAATATGTAAAAAAAACACCACAATTTGTGAGCTAGATGTAGCTAGCTTCCAAACCGCATTACGGAAAAATGGTTTAGTGAATTTAAAGATATTCCGAAGTCTCAACGTTTTCTGTTTAATTTTTTGGCCATTTTAATTTAATTTCTTCTAACTATCTGTAGAAAACCATACCGTGTATGTCATCATATGATCGGACCGCATTATTTTTAATAAAAATTCTAAACATGCAGACTATAAATAAACTAATAAAATAAACTACTTGGCTAAAACGGATTTAACACCTTTCTTTTTTATTGTTTTCAAACAGGAAAAGCCAAATTCATAATAATAAAAAAAAATTACTTGTACAAATATTAAATATTATTTTTCTTTTGATTTTAGCACATACAAATGGACAAGTTATATTTAGAGTTAATAGCTTTTTTGCAATATGAAAAAAAAAAAAAACAAAATAGGAAAAAATTCCTACAAATTGGTATGCTCATATACATCAATGAAATGACCGGGCAAATAACTGTTACATATGAAATAGAAAAAATTTGTTAAATGAAAAAAAAAATTGTTAAACGTAATTATGTATTGTCTTTGCCGTAAAAAAATGGCATTGGAAGGAAAAGAAAAATAGTAGTTTCACTTACTAGCCGTACAAGGCTGTACAAATGTGCAAGCTTTTGGTTTAAATCGATAAAAAAAAACACTTGCAATGGGGAAGCAACGGCACAAATTTCACACTAAAAACCATAGAGGGTAAACTAAGAGCGCATGCAATTATGTTTAAGTGCTAAACACGGGTACATTTTCAATTAAAAACAAGTAAAAAAAAGTTATAGTCGGCCCAGACCGACTATACGATACCCTCTGCCATTCTTCTGGAGACCCTATATCTTAGGTCCAACTAAATAGATATAGAAAATATGCATAAACCAAATTTTAGTGGCATTTTTATTAATCTTGTGCCTTCGGGTATGAAAAAGTTCATACCTGATGTTATATATATATAGGGACTAGGTCGAAAAATGCACCGATTCTGACCATATTTGTCAAGGTCACTTATTTCTTGCAAAAATTTAAACAAACCAAATGTGAGAAAAATCTATGCAATATTTTTGTTTTTTTTAAGATCGGGAATCGGCTTCATATGGGGCCTATGACTAAGTATTGGCCTATAGGGTTTATTTTTGGACTATTGATAAATGGATGTAGCAATTATATTAAAACCTATTTCGACCGAAATCAATATGATAATTTGGATAATATGACAATTTAAGTCGATCTCATAGGGGTCATTTGTATGGGGACTAGGTCTGAAGATGAACCGATTTTCACCAATTTCAATAGCGTTCATTCATTGGCCGACGGAAGCTTATGTGCTAAATTTCAGCAATATATGTTCATATTAGCGACCTGTAGTTTGATTACAAGGTTTACATGGACACACAGACAGACGGACAGACGGGCGGACGGACGGACATCGTTAAATCGCCTCAGAAAGTGATTCAGAAAGTGATTCTGAGTCGATCGGTACAAAAAAAGATGGGTCTAGGCCAAATATTTTTGGTAGTTACAATCATCAGCACAAAGTCATTATACCCTGACCAGATCGTCGTATGGGGTATAAGTACTGTTAGTCTGATTTTAAAAAAATATTATAATCTATTTTATTTTGGTCCCCACATCAACTCAGCATCTCATTGTGTTTGCAAAATTGTTCCAGTTGTGTTACAAAAAAGCAGTTGAAAGTTCAAAAAATATATTTTTCTCAAACAGTAACGAATTGAAACATTCTATGGGGAATTGTTTAGTAAGTAGGCGGGCGTATACAGTGCGTTAAAAAATGTCAATTATTTCAAATTGAATTGTTGAACTAATTTCAATATTATATAATTTTTTCAATAGAATTATATCTCATTGGTAGCGTAAACATTGATTTATCAAAGATGTTAAACGATGAGTTTCTTGATTTTGTAGACTTTTGTGAAGACAGCGCCTAAGAAGTAAGAGGCGATAACTTTGATAGGTATTATAATGAGATGATTCTGATTGTTTTCTCCCAAATTAAAGCGATGTTTTTGCCCAAGAAGTAGTACCGTGTAGCATAAGTGTACCAGACCTCGGCATTTCTTAAACTACATCTGCTCCTCCTCCTTCGGAAATTGGTTACCGATCTGCATACGAAATTAGTGCTCCATTTACCAGTCCATTGCGAAATATAGCACAAATAGCTTCAGTTGATGATTTCAAGAACAGTCATCATTAAGTCATTTCCAGGGTAATATTTAACAGCTTCATAATAATATGGAAGAACTTAAAAAATTAATCTGGCGAAAAAAGAACTTTTAAATTCATCTCAAAGAGTTGGCATTCCAATGGAAAAATTAAAAATTAATTATGGGAAGATTTATTTTTTGGTGTTACTTGGTCATTCTAAGACATTTGACACAGTAGACCACTATACTAGCGTATGAAACTACAATATTTCTCTAAATTTTCATCAATTTCAACGCGGCAAACACAATCCGTACTTTCTAATAATCATACCTGGTCTAATCCATTAACCTTTACTAGGGGAGTTCCACAAGGGGTCATTCTGGGACCAATACTTTTCTCATTATATGTGAATGATTTGCCAACACAACTTTCTATCTGAGTAGCCCAATGCAATCAATTGATGAAAATTTTATTAAGCTAAAGGATTACCTTGGAAAAATCTATATATGGGAAACAACAAATGGACTTTGTTTGAATCCAAAAAAAAAAAAAAAAACTAAATGTATGGTAATTCATAAGAAAAAAACTGTTCCTGTCAATGATTTTGTAAAAATATATAACGAAAGAATAGAGACAGTACAAGCAACGAAAAGTCTCGGAATTAGTTTCAACAATCATCTTACCTGGACAAGTCACATTAACTCACTAGGTAGACAAATTTACATTAAACTTAGGTCCCTCAGGTCAACGTAGTAGTTTACACCCTTACTAGTACGGATATTATTGGCAAATCGTGATGCTAGTAGATAACTTAAGATGAATGTGCTGTATAATAACATCGTAAGATATGGCTTTGGTATCAGTAAGTTTGAGCATATTTCATCTTTTACAAAAAGCCTTTACAGCGTATCTTTTGAAAACTTCCTTAAGATACGAGTACTATTATTTTTCACAAAATTATTAATACTCAAAATCTACCATATCTTTACGCTAAAATTCATTTCGCAAAATCTCAAAGAGTTATGAGGCATAAATATCTTCTGTCAGAATGGCAATTTTATACTAGTGTTATACGTCTTTGAAATATTATGCCAGTTATGCCACACACCCAACAACTAAACAGCAACGCAAATACTTTTGAACTATTTTTATTTAAATTTTTTGCCCGATTTTAAAATAAATTATGTCAAATTTATAATATTAATAGGTAAGGCGATTTCTTGTTACCGAAGATTTGTTAAACAGTTTTCTCCCGATCTTGACCAACCATATCTCATTTGAAAGGCATTTCTTTTTAGCTGTCCACCAGGTTTACAGATTTGCACCGTCTGGAAATTTTTTTGGAGTAAAATGCATTTAAAGTTGCTGCTAATATATACATAAAATTATACAATGCTATTTGTGAGTTTATTAAATTTGTTAATGTGTTTGAAAAAGAAATGAGTTTGTTTTCTTTATTCACAATAATAATTGTATTGAATTGAAAAATAATTTTGGACATAAACTAAATTTAAAAGTGTTGAATTGTGAATTGTCTTATAAAATAATTTATAAAACAAATAAAATTTCCTAGAATTTGCACTGAGTTTTGAGAGCTGCAATCTGCTAGTTATTATTATTAGTTCTAAGTTTTAAAACTTTGGTAAACTTGTACATCTAACAATAATGCTTTCCTGTACTGTAATTATAAGATAAATAAATCAAATAAAATCAAGAACCCGAGTTTTCTCATAGAAAAACACAGTACGATTGTTTTGAAAAACTTGTTGATGAATAATTGTTAGAACTAATTCATTAGAGGCAATCTTTAAGGACGACAAAAATAAATTAACTCAATATTCTACTGAAAATCACAAGATACAAGAAAATACATATCTTTGCGCAGATGTGCGATATTGTTGGGCAAGATATTCCTTTGAATTTATACGAAATGCCAAGACCGTAAATCGGTTTGATATATATATATCTAGATATAACGCTGAATACGATATTTTATACCTTATCCGTCCCATCATCAAACATATGAATGCTTGAATTTCCTCGGTGTCAGTGGTGCAGCACAATAATGTGCAGGGCTACCGTTGTAGTATTTGGGCAGAAATAAGTTATTTAAATATATTATATACATTGAGCCATTTTAAAACGAGTTTTCTACCGAAAGCCTTTGGCACACAATTACATATAAGTTTTCCTCCACCGTAATTTCAATGACACCTTCATGGCGTGAAATGAAAAAAAACACAGACTGGCATATTGTAAATTTCCTTAACAAAAATGAAAAAGAATAATGAAATGAAATGACGAAATGAAAGACAATCACTTTGCAACACAAAAATCAACAAACGAACAAACAAATAGCCAACAAATTAAGCCTTAGGTCAGTAGTTTTGTGGGGTACCAAATGCATAATACCGCTACCATTGAATTTGATTTAAAAAGCTACTGGATGATAATTTGCAAAAAAAAAAAATGCCAAATTATCACAAGGTAAGGTGAGTTTGAAAGACAGATTTCTATTGTCATAAATCAAAAATTTTGCAAATTTATTTATAAACAGATTCCATACTTTCATTTGCACTGATTAATATAGAATTAAAACTTTCATTGACCTTCCTTTTATAGTTGTTCTATGAACTCATCACATTAAAATTTGACACAGATATTTTTTACCCAGGCCACTATATCACCCAAAAACGTCACAATACACTTCTATAATTAGTCGAATAGATTTTATGGTTTTAAAAATTTTTTAGAAGCATTAAACAATTAGAAATTTATTATAAAGAAATCTCATTATACAAAAAAGTTCTGTTATGATAGACAAACCTTAAAAAACAAAAAAAAAAAAAAAAATAAATAAGACAGTTTTAAAAAACACACGTCGAAAACGTGCTTTAAATCATAATTGATTTGTAGTAGAAGAAAATAAGCAGCAACATATTCGAAAACGTGTTTCGAGAGAAAGACTAAAACATAAACAGTGTGACACTTAAGAAGTAATACAAAAAAAAATTTTGTATCTCAGTATGCTTAATAATGGGCATATTTAACATTAAAACAAGTAAGAGTGTTAAATTCGGCTGTGCCGAATCTTTAATACCCTCCACCTCGGTTTGAGTATTGATAATAAATGTAAACAAAATATTGGAAAAAGTAAACAATTTGTTAAACTTAATACCAAATTATTTAAGAAAATTCTTTGGGTTGGTTTTCGTCTCTTCTATTATTTCGGATTTATTTCGGTGTTTGCTTTTTGGTCATCGTGGTTGCTGATTGCCATGCATTTAGGTTATATACCTATATGCATGCGTTTCCGGTTATATGACATAACTTCTCGTTTAATTTAGTTTTTGCTAATTAAATAGCTCGCCCTAACCTCCATTGCAAAGGTAATGGTTGTGTAGAGTGGCTATATGCATTAAATCGTGCTAATTGGAGATGGCTGTATAGTTTCTTTTAACTGGCCAAATATTTCCTCATTGTGGCCATATAGGTCGGATGGAGTAACAAAATAATAACCAAAAAGAAAAAAAGCTCTCTTAACTTTTTTTTAAAATATTGCCATATTTTGAAAACATAGAGAATAAATTTATAATAATAAATAATCAAATTAGCGATGCCAAACGCAAAAAACCAAAAGTCCCAAACATTCTAAATAAAATAATTTAATGTTATCTTTATCTGAAAAACTTCAAATTTTCATTCAAAAAAAATTGTGAAAATTTATGTATAAAAATAACATTCTCATCAAATTACGTTTACTTATGTAACAATTTTTATGTTAGCAATTCTTAAATATCATTTGAGGTTTTCTTAAATTCATTGAATTTAAATTAATATTTTATGTAGTGCGATTCTGTAAATTTCAAATTCAACGATCTGACAATGGCAAAATATATCGACAGCTATTGTTGTTTGCACTAAGGATTAAGTGATTCACTAAGTACATACATCTTAACGACAGTCGACAAATCTGTTTTTCTATTTATTTAAATTGTAAACTAGTGGCACCTCTGTCAAAATAAGCGAAAAACACAAAGAATAGAAAAAAACAAATTACTTCGTGTTTGACAGGATGATTTTATGTTTATTTTTAATATCTTTATTTTTTTTTACTAATATTTCTGTTTATTTATTTGAAAATGAAATAATGAATTGAATATGCTCTATAATTTTTTTATTTATATAAAAAAAGTTTTTTAATAAAAGCAAAATATTTTCACTATTTTATGATTTTTATTTATGTATGACGACATTTCAACCAAAAAATTTAAGTTTTTATCGATTGAATAAACAACACAAAAAAGGTTGTCGTTTAGATAACAACAACAGCTGACTTTAACAATAGCGAATATCGTTTAAAAAAATTTTTACTGATAATTTTGCAATTTTCTTTTTTTTTACGATTCGACTATCGTTAAAAGAAGTTACCGAATCGCGGTACTGAAAAGTTATTAATATCTCCTGAATGACAATATTTCTTTTTAAATGTAAACATTTTTAAATGTTAACATATTTGTTTTTTTTTTTTTTTGGAATTTCAATTTGTGTTTAACGAATAAAATTTATATATCAAAGATGCAATTGATATCTTCTAAATTTAAAATTATTATTTCCGACGTTTTGATATGATTTTCTGAAATCCAATTAATATTTTATAATTTATAATTGGAAATTTTAATTCCAGTTTTTAGAATTAATATTTTCTAAAATTTGAATGGAAAATTTAAAAAGTGCAATTTTGTATTTATGTGAATAAGAATGCTTTAGAAATTATAAACAATTTTTAAAAATTAGATGTAATCGCAATCAGATATTGTGTAGGTAAAGCAGAATAATAATTCTATATAACTATGTAGAAATGCTTTGAATGCAAAAAACTCATTGATGAACTCGGTAACTCTATTTTGTAAAGACAACAAAAAGTTAATATGCCAAACTTATGTTCATATTTGTAAAAGAATAATGAAAAAACGTATGAAATAAAAGACCAGCCCGTGTATACTCTTAACATTGTTCTGTATGATATCCAGTTGAAAATATTGACATTCATGTTAAAATAGAAATAACTATGGCAAAGCTAATTAGAACAAAAATTGTGGCGCCATCTACTGTGGAATAGTCACGCTGAGCAAAATGAAGTGACACTCTGTTAATGCAAAAGAAATGTATTTTCGCCACAACAAAATATTGCAGAATTTTATGTAAATAAAATAATATACCGATTTATTTCTAACATGCAGTTATTATGGATATAAGCAAAAACCAAATTATAGAATATATGTATATTATTTGTAATATTTAATATTACACACAAATATTACACACAAAAAATACAACAACAAACGTTATTTTTGTGTTTTTCTCTTTAAATAAATTAATACATAAAACTTTTTTTTGCTAAACTTACATTGTTTTTTTTTTTAATAACAACTACATATTTTAGCATTATTTGCTTTAGATGTTAGTGAATTTTTACTTTCTTTATATTAACTCGTAGTGTCTGCTTGTCGAAAAAATTTTGGGTCGATTTTAACCCCTTTTCCGTGACCCAATCAATCTGAAACTTTGCAGGCAGGCTCGTGGCAATGACAGAAATGATCTAATAAATTTTTTTTGTGATGCCAAAACAATGGAAACTGGAAATTTTTCTACCAGAGTTGATCAAAAAAATGTACAAAGAGTTAGTTTTAATTGTACTATTACCACAATGACTACAAAAACAACAAGCTACGACAACAATACAACATTTAGAATAAAAACAAGAACAATATAGAAACATCATGTTTTTCATTTATTTTTTTTTTTACTTTTTCAGAGATTTCCCTGCACCTGTTCCACCGATTTTAATGATTTTTGAAATAAAAATCTTCCCACGAGTTTGGTGAATCATTCTCAATAAAAATGATGATCCTAGCTATCCTATTGAGGGTGACCGTGACAAGAACAACATAGAAAATTATATTTTTTCAAGACTTTTTTTAGTTCTTCATTAAATTCTCGGGCCCTGATCAACCAATTTAGACGATTTTAAACAGCAAACTTCTCAGGGTGTTAGTGAATCATTTTTTATATCAGCGAGCACCCTAGCTGCCCGATTAATGCCGTCATAGTGATTTCCACAGACGGACAGACGGACATCGCGCTATCAACTCCGGTTGTTATAAGGATCACAAATATATATTTTTTATGGGGTCCAAAATTTTTTTTTCTAATTATTACAAACGGAATGACAAACTTATATATACCCTTTGCACACTGGGGTGGAGCGTATAATCATTAGATTTTTTTTTAATTATCGGATCACTTCTAAGTTCCCAAAACGTTCTTATATGAATCAAAGTTTGGGAATTATATTGCCACCTGCGTTAAGTGTTGGTGTTTTGTGATGAACTTAGGGATTTTATAGGTTTTCTAATTTAGTAGTAGAACTATAATGCAATTTTTCAGATAGTAATTAATACTCCCTTTGGAAGTCACGATCATTGTTTTTTTATAACAAAAGATTATAATAGAAACTTTTCAAAAAAAAGTGAATAGCTTAAAATTTAATTGGTATTCGAATTTTAAATTTAACTGTCAGCAACAATTTGAAAGTAGTAGTCGTAGCCAACAATGGTTGTAATAAGTAGTTTATGACGCAGGTGGACGGTATCAAAGATTTATATTTGAAGATATACAACTGTGGTTTGGATAAAAAATCGAAAAAATGGAGATCTCAATTTGGAATTGTAGTAGCTGCCATAAATTATTTAAAAATACGTTTTGAAGTTTTATTACAAATTTATTAAATGAGAATTATTGATCAAACAAAGTTCTATTTCAGACACAGTATTCCAATTAATTTCACAACATAACAACAACATTATATTAGCTGTGCCCCTGCCACCATTTCCCAATATCTTGGCATAGACCAGCGTTGATACAGGATTCTAAAAGTCTCTTTTAATTAATTTAGGATACCCTTATTTCTAATTCAATGTAACCTCTTAATTATTGTTTTCATTGCAATTGACTAAAGCAGTTTTACGTACTTTATTAAAACATTTTAATTTTTTGTCCTTTTTTTAAATTTTATTTATATAGTCCACAAAAATTCAATTATATAGAAAAATATTATTTAATTTATATTTCTATTAAAAGAAAATTTAACTATGGAGACTACGGTTAAGTATCAGCTGAATATAATTTTTGATTTCACCGACATCTCTTAATTATTCCGTGCCATTGGCTTTACAATGCTAACCCATGGGCTGACTGTGTGTGAGTTTAAACTTTTAGAAACTACCAAAAAATCTTTGTAAAAATATTTGGGCCGAACAGGTGTTGAAGTTTGATCTATAGCTTTTAATTGTATAAGCTCATTTGTTAGATTCGGATAAGACCGCTATTGGCGAAAAGGCACCTGTTGTAGCAGAAATGACTTACAAACCTTCATAGTAAATTGAATACATTTCCTTACATCTCCATCTTCAATAAGGCGAATACTAGGTTATTCATATTTTGCCTCTAATTTGTGATTTCTTTATCAAGGATGTATAAGTACATACCTCACACCAGATAATAGTTTAATCAAACAGGGCACTACCAAGTTTCTTACCACGTTATATTGCTGTTCAAGTTGAATCTTCTACCACTTCGTAGTGTTGACACAATTTATTACCAAAACAAGTCAACAAATATCACCATACCTTCTATTTCACCACGGCAGGATGAATTGATTTTATTAAATATGCATATCACATCAGTTTCCGTATTTTATTATAGTTGTCGAAACCACAAATTATAACGACAGATTTTTAAAAATTTTAAATTTAAATACGCCATGTATAACAACAATATCTGTTGTTATGTCAGGCGTTTTCAAAAAACGCGAGATTTCGGCACGACTACTCTTTCCGTAATCAGAGTAAATAATTCCATTATTAATAATTTAACGCATAGAATTATAATTGCTTGTTTTTCTTAAATGATTAATGTATTTGAATAATATATTGTTCATTTTATAATTTGTTTAGCATATTAATATGTAGTTTAAAATTTGTTAATGATTTATATTTGTTAATTGGTCTTGTATATACAATATACAACCTGACGATTTACGTCTTAGAGGTTATTGCTCTTTGGTGGAAAAAATGAAAGGAATTTGGTATTTGTAATGAACAAAATCAGTCGACATTTATATCGGCACTGTAATTCTATAAATATGATTGTATTTCAGATTCTTATATAAGGTAAGTATGTAGTTGTGTAGTTGAGTACAAGTAAATGTTTCTATCGTCACCGAATAACATGAGCCATAGCACCTTAAATTACACAGATTTAGTAGCGGAAAAAGGTTAAATTTACATATCTAATATTTTAATATCATTTAATGTTTTGTCATAAAAAATAACTAAAAAATTAATATTAAAACAGAAATTTAAAAATTTTTTAATATTAATAAAATGTTGCTTTCCAACATTAGAGACTCAAGCAATTTGTATTTTGTTTTTTTTTTTCAAATCAGTTTTTTTAATAAAAGAAAAACAAAAACCTATTTAAATGAAGACCAGGTCCACCACGTCGGTAGTAATAAACAACTTAATACCAATTTTTCTGTACCTTATATATTGTTATGAAGTTTCATCCCTTGTAAAAATATTTGCCTGATCTATAATATTAATAGATAATTCGATTTTTTGTGACCGATGATTTGCTAAACAGTTTTCTCCCGATTTTGACCATACGTATCTTATTTGAAATGTATTTCTTTTCAGCTGTCCACCAGATTTATACATTGGCACTGTCCTGAACATTTTTTGACTAAAATACACTTAAAGGTTCTACTAACACATACATACCATTATGCAATGCTATGTGTGTTCATTAAATTTGTTAATGTGTTTGTTAGTTTAATTTCCTCATTCACAATAATAATTGTGTTGAATTTGGACATAAACCAATAACGACAATAATCGATATTTAAAAAGTGTTGAATTTTGAACTGGCTAAACTTGATTAGGATTTTCACTCGAATTTAGAGGGCTGGAATCTGCTAGTGTAAATGAGTTTATGCTGATCTTTGTAACTACCTAAAATATTTGATCAATCGAATCACTTTCTGAGTCGATTTTGCGATGTACGTCCGTCCGTCTGTCTGTCTATCCGTCTGTGCGTCCAAGCGAACCTTGTAATCACACTACATGTCGCAAATATAAACATATTTTGATTAAATTTGATATATAATCCGCCCTAGGATGAATGATATTGAAATTTTTGAAAATCGGTGCATGTTCAGACCTATCCCCAGATTATTGTATATACATATCGTATGTTTGTCTATTAGTCCCGATGTTCACTTAAATCAATTAAAGCGCAAAAATATTGCATAGCTTTTTAGGTTTGGTTTGTTTTCGAGAGAAGTAAGTGCCTACTAAATTTGGTCATGATCGGTCCATTTTTTGACTTAGTCGTCATATCTGCCCGCCCAAATTAATATCAATAGCACTAAAATTTTGTTTATGCTTATTTTCTATATCCACTTATTGTTCAGCAAAATTGGAACCATGATCCCCAGTTTTTTTTTTAAAATATGCCATAATTTAAAGTTTGGCCTCGGCAAGTAATGGGATAACGTTCTTCGATTTATTCATAATTTTTAGCATGGAAGACTTGCGTATTTGATTACACTGTCCAACAGCATTTTTGGAACAGAATAGCGACCCCATAATTCTGAAAGGGTATGTTGTGTAGATCATTTTTGTAGAACAAACTTATGGTCCAGCACGTCTGAGTATTTTTTTACAGTGGGTCAAAGTTTTCATTTTTTGGTCGAAGGGAGCATTATACTTTATGAAAAAAATGCTGTAAGTTAATGTCTGAGAGAATTCTTATGGTCAGAGTTGTTTTGTGGAATTGTATGAGGATTATTTTTGTGGAAGATCTTAACCCTCTAACTGGTCTCTTTATGGGTCAATTTGACCCTTGTTTCGAGAAAATCAAAAAATATCCTTTAAAAAAGACATTTAAGGATTAAAATATTCTACGAAAATGTTTGCCGAAAAATTTCAGTGGGGGTCATTAAAGACACCATTGTTGTAAATAAAGTTCTTTATGGTTAATTAGTAAAATTATACACATACAAAACAGGTAAAAACAGATAAAAACTTGTACACTGTTGCAGTATTGAAGAGGTTCTAAAATATCTAAAGCTTCCACTGGACTCTTCCGCTTGGCGACTATTTATAGATATTGAAAACACAGCTTAAAAGCAGTTTTACTGCACAATGGAAATCAGCATCCATCAATACCGGTTGCGTATTCCACAAAAAAGGAGGAAACATACGCAAATATTTTAAATATCTTAAATAAAATTGAATATTATAAATATAAATGGGAAGTATGCGCAGACTTCAAAATGATTGCAATATTGACTGGAATGCAAACAGGATACACAAAATATATGTGCTTTCTTTGTAAATGGTATTCACGAGCTACCAGCAGCCATTATCATATTAAATATTTCGAAGAACGTAAAGAAAATATTATTGGTGACTTAAATGTAATCCATGAATCCCTTGTCCCAAAAGATAAGGTCGTACTTCCACCGCTGCATATTAAGTTGGGCGTGGTGAAAAATTTTATTAAAAGCTTAAATACACAAGGAAATGCTTTCAAATGCATTCAAACAATTTTCCCCAGATTATCTGCAGCAAAATTAAAAGAAGGTAACATACGGTTTTAAGAAATAATTTATTTCATTCAATGTAAATTACCTTTTCTAGGAATGCTCGTTGGACCCGATATAAGAAAATTATTACAAGATGAAGAATTTTATGGTCATCTGTCGGATATGCAAAAGACAGCATTTGACTTTATGCCGCTGGTTATATCAGAATTCCTTGGAAACTCAAAAGCACAAAACTATGCAGAAAATATTGAAAGCATGCTAACCGGTTTTAACAATATTGGCGTTAAGATGTCACTAAAGCTGCATTTTCTGCACTCTCATCTCAATTTTTTTAAAGAAAACCTTGGAGCGGTTTCAGATGAATACGGTGAAAGGTTTCATCAGGATATAAAGGTATTGGAAGAAAGATTCAAAGGGAAATCCCAAAGTGTAATGCTTGCTGAATACGTATGGGGCTTGTACAGAAACCTTGACCCATCGGAACATTCACGCCAAGCTAAATACAGGAAAGCGTATTAAGTTTAATCTTTAATCCATTGTCATACTACTGCTATTTCCCAATTCCGTTTTACTCGAAAATTTTAAGCAAAAAAATAAATATGTACATACTATAATAAACCAGTATTAAAACAAAATTATAATTTTTTATAGAAGTTGGCGTGTAATTTTGCCAATTAATCGTAAAGAGCTTTATTTACAACAATGGTGTCTTTGGTGACCCCCCCTGAAATTTTTCGGCAAACATTTTCGTAAATTATTTTAATCCTTAAATGTCCTTTTTTAAAGGATATTTTTTGATTTTCCCGAAAAAAGGGTCGAATTGACCCACAGTTAGAGGGTTAAGATCTTCCACAAAAATAATCCTCATACAATTCCAAAATACAACTCTGACCATAAGAATTCTCTCAGATATTAACTTACAGCATTTTTTTCATAAAGTATAATGCTCCCTTCGACCAAAAAATGAAAACTTTGACCCACTGTAAAAAAATACTCAGACGTGCTGGACCATAACTTTGTTCTACAGAAATGATCTACTTAACATACCCTTTCAGAATTATGGGGTCGCTATTCTGTTCCATTCAAAAAGTCTTAATTTGTTGGACAGTGCTATTAGACTTTAAGCGTCACATCTAATAATTCAACAGCACTTACAAAATATTTGATTTTTTTAAATAAATTGTCTTTTATTTGCTTTGGATCATTGCGACCCGAAATCCAAAAGGTTTAATTGGGTCATATTATTTATTTTAGAAACCCTAGGCTATTAGGATAAAATTTAACATTAAAAAGTAGAAAACTGATAAATTTTAGATACAAAGAATTTAGAAAGACTACATTTACTGAATATTTAACAAAAAACTCATTTTTCTCGAAATTCGCAAAAAAAAAAATTCTTTGTAAAACAAATTCTGGCAGAGGAATTTAATTAAAAATTCCCACTGTTAATCTGTAACATGTATTTAACAAAAAGTTTAAAGTGGCAGATCCATTTTTAAAATTTTGTTTAAGAAAATTTTTTAAAACTTAAAAAAGGAGTTGTCAAATTTTTATCAAAAAAATTTTCCATTTTTGTTTCATTTCGCAATAGGTTCACAACGAGTTAATAAAAGTATACTTCACGTCTGAGTACTTAAAGATTTAGACAGAAAAAATTAGGGTTCTAATCAATTTTTTAAAGTTGAAAAAATGTTCATCACATTTCTTGACCTAGAGTTTTCTGCCACAAAAGTGGTCTGGGGCATTTGTTATTTCTTGGCGAGTTTTTATTCGATTTTAAAGTTATGTTGCTTTTTTAAAAGACACTTTATATCTATGTAGTAACTTGGCGAAATAAACTAGACTATAGAACGAAATTTTCATAAAATTTGAAAAAAGACATATATTTACCATATGAACAAACTTGAAATTTTCAGATGAGGCACCTCTAAATTTTTTTTTGATTGATCCAAAACTTTGTATTTCTCATGTTTTTTATTCGCATATTGCTAGCGGGTGAGACCGAGAGTTTGATTACTCTTTTTTTAAGGTCGATCATAATCTACATGCATGGCAAAAGGTATCGTATAGTTGGTCCAGGCCGACAATAATTACCTTATTAGTGTTCTTCTTCTGTTCATATTGACAAGTTTACATTATTGCTGACAACCTAAAAAATCAATTATATTGCCTCATTTCAAATCGTTAATATGTATGACAACCCAGCACAAATGGCTAATTCCATACTGACAGACATGACACTCATGACATGATCCTTTTAATCCAATATTATAAAGTAAAAGGTTTTAATTGTTCATAAAAGTATACAAATTAAGCAGACGGACCTGACCAACATATTTACCATTAGAAAAAGTGACAAAGTAGTATTTTTATTAATAATTAGGCGCAAAAAGCAGTCGTGACAGACATGACAACAAACAGACAGCATTTTGCAGGATGTTTCTAAAACACAGAAAAGCTTTGAAGTTAAAATAAGAAACAGTTGTTTATACTTAATACAAGAGCTAGTTTATTAATAAAGCATATAAAAGGCAAATCCTAAAATAAGTTATAATAAAAAAAAGTATTTTGTAATGTGACAGACATGGCACTGCCTTTATTTTCAAAATTATTTAATAACACTTTTCCTTCCTTACTGGAAGAACAGGGACTATCAAAATATTCAAAACTACAACTAACAAGATATTTTCATACTTTCATACCATTTTCTTTGAAATGTTATCAATAAAAATTATTTATATTACAATTTTTAAATTGGATCTAAGGTTGACTTTTGCACGGAATTACCCAAATGGGATTATCATTAGATAAATATCTATTAATATGTAAAAAACACCACAATTTGTGAGCTAGATGTAGCTAGCTTCCAAACCGCATTACGGAAAAATGGTTTAGTGAATTTAAAGATATTCCGAAGTCTCATCGTTTTCTGTTTAATTTTTTGGCCATTTTAATTTAATTTCTTCTAACTATCTGTAGAAAACCATACTGTGTATGTCATCATATGGTCGGACTGCATTATTTTAAATAAAAATTCTAAACATGCAAACTATAAATAAACCAATAAAATAAACTACTTGGCTAAAACGGATTTAACACCTTTCTTTTTTATTGTTTTCAAACAGGAAAAGCCAAATTCATAATAATATAAAAATTACTTGTACAAATATTATTTTTCTTTTGATTTTAGCACATACAAATGGACAAGTTATATTTAGAGTTAATAGCTTTTTTGCAATATGAAAAAAAAAACAAAATAGGAAAAAATTCCTACAAATTGGTATGCTCATATACATCAATGAAATGACCGGGCAAATAACTGTTACATATGAAATAGAAAAAATTTGTTAAATGAAAAAAAAAATTGTTAAACGTAATTATGTATTGTCTTTGCCGTAAAAAAATGGCATTGGGAGGAAAAGAAAAATAGTAGTTTCACTTACTAGCCATACTAGGCTGTACAAATGTGCAAGCTTTTGGTTTAAATCGATATAAAAAAAAAAACACTTGCAATGGGGAAGCAACGGCACAAATTTAAATTTCACACTAAAAACCATAGAGGGTAAACTAAGAGCGCATGCAATTATGTTTAAGTGGTAACGACGGGTACAGTTTCAATTAAAAACAAGTAAAAAAAAGTTATAGTCGGCCCAGACCGACTATACGATACCCTCTGCCATTCTTCTGGGGACCCTATATCTTAGGTCCAACTAAATAGATATAGATAATATGCATAAACCAAATTTTAGTGGCATTTTTATTAATCTTGTGCCTTCGGGTATGAAAAAGTTCATACCTGATGTTATATATATATAGGGACTAGGTCGAAAAATGCACCGATTCTGACCATATTTGGCAAGGTCACTTATTTCTTGCAAAAATTTAAACAAACCAAATGTGAGAAAAATCTATGCAATATTTTTGTTTTTTTTAAGATCGGGAATAGAGTTTATTTTTGGACTACTGATAAATGGATGTAACAATTATATTAAAACCTATTTCGACCGAAATCTATATGATAATTTGGATAATATGGCAATTTAAGTCGATCTCATATGGGTCATTTGTATGGGGACTAGGTCTGAACATGAACCGATTTTCACCAATTTCAATAGCGTTCATTCCATGGCTGACAGAAGCTTTTTTTTTATTATTATTATTATTTCAAAATCATACTTTATAAAAACAATAAAATTTCTTAGAGAGAGTTGGTTAAAGCTACCTTACATCTATAACAGTCATTTGAATTTTTAATACGCATATAATTAATAATGAATTAGATCGAGAAGGAAAATTTTTATGATCGAAAAACCTTCATTAGAGTTATTATAGAATAGGATAGTACAATACTAAAAAAAATTATAAACATACTTATAGTATTTATATATATATAGTAAGTGAAGCAGTTAACTGCTGAAAAATGGCAAAAGTATTAATTGTAATAAGGCATGAATGCTTATAGAACAAAGAGAAAGCAAATAGAATATGTTTAGATATTTTAAATTCATGATTTTTTTTATGGACTAAGCGTAAAGGCTCGATATATAATCATTACTTGAATGATTACATGTACAACGAAAATTCCGGTCATTTATATATTCAACATTACATAAATTGTATAGTCTTCGAGTGCTAAAATGCCAGGGTAAGTTCATAATCATTTTCAGAAGTTTATTCTGAGAAATTTGAATTTTAATAATGTGTGTTTTAGCACAACTTCCCCAAACTGGACAAGCATATAAGGCGATAGCCTGAAAAATTGTTTTTACAATTGTAATTTTGTTGCAAAAATTAAGCTTTGATTTTCTATTAATTAAAGGGTATAATAATTTAATGGCAATATTAAATTTTTTAATAATATTGGTCGTGTGCTCCTTAGAAGTTAAACGTCGGTCAAGAAAAACTCCCAAATATTTAACGTAACTAAACCAGGGAATGTCTGTACCGTTAAGTAATAAATTTGAACTGGGGAGGTTACAAGAACTGGTTTTTTTTTTCGTAAAAAATACAACTTGCGATTTCCCAGCATTTGTTTTAATTTTCCATTTAACAAAATATTCCAAAATTCTATCAAGGGCATTTTGTAGATTGGATATGATGGGCTGAGGAAGCTTATCAGCACAATAAATTGCAGTGTCGTCGGCATAAAAAGCATAGTTGCATTCTGCATTTTTAGGGATGTCTGAACAGTATATTAAATATAATAGAGGTCCTAAGACAGAGCCTTGTGGAACACCAGCATCTATGTTATAAGTTTCTGAAGATGCGGAGTTTACAAAAACATTAAATCTGCGATTTTTAAAAAGCTTTGCACAATATTTATAAGGTAGTGGGTAAAACCATAGTTAATTAATTTATATATAAGGCCATTATGCCATACTATATCAAAAGCTTTTTCTATATCTAATAACACCTTACCGGTTGACCTTTGATTAGCAAATTCACTTTTCACAAAGTTTTCAATGCGTTTTACTTGTTGCGTAGTGTTGTGAAAGGGTCGAAAACCAAACTGCTCTTTGAGAATAATATTGTATCTATCAATAAAGAGACTTAATTTTTCTTTTAAAATTTTTTCATATATTTTACTTAAACCACTGAGTTAGCTAATTGGCCGATAGCTTCCCGTATCGCTAGCGGTTTTACCCACTTTGAGGATAGGTATAAATTTTGCCATACGCCAAGGCTTTGGGAAATACTGTAGCTTTAGACAAATGTCTATAATAGGGGAAGTTAAACGTTTTATTCCAGATACTCTAAGATTTTTTAAGAATTCATTTTTAACATTATCAAGCCCACAGGATTTTCTAGTCTTAAGACCTTTCAAGATATATTTTATTGAAGCTTCTAAAATAAGTTCCGAATGAGGTGTTAAATCGTTTAGGGAATTGTTATGATCGGTTAGGGTGTCTTGTACAACTTGTGTGAGTGCCTGACATCCAAGGTTATCAGAGATGTGGTGGCTATGGAAAAAGGTTTCTGCAAAAGCATTTGCTTTGTCATAATCTCTATGTATATTTAAGTTTTGGCTTACCAATAAGGGAATATTGGAAATTTTTTTCTTAAAACTTTCGTTATGTTCCAAAAAGGTTTTGAACGTTTATCAAGTTTTTCTAGTCTCTCAGTCCATTGTCGATTTCGGTGATTCCATATTGCAGATTTAACTAAAGAATCGTAGCATTTAAAAGCTTCGATATCCGTTAAGTATCTATATCTTTGCCACTGCCGTCTAAAATAGTTTCTTACCCTTATGAGTTCGATAATTTCATTAGGTAATCTTATGAAATTCCTGTGTGAATTTGGGATAGTCGGTGTACTGGAAGTTATAGAGGGGAGAATTGCATTTGAAAAATTGTTGACCATTTCGTCGGCTTGGTCAACAGAAGTAATTCTATCATTGTCAGTTGATTCTAAGGCGAATAACGAATTGAGTTTTGCAGTATACCTATTCGAATTGGTCTTATTAAAATTTAATTAAAAATTTACTAATCTCGAATAAGAGCAGTTAGGGGGAAAACTACTGGTAAATGATCCGAAGACAATGTGTTTAGAACCTCTGTATTAGTAATGTACTCGGGAATGTTGGATAACATTATGTCAATAGTTGAAGGCCGGGATCTTCTAGAAGTTGGTATGTGAGTGGGACTATTTGGAAACATTATAGAAAAACGAAACTGAAAAGTTAAATCATTAAGTAAATTTCCGTATGCATTCGCTCTGGAGCATCCCCAATACCGATGTTTGCTGTTTAAGTCACCACATAAAATGAAATTACCCTATATACTTAGTAGTTTCGAATGTCTCGTCTATAAATTGGCAAAATTTCAGATATTCTTTGACCACCCCGGGAAATATACACAATATAATTTTAGACTCATTTGTTCTAATGTGAGCTCTATTCCAATATTTTCGATCATTTCAGTTCTAATGCATTGCAATTGTTGAAAATTTACTGTTTTCTTTATAACAATTGCAACACCACCACCTCGTCTGTTTGGATGATCAAAGCGTAAACAATTAAACATTGGATGTGGAAATTTTGAAGCACTATCCAACCAAGTTTCAGTTATCAAACAAATATCAATATCTTTATAAACAATTAAGTTGAAAAATTCAATTATTTTACCACGAATACTTCTTGCGTTCCAAAACATTATTTTCATATGCGTATTCATTATTTAATATTAGAATATAAATACTTAATAGCTAATTCTGTTATTACATTGAACTGTTGCTCTTTAGATGTACAGTCTTTTAATTTATTTATGATTTCCATTGATAGTTGAGTTATCTCTTGCACTGTAAATAAAATATTTGTTTTTAAATTCACACCGTATGACAAATTTTGGTTTGGACTGTTTGCCTGAGTTTTGATCTGTTGTTGTACACTTACTTCTTGTTGTTTGGGTAAGTGAGGGAATTGAGTGGTATTAAATATGATCGCATTGTTATTGTTTGATCGTGGAACATTTCTCTTATTTAACTTTTTATTTGTAAAATTACTTCTCATTTCTAAGTACATCTCTCTATTTGGGCAGGAGAGATCAAAAGACTTATGATTACCATTACAGATAGCACATTTTATAATAGTTACATTACAATCAATTGTTTTGTGTTTACCAGAACAGTGTGCACACTTCGTTTTAGTTGAGCACCATTTTTCACCGTGGCCATACATTTGGCAGTTATAACATTGTACTATTCTGTTTTTCTTCTTTCTTTGATACTCCCATCTTACTAGAGTACGAAATATGCATTTGTGATCCCTTTTGAGATCATTCTGTTTGAGAGAACCATTTTCAAAAGAGATTACATAAATAGTGTCAATGAAGGTTCAAAAGATTTGTCAATGCGTTTGACTTCAATGCACTTCAAATTCCTCAAGGTCAATTCAGATTTTATTTCAGCTTCTGTTTTGTTTTCAAGACCAAACAAAACTACTTTAAATACGCGATCAGTTTTCTTATCGTGTGTAAAAAATTGATACTTTTTTTCACACAAAATTGATTTGATAGCATCATGTGAAGCAAATGAATCACAAAATATTTTTGTACCAATGGACATTCTCTTAATGCGGTAATTTACAATACCTTTTGCAGACAACAGATTATGAATAATTTCACCTGTTTGAGCCAAAACCTTAATTGGAGGCAAGTGCTCCTTGACTTTCTTAATTGCGGGATTAGTCGTCTCATCTGAGTCCATTGGATCTCCATCATCATCTTCATCCAGGGCTTGTAAAGGGGTCCAGTAGTTGCCCCTTTTGCGTTTAAATGGTCTTGTCATTAAATACAAGTAACGATCACTCAATTGAGATGTTAAACAAACGTTTTATTCAAAAAAGTAAGAGACACTAAGAATTTGTGTGTTTTCTGTTCAGTAGTCACCAACGAACTGGCCGACAGAAGCTTATGTGCTAAATTTCAGCAATATATGTTCATATTAGCGACCTGTGGTTTGATTACAGGGTTTACATGGACACACAGACAGACGGGCGGACGGACGGACAAGGTTAAATCGCGTCAGAAAGTGATTCTGAGTCGATCGGTATAATAAAAGATGGGTCTAGGCCAAATATTTTTCGTAGTTACATTCATCAGCACAAAGTCATTATACCCTGACCACATCGACGTATGGGGTATAAGTACTGGTAGTCTGATTTTAAAAAAATATCCTAATCTATTTCATTTTGGTCTACACATCAACTCAGCATCTCATTGTGTTTGCAAAATTTTCCCAGTTGTGTTACAAAAAAGCAGTCGATAGTTCAAAAAATATATTTTTCTTAAACAGTAACGAATTGAAACATTCTATAGGGAATTGTTTAGTAAGTAGGCGGGCGTATACAGTGCGTTAAAAAATGTCAATTATTTCAAATTGAATTGTTGAACTAATTTCAATATTATATAATTTTTTCAATAGAATTATATCGCATTGGTAGCGTAAACATTCGTATGATTCATCAAAGATGTTAAACGATGAGTTTCTTCATTTTATAGACTTTTGTGAAGATAACGACTAAGAAGTGGGAGGCGATAACTTTGATAGTGATTATAATGTGATGATTCTGATTGTTTTCTCCCAAATTAACGTGACTTTTTTGCCCAAGAGGTAGTACCGTGTAGCATAAGTGTACCAGACCTCGACAATTCTTGAACTACATCTGCTCCTCCTCCTTCGGAAATTGATTACGGATCTGAAGCTACAAGTTCTTCCACCGTTGACACAATCAGCAGAATAAGGCCGCATACGAAATTAGTGCTCCATTTAACATTCCATTGCGAAATATAGCACAAATAGCTTCAGTTGATGACTTCCAGAACAGTCATCATTAAGTCATTTCCAGGGTAATATTTAACAGCTTCATAATAATATGGAAGAACTTAAAAAATTAATCTGGCGAAAAATGAACTTTTAAACTCATGTCAAAGAGTTGGCATTCCAATGGAAAAATTAAAAATTAATGATGGAAAGATTTATTTTTTGGTGTTACTTGATCATTCTAAGGCATTTGACACAGTAGACCACTATACTTTGCGTATGAAACTACTATTTCTTTAAATTTTCATTGACTTCAACGCGGCGAATACAATCCGTACTTTTTAGTAATAATACCTGGTCTAATCCATTAACCTTTACTAGGGGAGTTCCACAAGGGTGTATTCTGGGACCAATACTTTTTTCATTATATGTGAATGATTTGCCAACACAACTTTCTATCTGAGTAGCCCAATACAATCAATTGATGAAAATTTTATTAAGCTAAAGGATGACCTTGGAAAAATCTATATATGGGAAACAACAAATGGACTTTGTTTGAATCAAAAAAAAAAAAAAAAAAAAACTAAATGTATGGTAATTCATAAGAAAAAAACTGTTCCTTTCAACGATTTTGTAAAAATAAATAACGAAGGAATAGAGACAGTACAAGCAACGAAAAGTCTCGGAATTATTTTCAACAATCATCTTAAGGTGCTATTACATGAAGTGTTTTTTACATGTCACTTTTTTTATCCATATGAAATTCCTCATATCTGTCAAAATTGTCTGTTACATACGATTCATAATTTTTGCTATTTCACGTGCATATGTATTTCCGTATGACATAACCTCTAAATGTAAACAACAGCTGATTTAATTTGTGAATTTACAAAAATTTATTGTTAAAAAAAAAGTTATATATTTTTTAATTGTTAATTAATACTACACAATTTATTTTTCTTTCAATATTAATCTTTAAAATTTACTCTGTTTTTCTTTCGCCACAAGCAGTGTTGTATTTTCATATGTTTGTCATGCAAAAATAGAACCTGTTCTAATTGAAAAATGTACTTGTGACTTTCCTCATGTATTGTACATAAATAATGTTTCATATGTATTACACGATGTGTACAACTTTTGTTGTGGGAAAATTTGACAGTACATATGTAAAAAACACATCATGTAATAGCACCTTTACCTGGACAAGTCACATTAACTCACTAGGTAGACAAATTTACATTAAACTTAGGTCCCTCTGGTCAACGCAGTAGTTTACACCCTTACTAGTACGGATATTGTTGGCAAATACATATTTTATTGCTGGTCTAATGAGTGGATATGAGCTCTTTGCTAATCGTGATGCTAGTAGATAACCTAAGATGAATGTGCTGTACAATAACATCGTAAGATATGGCTTTGGTATCAGGAAGTTTGAGCATATTTCATCTTTTACAAAAAGCCTTTACAGCGTGTCTTTTGAAAACTTCCTTAAGATTCGAATACTATTATTTTTCAAAAAATTATTTATACTCAAAATCTACCATACCTTTACGCTAAAATTCATTTCGCAAGATCTCAAAGAGTTATGAGGCATAAATATCTTCTGTCAGAATGGCAATTTTATACTAGTGCTATACGTCTTTGGAATATTATGCCACTTATGCCACACACCCAACAACTTAACAGCAACGCAAATACTTTTGAACTATTTTTATTTAAATTTTTTGCCCGATTTTAAAATAAATTATGTCAAATTTATAATATTAATAGGTAAGGCGATTTCTTGTTACCGAAGATTTGTTAAACAGTTTTCTCCCGATCTTTACCAACCGTATCTCATTTGAAAGGCATTTCTTTTTAGCTGTCCGCCAGGTTTACAGATTTGCACCGTCTGGAAGATTTTTTTTGGAGTAAAATGCATTTAAAGTTGCTGCTAATATATACATAAAATTATACAATGCTTTTTATGAGTTTATTAAATTTGTTAATGTGTTTGTAAAAAAAATGAGTTTGTTTTCTTTATTCACAATAATAATTGTATTGAATTGAAAAATAATTTTGGACATAAACTAAATTTAAAAAGTGTTGAATTGTGAATTGTCTTATAAAATAATTTATAAAATGAACAAATAAAATTTCCTAGAATTTGCACTGAGTTTTGAGAGCTGCAATCTGCTAGTTATTATTATTAGTTCTAAGTTTTAAAACTTTGGTAAACTTGTACATCTAACAATAATGCTTTCCTGTACTGTAATTATAAGATAAATAAATCAAATAAAATCAAGAACCCGAGTTTTCTCACAGAAAAACACAGTACGATTGTTTTGAAAAATTTGTTGATGAATAATTGTTAGAACTAATTCATTAGAGGCAATCTTTAAGGACGACAAAAATAAATTAACTCAATATTCTACTGAAAATCACAAGATACAAGAAAATACATATCTTTACGCAGATGTGCGATATTGTTGGGCAAGATATTCCTTTGAATTTATACGAAATGCCAAGACCGTAAATCGGTTTGATATATATATATCTAGATATAACGCTGAATACGATATTTTATACCTTATCCGTCCCATCATCAAACATATGAATGCTTGAATTTCCTCGGTGTCAGTGGTGCAGCGCAATAATGTGCAGGGTAACCGTTGTAGTATTTGGGCAGAAATAGTTATTTAAATATATTATATACATTGAGCCATTTTAAAACGAGTTTACTACCGAAAGCCTTTGGCACACAATTATATATAAGTTTTCCTCCACCGTAATTTCAATGACACCTTCATGGCGTGAAATGAAAAAAAAAACACAGACTGGCATATTGTAAATTTCCTTAACAAAAATGAAAAAGAATAATGAAATGAAATGACGAAATGAAAGACAATCACTTTGCAACACAAAAATCAACAAACGAACAAACAAATAGCCAACAAATTAAGCCTTAGGTCAGTAGTTTTGTGGGGTACCAAATGCATAATACCGCTACCATTGAATTTGATTTAAAAAGCTACTGGATGATAATTTGCAAAAAAAAAAAAAATGCCAAATTATCACAAGGTAAGGTGAGTTTGAAAGACAGATTTCTATTGTCATAAATCAAAAATTTTGCAAATTTATTTATAAACAGATTCCATACTTTCATTAGCACTGATTAATATAGAATTAAAACTTTCATTGACCTTCCTTTTATAGTTGTTCTATGAACTCATCACATTAAAATTTGACACAGATATTTTTTACCCAGAACTCTGTATCACCCAAAAACGTCACAATACACTTCTATAATTAGTCGAATAGATTTTATGGTTTTAAACATTTTTTAGAAGCATTAAACAATTAGAAATTTATTATAAAGAAATCTCATTATACAAAAAAGTTCTGTTATGATAGACAAACCTTAAAAAACAAAAAAAAAAAAATAAGACAGTTTTAAAAAACACACGTCGAAAACGTGCTTTAAATCATAATTGATTTGTAGTAGAAGAAAATAAGCAGCAACATATTCGAAAACGTGTTTCGGAGAAAGACTAAAACATAAACAGTGTGACACATAAGAAGTAATACAAAAAAAATTTTGTATCTCAGTATGCTTAATAAGGGGCATATTTAACATTAAAACTAGTAAGAGTGTTAAATTCGGCTGTGCCGAATCTTTAATACCCTCCACCTCGGTTTGAGTATTGATAATAAATGTAAACAAAATATTGGAAAAAGTAAACAATTTGTTAAAGTTAATACCAAATTATTTAAGAAAATCCTTTGGGTTGGTTTTCGTCTCTTCTATTATTTCGGATTTATTTCGGTGTTTGCTTTTTGGTCATCGTGGTTGCTGATCGCCATGCATTTAGGTTATATACCTATATGCATGCGTTTCCGGTTATATGACATAACTTCTCGTTTAATTTAGTTTTTGCTAATTAAATAGCTCGGCCTAACCTCCATTGCAAAGGTAATGGTTGTGTAGAGTGGCTATATGCATTAAATCGTGCTAATTGGAGATGGCTGTATAGTTTCTTTTAATATAGGTCGGATGGAGTAACAAAATAATAACCAAAAAAAAAAGCTCTCTCAACTTTTTTATTAATATATCGCCATATTTTGAAAACATAGAAAATAAATTTATAATAATAAATCATCAAATTAGGGATGCCTAACGCAAAAAACCGAAAGTCCCAAACATTTTCAATAAAATAATTTAATGTTATCTTTATTTTCTGAAAGACTTCAAATTTTCATCCAAAAAAAATTGTGAAAATTTATATATAAAAAAAAATAACATTCTCATCAAATTACGTTTACTTATGTAACAATTTTTATGTTAGCAATTCTTAAATATCATTTGAGGTTTTCTTAAATTCATTGAATTTAAATTTATATTTTATGTAGTGCGATTCTGTAAATTTCAAATTCAACGATCTGACAATGGCAAAATATATCGACAGCTATTGTTGTTTGCACTAAGGATTAAGTGATTCACTAAGTACATACATCTTAACGACAGTCGACAAATCTGTTTTTCTATTTATTTAAATTGTAAACTAGTGGCACCTCTGTCAAAATAAGCAAAAAACAAAAAAGAATAGAAAAAAACAAATTACTTCGTGTTTGACAGGATGATTTTATGTTTATGTTTAATATCTTTATTTTTTTACTAATATTTCTGTTTATTTATTTGAAAATGAAATAATGAATTGAATATGATATATAATTTTTTTATTTATATAAAAAAGTTTTTTTTAATAAAAGCAAAATATTTTCACTATTTTATGATTTTTATTTATGTATGACGACATTTCAACAAAAAATTTAAGATTTTATCGATTGAATAAACAACACAAAAATGGTTGTCGTTTAGATAACAACAACAGCTGACTTCAACAATAGCGAATATCGTTAAAAAAAATTTTACTGATAATTTTGCAATTTTCTTTTTTTACGATTCGACTATCGTTAAAAGAAGTTACTGAATCGCGGTACTGAAGTTATTAATATCTCCTGAATGACAATATTTTTTTTTAAATGTAAACATATTTGGTGTTTTTTTTTTTTTTTTGAATTTCAATTTGTGTTTAACGAATAAAATTTATATATTAAAGATGCAATTGATGTCTTCTAAATTTAAAATTATTATTCCGACGTTTTGATATGATTTTCTGAAATTCAATTAATATTTTCTAATTTAAAATTGGAAATTTTAATTTCAGTTTGAAAATAATTGATATTTTCTTAAATTTTAATGCAAAATTTAAAAAGTGCAATTTTGTATTTATGTGAATAATAATGCTTTATTAATTATAAACAAGTTTTAAAAATTAGATGTAATCGCAATCAGATATTTTGTAGGTAAAGCAGAATAATAGTTCTATATAACTATGTAGAACCGTTTTGAAAGCAAAAAACTCATTGATGAACTCGGTAACTCTATTTTGTAAAGACAACAAAAAGTTAACATGCCAAACATATGTTCATATTTGTAAAATAATAATGAAAAAACGTATGAAATAAAAGACCAGCCCGTGTATACTCTTAACATTGTTTTGTATGATATCTAGTTGAAAATATTGACATTCATGTTAAAATAGAAATACCTATTGCAAAGCTAATTAGAACAAAAATTGTGCCGCCATCTACTGTGGAATAGTCACGCTGAGCAAAATGAAGTGACACTCTGTTAATGCAAAAGAAATGTATTTTCCCCACAACAAAATATTGCAGCATTTTATGTAAATAAAATAATATACCGATTTATTTCTAACATGCAGTTACTATAAATATACATACATGCATACACATATATAATATATGTATATTATTTGTATTATTTAATATATGTATGTATGTATATGTAAATATTACACACAAAAAATACAACATCAAACGTTATTTTTGTGTTTTTCTCTTTAAATAAATTAATACATAATTTTTTTTTGCTAAATTTACATTTGGACAATTCACAACAGGTGTTATACATTGTATGTTGTATTGATATACACAATACAATCATTTGTTGTGAACACTCAGTTATATTTTCATATTGTAAAACGCTTTCTTTTGTAATTTTCGATCCAACGAGGAAAGATCGCTTCTTCGCTTCTGCTATTTTGTATAAGAGAAAACACTTGTCAGTGTTTGCTTTTTGGTCGTGAGATATACCCTGGAGTTTTAGTTTCGTACCTCTTGCTTTTTAATTTATAAAGAAAAAAAAAATATTGGTTGGTACTGAAAGAGAAAATACATACTAAATATATGAACATTAATTTTTATATAAATAAACTTATCGATGTATTTGCGTTATTTGCATTATTTGGCATATTTTATATTATAATTATTTATGCTGATAAAATTCTATGTATTTGTTTTTTCTTTTTCATAAAAACTGGCATTCACTTGAAACTGATAGTTATGATACAATATACAACATTTACTAAACATAGCAAATGAAGTTGGATCGTGTATCAGATTTTTCAGTGAAAATTACCAACAACAATTTTACACTATCGTAAAGTGATACACGATACAACAGATACAACGATACATTACCCATTGTGAATTGCCCAATTGTTTTTTTTTTAGCATTATTTGCTTTAGATGTTGGTGAATTTTTACTCCCTTTTTATACCCTCCACTCCAGTGTGCAGAGGGTATATATAAGTTTGTCATTCCGTTTGTAATAATTAGAAAAAAAATTCTGGACCCCATAAAATATATATATTTGTGATCCTTATAGCAAGCGAAGTTGATATAACGATGTCCGTCTGTCCGTCTGTCCGGCTGCCCGTCTGTCCGTCTGTCCGTCTGTGGAAATCACGATGATGGCTTCAATCGGATAGCTAGGGTGCTCCTTGGTATAAAAAATGATTCACTAACATCCTGAGAAGTTTGCTATTTAAAATCGTCCAAATCGGTTAATCTGGTCCCGAGAATTGAGCGAAGAATTAAAAAGTCATGAGAAAATATGATTTGAATATGTGTTCTTGTGATAACGCCCTCAATAGGGCAGATAGGGCGCTTGTTTTTAGTGAGAATGATTCACTAACATCTTGAAAAGGTTCCTGTTTTTAAATCATGACAATAGGTTTCATAGGTGCCGAGAAATCACTGAAAAGGTAAAAAAAAATATGACGTTTTCCTATATTGTTTTCCTAAATTTTGTATTTTGTCATAGCTGTGCATGTTGTTTTTGTGGTCGTTGTGTTAATAATATAAAAATTCATCAATATCAATATTTTTTGGTGTAATATTTAAGTTAATTAATTAATAAAAGAAACTATATAAAATCAATATCAATATTCTGCGATTTTTATAACATCACAAAATGTTACAAATTGATACATACTACTGTTGCCAATATCAAAATACTATAAATAATATTCATATATTTTGTATATGTATATCCATAATAAGCGCATATTAAAATAAATCGGTATTTTATTTTATTTTTACAAAATTCTGAAATTTTTAGAGTTGAAAAAATAGTATGGTTTTAAGAGTTGTATTTTTAGTACATGTATAAACCCTGCATACTTGCTTTCAAAAGTAGTAGGTAGGTAAGCCATAAAATATTTATTTACCCTGTAAAAAAAATTGTTGTTTAGAAAAATACTATTTTTTGTCAGATGTTAATTAAAATAAATTTTTAAACTTTGTTATTTAATGTCGGGACGGAGGCAAACGCCATTCCGAAAATTTTGTTTCAACAGTTATCCACATTAAGAATAACCGCGGAGCTCAGCTCAATCAATGTGCAATGATCGAGCCTTGCCCTGGGAAACATGCGTTTATGCTTTTCTTAACATAAACGCCATTCCCAACTACCAAAAATTTTTGACACGAGCTATTCACATTATGAATACTCGCGGAGCTCAACTCAATCATAGTGCAATGATGAAGCTTCGCCCTGGGAAACATATATTCATGCTTTTCTTAGCACAAACCGAACTTCTTATGGCACATTAAAAATAAACTAATTGAGAAGTACAATTCATCATTACGCTGTATTATAATACTATTTTCTTATTTTACTAGTAGCTAGTAAACAAACTGATCGTATCATTGTGAACGAAATAGAATTGAAATTGTATGCAGATTTGTTTTACTTAGTCCGAGTTCACACAAGGCAACTTTTGTTGCGCAATTCTTGAGTTTGTAGATGTTTGCGGTGAGGGGAATAAAAAGGGAAAAATAATTGCCGGTTCTCGGATATTTCAAGCAATTCTCTCATTCGCTTTTTTTTTGTTGAATATTTGACATTTCTTTTCATTCGGTGTTTCGCTTCTTGGTGTGAAGAATTCGTAATTATTGTTTACTTTATTAAAATAGCCTTTAAATGGAATCGGGACTTAATTTTTTTCTTTTGAATTCATTTTTCAACAAAACCAATTAAATTAATTTATGTATGTATGTATTTAATTTTATTATTGTTCTTTACGACTAGAGCACAAATGTCAAATTATAAGAAAATAAAAACACAACAAAACAGTAAAATTGCCGAAGAAATTGTCGTGTGTGGACATAAAAGCAATTTCAAAAGAGAATTGCCAAAAAGTTGCGCAATAAAAATTGCCTTGTGTGACCCCCGACTTAAAAAACCTGTTTCTACAGATAGTGAATAAAATCCCAGTAAGCATTTTATGCAATAAATGATCATGTAGAGTCTTTTTGACTCATATGTGCTATTAAAACAGTTATAAATGCGCCCTTTTGCTGATCACAAAATATTCTTTTGTTGGGATTAAATATTACCTTACCCGCGAATCTTCTTGAGAGTCCTTTTTATCCGCTTTTCTAATCAGTTTCGACTCATTTTTGAGTCTTATTTAATGTAATTTTTCTATAAATCACTTTCTAAGAGAAAGCAAAAATCATTATCTAGTCTTTTTCTAATAGCGCATGTGATTAAGCAGTTTTTAATTATCAAAAGTGCTCGAAGAAGACACAGTAAGGTATTTTTTGTTAAAACAATCTTCGAAATGATGACTGGGATATCGTATATTTTTGTTAACACACAAACATATGCATAGCAGCACGAGTAAACCGAACTCAAATTGGCTTCTTATATGTATACAGCCGAACAAAAATGAAAATACTCACCAAAGAGTAAAGTAAGCAACAATTTCATTCAGTCTTATGGAAGCTTTTGAACAAAGCAAGTCTATGTCGCGTTGTCTTGTGAATTTTTACATTGTTTTTTAATAGGTACTAGTGATGCCAGGAGATTTTTTCAGAAATCTCTACGCTTATGAAAAAAATTCCCTTTTTTCCCTACACTACTTTTTTTAAAATTTATTTTTAATTTGTACAATTTCAATTATGTAAAAATAAAAAATAAGATAAAAATATCATGAGAATTACATAAGAATAATATAAAAAACATACAGATATTATAAAAAAAATATTTTTGCAATTCTGTTTAATTCATCTTTTTGATATGGTTAGATGTGCATTTAAAATTTACACAATTAAAGGTGTGTTTACACTATGTGTATTTTCCATATGTAAATTCAGTTTTACGATCCATACGTACATATGTATTTCCGTATGACATAACCTCTAAATGTAAACAACAGCTGATTTAATTTGTGAATTTACAAAAAGTTATTGTTAAAAATAAAGTAATATATTTTTTATATTTTTTAATTGTTAATTAATATTAAGCAATTTATTTTTCTTTCAATATTTATCTTTATAATTTACTCTGTTTTTCTTTCGCCACAAGCAGTATTGTATTTTAATATGGTTGTCATGCCAAAATAGAACCTGCTCTAATTGAAAAATTTACATATGTTTTGCCAAATGTGTTGTACATAAACAGTTTTTGAAAGGGTTCACACTATGTGTACAAATTGCATGTGCTAAAACAATAAGAAAAACACAAGCAAAACACATAGTGTGAACGCAGCTTCATTAAAATGGCTTGCAAATGAGATGTTACAACTCAAACAGAATATTTGTTCTTGGTTTTCAGTGTTGCCGTTGTAGCTTTTTAGTTGCTAGATTTAGCAACTTTTTTTGTCGTTTAGCATCCAAAATTTATCAAAAGATGCTAGATGCTAACTTAGAATCTTTTATTAATAAAATGTTGCTTTTAGCATCTTTTAATGGTATTGATATGTTTTTATTTCTCAAAGTGTAGTACAGTAATTTTGTGTACTACTCCTTTTACCACTCTGCTCGTTTCTTTCAACAAATATAACAAAACATTTTGAAATAGAAGAATGTAAACACCAACAACAGTTTTTAATGAATTTGAAAGTCGATTGCCAAAAAATATTATTGTATTAAAAAATGCCAAAATTTTCAATACAAAACACATTAAAACGGGTAAAAGAACAGATAACCAATATATTAGAAGAGTTTAAATTTATATCATCTGAAACAGAAAAAATTCAAATCCAATGGAGTTATATCACAGAACAAAACTGGGATACAACACTGAATACAACCTCTTTATGGATTGAAAAATTCTATTGGCGAAAATCCATTTTAGGAATCAATATTTGTGTTGTCTATATTAGTTTTGTCTTTCTCAAAAGCCGAAGTTGAACGTTTGTTTAGCTTAATAGCTTTAATTAAAATCAAACTTCGAACAGAATAAAATCCGAGTTGTTATGTTCTGTAATACGTATAAAAGAAGGATTGAAATTGAAAAATTGGTGCTGTCACACTTACAATATACCGAGCGATGTCGTTGATAAGAGTCGATCGTCAGAAATATATCAGAGCCAAGAAGAACTTGAAGATGAAGACATCACAGAAATGTTAGATTCCATAAACCAATTATTCTAATATAATCGAATCTTTTGATAATGTAATTTCTGTTATATTTTAAATAAAAAAAATCCCTCTAAAATTAAAAATATTTAATTTAAGTTTAAAATAAACTTAATTTGATGTTAATAAAAATTTCAGATGAAATCCAAAATAATTTTAATTAAAAATTAAAAAATATAAATCGAAACATATGTTTTATATTAATTTTTCGATTTAAAAACCAAAGAATTTATTAATAAGTATATAATTTTTCAGTATAAAGGTAATGAAATTTGAAAAAAAAAATTTAGCATCCAGTACGTTTAAGCATCTTTTTTTGCAATTTAGCATCTTTACAATTTCAAATTATGGCAATACTGTTGGGTTTAAAAGATTTTTTATAACAGTGGTTATAAGCATGTATACTTAGATCTGATTTATCGCATTTTAATATATTTTCAAAAGCCTTGCATTTGCATTTATAGTCGTCACCTTTGACCTGCTCCAGCCATCCATTAGCTTCTCGTCTCTCAACTAACTGAAGCAAAATCTTTATGTTCTGTATTTCTTTGATGTGTTTTCAGCATCATCGAAAAACGAATCGGACATTTTTCTAAAATTAATTATGTTTCTAAATTAATTATGCTCAAATTTATAATATTTTAATGTTATGCACAAAACAGTGTTTTATACTTGTCATTGTTATTAAAGAATCCACATATTTACTTCCTTCATATTATGGAGTTATTACCAGACTTAAAAAGACTTTAAAGTTTAAAATTGAAAAAAATTATGCGATATTTAACAAATACATTCAAAATAGTTTTGACTGAAATTTTTGGCAGTTTTAGTTTTGCCTTGTATCAGTAAAATGTTCAGATATTAACTAAAAAAAAACAGTTTGTTAAATATTTTCATCTTAATTATCTTAATTAATTTAAAGACACAAAGATAGATTTAATACAATAAAAAGAAGTAAGAGTTGAAAGTTGATCTATGCGGACTCACAAATGTGCCCTATACTAATAGGTCTGGAAAATTGAAAAGGATTGTAAAAAATAAAATGCACCTTTATATTAAAAAATTTAAATTAAAAAGAAAATTACAAAATAAACCATTTACCTGGTTAAACTTAATATTGTTTGTAATTATCTGGATCAGGTTAGTATTTAAAATGGGATAAATCGGGAGTCATTCTGCCAATTTATGACCTAAAATATGTAGACACCTCTATAAAATGCTGAAAATTCAGAGCATTTGTTGTAATAATTCAGTAATAGGTTTATCAAAGTGATTACATATTCAAATATTTTTTATACATTTGTTACAAATAGTGCAAGAAGTCCAGATATTAATGTAAACGTAAAACCCAGGTGGAGGGTATCAAAGATTCGGCATAGCCGAATTTAACACTCTTACTTGTTATTAACTCGTAGTGTCTGCCTGTGGAAAAAATTTTGGATCGCTTTTACTCATTTCCCCTGACCCAATCGATCTGAAATTTTGCAGGCAGGCTCGTGGAAATGACAGAAATGATCTAACAAATTTTTTAGTGATGCCAAAATAATGGAAGCTTTTAAATTTTTCTACCAGAGTTGATAAAAAATGTACAAAGGGTTTGTTTTTATTATACTATTACCACAACGACCACAAAAACAACAAGTCCAGCTATGACAACAATGCAACATTTAGAATAACAACAAGAACAATATAGAAATATCATGTTTTAATTTTTTTTACTTTTTCAGAATTTCCCTGGACCTGCTCCACCGATTTAATTATTTTTGAAACAGAAATCTTCCCATGAATTTGGTGAATCATTCTCACTAAAAATGATCATCCTAGCTGTCCTATTGAGGGCGTGATCGTAACGAGAACACATAGAAAATTATATTTTTTCAAGACTTTTTTTAGTTCTTCATTCAAATCTCGGGCCCTAATCGACTGATTTGGACGATTTTAAATAGCAAACTTCTCAGGATGTTAGTGAATCATTTTTTATATCAACGAGTACCCTAGCTACCCGATTGATGCCGTCATCGTGATTTCCACAGACGGACAGACGGACATCGCTATATCAACTCCGGTTGTTATAAGGATCACAAATATATATATTTTATGGGGTCCAAAATTTTTTTCTAATTATTACAAACGGAATGACAAACTTATATATACCCTCTGCACACTGGAGTGGAGGGTATAAAAACTACAGTTTTAAAATAATTAAGACTAGAGATTTTCTTTACAAGTTATAAATGCAATTAACTATACATTTATTGTCTAGGTCGAACAAATATTCTTTAACTTAAAATCATATAATTTGCAACTAAATCACGCAGAATTTAAGGGATAGTCATCAATATTGAACAATTTTATTCTGTTAATAAGCTTCAAAAAAGATTACAAATTACTAAAGAATTAATTGCAAAGTGAGAGTCTGTTCGTTTTTATACTTGCTTATGGGTTATAGGAGGCTAGCTACACCTTTGATCCGTGAAATTTTCACAGTGTCTTGCTGTATATCTGGAAGGAACAGTAAGCTATATTTCATTTGGCCCATAAAACGTAAGTTCTAATTATCATATCCTGAAGTAGTTTTAAAGTCTGAGTAACGAAAATTTGTGTGAGTTTATTGGTTATTAATATTAGTAGTAGTGCCAAAAATGGGAGGTATCAGATCAGTGGGCGTGGCACCTACCATACAATGTAAATAGTTATCGTTATACACATGTTTAGAATAGTATGATAGCAAGAGTTTTTAAACTTTGTGCGAATTGACAATATGTACGCAATCAGAACGGTGATAGACGTGGTACAGTGGCGCCATTTGAGTTTTTTCGTTGCAACAATCATAACTTTTGAACCAATCATAACTTTTGTCCAGCCTATGTAATTAGTGTTTGAACGAGCTGCTACGAACTACAGATGCTTACTTATGGGTTATTAAATTTGAAACTTATTAACGGCATGAAATACTTATGTTTATGTTAAGTAACCATTTTATATTTTTTATGTTTCTTTTCCAAGGTTTTTATGTTTTAAAATAATTATGCATAAATAAAAATAAAAAAATTAAGATATTTTGAATTTATTTTCTCAAATTGTTTCAAAATAATTATCACAATTCATAACAGAAGGTATATAGAATAGACTAATCATTTCGGAACTGTAGTTACTGGATTATTTTCGTAAATTCACATGCCGCAGAAAGGATATGGGTAGATCGGAAGATGCTACCAACATGTTCAAGCGATCCTCGTTTTACCTCATGTGGATGCTTTGAGCGTGTTCGAGAATCTATATATTTTATAAATTTGTTGACTGACTCCTGTTCTTCTTCGGAAAGCTCTTCAATTGGCAGACTGATATTCAATTATAACTTATACATGCGCCAATTTCGTCAGTATATACATTTCCGTCAAAAGTGATGCAGTTTTCGAAGCATGTTCTCCATATTTTGTAAAATTAACCTCTTTTTGAAGTTTAAAATATTCAAGGTCGTTCCCAATCTCGTAACGATTTGATTGCTAATTCCAGTGATTCGAGTTACTGTCTCATCACTTTCAAAGAATCTCCGCGAAGTGTTTCCATCGTTTGAGTTCCCGTATCCGCACCTGGGATAGTCTACTTGAAGTCTACGTTCTTTAAAAAACACATCCTGTATTTGGTTCTTTCTGAACTTTTGCTTATCCTTATCTAATTGATTTGCATCAAGGTGTTCCTCCTGTAGAAGGATACACGCCAATTTTATCAAAAACTCCACATAGCTTATCCCTGCGTGCAATGATGAGATTCCATATTCGTAATTGCTCGCCTCGTTTGCAGAATCGCTCACATTTCAGAAGTTTTTTGGCCTCTTTTTCAAAATCGGGCATGGCAATGTTGAAGTTGTATTTGTCAGTTCGTGTACAACATTTCCGCCAACAATGGTCAGGTGGACCTTGTAACTATATCGAGATATCTGCGACCTATTTTTTCAATGTCCCCTACATATTTCGATAAATGATCCTTGGTCAAATCGTTGGCTTCATTGTCAAGTTTCCTCTTCCTTGTAAAATTTGAACACTTCTCCATACTATTTTTTGTGGCCTTACTTTTGTCGTCCGGTTGATGTGGTGGGTTTATCTTCTGCCAATATATACAGGAAGGTATCCTTATTAAGCCAGTCCTCGAATTTGAAGTTGAATTTCTAAAATCCTCGGCATACATTCATCCATTTCACCATAATATTGGCATATGTCAAGAGAAGATTATTTGTTACACTTCCGGTTCTCTGCAGATTATCGTATAAGCTATTAAATTCTTCTAAACCAGCTTCCACGAAATCACTTGGGATGGTTGAGTTCCTAAACAGGTCAAACAATTTTGTCAAAAATAATTTTCCATACTAGCTACAAAGCACTTATCGCGCCAACCTTCAGTCATAAACTAATCCATGCCCCTTTTTCAATATATATAGTTTGGTCTAAAGTCATTTTGTTTCTTGGGGATGGGAATTATTTTGGCTTCTTTCCATTTATCAGGAAATATTGACTTGGTTAATATTGTATTAAATCCAGGACTTATTAGATCCAGGCGCACGGCTTTAAATTATATTGATGGATTTTTATCATATTCATTTTCACTTCGACTTTCCACTTCAACTTTAATAATGTGGTTGTTTAGTTTAATCTTGTCAACATCAGCTCTGGAAATGTAAACACTTTTCTTAGCAGACTTCCTCCCACCTACACTTGCTATCTAAAGCTGATGTAAGTTTCTGTTGAGGGTACGTAGATATAGCCATATTAATGTTATGCACAACTTTTCTTTTAATTGAATTAAACGGAGATTGTAATTCTGAAGTAAATTAAACGTTTTATAGTGGAACCATGGTAACTGTTTTGCTTTGATAGGGTTGGTCCTCTCTGGCAAGGTTTTATCAAATATTTTAAAGAGGTTATTCTGTAGGAAAGTTATTTGATCATTTATGTTTCAAGATCATGAATTGAATTCCTACTAACACAATCGAGTTGCTGGTGTAATACCACATAATCAATGTTTCGAAAATCACGATGAGTAAGTTTTAGTGAGGATCAGTGTTAATAAAAGCATCATATACTGTAAAAATAAGGTCATGTCTTAAAAAAATGGTGCGGATAACTGATCATAGAGCAGCATTTTGTTTTTATGATTAACAAAGAATACGCCAAGTAAACTATTTGCACCATTCGTATAACGGGTTCAAATTTTGAGTGCTAACAGGCAGATGGATTCCATGGTACATCAGAAATAGAGATATTCATCAGGATTTGAAAAGAAACACGTTATTTGCTGAGATACAGAGTAAAGCATCACAATAAAATTTAAACTCCGGCCTTACTAAATACTTCACAAAGATGTTTTAATTTCAAGCGTCGATTACTGTTATTAACTTAATATAAATTTATATTCACCACAGAATCTAAACTGCTCATTAGTAAATATTAACTAGTTGTGGTACACAATTAAATTATAATTTTTTCAAACTGTTTTAATAAAAAAATAATAAATAAAAATATTCATTCTAGATTATTTTAAATTTTATTATTATACCCTCCACTCCAGTGTGCAGAGGGTATATATAAGTTTGTCTTTCCGTTTGTAATAATTAGAAAAAAATTTTGGACCCCATAAAATATATATATTTGTGATCCTTATAACAACCGGAGTTGATATACCGATATCCGTTTGTCCGTCTGTGGAAATCACGATGACGGCATCAATCGGGCAGCTAGGGTGCTCGTCGACATAGAAAATGATTCATTAACATCCTGAAAAGTTTGCTGTTTAAAATCGTTCAAATCGGTCAATTAGGGCCCGAGATTTGAATGAAAAACTAAAAAAAGTCTTGAAAAAATATAATTTTCTATGTTGTTCTTGTCGCGATCACGCCCTCAATAGGACAGCTAAGGTGGTCATTTTTAGTGAGAATGATTCAACAAATTCATGGGAAGATTTCTATTTCAAAAATCATTAAAATCGGTGGAACAGGTCCAGGCAAATCTCTGAAAAATTAAAAAAAAATGAAAAACATGATGTTCCTATATTGTTCTTGTTGTTATTCTAAATGCTGCATTGTTATCATAGCTGGACTTGTTGTTTTTGTGATCGTTGTGGTAATAATATAATAAAAACAAACCCTTTGTACATTTTTTATCAACTCTAGTAGAAAAATTTAAAAGTTTCCAGTGTTTTGGCATCACTAAAAAAATTGGTTAGATCATTTCTGTCATTGCCACGAACCTGCCTGCAAAATTTCGATTGGCTCACGGAAAAGTGGTTAAAATCGATCCAAAGCAAGCAGACACTACGAGTTAATATAAAGGGAGTGAAAATTCACCAACATCTAAAGCAAATAATGCTAAAATACCTAGTTGTTAATAAAAAAAAACAATGTAAATTTAGCAAAAAAAAAATTTATGTATTAATTTATTTAAAGAGAAAAACACAAAAAATAACATTTGTTGTTGTATTTTTTGTGTGTAATATTTACATATACATACATACACATATTAAATAATACAAATAATATACATATAGAGTATTATATATATGTATGTATGTATGTATGTATGTATGTATGCATATCCATAGTAACTGCCTGTTAGAAATAAATCGGTATATTATTTTATTTACATAAAATTTGCAATATTTTGTTGTGAGGAAAATACATTTCTTTTGCTTAACAGAGTGTCACTTCATTTTGCTAAGCATGTCTATGCCGCAGTAGATGGCGCCACAATTTTAGTTCTAATTAGCTTTCCAATAGTTATTTCTATTTTAACATGAATGTCAATATTTTCAACTAGATATTATACAGAACAATGTTAAGAGTATACACGGGCTGGTTTTTTATTTCATACGTTTTTTCGTTATTCTTTTACAAATATGAACATAAGTTTGGCATGTTAACTTTTTGTTGTCTTTATAAAATAGAGTTACCGAGTTCATCAATGAGTTTTTTGCTTTCACAAATATTAATCATATCAAAACGCCGGAAATAATAATTTTAAATTTAGAAGACATCAATTGCATTTTTAATATATAAATTTTATTCGTTAAACACAAACTGAAATTCAAAAAAAAAAAAAAAAAAAAAAAACACCAAATATGTTTACATTTAAAAATGTTTACATTTAAAAGAAATATTGCCATTCAGGAGAAATTAATAACTTTTCAGTACCGCGATTCAGTTACTTCTTTTAACGATAGTCGAATCGTTAAAAACAGAAAATTGCAAAATTATTAGTAAAATTTTTAAACGTTATTCGCTATCGTTAAAGTCAGCTGTTGTTGTTATCTAAACGACAACCATTTTTGTGTTGTTTATTCAATCGATAAAAACTTAGATTTTTAGGTTGAAATGTCGTCATACATAAATAAAAATAAAATTCATAAAATAGTGAAAATATTTTGCTTCTATTAAAAAACTTTTTTATATAAATAAAAAAATTAAATAGCATATTCCATTCATTATTTCATTTTCAAATAAAGGTGCTATTACACGATGTGTTTTTTACATATGTACTGTCACTTTTTTTATCCATATGAAATTCGTCATATCTGTCAAAATTTTTTTGTACATACGATTCATAATTTTTGCTATCACACGTGCATATGTATTTCCGTATGACATAACCTCTAAATGTAAATAACAGCTGATTTAATTTGTGAATTTACAAAAATTTATTGTCAAAAAAAAGTTATATATTTTTTAATTGTTAATTAATATTAAACAATTTATTTTTCTGTCAATATTAATCTTTATAATTTACTCTGTTTTTCTTTCGCCACAAGCAGTGTTGTATTTTCATTTGTTTGTCATGCAAAAATAGAACCTGTTCTAATTGAAAAATGTACGTATGACTTCCCCATGTATTATACATAAACAATGTTTCATATGTATGACACGATGTGTAAAACTTTTGTTGTGGGAAAATTTGACAGTACATATGTAAAACACACATCATGTAATAGTACCTTAAATAAACAGAAATATTAGTAAACAAAATAAAGATATTAAACATAAACATAAAATCATCCTGTAAAACACGAAGTAATTTGCTATTTTCTATTCTTTGTGTTTTTCGCTTATTCTAACAGAGATGCCACTCGTTTACAATTTAAATAAATAGAAAAATAGATTTGTCGACTGTCGTTAAGATGTACGTACTTAGTGAATCACTTAATCCTTAGTGCAAACAACAATAGCTGTCGATATATTTTGTCGGATCGTTGAAATTTACAGAATCGTACTACAGAAAACATTAATTTAAATTCAATGAATTTTAGAAAACGTCAAATGATATTTAAGAATTGCTAACATAAAAATTGATACATAAATAAACGCAATTTGATGAGAATGTTATTTATATATGAATTTTCACAATTTCTTTTGGATGAAAATTTGAAGTTTTTCAGAAAATAAAGATAACAAATTATTTTATTTAAATTGATTATTTATTATTATAAATTTATTCTCTATGTTTTCAAAATATCGCGATATATTAATAAAAAAGTTGAGAGCTTTTTTTTTGGTTATTATTTTGTTACTCCATCCGACCTATATGGCCACAATGAAGAAATATTTGGCCAGTTAAAAGAAACTATACAGCCATTTCCAATTAGCACGATTTAATGCATATAGCAACCCTACACAACCATTACCTTTGCAATGGAGGTTAGGGCGAGCTATTTAATTAGCAAAAACTAAGTTAAACGAGAAGTTATGTCATATAACCGCAAACGCATGCATATAGGTATATAACATAAATGCATGCCGATCAGCAACCACGATGACCAAAAAGCAAACACCGAAATAAATCCGAAATAATAGAAAAGACGAAAACCAACCCAAAGAATTTTCTGAAATAATTTGGTATTAAGTTTAACAAATTGTTTACTTTTTCCAATATTTTGTTTACATTTATTATCAATGCTCAAACCGAGTTGGAGGGTATCAAAGATTCGGCACCGCCGAATTTAACACTCTTACTTGTTTTTTAATACTTTCGTTTATATTATGTAAAGAAAATATGAGTTGTTTGGAGTTTTTGTTGATAACTACCAAAAAAAATTTACCATACTTTTTATTACACTAATCGACTAAGAAACATGAAAACGATATATGTCCATGAAAACCCATTAAGATGAAAGGAGCCAAAACTTTTTCTTTTGGAAAAAACTCGATTGTATGAATTATTATTTATCACACTGTGTTTATTTTTGATTTAAAAAAAAAAAACATAAAACGCTTGTAGCAGTAGCCAAGTGTCTTGATCGCTGCCAGGTTGTTGGTTGGTTATTCGGCTGTATAGCTTTAAGCTTGGGTTTGAACGTAACTAAAAACGCACTGACTACAGTGATTTCACCTACGTCTATGTTTAAATAATTTTGACGTTGTCGTCTGATGTTAAAGAGTTAACAGCAAACGCACCTAGTTTTAATTTTTTATACATATGTACGTAGTTGTTGTTGTCGTATTTAGTTGACGATTTTCCCCATTTCTTCCTAGATGCATAAAACACTTAACATTTTGTTATATTGATTTAAGAAACAGAGTTTGCCAAACTATCCAAAAAAAAAGCATGATATTACTTAGCCTAATATCCGTGGTTTTCTGGAATTACCGCGTATGTCCATTTTTGTCAGTTTTGAGTTAACGATGCCAAATATATTAATTTTTAAAGCTCTTTACATGTATTAAATTTTTAAAAAAAAAAAAATTGACCATTTCAGAGTTTTTTCTATTAATTACGACGTAACTTAAATGTTTATTAAATTAATTTGCAGCACTAACGACGTATGTCAACCTACGTTTGATTGCTGACACATTATTTTCTCAGAAAACGACACATAGCGACATACGTTGTTATTAATGAAAAAAAATTCAAAATAATTTTGGGTTAGTTTTCAGTTTATAACCACTTATAAAAACTTGTGTGTTTATTTCTGTTATTTTTTTGTCACTATTATTCTTGATACGTTGTTATATTCTCATCTTAAGTCCCGTTAACTTTTTGTTGACGAACAAAAAAATCCATTTTTCAAGCAACAACAACTTATGTCTACATGGGTGGTTGCATTGGTAGTTTTTTTTTTTTAAAGAAAACGACGTTTGTCGACATAAGTTGTTTTATCTGCACACACTTTCAGTGTAATTTACATAAAGTTTTTTCGTCCTTCTCTAGGATCTATTCAAAATTTTATATAAAGTATTTATTGCCTATATCTACAGGACTGTTAAATAAGAAGCTCTAAAATCTTTATATCGAGCCCATAATATCAAATATGTATAACGTTTTTGGCTCCCCTGAACATTTTGATTTTATGACATACGCGGTTATTCTAGAAAACCACAGACATAATGGATAATATTTTTAAAACATAAAACAATTAAAACAGGTAAGAAAGTTACGGTCCGCCTGGACCGACTATACGATACCTATACCATAAGTTTAGAGAAAGAGTCTTAGGTCCAACTAATTGTGTATAGAATATAAGCATAAACTAAATTTGCGTGGCATTCTTATTGAAGTTTTGCCTGCAGATATGAAAAAGTTCTTATCGGATGCTATACTTATATGGGGACTAGGTCGAAAAATGGATCGATCCTGACCACATTTTACCTTATATGGTCAGCATCGATTACTCATTATTTGCAAAAACCTATACAATCCGAATTTAAGAAAAACCTTTGCAATATTTTTTTTTTTTAGATTTAAGTGAAGACTGCGAAGCAACCTTATATGGGGGCTATGCCCAAGAATTGTCCTATATTTTATTTTCGACTACCGATTATTGGGTGTAATAAACACACACGAACCATATTTGACCGAGTTCTATATGATAATTTCGATCTTATGGCGATATAAGTCGGTTTCACAGGGTTCTTTTGTATGGGGACTAGGTCTGAATATACACCGATTTCCAACAATTTCAATATCGATCGACCTATGGCCGATAAAAGCAAATTTGATTAAAATTTGTTGATTAAAATATTTAAATGGACACACAGACGTGCAGACGAACGTATGGACGGAGATTGCTAAATCGACACAGAAAGTGATTCTGAGTTTATCGGTATAATAAAAGGTTTAAATATTTTTGGTAGTTACAAATATTAGCACAATGTCATTATAATCTGACCACATTGTGGTAGAACATAGTGTATAAAAATTATAGTCGCTCTATTCCAATCTAAAATTGAATAAAGATTGATTTATGTCATGCTTCACAGGGCTTTTAGACAAAAAGCTGCTTTCAAAGAAGAAATGTATTACTGTGTAACTCGCAATACCGTAGCGGACTATCCAACAGTCGGTAACAAAAAAAAAAATTTGTTTCTTCTGTGTAGCTGGTAAACACAACATCAGTTCCGCTAGTGATGAACCAGTACCCCAATCAATATTAGTGATGACGCCCTTGATATATAACCACTATAATTCAGATAAATATTAAGACATTTGCTATTATTTTCAATATCTTACTCTCGTCATGTCATTTAACTCGTCACTCTACGTAGCTTGGTTTTCAATTCACCCAACAGTTTGAGGACCACATCTGTACAACAACATTAAGTATCACAACATTGTTGGCTTATGACTCTAAAAGCTGGTACTGGCTTTGTGTAATGTATTATTTCTTCATTTTTTCTTTCTATTTTCATAATATCTAACATGCTACAACTAATGCACTAGAAACATAAACAACAATACTTGATGACTTGGACTAGGTACAAAAAAAAAAGTGCGTACAATTTGTTTTAGAGACATTATTGCTAAAGTACATGCATAAATTTTACACAGGTTAGCTAAAAGGTGTCAAGCAACTTTAACATTTTGTGTTTGTAAACAAATTCATGAAATTTTTTTAGTTTATTATAGAAACTCTGTGGAATGTGGTATGATAAGTTTTTGGTAGAATTTGTAACAAGTAGAAAGAAGAGAAAAACAAGTAAGAGTGTTAAATTCGGCTGTGCCGAATCTTTGTATCTAAACTCAATATTATAAACGGTTACCATTCTAATACACAATTGCCGATTATAAGCCTTCAAATTCTAATACCATTTCAATTTAAAGTATTATTTCTTATTTTTGATTTCAAGTGAGAAAGTAATAGTATAGTAAAACCCCCAAAGGGTTTGGTGTTCTCAGGCTTTTTATATTTTTCTTGTATTTTTATGTTCTCTGCTTAGTTTTTCAGCTATAACTCAAGAACCATTGATGATTTCTCATGCGAATTAGAGAATATATGTGAATATTTCCTTTTGTCTAGTCTACGGGAAAATAATTTTTCATTAAGATTTGTGGTGATTCTATAGAAAATATATTAGAATCGGACATATATTAAAGAGCACGTAAGGGTTGCTCTAATCTTAAAGGTTGTATCTAATCTGAAGTACTCTATAAAACAATTATCTTGAATTCATCAAAACATGATAAATTGTATACAAAAAAATTAATATAGGAAAATTTTGGATGTTTTCAAAAGAAAAAACTTGTAATAAGTTTAAATTTAGAGTTCTTAAGAGTTCTTATGCAAATCTGATTAATTTTGTTTCAATGGTGCGTGGTAGATTAATTTTTATTTTTATTCAAATCTATAAATATTTATTTCATTTTTTATTAACAACTTGCTACTTTTTTAAGAAAGTTTACTTGTTTTATTATGTATTTCGGGATAACGTTGAAAAAAGTGTGACAATACCGGCCTAAGCTAATACGACACGTGGAGTAAAACCATACATACACATTCTTGAAGTAAAGGTTACAAACACAACGACCAAGACAAGTATTACAGCTATGAGACAGAAATTACAAATTTAGAATAACAACAACTAGAAGATTCCAGCCCTCGAAATTCGAGTGCAAATTCTAGGAACTTTCATTTTGTCGTTTAATAAAGAACCTAAAGGTGTGCTAATCAATTAAAGGCAATTCACAAATCAGCACAAAAAACAAACTAATTTTTATTACAAACACATTAAGAAATTTAATAAACACACACATAGCACTGTAAAATTTTAACTTTAAATGCAATTTTCTCAAAATAAAGGAAAAAATTTAAAAATCTGTAAATCTGCAAAATGACTAAAAAGAGAAACCTTTCAAATAATATACGTTTGGTCAAAATCGGGGTAAAACGGTAGAACATAACATCGGTCACAACAAATCGCCTAGCCCATTAATATTATAGATAACCAGAACAAGATAGAAAAATCATATTTTTTAAAAGCTTTTTACATTTTCATTGAAATCTCGGAACCTATTTAACCGAGATTGATGATTTAAAATAGCCACCTGCTCAGGATATCAGCAAGATATTTACACTAAAAATAAACAACCCAGCTGACATATTGAGGGCGTGATCGTGATTTTGACAGACGGACATCAATATATCAACTCCGCTTGTTAAAGGATCAAGAATATACATATATTCTAAGAGGTCCAGATTTTGTTACTTATATTCACACTTAGCACACTGATGTTGGGATGTAATAAAATTTAGAGACAAAGTAAATTTTTGTATATTAGTGAAGTGCAAGCTCTAAACCCAAGGTCTAAAATGAACTGAAATTATTTACACCCATCATACCTACAGCCAATAGTGGTTGCCGCCGAATTTATTAAGAACAACTATTTTTGTCTTCACCATTCGAGTCATACAACTCCCGTAGGCTGTTACGTTGGCAACATCACGTGCATTAAACGGCATTGTCGAAATACTATCGACATTTTGTTTTCGTACTCCGTACTGCAGTGTGTTTCAGCATCACCTACGAAGCGCTCAGTTTATCTATGGAATTAATAGAAGGCGATTTCTTGTGACATATTCTACATATTAAATTACCAACCGATTTAGGCAAAAAACAAACGCATTTGAAAGGTATTTCTTTGCAGACGTTCACCATATTTAGAGATGTGCGTCATCTGGTACGATTTTTTTTGTAAAATTCATTTAAAGCTTAAAGCTTCGAAGAAAAAATATATACAACGCTGTGTTTGTGTTTATTAAATTTGAATTGTGTTTATTAATTTAAATTTGAATTGTGAAAATTATTTATGAATGAATAAATAAAATTTCCTAGAATTTGCACCCGAATTTCGAGAGTTGGGCTCCGCTTGTTGAACTGAGTTCAACAATTTTCTGACTGGAAACTTTGTTGCTTAGATGAAAATGTAGGTGCCATTGCGCAAATGATGGAAGACGTAATAGTGCTTGGAATGGAGTTCTTCCTAGCATCAAAGCTAATTTCGTCTCAATCAAAACGAAAATATTGGTTCAATAAGGCTAGCAGAACTGCAATAAGATATAGAGAGAAATATTGGTCTGAAAGTTAACATTCCATTATTGATCTAATACGCAAATATGTGAGAACTGAATGTACCAAAGTACTAAAACATGAAAAGTTTTTTACGAACAGCGCCGTTGTGCTAAGGTGTTTCTGCTCCCCGGGGCAGCAGGACTTTTTACAAACAAAATTTGCTTTATCTGGAAACCAATCAATCACTGACCGAGCTTCAAAGCGGTTCTTTCGGATCTCAATATAAATAAGTCTCCGCCGCCGGATGGAATACGAACTGTGTTCTTCGATGAAAGCTAGTCCTTTGGCCAACCGTTTCAGCTCTTCGTATCATGGGGATATCTTTCCGTATTGTTGGTGGATGGCCAATGTTCAGCCAAACCCTAGAAAGAATGAAGCTAATAATCCTGAAAATTACCGTTCAATGCCAATCTGCTGTACGCTCTCAACGCTAGTGGATAATTAAAATCTTGTTATCTATCTAGTGACTAACTCACTTCACATCACTGAGAATGCCAAGCGTGTTACAATGATGTGTAGAAGTGGGTAGTGGGCAGAACCTGATGATGTAAACCCAGTATCCTACACTGGATGTACTCGATGATGGTCCGCCCAATCTTGATCTATGGAGCTATCGCGTGGGCCAAAAGAAGAAATCTGAATTCAACTCAATTGGAGTTAACTAGATAATAAAGATTAGAATATATTGGGATATAGGATGCAATAAGGACGTGCCCAACAGCATCACTACATGTACTCTTGGAGCAAAGCCCACTACACGTAATGGTGCAGAAGAAAGCCCTGGCAACAGCAATCAGGATCAAGGGAGATAAACCTATAACCAGGCTTTATGAAGGGCAATGGAATCGAATAAGTCAAGTTAATGATTACTCCCTACTAGATTGTCCCATGGAAAGGGCGGAGAAGATATATGATTTCGAGAAAAACTTTGTTACAAAATTTACCAATAACAAAGAATGAAGCGGTTTAAGTAGAGCATATTCTGTGAAAGAAGATACAATCAAATGGTACACAGATGGGTCAAAAACTGGTACAGGGAGTCTTCGGGCATCAAATTATTCGAGTCAATGGGAATACACACAAGTATTTTCCAAGCAGAAATTTATGCCACCGATAGATGTGCACAAATTAACTTGAATAGGAAGTATAAGTCAGATAGTCAAGCTGCTATTCAAGCTCAATGCTCTTATGAAATAGACTCTAAGTTAGTATGAGTCTATCTAGAGAGACTAAATGAGTTAGGCAATCACAATAAAGTCAGCCATTTTGGGATTCGAGGTAATGAGCAAACTGATGAGCTTGACAGAAGGGGAGCTTCCACAAAATTAATAGGGCCAGAACCGTTTTGTGGAATAGGGAAAGGATTATGGGAAGACGTACTCAGAGTACATGATAATCGTTTTCGACGGAAACTTTTCTCGAGTCTATAACAGTAATAGATTTGAGTCATGTATTGGGTTATCAAAGAACGGACTAGGAATACTAACCGGAATTTTAACTGGTCGCTGTAGGCTCAGGGAACCTTTGGGCTAGTCACGAATTGTAGCAAACCCTATGTGCAGATTCTGTGATGAGGAAGCCGAATCACCAGAGCACATACTTGGGGACTGTGGAGCGTTAATTCATAAGAGATAAAAGCACCTAGGTTATTTCCAAACACTAGGTAGCGAAACAAAATTACTAGAACCAACCAACATCCTCGAATTGCTAAGGGCTTCAGGGTTGGATAATATTTTATAGGGACATTCTATTAGCAGAGGGCAGTAAAATAGAGCATTCGGTCACTAACATCTGCGACCATTTCTTATTGATCGACAGCATGGCTTCCGTAGAAATAGTTCAAAATGGGTTCTCTAGATATTTCCAAGGGTTGCGATCACATGCTTCTATCGATTTATATCGAGTTTTCCCAGAGATCGCATTATACGTGTTATTGATGGGATTTCATGCAATGAGTTTCAGTTTAATTCAGGGGTACTACAGGGTTCCGTTCTTTCTTGCTCTCTTTTTTATAGTTCTTAATGATACTCATCAAACTTTCAATCCCATCTATTAGTTAGGCTGATTTTTCATTCATTTTATTTCAAATGTAGGCCAAGACTTTCTAAGATTAGGGAAAAAAGCCAGACTATAGATGACGCACTAGATCAATATTCTTTATAAATTTCTGAGTCGTGTAAAGCGATGTTAAGCAAGCAAGACACATTGTTATTTATTGACCCATATGGGTGGCATAGTAGTCCGATACTCTTGACGACCTGGGAATGATAACTCTACCTGATGGCCGTTGGAATGAATGAGTTTTTAAAGTGTCGAAAGAGGCATTCAAGTGCGTTTATTTTTTAAAATGAAACTAACCAACAACAACCATATATGGTCATTAGGGTGACAGCGGTTTGTATGAACAAATTTAGTTTTTCGAATCTAAAGGAGCGCCGGGCGAAATTTGGTGACACTTGGTCTAAAAAGTATTTCCTGCAAGTTTGGGCCAAACCGGACATCGTTAACACGAGGCGCAACGAGGTCAAAAGTCAAGTCATACAGAATATTCGAAAATATATGAAAATTATATAATTAAAAGGCTTTAATTTATTTCGTGTATGGTGTAAGTTGCTAAATCTATTATTTTTTTTTAGAAAATGTAATTTAAAATATTTTTTGTAATTAACCCAAAATATACCAGGGGATCAAATTGACCCACTCAAAATTTTTGACTTTATTGTCATTTTAGACATTTAATTCTTACTAACATATTCTTCATGTACATAATCTGGAAATGAAGAATATAAAAAAAATCCAAAAAATTAAGTTAACACTATTGCTTCCACTAGATCATTATGACCCACAAAATTTATTATTTGAAAGAACTTTAATATTAATTTATAGGCTGGTTTTTACTTTTATTTATAATAAATTACATATTAAATCACAGTATAAAAAAATTAGAGAATTCATTAGTTTATGACAAGTTTTAAAAACAATTTAAAATTTTTAATAAATTTTAGAAAATTATTTTATAGTTCAAAATCTCTAGTTAAAGACTGTTTGGAATATTGTTTTCTGTAGCTTTGTACCACCTGAAATATTAAAAATAAAACTAAATATTAATACAATTAATAACAAAGCAAAATAAATTCAAAAATTACTTTTAGTAAGTGTTGCTTTTGCTTCTCATCCTTCGTGATTTTACAATGGTATTCCTGGATAAGTTTAATCCCTCTTTCAGCACAATCGTTGACAACACTTAAACTTTTAATAATTTCTTTTCCTCTTTTAAATTCTTCATTAAATTCCCATATACGCGGGTCTTCTTTAAAGAAACCAGTGGATATTTTAAATCGCTTAAAGACGTTTTTTGTGTTAAATGAGAATAGATCTTCTAAAATTACAAAAAATTCTATCGCATGGCATTGCCGAGAGTGAGACAATAGATGGCGCTCATCCAAATTTATTTCTATCTATTGAATTTTTCTTTTATTTCATTCAAATTTCTATTTTATTGTATTTGTTTTGTATTTGTAAAATTTGATTTGTATTTTTGATTGTATTATTGATTGTACTGTGTAATTTATACCATTTTTTTAAGAGTGTAATAATTGACCATTGTTCTCTATTAAGTTTGGTGGCACATTTTTATAATTGTTGAAAACAATGTTAAAAATTAGTATATAAACTGTTAAATGTGATAGAAAAGTATTTAAAAACTTTTTACTAACACCTATTTTGAGTGTAAATCTAAAAATATTGTATTATATTTAAAGAGAATATTACCTCTGGCTTGCAGCTTCAAATTTATCAGCAAGTTTTATCGAAATCCTTCAACAAATATATATTATTTCGATATTTTGTTTCAAATAAATATGAATCTCCTTAAATTTGACTTTTGACCTTAAAGAGGGACATTTTATAGTCTTTCGATATAACCTTAACTTCCAAGATTGAGAATTTATATCAAGTAGTATAATATTTTGATAAAACATATTTGAGATATGAAAACACCAAAAAGATGTAGCCTAAAAGTTGAGAAAATATGAAAAATCAAATTTTTCTTCAAATCCGCTGAAATAAAAACGCTGCCCTCGCCAAATTTTAGAACAGGATACCTACAATATTTGGCATTTTTAATCACATATATTTTGCTAATAAGACCTTGAAGTCCAATCGTTGATTTCGGTAAATTTCTTGAACAAAATTTTTTAAAAAAGTAAAATTGGAGATTTTAAAATAGTGCTAAAAAAATACGTACCGTTTTGGCATCTATTTAGAACGGCATAACAATAGACGAGATACAAAATACTTTACATAAGATTATTTTGGGATCAGAAAAATGCAAAAATATTGTTATTGTAAATTATTTCAATGTCTTTAAAAATGTGAGGTCGATTATCTTAATCAAGTGGTCTGCGGCGCATATATTGCCTGGGGAACTTGATATGACTTGGCTCTTTTTCAACCGATAATAGACTTTGTTGTTTTGTTAGAAAGATAATTTTCTCTAGATTATGGTTTGTTAATTAGTTTAATTGAAACGCTATTATTAATATAAAATTTTTTGTGAAAAATGATTTTTTTGATAATTTTCCCATATAAATGCATTTTTGAACTTTGAACTCAATGCGCGCCCAGAAAGCATTGTCCGATTTAGCTCAAAATTTTGCGCAGTTAAGTTTTAGATCCAATGTCATAATAATCCGACCGACGCGTCTTGAAATTCCAAAAAAAAAATGGCTGTCACCCTAATGGTCATGAGTATCAAATTGTACTTTTCAATTACTGTAGGATGTAGAAAAGAAGGTGTTTAGTTACCGTAGGGTATCCCACTCTTTTGACTCAGTAACTGTAGTGTATCCAACTCTTTTGACTATTTGGAGTATCGTCGGAAAATGAGTTGAGTAATATCTATTAATATTCTGACAAGATAAGTGAATTCATCCTAGTGCACGGGTTTCAATGCTCACTACTCGCTTATCAATTGAACAAGACTAAGTAAATATAATTAAGTAAATATAATCACTCTTACTTGCAGAGTTCTTAAAGTCGCTGTTTAAACAAACATTAATATTAAGGGCTTGTAATACTTAATTGTAATTTTAATTTTAAATTCAATCGGCTTTTCATTTACAACTTCTAAATTATTTCAGAGACTAACAAAATTAAAAAAGACCATGTCTCTATGATCGTTCAAGCCTTACTATAGTTTCCTTTTTTGCTCCAACATATTTATTTTTTTCTTATTAACTTAATACGTGGCTACTAACTTCTTTACAACGTGTAGTTATGAATGTTGTGTTTGGAATAAATTAACTTAAAACCTGTAACCCTGTGCACTTATGTAGTACTAACTGGGCAATTTATAATGGCCGAGACATGTATTCAGTAGTTGATTGTTTGAAATATCGATGTCATTCACCTAATAAAGAACGTACACGCAATTATCCGGTCGCAAACTTAGATCTGAAACTACTTTTTGTTTGAATCGATCGTACTTATGTCAAATAGTATTTTCATTTCTTCCATCCAATATGTTTACCCTAGTAAAAAGTATAATAGAAAACGATAGCATAAATCAGTGAATATATGTTTAAGCATGCTGATAAAAGTTTTAATTTCCTCTAATAAATTAAACAAGGACTGAATTATAAAGATGCAAATCCAGTCCCCAGTTTAGAAATATTGTTAAATAAACAAGAATATTTAAACATAACTAGAGAATGCGTCCCAGAATTTCCCGTCCGACCGGGCAAACTCACGTTTTTCTAATATAGTTTTTCAGGCATTTTTGATCCGGAAAGTCCTGAGATTCAAAAAATTATTATATTGAAAAAGTTATGATCGAAATATGCAAAGAACAGATTACAAACATTGCACCTCCTCTTCTTACCTAGCCATTCCCAAAAGTGTTAAATCTAAAACGCATCCATGACAGATATGAGTATAGTTTTTTGAGTGATGGCAACCGATATGATCTTTTCATGTCCATTAGCAAAAAATTCATAACGATAAGCAATCAACATTGGTTCATACTTAGTTTCTATGAAAATTTATGACTTCATTTTAACTGGATCTAAGTTACTTTTTCGAAACTCATAGAATAGGGTTCTGTATAGTCGGACTAGACCGGCTTTAACTATCCTATTCCTTTTTAATTTTTTTTTTGTGGAATATAGTATTATTTAGGGTATCATATGATCGCGCTAGACATTTATTGTTCTTAAAAAACTTATTTTTACAATCGAAAACCTTTTCGGGCACATGCTTTATGAAAATAATCAACTATGTAGTTAATAAATTCAAACAGGTGAATTATGTTTGATTTGAGTAATTTCACTTTATTTACTCGAGCCATAAAATTCCCTTTCTTATGATTCATTTCTACAATAGTTTCAAATAAAAATAAAAATAAAAATAAATTACATATTTTTCTCATATTCCATTACATATAATTCATTTATTAATTATTATTGACATTTTGATTGCAATTTGTGCAGTTATGTATTTATTTATTTTAAACATGTGCAACAATTAACAAATGACATATGAGAAGGTTATTTCTATGCTTTGTCTCTTGTAACAAACGAACTTATGATATTTCTAAAATTAACTAATACTTTTGTAAAAGGTGTGGCTGTAATAATACCACTCAAACATTATAAACGTTTCATATAATAATTTAAAGATGTGCATTTGTAAACAATTGCTGTCTTGTACACACCTCAATATTCTGCTGGTAGTAATCAATAAAATGGAAGGCGGCCTAATATTTACCTAAAACTAAATTTACTAAAATATACAGCCCTGAAAAAATTCGTTACAAATGCAAATTGTTATTTCATCACTATAAATTTTTTTATATGTTTTTGTTTTTTAGTTTAAAAAATAAATCTTCAAGGTGGAATTAGTCAATCATGCAGTGACAAGAAGTTATTTTTTGTATTTAAGTTAAATTGCGTTGCCCCCAGAAATCAGTGAAATCCAATATTTATCTAATGTAGTACAAAAAAAAGTTAATTGAGAATAATGTTTTCAGTTAAGGTATCTATTGATGTCTGATAGATTTTCGAATATACGACCATTGTCTTTCTATAATCCAGCTAATGCTAGACAAAATTTCATTGGTTAAGTAAAAAAGGTAAAAAAAATATTTTTTTGGTTGATCAAAGAATATAATAAATGGTCGCTACATAGTCACACTTCAAATGTATATAGCTCCATTGCTTGTAAGAATTGCGAAGGCCGATGGTATTTTCCGTCTAGACTACTATTCAATACCCTATATCATGCGTTTCGAGATCCTACTTTGCTGAGGCAATATCTCGATAGAGAAAATAAGCGTAAAACCAATTTTAGTTGTATTGTTATTAATTTCTGGCATGCAAATATTAAAGAAGTCAAATGTGATGTAATTTTTATATGGACACAGAAAGCGGGTTTGTTGTTGCAACCGAATTTGTTGCCAATCGAATTTTGATAGTCCCGTGAAATATCACATTATTTTGTTATCCTCTATTTATAAGTATATAAATTCGATTGTATGAATTGTGATATTTTTCGGGTTTTTTACTAATACATATGAAATAGAAAAATCAAAAAATATTATTATATATTTTATTATTAACAATAAAATAATTTTACATTAAATTAAACAAAACAACATATTATATGATAAACAAAAGAGGTATCCATTATATGATCCCATATACATACTACAATGTTGTAATTTCATCATATCCGCACATATTGTTAGATAACATTTCTAAAAAATTAATTTAAAAAGTGTGTCCAGGCCAAGTACAATTCGGAGTATAAACATCAGCACATTACTTACCCAATCGCATCATCATCTCCTTTCCAATTTCGACTTAGCATCTTGATATAGTTTCGACTTGACAGAAAACAGTTTCTTGTTTGAAATGCACGTAGAACTTGCAGAGTGATATGATATTTAATATTCTTCTAGAATATTAAAGGTTCACACATACAGCAACGACTTCCTTCCATTACAATGCGTGGAGTACTAACCGAAAAAAAAGCAGTGGTAAGCATATTAAATACATCAAAAATCTGGTCTAGCCGTTGAGTCCATCTTGCCTCGTCTAACACAAAGAATTTTATATTATTCGTGCGTAGACATTGCAGTAAATAAATATCTGCACACATCTTGGTGTGCTGATCACAACGGGATAGCCAACTTCCAGGTTGGGTACGTCCTCACAGACATTTGTTCCACTATATGCTCGTATTGATTTACTGCAATATTGTAATTGAAAATTAAGCACTTTTACATTAACTCGAATATATTCTGAATATCTCCACGTACATACTTTCGACGCATTCATAGTGAGCTGTTGTATGACAGATTTGTTTCTTATGCTTTGACCAAACACACCAAGAAAAAACTCATGCGATTGGAACAATTACATCTTCGGTTTCCATTTTTTTAATAGTATTTTGGCACTTTTTCACATAAAATAAATTATCACATTACACATATTGAAAAATTTTCTGTATTATATTTCATTATACCCTATACCACTATGTGGTTTGGGTATAATGACTTTGTGCTGCTGTTTGTAACAACCAAAAATATTTGACCTAGACCCATCTTTAATTATACCGATCGAATAAGAATCACTTTCTGAGTTGATTTAACAATGTCCGTCCGTCCGTCTGTCCGTCCGTCTGTGTGTCCATGTAAACTTTTAATCAAACTTCAGGTCGCAAATATGAACATATTTTGATGAAATTTGGTATATAAGCTTCCATCGGCCATGGGATGATCGCTATTGAAATTGGTGAGAATCGGTCCATGTTCAGACCTAGCCCCCATACAAATTACCCATATGAAATCGACATAAATTGCCATAAGATCCAAATTGTCATATAGATCTTACTCAAATTGGGTTTGTATGCGTTCATTACATACATAATGAGTGGTCTAAAAATGATACCTTTGACCCCATATAGAGCTGCTTCCCGATCTTCACTTAAATCTATTAAAAAACAAAAATATTGCACTGATTCTTCTCAAATTTTGTTTGTATATATTTTTGCAATATGCAAGAGACTTTATCAAACATGATCAGAATCGGTCCATTTGTGGACTTAGTCCCTATATAGATATAGCATCCGATATGAACTTTTTCATATCTGCAGCCAAAAAAAAATTAATAAAAATCCCACTCAATTTTGGTTTTTGCTTATTTTCTATGTCCATTTAGTTGGGCCTAAAAGATAGGGTTTCGAAACGCATTGTATAGGGTATCTTACTTGTTTTATTTTTAAAAATGACAATTATATCAACAAATTCGGTCTTGCTACACATATTTTTATATTATTTGGTGTCTACAACAGAAATTGATTCACACAATTTCTTTTCGTTTAGAAATACCAAAAGAGTTTAAAAGTTTGTGTTTCTTTTATTTTAACCGAAAAATTATTTTAAATAAAAATTTTATGTGTAGGACTCTAACCAATTATTTGTTACAATATCTGTTTAACAATTTTCGGTTTGAAATATGTTGTTATACTAGAATTAGTAATTACAGACGCCAATACTTAAGATTGAGCCATGTTATTCTTGTTTTAGTTAGGTTGTCTCAACTGAATTTGTTTGGTAATTTGTAAAAAGACTTTCTATTGTTGTTTCATTCTGGATTAATTGTGTTTATACGATAGCAGTGTGGAACAAATTCAGGCTAGCAAAAGTTAGGTCGATCCTGAGATTGAGGGGTGAAAATAGAGGCTAAATTAGAAGACCCGTATCGCGGCATTTGTTTATGTTAGTTCGAATTTTTTTTTAATCGACCTTCGAACTTTAGTTTTTTTTGGCTATATATCGTCGACAAATTGATATTTTTTCAATCTGTAAAAGCCAAATTATTGCCAGAGACCTGTGCAACAATTAAAATTTTTTAAAAAATTGATTAGAAAATTTTTGTGGTGCTTACGAAGCAAAATGTTGGAAAAATTATTTTTTTTTTCATGCTTTTTGAAAATATTTTCCACAAAACTAAGTCTTTTTTCCTTTCTGTTTGATCTATAATATGCTTCTCAGTTTCTTCAATAAATTCCATTTGAAAAGAAAATGGTCTTAGTCGTTAATTTGCGTTAAAAGTCCCAAAACCACTAAATAAGTAGCGATTTAGGTAGAAGTAATTAAAAAGGGAAGTTCCAAGAATTAGGAATTAGTAAAACAACTTTTTTGTTTTCAACCACCGCACAGGTAGCGATTTTTTTTTTACTTCGTACAAGCCGACTAATTTCAAAAATGAAGATTCAGTTAAGACTCGAAACTCAGCCGAAGCTGATGTCTTTTAATTTTCGCTCGGTCGTGATAAAATTCGCTATTAATTTTTTTGCAAATTATTTCATTTTGTGAGTGATTTAAGTTAAGTGCATCGGTTTCATAAAAATAACAAAAAAAACATTGTATAATATATATTGTATTAAAAACGTCGGAACCAAAATATAAAATGGACCATTTTTGTAATGTTTGTGGACGTTTCATAGCAAGCGATGAAAAATGTGGCAATGCGAGTGATTTTTTTTTGGAAGCCTATAAACAATGTTTCTCGCAAGAGTTTATCACTGACGTAAACTATGCCCCTAAAAAAGTTTGCTTTAATTGCTATTCAACTCTTATGCAATGGAAAAGTGAAAAGAAGAAGGCTATGCCTTTTGGTATACCAATGATGTGGTTAGACAACAGCCCGCATCAAGAAGAAAATTGCTATGGATGTATCAACTACCATAAAACTTTGAATAGAAGGAAAGCAAAGAATAAAACTTATGTAGCAGTGCCAAGTGTCCATTACCGCAATTACGATTACCGCACTCAGAATTCGTTCCAGTACCAACATACCGAAGTATTGATCTTCAAACAGATATCAGTACTACAACCGCCGCTGCTACATACATGGATTTCATCTCAGAATACGACCCAGAGGAAAGAAATACGGTACAGAGGAAAGAAATCTCCAGATGCAGTACTCGCTGAAATTTGTTGGTGGTGTAAAAACACCTTTGAAGAAGAGGAAGACGAGGAAAAAGAGGAAGAAGGGGAAGACAAAGATGAAATTCCAGAATATCTGTTGGACGAAATTATCGACCTTTCTGATGATGATGACGATGACCAAGATATTAGAGAGAGCAGTGATGTTAATCCACAGCCGCCTGCTAAACGGCAACTGGCCAAATCATTAACTTAATTTATTTAACTTTTTTACTTAAAAATTTTTATAACTAAATTTCAAAAATATATGTATTTTTTTTTTCCATATTTTTATAATTTCTTTTTCAATGTTTCTTCAAAACCAACACTGAACAAAATTGGTACATAAAAAATGAGAAGTAAATTAATATTAAGCTGGAAAACGCAAGTTTTGTATTATGATTGTTTATTGAAGAAACTGAGAAGCATACTATAGATCAAACAGAAAGCAAAAAGACTTAGTTTTTTGGAAAATATTTTCAAAAAGCATGAAAAAAAAATAATTTTTCCAACATTTTTCTTCATAAGCACCACAAAAATTTTCTAAATCAATTTTTTTTAAAATTTTGGTTGTTGCACAGGTCCCTAGCAATAATTTGGCTTTTACAGATTGAAAAAATATCAATTAGTCGACGAGTTATAGCCAAAAAACCATATAAACAATATGGTGAAAATCGCCTAACATAAACAAATGCCGCGATACGGGTCTTCCAATTTAGCATTTATTTTCACCCCTCACTCTCAGAATCGACCCAACTTTTGCTAACCTGAATTTGTTCCATAGTGTAGTTATAGAAGAATATCTACTATATTTTGGTACATTAAAGAATCACAATAAAAACAAGTAAGAAAATTATAGTCGGTCTAGACCGACTATACGATACCCTATACCATGCGTTTAGAAACTAACTGGACATTGAAAATAAGCAAAAACCAAATTTGAGTGGGACTTTTATTAATTTTTTTGGCTGCAGATATGAAAAAGTTCATATCGGATGCTATATCTATAAAGGGACTAGGTCCAAAAATTGACCGATCCTGATCATGTTTGGTGAAGTCTCTTGTATTTTGCAAAAATATGTACAAACAGAATTTGAGAAGAATCATTAATAGCAGATAAATCTGGGGGCTAATCGCCGCATTCGATATAGAGTAAAATCAATAGAAATTTAGTATTTTGGTTTATTTATTAAAGACAACGGCCAAATGAACGTCAGACCTCGTTACTTTTTTACTCTTAACTAGGGAGAATAATTCGTTAACTGTGACACAGGAAACTTATACTTAGTATTTAATTTTGGCAAATAAAAAAATTATTTCCGCGAAAAATATCGAGAACGAATGCGATGATTAGATCCCAGATTTATTATGGCAACTTACATATATTGTTCACAGCCGTTTATTCAGCTATGCATTATTTTGTAACCCTACGTTCCAATGGGTATGGGAACACACATATAAACATATATACATATGTACATATATGCAGTGGGTGACAATATAATGGAACGTTTTAACAACATATATTTTCTAGGACTTGAACGGTCAATATAAAAAAAATTGGATTATAAAATTAAAAACTCTTTTATTAATTTAAAAATTTGTAAAATTTTATTATTTAAGAAAAAAAAAAAACTAATAACATAAAATGTATTAATTTCTATGCAGTTAAAAAAACATTGGAAACTTTTACTATATAATAATTAGGAACTTTCCCTCTATTCTTGGTTACAATATTTTATTGGATATCCATTATTTTTAAACTCTTTCTTTTAACTCATACGCTCTGTCTGTCTGTCTTTCTTTTTGTCTGCCATGGGTGAACCCCATTGCCCCTTATCCAATTGATCTGAGACTTGGCCCATAGTCTTACCGTGACTACGCGTGGTCACGCACAGTCACGGAGTGATCAATCGATCTCAAACTTGGTCCATACACTTGCTGTCAAAAAACGATTAACTTTGATCTAGTCACGCACAGTCACGGAGTGATCTAAATGTAATTTCTCCTCATCCGATCGATCTCAAACTATTTCCATACACTTGCTGTGAAAAAATATTAACTCTGACATAGTCACGCGCAGCCACGCATAGTCACGCACAGTCACGGAGTGATCTAAATCTCATTTACCGTCATCCGACCGATCTGAAACTTGGTAGACATACTTGCTGTAAAGAAAGATCAACTTCGACATAGTCACGCGTAGTCACGCATAGTCACGCATAGTCATGCACAGTCATGCACAGTCACGGAGTGATTTAAAACCCATTTTCCCTTATCCGATAGATCTAAAACTTGGTCGATAGACTTGCTGTGAAAAAAGATTAACTTTGACATATCCACGCACAGTCACGGAGAGATTAAAACCCCACATCCTCTTATCCGATGGATCTGAAACTTTGTCCATAGACTTGTTGTGGCCAAGGATTAGTTTTAAGATAGTCACACGCAGTCACGCAGAGTCATGGAGATATTCAAAACTCATATGCATAAGGAAAGAAAGAGTTTTAATAAAAACTTTGTTTTTGTGGGTTAGATTATTTCAAAATATAAGTGACTTTACCAAATATGGTCAGGATCGGTCCATTTTTCGACCTAGTCCCCATATAATTATAGCACCCGATACGAACTTTTTCATATCTGCAGCCAAAAAAATTAATAACAATGCCACCCAAATTTGGTTTATGCCTATTTTCTATATCCAATTAGTTGGACCGAAGAGATAGGGTCTCTAACCCATGTTATAGGGCATCGTATAGTCTTTCTAGACCGACTATAATTTTCTTACTTGTTCAATCTTAATTTTCTCATAGATTTTCAATGGCATTGAAATTTGGTGATTGAACTGGCCATTCCAAAACACTAAGCGTAGTAGATTATAGTCATTCGGTTTTGACCTAGAACGTGTGTTTTGTAACGTCCAGACCATGGGCATATTTTCTGCCGCGTATGGATATATGACGTCACTTAGAATTTGCCTGTATCCGATTCCAGTTAGAGTATATCCGACTACAATAATTGGACCCTTCCTTGGCTTGAAAAGTAACCCCAAATCATAATATTGCCGATGCCACACTTGACAGTTTTATTTGTATAGTTTGGCCTTAGCGTTTTCCGTTTGTAGTAGTTGAAATATATCAAATCTATAATATTAACTAGGCTAGGCGATTTCTTGTTACCGATGTTTTGTTCTGCCGTTTTATCCCGATTTTGACCAAACGTATATTATTCGAAAGGTATTTCTTTTTAGCTGTTCACCAGATTTACACATTTTTTAAATTTTTTCCTTAATTTTGAGTAAATTGCATTTAAAGTTGCTACTAACACATACATAAAATTATACATATGCTATGCGTGTGTTTATTAAATTTGTTGATTTGGTTGTTAATGAGTTTGTTATCTTCATTCACAATAATAATAAACCAAAAAAGTGTTGGTTTGTGAATTGGCTAAGTTGAGAAATAAATTTGCCTAGAAATTGCTTATGATACAAACTTCCCACTTTCGCTCTGATATATTTCTGGTAGTTACACCAGTAGTTATCTTTGGATGAAAAGGATATTATCTTTGGATATTAACTTTCCAAACTTCTTGCAAAGATTTTTAGCTTTTAGGTTATGGTATGAATTTTTAGCTAGCTGTAAACAAAATTATTAACATGTTATTGTGGCGCCTCAACACTCATTAACTGAAATTAGTTTTCTCTCGAAGAACAATTGCTAATACGATTTTTTAAGAGCAATTGAAATAGAAACAATCAAAACAACACAAAATCGACATTCTCAAACTGAAGCGAACTTAATAGTAACACGTAAATTAGGGTGATATTTTTTTTAAATTTCTATTTTGTTTGGAATTTTGACCTATAAATTCTACTGTAATTAAACAAACGTAAAGTTAAATAATCTTTTCGACTGAATATGAATATGTCTTAGACAACAATGTTTTAGTCGAGAAAAAGACAGAATATGGAAAAGTGGTATGTATTGAAAAACTCTAATATCATTAGAAACATTGAGAATCATGATAGACGTTATAGGAGTACATACAGTGGGTGAAAGTACATTGGGAACTTTTACAAAATTATAAGTTTGCCAATTTTTGTTTTTTAATTTCGCGCTAAGTCCTAATATTACGTATTTTTTTTTGCGACTTCAATCTTCGGTATGTTTTCTATCGAATTACAATTAAAATAATAGATAATTAAAAAAATTATCTGCTTAGTGATGACCAAAATAAGAAAACCTCCCTATCAGAGTTCATTAAAACAATAAAAATAGAAGATGCTATGAAAGAAAATGTATAAAATCTTAAACGTTATTTAACTGTTTTTTAAATACAATTGTATTTTTCAATGTTTTAATTATTATAAAATAATGGCAAGAATACAGTTTTGTGCAGCATTACAAACCAGAATAATAGATTATTTTACTACTGACCTTAAACAGTAGAAAATTTGTGAGAAATATTTTATGAATAAATCCATGATTTCAAAAAATATTAAGAAATATCGTGAAGGGGTACTGTTACGACTCAATATTCAAGTGGCAGGCCCCGTTATGCGAGTCAAAGACAGAATAATTCAATGACAAGAGAGTTTTAAAAAATGTCCGAAAACGCCACCTAAAGAGGTGTCATTAAGAATTTGAAACTAAAACGAGCAATTGAGGCTGATCTTGGTTGTTAACGTCCTGTGAAATAACCACTGATATCAGAAAAAAATCATCTGGCTCGCATACATTTTGCTACAGAATACATGAACTGCTCAAGACAGAATATAAATATTGTTCCCTTTTCAGATAAGTCCAACTTTAGTTTAAGTGGCCATGATGGAATACTCTTAGTACGACGACCAAAGGAAAAAAGACTAGACGCAAAATAGACAAATAAAACTGTTCGGCCAACTGCAGAGGAAAATATGCCCCAGGTCTGGAAGTTCAAATAAATGATAATGACCCTAAACACACTTCCAAAGTTCTAACCGAATGGCTAAAATCTAACGCAGTTAGTATTTCGGGATGGTCAGCGTAATCACCAGTTCTCAATTCCATAGAAAATCAATGAGAAATTTTATATCGAAAAATACGGACACTAAATAACACAAACAAGACATAGAGGCAGTTAATTCAAAGTGGCAAAAAATTTCAATGGATATCATCAACAATTTAATTCACTTCATGCCTCGGCGTTGTGAAGTAGTACTAAAAAATAATTGATACCCAACAAAATATTAAAATCAAAAATAAAGGGAAAGTTTTCAATTATACTATAGCAAAGGTTTCCAATGTTTTGTCAACAGCATAAAAATTAATATATTTAAGTTTTGTTATTTTTTTCTGACTTTGAGTTATTTCATGTTAATTTTTCTTTATCTTTTTGTATTTTTGTCCCCTTTGCGTAAAAGTTTGTGCTGAGTCTACCAGAATCGAAAAAAGATTCGATTCAAATTAAAAATAATAAATAAAAAATTCATATCCATTATTTAGTCTTTAATATAGCAAAGAATAAGTATTTCTGATGATATTAAAAGTATATTGCAAAGTCAGTATTAACCTCCATTATTAACCTTCATATTTGCATCATGTTCACATAATTACACTACTTCTCATGCTCTTCTTAAACATAAACTTCAAAATTAGATACCACCCTAATATAGATATTAATTACCGTATGAAATATAGTGTAACAAGTGCAATCAACATATGTTAATCGTCATCATTGTACCAACAAACTGACACACGTTTCTGCAAGTGGCTGTGTGAGTTTATAATACTAACATATGAATAATTGTTAACATGCTGTAGTTATTTCTAAAGATAGAAATATGTATGCTTGTATAGATTAAAAAAAAAGTCCAATATATAGATCATTCCTCTTGACTTGATTACAAATAATTACTGAAAAATACTAACAACAAAAATTACTACTACAAGTCTATATGGTCTTAGATACCTACTATACTTAACTATTAAACTATTGCTGAAATACACTATCTGATGGTTGTTTCATGTATTTTGCTTGTTGTTATTTTTGTTTGTACCAGATATTAACTAGCCGCAAGAAAAATTACACACCAATAGATAGTTTGCAGTTTCAAACACATAGAATGTGTCCGAGATATTCCGCCTTTGGTACTAAACAGACAAAACAACAGGTACTGGTACGAGTAATTTAAAGTTAGAAATTTTATTTGGTGTCTATGAATCAATCAACATCTGTGGTCAGGGTGCAGCAAATTTGTAGTGATGTTTGTATCTAAAAAAAATAGTTATCTTGTACTGATCGACTCAGAATACCTTTCTGAATCGATTTAGCTATAGTCTTTCATCCTACCGTCTGGCTATGTGTCATACTAACTTGATATAAGGTATTCAGATTGTAATTCCTATATATCCCTTTATATTTACTTGTATATATTTATTTATGTATGTAGCTTATAGAAGGCTAAACCATTGAACCTATCTTCCTGAAATTTTTATATAGTCCTACTGTGTATTTGGACGGAAATATAGGCTATAATTTTTTTGTTGATATTTTTACTGGGCGTGACACCCCCCATATAGAGTGAACGTTTAATATGACAGGGAGAGCTTTGAAAATCTTTTAGAAGTCATCTATTATATATGTTGATAGGCATGCCGAAAATGGGAGGGATCGGATCAGTGGGCGTGGCACCTGTCATATAAAGTAATTATTAAATATCATATATCTCGAGTACTAAGACAGATACAGCTTTGCAAGTTTGTCTGAGGTCATCTATTATTAAGTGAGTAGTAATACATAAAATGGACGTGGTATGTCCCATAAAAAGTGAATATTAAACGTCATATACCTGGAGTACTGTACTGGTTAGAGCCTTGGAACTTTGCGTGAGCCAATAAATTATTGATCTAAGTAGTTGCACAAAAAAGGGCGTAATCGGAATAGTGGGCGTGGAACCGCCCACACAAAGTAAATATATATCTAATATCAGAAGACGGGAGTACTATAAAAGTGAAAGCCTTGACACATTGTACGAGTCTTTCAAATATTAATGTGAGTAGTCAGATAAAAAATGCGCGGAATAGCATTAGTGGGAATGACACCGCTTATTCAAAGCAATATAAAGTTCTATAAAAGCGACAGTCTTGAAACTTTTGACGAGTCATAAATTACCGATTTGAGTAGTCATGGCCAGAATCGTCAAATACAAAAATCGCCAAAAACAAAAATCTTCAAAATCAGAAATTGGGTTGGACGGCTTCTTTAATGCCCACTTTTTGTAAAATTATGCTGGCACAATGATAGTGGCACCTCTGGTAGAAACTATAGGCCATACTAGACACTGGTTGGATGATCCTAGCCTCCTTTTGAAAACTTTTAGTTCTACCATCGATATGACAGCAAAACTTCCACAAATCCGTCAATATAAGTTTTTATATATCAAACCTAGTTTGACTAGATACAACAGTATTTAGACTCCAATAAAACTTTCAATTTTGTGCACAATATCTAGAATCAATCATTACCGATAACATACACATATAATTCCGCTATACTCTTCAGTTTTTGTGTCACTGTCGCGCTTCCTGCTTCCTCAAATTTCATAGCAACAGTTACTTTAAAGGCATTGCAGTATACAGGGTACGCTATCTTTTATGTCGGTATGGTAACATTTAATAACTTTGACATATGTCAACCGATTGGCTTAAGAACATATGTTAATTCAGTACCATTTTTACCATATATCGCTTAACACCAAAACAACGCGCCGAAGTAGTGACGCATTTTGTGGAAGAAACGCCGTTTAACAACACCATTCGTCGTTTAGTGTCTAATTTTGTTTAGTATGGAATAGTGGGCGATCGTCCACATGGCTTTCATCAACGCACAAGAGGTTCCAATGAACTGGTGGAAGCGGTAAGAGGGAGTTTTGCCCAAATGTGGAACCACTTTGCGGCACAGTTTTAAGGATGATTTTCATACCGGCCACGTCACTTGCAATACAACTACACAATCGTTTGAACGATTGACACTGAATCGTACTTTTTGAAGCAAATTTTGATGACCGACGAAAATCATTTTACACTTTTTGGTGGCGGTAACAAGCTAAATTTCGGTATTTAGGGAATGGAGAATATACACTAGATTCAAAAATACCACGCCGTTTTCGCCAAAACAATCATTGCGACATTTTTCTTCAGAGAGGGCGAAGGAGTCGACGGAAAACGATAAAGATCGATTTTGACTCCTTATGTCTGCCCGAAAATGGGTGAAAAACGTTTGAATGGTTACTGATTTCAATAAGATCATGCCACACTGCATAACAAACAATGCAGTTTCTGCAAGAAAAATTCGCCGAACGTGTGATATCGCCCTGAATATATGCACATATTTCTTCATCGCAAATAAAGAGTATACTTAAACGAACGAAATTGAAAAAGAAAAGTGCATTAACTCCTTCTAAAACGAATTTTACAGTTTTCCCTGAATTATGGCGGAATGATATTGCTTATGGATGCTCCTCAAGATTGTAAAGGTAACAAGACGTTTTACAGATTTGCAAATAATTGATGAAAGAGAATGTGGAACATATCGTGAAGCCTGTAAAATGCTGGGTTTCATACAAATTGACACACTGTGGAACGTGATAATGCAGGTGGCCATGCTAAGTTTAAATTTATCCAGTATATGTGCAATACCGAAACGTCGTAACTCTAACAGCGTTAGAAGAATGACTTGCATGAAGACATTCTTCGTATAAGGCAGATAATTATGATTAATTATTGACGACATCATGCTCAAAGTATTATTGAGAACAAGTTTTTTTTTTTTTTTTTTTTTTGTATATTTTATTTATTTCATTATATCATATATAAATAACAATTTGTGTAGCCTCAGCGCCTTAAAGGCATTATTGAGGCGAGTTGGCAAAAATGACAATAGCGTTTAAAATTTTTACAAAAATTAATTGTTACAAAAAAATAAAAAAATTAAAGTATAAAGTGGAATATCAAATAAAATTTTAACTATTTACATAAGTAATTCATCTAAATGTTGTAAGAGATAGTTTTTTATTGAATTTTTAAAAATGGAAATTCTAGTTATACTTTTTATAACTAGTGCCAAATTATTATATTCACGACTACACATATGCTCAATTCGCTGTTTGGTTATTTCTAACCTATGTACATCTAGCAACTGCTAAATTGCTGTTATTCCTCGTGTGAAATATCTGTTGGTTTCGGAGAAAATGTATTGTGTGATGCCCAATATTATGCATGCATTTGAAAACATATGTTAAAAGCTGCATTTTATAAAGTCCATAAATCGGCAAAACTTTCTTAGATACATCACTATACAATAAAATTGTTGGACGTGTTATAAGAAGGTTTGATACTACCTTCAATGCTTTATTCTGCATCCGTTGAAGAGATTTCAATTCAGTTGTGTTCTTATATCTGGACGGAAATATAGGCTATAATTTTTTTGTTGATATTTTTAGTGGGCGTGACACCCCACATATGGAGTGAACGTTTAATATGACAGGGAGAGCTTTGAAAATCTTTTAGAGGTCACCTATTAAAAAAGGGCGTAATCGGAATAGTGGGCGTGGAACCGCCCACACAAAGTAAATATATATCTAATATCAAAGACGGGAGTACTATAAAAGGGAAAGCCTTCACACATTGTACAAGTCCTTCAAATATGTCAGATAAAAAATGGGCGGGATAGGATTAGTCTGCATGGCACCGCCTATACAAAAATATGAAGTAATATCAAAGCGATAATCTTGAAACTTTTAACAAGTAATAAATTACCCATGTAAATAGTCGTGTAAAATATGGCCAGAATCGTCAAATTCAAAAATCGCCAAAATCAAAAATCGCCAAAATTTTAAATCTCAAAAAACAAAAATCGCCAAAAACAAAAGTCTTTAAAATCAGAAATTTAAATTGTAAAATTATGCTGGCACAATTAAAAAGGCACCTCTGGCAGAAACTATATGCCATACTGGACACTGGTTGGATGATGCTAGCCTTTCACGCCCACTTTTTAAAAATTTGTTGTAACCAGATTTAGCTTTTTCTGAAAAATTTTAGTTCTACCATCGACATGACAGCAAAACTTCAACAAATCCGCAAATATAAATTTTTATCTGTCAAACATAGTTTGATAGCAGTATTTAAACTCCAATACAACTTTCAGTTCTCTATAGATTCTCCTCCAATTTTGTATACAAAATCTAGAAACAATCATCACTGATAATATACAACTTTATTTCCCCTATTCTCTTCAGTTTTTGTGTCACTGTTGCGCTTCATGCTTCCTCAAATTTCATAGCTACAGTTGCTTTATAGGCATTGCAGTGTACAGGGTATGCCATCTTTTATGTCGGTATGGTAACATTTAATAACTTTGACATATGTCAACCGATTGGCTTAAGAACATATGGTAATTCAAAACAACGCGCCGAAATAGTAACGCATATTGTCGAAGAAACACTGTTAAACAACACTATTCGTCGTTTAATGTTTAATTTTGTTTAGTATGAAGTAGTGGGAGATCGTCCACATGCCTTCCATCAACGCACAAGTGGTTCCAATGAAGTGATTGAAGCGGTAAGAGGGAGTGTTGCTGATGATAATCCAAATGTGGAACCACTTTCCGGCAAAGTTTCAAGGATGATTTGCATTGTTTTCCGTATATTTTGTAATTTACTCAAAGAGTTTTGTTGCCAGACCGGCCACGTCACCTGCAATACAACTACACAGTCATTCGAACGGTTGACACCGAATCGTACTTTTTGAAGCAAATTTTGATGACCGCCGAAGATCATTTTACACTTCGTGGTGACGGTAACAGGCTAATTTTGAGTATTTAGGGAATGGAGAATTCACTCGGGATTCAAAAATGCCATGCCGTTTGCGCCAAAACAACCATTGGGTCAAATTTCTTCAGAGAGGCGGAAGGTGTCGATCGAAAATTAGTGAAAATTTTTGGACGATTACCAGAGTTGTTCGAATTTAATACATTACATTTTTTACGTAATTTTTTACATGTAAAAAATTCAATTTTTTTGCGGGCTGAATTATTTACATTTTTTAGGTAAAAAATGTAATTAATGTAAAAAATTTCTAACCTTATTCTAAACATAATTAGTGATAGATTTTATGATTAAAGCAATTTTATGTATTCTTTTCCCTATATTGGGGCAGTAAATAATTTCTCTTAACAAACACCTGATGTGATGCACTAGTAAAATGAACGAATATTTGAGAAATACATATAATCAAAGAAAATTATTTTTGTTTTTTTTTTATCATTTATGCTTTTTATTTGTAGATAAAAATGTAAGTAATTTATAATAAATTCGAACGAAAGTTACTGTTCACATGAATTTGAAGAAATATTTAAAAAAAATTCTATTGTATATAAGAAGCTTTACGAATTTAATTTTTAATCATAGTCATCATCGTAGATGTTATTATTGTTTAAGTATGCATAAACTAATTTTTTGGAATGTTCGAAAGATAATCTGTTCCTGAGAGAACTATGAACCTGTCCCCAATTGGAGAACAATCTCTCGATTTGCGCCGACGATGCTGGAATGTTGAGCAGTTTCATTGCCAACAAAGCTAAGTTTTTGTGTCTAATTTCAGCTGTCGCCCAAAAAAACATCACTTATTGTAATATCTTTATCGTAAAGAGTGGAAAATAACAGATTTGTTTTTAAAATTGCACCAATCTTCTAAGCCATCACCATTGAAGTTTTCGAGGAGGAAGTCGTTTATCATATCAATGTGATTTTCTTTTAATACGCAATTCATAAAATGGATGCAAGTAATATGAAGTTAAAGCATACTTAGTTAGAGCCATTATACACCTTTTCTCGAATTTTTCCAAACAGCTTAAGGGAATGTTTATGGTTTCAAATTCGAGCCAAAGACGCGCAGCTTCCTTTTTCTGGCATACATTAATAATTTCGCAAATGGGATCTAATAAATCTTTTTCTTTGTTTACATTTGCAATAAATTCATCATCAAATATCAGCTTAGATACAGAGGATTTAACCTATCTGGGTTGTTCGTTTATAATAATTTGTTTCATATGCTGCAGATTCGAGACAAGGCTTTGGCAAGCGTCACGGTTAGAACACCAGCGGTTTTCACAAGCTAGCTTCATACGCCTGCCACCCAAGTCCAAAATAGATTTTTCTAAATCGCTATTTTTAAATTCTTTTAAAATTGAATTGATGTCATCCATGATACTTTTATTTGTCACATCTTTTGCTAGTAAATTTGCTATGTGACTGTTGCAGGTGTTATGCCAAAGAACGTCTTGCAAATTTTTTCCCATGCGTACCATAGGACGTGCATTGTCTGACACTACGGCGTACACATTGGTGTCATATAAAGTTTTGGCTATATCGATAGATTCAGTTACAATACTGCACAGTTTATCCGCTGTCTCTGATTCTCCAGTGCAATCCCAGGCGTTGACAAAACACCCAATGGATTCACTGAAAGAAGTCGTGTTGTGAATCATGCATACTACCATTTTGCCACTACTGGATGTATTTTTCCATCCATCGATTAATAAAACTGAATTCTTGGGTAAAATAGATCGTGACTGCTCTAGACAGTCTTCATATACTTCATTTAGCAGCCGGTTAGTCAACGTTTTCCTGTTTGGAATATTTTTCACATAAGCCGGGCGGAGTGTTTTTACCATTTCACGAAAATGCTGGACTCAATTTTGAGAAGCGATATGTAGTCTCCAAAAAAAAAATTTCGCAATGGAAGCATCAATATGGTATCAACGAATGGTTTCATATCATTTGGTTTTTTTCTCTTTTTCTTTTCTAAGAATCTAAATAACGTGGATTGATTTGGCGATGACGGTGTAGCTGGTGGATTTGGATTTAAGAAAGATGATGATGAAACCAAACCCAATGACGATTTTGATAGCAAAGATGATGACGACGATTGCAAAGAGTTTGCTGGATCTTGTAAGTTCAGCGAATGTAAACTATTTGCCGCTTTCAAAAACGTAGACTGAAAATTTTCTACCTAAAATGAATGTAAAAATGTTTTATCCACGTTTTCAAATTATTAAAAATATTTACAAATATTTGATCGTCGCAATTGTCTTGAATGCAGACAATATCTGCATTTTCCAAATCAATCATATCCTCTTCCGAAATCTATTGTAGAATCAACTACATCACGGCACTTTTTTCTATAAAGAAAAACACATGGTCATGAACAAAACTTTTTTGAGAGTTAATTTGTACAAATTGTTTCCGACTTGTTAGATAACTTGTTAAAAGTAATAATTCTTTCCCACAAATGGCATATGTAGTACCTAAGTCTTTGAATTAATATACTGTGATCAATAAGATCAAATGCTTTTGAAAAATCATAAAAAACTCCAGCGACGCATTTCTGTCCTTCATCTAAGCCTTTGCAGATAAAATTTAATACGTTTACAACTGCTTCCACAGTACCACAACCTTTTCTAAATCCATATTGATAATCATTGAGTAAATTTTGGCTTTGCAAGTAGTGTAACAATTGTTTATGTAATATTCTTTCAAATACATTATCAATAACAGACAACACTGCTATTGGTCGAAACATATCAACCGTAGAGGCGTTTTTCTCCTTAGGAATTGGAATAACCTTATGTACTTTTAAGGCATCTGGATATACACCTTTATTAACAATATTGTTGAAGATATTAACTAAATTAGGTGTTAACTTATTAATGCATTTTAAAAGTATTTTCGGAGATATGTTATCATGGCCTGAACTCTTACCTGGCCCTAAATTCAATACTACATTAAACATTTCATCATATGTGGTGTGTTCAAAACGAAACCGATCATTATGCTGAACGAGTGTCCTTAAAGAATTGCAAGTATCTCTAGAATCTTGTTCTATTTGTAGCTTTAAACATTTTACTGACTCAATAAAATGTCGGTTTAATAACTGAGTTTTCTGAAAATCATCCATAATTAAATCACCATTGGTATCCTTTATATTCACAGATTTGTTTTTGGTTCAACCAAGGGTATCATTTATAAATGTCCAAAATTTTTGTGGATTCTGCTGCATTTCATTTAAATTATTAATATAAAAACTATTCATTGACTCTTTGCATGCTCTTTTTATTACTTTGCTAATTCTTTTCAACCTATTTTGTATATCCACATCATTCGGCCTTTTCCTTCTCAATCTCTATTTCTTGTTTAAAATTTCTTTTCAGTTTTCTTTCAACGGTAGAATTTTTTACAGCATTACCAATCCATGTAATCAAAGCCTGTGTATCTACGGACGGATCTCCAGTTTCACATAATTGTGGGAAATGTTCACGAACATATTCTTTTACTAGGGCGTAGTTACAATGTAAACGTTATTCTTCAGCAAAAACTTTATTTTGAACCTTAATATTCAATGGTTGGAAATGTTGAGTTCATTTTAGCATTCCACTAATAGTTGGACTACAAATGCGTCCAACGAATTGTCAAGAGATATAAGCAGCAACCTCGCTGCTGTTTATACCCAAAACCACTCTTTAGTCAGAGTAAATTAATCTGTGGTGACATTTATAACTGCTAAAAATATCCGACTCAGAAGCACTTTCTGAATCGATGTAGCGATATCCGACCGTCCGTCCATCTGTTTGTCTGTAGCAAGTATATTTGGATTAATATATTTTGATCAATTTGTATGCGTAAGTTTCTGTTGAAAATCGTTGCATGTTCAGATCTAGTGCCCATGTAAATCACGCCTACAGGATCAACTTAAATCGTCCTAAGATTCCAATAGTCATATAGATTTCGGTCAAATTTGGTTTAGGTTTGGTTTGGTGTACATCCACTTTTCAACAGCGGAATAAAGAATCCTATAGGACCATTCTTAGTCATAATCCCCATAGATTGCTTCTACGCGATTTTAACTAATATATAAAAAAAAACATTACATGGATATTTCTCAAATTCGGTTTATTTATGTTTCTACGAAAAATATGTAACTTTACTATATATAACCATGATCGCTTCATTTTTTAACCTAATCCCCATATAAAAATTGCATACGACAAAAAACTTTTAGTTTCATAAAAATTCCACTCTAATTTACTTTATACTTATTTTCTACAACCAATTAGTTTGACCCAAGGCCCATTCTCTAATTCATGGTATAGAGTATCAGTTAATATTAGAACACTTGGCTCTAATATTATCATCCAAAAGATGCAGTATTTACTAAAAAAAAAAGCAGGCTGGGCCTTTTACTGCGAAAATGTTTCAGGAAATCTGTATTCGCAAGACATTTTAGGGAGTCTTGGTTGAAGATTTTCACCGAAAATTTCTTGTAATTTTTACCAAAACCACGGTTGATGCAATTTTTTGCCCGCTTGAAAACTTTACTTCTGTGAAATCAAGTTTCTAAAATTAGTCTTATCACCTATATGCGAGAGCAGCTCTTTAATGAATCCGCTGCTGCAGAATATATTCACAGGATATTTTAACCCTTTAAACGGCGTTTTAGGTTTTTTTGGTATTTCTAGAAAAATTACTAAAATGACCCATGAAAATTGCAGATATAGGGTAAAAATGTCCTAAGAAAAAATTTCTCTTAAAATTAAACTACTTTCTGAGTCTTATTCAATACAGTGTTGGCGAACTATTTTAAAGTTTAAACCGCCATAAAATTTGACTGTGTGCACACAGAACCATTCTATATATCGCATGTTCACGAGTTTCAGCATTTACATTTCTTCTGTTCAGATTTAAACAATATTCCATTTAAATTATTATTAATCTTTTTCAAATAAAACATTTGTCTGCAACTTAAGAAAAAATTGCTCCAATATACTTGGAAAAGCTAAGCAATACCGGGTACAACAGCTAGTTAAATAACATATATTTGGTACAAATTGGTACACATGCTTGATACACGTTAGCACGGTTGGTTTCGAAATTTATGGAAAACTGTGTTTAGATGCCCCTTTTAAGTTGCAATTCAAATGATCTAGGACCAAGATTATCTAAAAGATCTTTTGGTCCAATTTTGGTCGTATATCCATGTCCTATCACTTACTTAAAATTAAACAATGTTTGGCTTTATTCTCCTTCAAAGCCGATTCCCGATATTCACTTCAGTCTAACTATTAAAGATTTGAATAATACGAATTTTCTCAAACTCTAAAATTGTTCGTCCAAGTTCCTAAATAATAATCGGGTTGGGTATATAATCCCGAAACCGAAAATCCCGAATCCAAAATCCCGAATTCAAAATTCCGAATTCCAAAATCTCGAATTCCAAAATCCCGAATTCCAAAATACCGAATTTGAAAATCGAAATGAAATCGCGGCGATTTTTAACATCAAAACCTGCACAACAATTCGGGATTTAGAAATTCGAATTTTTTAACAGCAAAAACCTCAGAACAAAAATGTTGTTCTACCTTAATTATTAATTGCATTGAAAAATTTTAATTGTAGAAGTAGAAAGTGGACGACAAACTCTCATTCTCTGTTTTAAAACAATGTAGTGCGGTTGAAAATATTTTATAATAATAAAAAATGAGTCTCGAAATAATTGTTTCAAATAAAGGAAAGCCAAAACTATTTTTAAATGGTTATTGTTATCATTTGGAAAAGAAAACAGAAAAAGTTTACTACTGGTGCTGTGCCAATCGGAAAGAAAAACATTGCAAAAGCCGATTACATACAATAAAGGAGAACGAACATGTCATAAAAAAGGAACAATCTGAGCATAGTCATCCTCCTATTGGACATTCTAAGCATGTGGCTCTTTCTAATAATGCTTTAAGGAATAAAGCAAAACTTAGCATTGGAGTACCCACTTCTCAAATTATAAGGGATACCGTGGTTCAAACGGATCAGCAGTGTCGTGTTTACGTGCCAACCAAGGAAGCACAAAAACAAAAAATTTCCCGCGTCCGTTCGGATATTCTGAAGGAGCCCCTACGTTTAGAGGATATTGATATTCCTTACAAGAATAAATACCTCGAAGGGGAGCTCTTCGTTTTGGATGAAAACGAATTCGCAGGTGAAAAAAACATTCTTTTTGGCACGCAATCAAGTTTGAAGATGTTAGCAGAATCAAAATGTTGGCTAATGGATGGCACCTTTTATGTGGTTCCATCTATCATGACGCAACTTTTCAGCATCCACGGCTCCGTTCAAGGCCAGATAGTGCCCCTCGTGTTCTGTTTGATGAGCCGAAAAACTACCCAGGCGTATTCAGAAGTGTTTTTTAGTATCATGAAATTAGCTTGCGATTGGAATATCGACCCAAAACCATTAAAGATAATTACGGACTTCGAGAAAGCAATAATTAATACAGCAAAGCAATTTTTTCCATATGCTGAAAGCAAGGGATGCCAATTCCACTTTGGTCAAATAATTTGGCGTAAGATCCAGCAAAATCGGTTGAGTACAAAGTATGGCAATTCTGAGGAATTCAGCTTGGAAATCCGAGTGATAAGGGCACTTGCTTTTGTGGCAGCTGATGAAATACAGGAGTATTACGACGCCTTATATAAAAATCTTCAAGACAAAGAATCGAAAAAAATAGCGTGTTGGCTGAAAAAGAACTACGTTAATGGACCATATGAAAGAGGATTTTGGTCAACCTACGATATGCTGGAAGAAAACTACCCGAGAACACAAAATTCTGTCGAATCGTGGCACAGGCGACTTAAGGTAGTTGTAGGTAAGAAAAATTACGGATTGTATGATTTAATCGGTAACTTGGGCAAGGAACTCATTGTTGCTAAAACAGCAATAGAAAAAGTCAAATGTGGAGAGAGATTGCCAAGAAACAAAAAAAAAATTAAAAAATAATAAGAATTTAAAAGAAATATAAATAAAATTATACTATAAATTATACTTTTTACTATAAATAATACTTTTTACATTTTTTATCTTATTAATATTATTCATAAATGTAGTCTTAAAGATGTAATCTAATAAAGAATTAGAAAAATTAAAATATAATAATTTATTAATATTTAAAAATTAAGTCTTAAAACATGTACTTTATAAAAAAAAAAAAAATTTTAAATCTCGAATTCGGTATTATTTACTATCGAAACATATATTCAGGATTTTGAAATTGGAGATTTTGGAATTCGGGATTTTAAAAAATCGGGATTTTAAAAAAATCGGGATTTTAAAAGTCGAAATTTTGAGACTATCCCATAATAATCACAAGGAACATTACGATCAACATACTACTATTCATATATATTAGACTCCTCAATGTGACCATATTCATTTAGTAGAATTTCTGTAGTGATCTGGTTCCATGCTGCCAACAGTTTATTTCTTAAGTCTTCCTTCGATTTAGGACCAGTAGTTCGAACCATACTGTCCAACTCACTCCACAGTAACTATATAGGATTGAGGTCAGACGAATGTGCTGGCCGTTCCATAACTTTACAGGTTCCACCTATTTTCCGGATCTCTGCTGTATGTTTTGTTTCGTTTTCTTGCTGAGATATGAATTTCCGACCCACAATTCATAATCCAGAGACCATGTCACGATCTTTCACGATAGTTTTGTACTGGTTTTTATCGAATATTCCTTCGATTCTTCATAACTACTCAACATTTCCTCCAGCAAAGCAACCCCAAACCAATACAGAACCACCCCCGTGTTTGAAAGTTTCACGCAGACAGTTTTTTTTGGTATATATCGCATCGAAGATTCTCAGCTGCATTTTTTTTTTTTTTTAAACCCATTCTTGCGCTCCGTAGAGTCACATTTACGGCAAAAATCTTTGGTTTTTTTTCGTAAAAACTAGTTTTTGGAAACTAATTCCAGAAAAATGTGATCAGAAATTAAAAATCCCAAAAGAGGGATCGATAAGCCAATTCAAGAGGAAAATTAGAAGAAACCCCAGCTCAAACAGTTGAACTTTGTGAGATGTAGAGTAATTTGAACGGAATAGTTAATATTCGTCCCACTGTGCATCGTTATAATGTAGTCGCACTTACTACAATCGTTCAGCTGCTGTTTGTGTAGGCGGCTATTTCTGAAGATATTAGGCGATTATTTCGTTTACTTGTCGTTGTTATTACATGATCCTCATATTTCGTTGTTACTCTGGGACGACTGCTTCGACGCGATAATTTGAACTCCTTTGCAACTGCTTGAATGCCTTTCTCAATTTGTGTAAATAAACAATATGATGACGAGTTTCAATTGAAATCTTCGCCATTTTTGCCATATTCCTTTTGGGTAAAAAATTAAAATACCTGCCACTACATGTCGTTTTGGAAAAAGGTCACACTAATTCTTTATCCAATAAGGAAATTAAAACAATCTAACCAATAAAAACAAAGTTTTTATTAAAGTTTTTATTAAAACTCTTCACAACAAGTCTATGGACAAAGTTTCATATCGATCGGATGAGGGGAAATCCGGTTTAAATCTCTCGGTGACTGTGCGTGATCATGCGTGACTAAGTAAAAGTTAATCTTTTTTTTATAGCAAGTGTATGGACCAAGTTTCAGATCGATCGGATAAGGGAAAACGACATTTAGATCACTCCGTGACAGTGCGTGACTATGCGTGACTACCCCAAAATTAATCTGTAGTCACGACAAGACTACAGGCCAAGTTTTAGATCAATGGGATAAGGGGGAATGGGATTGACCCACGACAGATAGACAGAGAGTATGAGTTAAAAGAAAGAATTTAAAAACACTTTTCATCAATGTTTATCTTGCATGTAATAAAATATTTACTCAGTAATGAATGAAAATTCCATCTGTATTAATTTTATTACTTTTAAAGAGAAACTATTCCTGAAAAACCACATATCTAGGGATGTCAGACAACACATCCATGAAATTCTCTAACAAATTTTGTTTATATTTCAATATTTCCTATATATTTGATACCACGACCGTGCCTTACCGTGCCTTCAACATCGCCCTGGCCGAGTAGGGGCGAATATTTTTAACAAATTGAACGTTTCTAGAAAATGATTAATTAAACAATTTGACTGAAAAAATAATTTGCATTTTAAATTAAACTGAAAACATGTTTATATATTACATGGACTTAGCACTTTTAGGAACAAAAAAAAATTTAAATGTTTTCTGTTAATGATGTGTTATTACTTATTAAGTCTTACTGCTTTTACATCAGCATTCTCATTAAAAGTGGACTTAACGTCTTTTCACTCAATGTTAACCATAGGCTTACTTTATTAATGACTTAACGCAAGACGGTTGGGATCAGATCATTTTTGGATTGTAACATAGACCAAGTTTTACACTCATACTTGTTATAATACTGTTTTATACGAATAAAAGATAAAACACCAACAGGTTGGTAATATTGTCAAATTCGTGGGCGAAACTATTTTAATGAAGTTGATAACATCTAACCTTTTTCTTGTTTCTGTCACTTGAACGTTTACACCAAAGTTATGCCACCTCTGTAATTGATTTAATATCCCTACCATACAAAAAGCTTTAAACACAGTGAATATCTTTCGTTGTAATGACTACAAGTAATAGCCACCAGTAATATTCAATAGAAATAAATTGTATATAGTTAAGTCTTAAGTATGTCCGAAAGTATTCGTATAGCCACATCGTCATTCACGTACTATGTATTGGAGTACGATAAACTGGCAAAAACATGCAAAGTAAGGCGTTGTCCCGCAATAACTAAACATGTGCGATGGCATAGTAATCCACTTGACCATTTGACCATAAAATCAACATTATTTAAAAAGTTCTATTTTATGTGAGACATCGAATTCTTTAGAAATTGGACACTAGTTACGACTTGCTAAATTCTAAAGAATTCAAGAGGAATAAAAACAATGTTATATCAAAGTGATTTTTTTTCTATTATATTATATTTGTTAGTTAAGCAGAAGCTTAAACTAAAACAGTAAATGCATTTAATGCAGATAATGGTAAGAAATGAGATGACCATACGCTAATCTAAGGCTAAGTTAGGTAGTAAGGTAAGTAAACCGGGAAAATATAATTATACCCTATACCACGATGTGGTGAGTTTATAATGAGTACTTGAGCTATTATACCGATCGACACACAATCACTTTCCGCTGTGATTTAGCGATGGCCGTCTGTCTGTCCATCTGTGTGTCCGTGTAAACCTTGTAATCAGAATATAGGCCGCAAATATGAATACATTTTGGTGAAATTTGCTACATAAGTTTCTACTGGCCACAGGACAAATGCTATTGTAATTGATGAAAATCGGTGCATGCAGACCTAGTCCACATACAAATGACCCCTATGAGACCGACTTTAATTTTCATAAGATCCAAAATATCATATAGCTCTCGATCGAATTGAGTTTGTGTGCGTTAATTTCGTACATTAATCAATAGACAAAAAAAAAACCCCACATAAAGCTGCTTCCCGATCTCCACTTAAACCTGGGAGCAAAGTTATATCATAAAGTTACTTGTTCGCCAGTGGCGGTTGATACAACATATATGCCTATAACTTACCTCCTCATAGCGCTCCTGGGCAACGCTAGGCAAAGCCAGTTTATTCTGGTGATTATTCATAGCGCCTAAAGGTTAAGGCCAGCCAAGGTCTGCCAGTGCCATCCTTCTTTGAGGGATAACTGGCATTTACCAAATTTGGCCAATTGGGCAATGAAGCCTTACCAAAAGGCGCTAAATTTGGTGCTATGGGGAAGTCGAATTGCCCTGATAAGAGGATTCTTAGACTCCACACGGAGACGAAGCGCACTATAATATAGAAAAATTTCTGGCTGGTGGTTGCTGAAACAATATATGTGATATCCTGTTGAACTGATGGTTAGTTGGAACACTCGCAAAAAACGCTGTTCTAGATACTTTTGAATCTGATGTGCAGAGGAGGGAGGGTTTTTGTGGTTTGGGAAGAGGCATGAGTTGAAAATGAGTCGTAAGATGAGTCGGATGCAAGAAGGTCGGATGGTAGCATGAGTTGAAGTCGTTTGACGAGACAAGAGTGCGAAGGCAAGAAGTGTCAGAATAAGTATGTTGTAGTAAGCAATGTCGATGTCGGAGTCTTTGATGAATCTTCAAGACGACTTCATATGGGAACGGCCCCTCGGGGAGTTTCGTAAAAAGCACAGCTCGACGTAGAGTTGCATTCAACCGGGAGTTCCTACCCTCATAGCAATAGGTAACAAAATGTGAAGTGTGTGTCAAGTACATCTCTCCAAGTTTGTAACCGTCTTATGTCGGTGCACTGGCAGGACGCATAATGTCTCTCCCAGTGCACAGAACACCATGTGGTTAAGTCAACATGACAGGCATGCATGTCCACTTAAACCTATCATTAATAAAAATATTCCACAGATTTTTCGCAAATTTATTTTGTATGTGTGTTTGTAAAAAACATATATGGTCAAGATAGGCCTATCCCCATAAAAATATAGCATACAATATGAATTTTTTCAGATCTGCTGGCAAAAAAATTAATACAAATTCCACACAGATTTGGTTATGTTCATTTTCTATACCCAATTAGTTGGAACTGAGACCAATTCTCCAAGCGCATGGTATAGGGCACCGGATGATGTATGTAACGAATTTCGGATTGTTTAAAATTCAAATTCTGTTATCGTGTAAATTTTTCTCATAATAGCAAATAGTTAGCTGCTATTGAATGTTTAATGATACAATTTAAATTACAGCTGCTAAGCTTTAGAATATATCGGAAAACACAGTAAATTTGGAAAATTATTCTTTGTTCCTCAACACAATCCCTTTTTAGCTCGATACACTTTTCCCAGCGATTTTTAATAGCTGCGATACCCTGTTTATAGTAGGAACTGTCTAGCTCCTTAAAATAATCATCAACCTCTTTATTGTTGGTATATATTTTACCACTATATTTGGCCATCGCCATAGTGGCATTGGGAGCTGGTGCATTGTCTTGAAGAAACACAACTTTTTCGTCAAATGCGTCTTTTTTTCTTAATTCCATTCCAAAACGCTGCAATAAGTCAGCATAATACTGTTTTACCCTTTTGAAGATAATCAATAAAATTTATCCCACGCGCATCCCCTAAAGCATACGCCACTATTTTGCCTGAAGATGGAACTGTCTTCGCCATCTTTGAACACGACTCTCCCATTTCAGTCAAATGTTTTGACTGATCGTTTGTCTAAAGTGGGAATTTGTCGACTCATGTCTCATCCCTAGTTACGAATCTACGTTAAAACTTGGCTTGATTGTGGTGAAGCATCACCAACACTATATTGAAACATCTACATGATGTCGTTTTTGTTCTATTGTGAGCAAACGCGGCAGCTATCTTACGAACAGCTTTCTCCAAATTTTCGGTCAATATGCGATAAAATGCCTATCATTTCGGCTCACGTATCTTCAGTCGACGATCTCCAATACCATTTTTTCTTAACCGTTTCTGGCGTGGCCACCTCAGTTGTGCAACAACTACAGTGTTTGTCTTGGCAGCTCGCGTGGCCTCGTTTAAGCTCTACCATTCAATTTTTATAGTCTTAAACGAAGAAGAAACTCATGTACTAATAGTTTCGGAAAAGAAAAATTTTTTAAAATATAATCTTAAGCAGTTAAATAATTATTTCTCAAATTTTTCGTAACAATCCAACTAATTTGTAGCAGAAATATATATCAAGCCATTTAATGAAATTAGTGATGTAGCTAATGTCGCAACAAACCGAGTGTGCGATTATTTTCAAAATCAGTTATTATAAAAGCTATCCAAATTGTTGTATTCAATTGTATTGTTATTATAAAAGATATATTAACTTTCTTTGGTGAAAATTGCATTTAAAGCCTTTTTCCAATAAAACAACAGTGTTAAAATTGGTAATGCCGAATCTTTGATACTTACCATCTGGGTTTTACTTTTACATTAATATCTGGACTTATTGCACTACTTATAGCACGTATTAACAAAATATTTTAAAAAGTAAACAATACAATAAACTTAATACTAACTTATTAGAGGTGTACCCGTGTATTAGTTCATATCTTGGCACACTGATGCCCGATTTATCCCATTTGAAGTTCCAACCTGTTAGAATTAATGGCAAACAATATAATCCTAATTTCACCCAAGTAGATGGTTTATTTTTTGAATGATCGTGATTTGATCGGACAGACAGGCAGATGGAAGACGGCGGGCGGACATCGCTGTATTGACTCCAATTGTTATTTAGATCAAGAATATATCTATACTTTATGGGGTCGCAAATTATTTTTTCGATACCTTAAAAATGGAATAACAAAGTTATATATACCCTCTATGAATTTGATCAACTCAAATTCAGAAGATATCCGTCATATAATTGGATGTGTACTAGCATCAACATGGAAGTAAGAGAATATGTGTGTATGCTGGAGTATAATCGTCCCAAATGAAATGTTTAAGAATAATTTTACAGTTAGCGAAATATGGTCCCTGGTGAAGAGTAAAAGTGAAACGAGGTCTGATGTTTGTCCGTTTTCTTTAAATAATAAACCAAAATATGGAATTTCGATTGATTTTACTAGATATCGAAGGCGGCGATTTAAAGCCGATTTTTAATGTCAACTCTACGGAAAATAATTATACCCTATACCACTATGTGGTTTGGGTATAATGACTTTGTGCTGCTGTTTGTAACTACCAAAAATATTTGACCTACACCCATCTTTAATTATACCGGTCGAATCAGAATCAGAATCTGATTCGATTTAACGATGTCCGTGCGTCCGTCAGTCCGTCCGTCCGTCTGTGTCTCCATGTAAAGCTTGTAATCAAACTGCAGGTCGCAAATATGAATATATTTTGATGAAATTTGGTATTTGATCTTTTATCGGCCATGGGATGAACGCTATTGAAATTGAGAGAATCGGTCCATGTTCAGACCTAGCCCCCATACAAATGACCCCTATGAAATCAACATATATTGCCATAAGATCCAAATTATAATACAGATCTTAGTCAAATTGGGTTTGTCTGTGTATATTACATCCATTAATCAGTAGGCCAAAAATGATCCCTATTGGATAACTCTTGATCATAGGCCCCATATAGAGCTGCTTCCCGATCTTCACTTAAATCTATCAAAAAACAAAAATATTGCACTGATTCTCCTCAAATTTTGTTTGTATATATTTTTGCAAAATACAAGAGACTTTACCAAACATGGTCAGGATCGGTCCATTTTTGGGCCTAGTCCCCATATAGATATAGCATCCGAAATGAACTTTTTCATATCTGCAGCCGAAAAAATTAATAACAAGTTAGAAAATTATAGTCGGTCTAGACCTACTATATGAAACCCTATACCATGCGTTTAGAGACCCTATCTCTCAGACCGAACTAACTGGATATAGAAAATAAGCATAAACCAAATTTGAGTGGTTTTTCTTAATTTTTTTGGCTGCAGATATGAAAAATTTCATATCGGATGCTATATCTATATGGGGACTAGGCCCAATAATGGACCGATCCTAACCATGTTTGGTAAGGTCTCTTGTATTTTGCAAAAATATACATATACAAACAAAATTTGAGAAGAATCAGTGCAATTTTTTTGTTTTTTGATAGATTTAAGTGAAGATCGGGAAGCAGCTCTATATGGGGCCTATGACTAAGAGTTGTCCCATAGAGATCATTGTGGACTACTGATTAGTGGATGTAATATATTAAGGAATAACTTTAAACAGGAAATATATTTTAAATGCATAATCGAAGAGTTTTTCTACAAAAGAAATATCTTGAATTTATCATAATGAATTGTACGCAAAAAATTTTAAAGTAGGAAAATTGGAACTGTTTCCCAATGAAAATACTTGCTAAGGTGTAAGCAGGTGTCGAATCATCGCTTTCGTTATCGAAATTTTTCGACCGAAATTATTTTTTTATTTTCCAAAATAAAATACTTAGAGTAATTTTACTCTCTCACAACTAACGAGTTATGGTCCATAGTTAATAGGAGAAGTGAAACGAGGTCTGACGATTGTCCGCCTTCTTTAAATATTAAACCAAACTATGGAATGTCGATTGATTTTACTCGATATCGAATGCGACGATTTAAGTTATTTCTTTTTTGTAAATGACTAGGCACTGTTTTAAGAACGTGTACTTATTTATTATTACTAGCAGATTCCAGCACTCGAAATTCGAGTGCAAAATCTATGAAATTTTATTTTTTCACTTAAAAAAGATCCTAAAGGTATGCTTCACAATTCAGCTCATTTTAAATAATGAAAACAAATTCAACACATTATCGCAAAGCCATTAACAAATTTAATAAACAGACACATAGCATTGTATAATTTTATGTATGTGTTAGTAGCAACTTTAAACGATCATAACTCCAAAAAAATATTTCAGACGATGAAAATCTGTATACTTGGGTAATAGCTAAAAAGAAATACCTTTCAAATGATAAATTTTTTGTCAAAATCGGAGTAAAACTGTGAAACTTACATCGGTCACAAAAAATCGCCTTGCCTATTAATATTATAGATTTATTTTCCAAGCAAAAAGCGCAAACCAGTACCCTAAACAGCGCTAAAAGCCCTAAATTTGATCTCAATAAGAAATTAAGACCCACTACGTGAAACATTTTTGTCACAAGTATTCATTTTCAAATGAAAATGTTTCATATTCTGGCCATCGCATTGTTTTTACAAAAAATTTGTATTTTTTATGTTTGAAGTGAATTAAGTTTAGTAGAAACATTTGAGGGATTTTATAATTCGCATAGCACGGATTATAAACAAGTAAGAATACCCTATACCAAGGTTTAGGGACCCTATCTTTCGGTCCAACTAATTCGATACAGAAAATAAGCATAAACCAAATTTGAGTAGCATTGTGATTAATTTCTTTGGCTGCAGGTATGAAAAAGTTCATATCGGATGCTAAATTTATATGGGGACTAGGATCCCTACCATATTTGGTAAAGTCGCTTATATTTAGAAAAAATATATACGAACCAAATTTGAGAAAAATCTGTGCAATATTTTTGTTTTTTGGTAGATTTATATGGGGTCTATGACTAAGAATGGTCCTAAAGAGATTATTTTTGGACTACTGATTATTGGATATAAAAATTTATATATATCATAGGGGTCATTTGTGTGAGGACTAGGTCTGAACATGGCCGAATATCACCAATTTCAATAGCGTTCATCATATGGCCGATAAAAGCTTATATACCAAATTTGATCAAAACATATTCATATTTGCGACCTATAGTTTGATTACAAGGTTTACATGGACATACAGACATGGACGGACAGACGGACATCGCTTAATCGACTCAGAAAGTGATTCTGAATCGATCGGCATAATAAAATATGGGTCTAAGTCAAATATTTTTGGTAGTTACAAGCAGCAGCACAAACTCATTATACCCAAGCCACATAGTGGTGTAGGGTATAAAAATGAATTTAATATTTCTGTGCATAACGCTCCGTCTAAACTAAAAACAACTAACTTTTAGAATCTATAATCTAATAACAAGAAAATATACTAGCAGATTCCAGAGCTCGAAATTCGAGTGCAACTTTATTTCTCAACTTAGCCAATTCACAAACCAACACTTTTTTGGTTTATTATTATTGTGAATGAAGATAACAAATTCATTAACAAACACATCAACAAATTCAATAAACAGACACATAGCATATGTATAATTTTATGTAATTTTACGTAATTTACTCAAAATAAAGGAAAAAATTTAAAAATCTGTATATCTGGTGAACTGCTAAAAGAAATACCTTTCAAATAATATACGTGTGGCCAAAATCGGGATAAAACTGTAGAACAAAATTTAGGTAACAAGAAATCGCCTACCCTATTAATATTATAGATAAAAATCAACATTTGCAAAATAAGAGTATGATCATCTGATAAGCTAACAGTATTTATAGTGCATTTATATCTAAGCAAAATCTAGTATGTACGAGATTTCGATCGAAATCTAGCTCATTTTTACTAGATATCGCATACAAAACAAAATCTAGCTCGTTACTAGATTCGTTCAAAATCTCACAAAATCTTGTCAAACTCGGGCACTACCAAATGATACTTCTGCGTTTTTTTAATATTGTAGTAAAAAAAAAAATTACAACGCAGTGATTGAAAAATTGACATTTAAAAACAAAAGCAAACAAGTTGAATAAAAAGGTAATAAAATATTAATTATTAGCAAAAAAAAAAATGACGAATCTATAATTTAAAAATATTTAATAATTGAAAAGTTAAACTTTTTATACTGACATGTGCCCATTCCAATCTGCTATATAATAATTGTGGAAAATGAATTTGTTTTTGTTGTTCAAACAATACATTTAACATATGCTGATGTTTTTTCGCATAATTTCTATTTCAGTTTGCGCTTTTTTCATTTTTGATGCATAATATAATTATAAAATCTGTTCCTTTTTAGAATTTTCCATATTTCCATTTCCTATTGTTTTGTTTATTTTTGGTATTTCTAGTTTATATGTTTTATTTTAATCAGCTGTTTATTGTTGTAGAAACAAAATCTCACAAAATGTAAAAAAAAGTTAGATGTAAACGGTTTAGATTTTGAAATAGATTTCAACCAAAATCTACTAGATTTTCCTCAGATGTAAACGCACTATTAAACTAGAAAACTAAAATCGTCAATTTAGCGCTTTTAATAAAAGACGCTAAAATTAAATTTTGAGCCGTTAAAAGGCGCTAATTATAGCGCGAAAAGTGCTAAGTTTGCATTGCTGCATATTACACGTGGAGTATAATCATACAAATACACTCAATAATCAAATGCTATCAACATCACAACAACAACAATTACAGCTATAACAAGAAGAACAGAGAAAATTTTTTTTAAGAAACGGGACTTATTGAACTGATTTAGATGGTTTTAAGCAACAGCCTGCCCAAGATATCAATGAATTATATTCACAAAATATTAGCAAACCAGCTGACCTATTGAATATGTGATCTTGATTTCCGCAGACTGACATCGCTTTATCAAGACCGCTTGTTATGAGGATCAAAAACATATTTTTTTGAGCGTCCATATTCATTTTTTCTAATTATTACAAACAAAAAAAAAAAAAAAACAAACTTATATATACCATCTGCACACTGGTGTGAAGGGTACAATTACATACGGGGTGGGCCAAAAGTCTTCATGGGGTTTAAAAATGTAATAGCCTTTTCATTTATATATTTTTTTCTTTTTTTCAGATAATATAAATAACACCTGGAGAATAAATAATGGAGAGATTCACAACTGAACAAAGAATCAGAATAGAATTTTATTATTTAATAAGCGATCAATCATTTTACCGTAATTCTGATGGAGACTTTTGGCCCACCTGTACTTAAAACTCTTTAGATAGAATTAAACAAATACAGCAAGGCCGTTTAATATAGAGCGCTATCACTAAACTTGGTCCTACACTATTTAGTTTTAGAGTTATTATTTATAATCAAAATATATTAAAACAAAAGAACCAAATAGGAACCACAATATATACTATAATCTGGATCTTAAGGAAAATTGGATCGATACCATAAGGGAACTCTTGCAGGCAGGTTAAATTTGATTCTCACCAATGCCAATTATGATCGTCCTATGGACGATAAATTTAAATACCGCATGTCATCAAAATATAATTATATGTGACCTACTCGGAGAAAAGGGACCTAGTGTGTCAAAAAACGGGTTGTGTCAAAAACGGTGGATTCTGGTACCTAAAAGGGTGTAGAAACTTTAAATGCGTTTTTTTCTCAAAACTTATTTTTCACATACTAGGTCCCTTTTCTCGGAGAAGGCTACATATGTGAAATCTGTAGTGTGTGAAAATTATTTTGAAATTCGCTATTAAATAAGAAAAATCTTTTACATAATTCATAAAAATTTCGGTATCTCTACATTGATATTTGCTGCAATATTTATGCAAAAAAAAAATAAAATATGTTTAAGTATTGATTTTTTACAGGTTTTTAAAATTTGATTTTTTTTCGCTATTGAACTTGAAATTTCATTTTACTTGAACGAAATTATTTATGCCTTTTTTATAATCTTCAAATGTTGTCCATTAAAAATATTTTTGTTGTGATTTTCGAGTTCAGCTGGCAAAAATTCTTAAAAATATAGTGCGAACTCTAATCATCTGCGTACTTTAATCATCTGCGGCAAGTAACAAAATCTGACAACTGGTCACCTTAATTTTTAACGTTTGTAAGTATCATCAAGATTTTTCACAACTAATGTTTGTTTTCATACACAAGTTTTGGCTGATATAGAATATCGTAATATTCTCCAAATACCAAATCTAATCATAATTGTAGCTAAAAAAAAAAATATTGGTTACATTAACAATTTGCTGCACCTGCTTGAAAATGCTTTTTGTAACTACAGCTCAGCTATCAACAAAAGTAGTTAGTTCTTCTGTGTAAAAATAAGAGTTTTCTATCTTTGTTGCAAAAGAATGTAAGCTTAGAGTGTTAACTAGAGCGAATTTTATGTTTTCGTTAAGGAGGTGCTTCATATGCATGCCTGCATTTAACAAAAACTTACCAATCAACTGATATGAAATTGCTAACTTCTAGCACATGAATTTAGTTTCCTTTTTTTTAATTATGATTGCTTGAAAATCCATAAACACTTTATTAAAAAAAGAATGTGAAATTTTTATATTAGTTTCAATTTAATAAAGCGATAAAATTTAAGCAAGTGCATTATCTGAAATGAAAATTTACAACTTAATTTTGAAAACTTTTCTTTCTTGTTGTGTTAAGAAGAGGCTTTTGGAAAACTATAATAATCAAGTTTTATGATTTTTGCATTAACTTTTGAAAATAAATTTAATAATAAGTATATAAACGGCAATTGTCATCACCACATGTATTAACTTTCATTTGTTGGTTCATATGAATGAAAATGTTGCATATTGCATAAGCTCTCGCTTTTATAATTCCCAAAATATGGCAGTCTGAAAAGTCACAAAACGTGGGTCCACATAATTACGATTTTCTTTAAAAGTTAATTAAATTTTATGTAACAAATGAGTATATTTGTTTGCCAAATGCTATAGGTCATAATCACATGATCTTCAGTTTGGGAAAATATGGCCTTTGCTGTAAAACGACAAAAAATTCAGAATATAAACGTATAACGTATACATAATTCAACAACCCCACAAGTATAACAAGAGTCCCTGCAGTTGTTTCCTATAAGTGATACATAGATGATGATTTGAAAAAAGTGACATAAAAAATCTTTAATTACTAGATGTTTACACATCTCCCCTGTGATCGGACTTACATAATTTTTTTTTAATTAAATATGATAATTAGTAACAACATATACTTATCTTTCCTAAGCTTGTGTGTAATTTAATGAGTGAGTTCTTATTCGTTCCTAGGAGATTTCAGCTCACATCAAATCATTTTTGTCGAGGCTGCATATAAGTAAAGGAAGAGGAAAGTATCGAACTTTTTCTATGCTATAACCCGGTTCTAGGGCGATGCCACAACAATTCGTCCTAACGTTTAGATGGCGACAGTAGTTTGAAAAAAATTAATTTGGTGAAAAGTGGCAACCCTATAAAACATATGTTTTAAAAATTTCAAGGCGCCATGTTGCTTAGTATTTTTTTTTAGCCATAAAAAAAAACCCATTTCAGTAAATTTTTAAACATGGAAAAAATTGGACACCATAATGTAGTTCAATACTTTCATTTGCAAGCTCTCAATCAAACCAAATATTAATGCCGAGCTAGATTCTGGGGGAGCCTGCTCCTTTGTTTACGACTATAAAATATGAGGCAGTATGAGCTGCTAAGACGAACGCCGTACTGCAGAAACGGTTAAGAAAATTCACAAAATTATATTGCATGATCGTCCACTGAAGGTGCTTGAGCCAGCTGAATGTACTAAACATCGCTCAAAATAGAACAAAAAACAGCGTCGTGAAGACTATTCAATACGTTTGGCGATATTTCACTGCAATAAAACCGAGTTTATGCGTTGATTCTTAACCATGGCAGACACATGGAAACACCACTTCATACCTGAGACAAAGGAGCAGTTCAATCAGTGAACTGAAATGGGAGAATCGTGTCCAAAGAAGACAGCTCCATCTGCAGGCAAGGTTATGGCGTTTGTTGTTTTGAGATGCGCGTTGGATAATTTTTATTGGTTATCTTCAAAAAGGCAAAACAATCAACGGCGAGTATTATGCTAATAATCAGTCTAGACCGACTTATTACTTGCCAAAAAATGTACAAAGCAAATTTGAGAAAAAAGCTGTGCAATATTTTTGTCTTTTGATAGATTTAAGTGATGATCGGGAAGCTGCGTTATGTGGAAGCTACGATATTTCTCATACAGGGTTAATTTTTTGACTACTTATTATGGATGTATAAACATACGGAAACCGAATTTAACCGAGATCTATATGATAATTTGGATATTACAGCAATTTAAGTCGATCTCATAGGAGTCATTTGTATGGGGACAAGGTCTTAACATTCACCGATTTTCACCAACACGAGTATGCTCAACAACGTTAATCTTATTGCCTATGTACCAAATTTCATCAAAATATATTCATATTTGCGACTTGTAGGATGCCCACCGAATATTCTGTTCGTGAACTGGAAGGAAATTTGTACAACACAGATAAAGAATAACTCAACCGATGAAAAGCAATTCTCCATAGAATTTAACATTTCACACCTCGTTGCGCAACCAAGTATGCCCATAAGTTCAGTCAATAACATAAACCCCAGAAGCTTGCCTTAATCCTACCGAAATTATAGCAGTTATAAAACTACTACCAACTAATATAGTCGCTCCTACAGATGACATTGTCCTTGAAATAAACATATCCGACCCATCTCTCAATACTGAAGTATTAGACGCTCTTATTATGGGGACGTAGGAAACTGAGAACTTTATGGAAGAATAAGAACATAGAATAATATTTAACATTGCGAAGAAAGTTGATTTGAAGAAATGCAGCAACTGGCAAAACAAATGTATTCTTCAATCCATTGCAAAAATAATCCTCAACAGCATAAAGAGCAGAGCATCAAATTTTGCCAAAAAATCCTCCGCAGTGGATATCCCTCGAACACCTGGATATCCCTTAACACCTTGCTCATAATCATCAACTCCAAGCTTTATCTTCTAATAACTAACTACCAAAAGAGCTTCGACAGCATTATCCGTGCCTTGATATGGGTAACTCTGTGAAGTAGAGGTATACCCGAAAAACGTATGCTTCTAATCAAGGATATCGGGCCAGATATTTTATTCTTCACAAAGAAAGTTTTCTAACCCATTTCTGGTGGGAGTGGAATAGTGTTATTATCATCACCCTTATTGTGATATAAGATGCTCTGAGTACCATTGAGAACATATCAATTGGAACAGCCGGCATTTCAACTATCTTCCTTATATAGATGGTATATGGTTGCTACCAATAAACATTATGAACTTAGCAACAGAGAACATTGGTCCATAAAGAAATATTGCGCTTTACTGGGTTAGTCTACAGTAACTATTTTCTAATTAAAAAATAACTTCTTTGGAGAAATGTTGAAGAAATTGTATTTGCAAGAAAAAAAATAAGTGGGAGAGTCATCTCCAATACAAAGTGAATTTCTTGATATCCTATATGTTTAATAATATAGAAGGGGGAGAAATGATACTTTGTATGATTTCACATGTTATTAGAGTAAGTAGCCATGCTAAAAATGTGCGGTATCGGATCAGTAGGATCAATTTCACATATCTCGAGTACGATGACAGGCATAATTTTCGAGGTAATCTGTTACTACTATGAGTAGCCGTAGCGAGATAGGGGAAGTGGGAGTGTCGCCTAAAATACAAAGTAATTATTAAATATCTCATATATCGAATACTATAATATTAGTAGCCCTGCAATAACTGGGCGTAGACTTTCTTTACAAAGCAATTATTGAATATTACATCCTCGAATTCTATGCTTGGGAGAGCTTTGCGAATTTGTGTGACGCCATCTCTTTTTTTAAAAGTAGACGAAGGAGTGAATTTTCAGAATTGTCTTTTTAAATTCACTTGATTTGCCAGGTCTTCCACAACATAATTTATTCTCGAAAGTTCGAACACCAATTATACTGCTTTGAATCCTAAATACACGAAAAGTATTTAAGGGAACGTGGTTCGTTATCAAGAAAATACTGGGTAACATTATTAAATCGACAATAATCTATGGAAAATTCATATAATATTTCCAAGATTCGCAATGATTTCAACAGAATCTTCAATTGCATTTAAAGCCTTACAATTTCCAATTTGTCTTGCATATGCAATGCCAATCAACAAATCTCAATGCCAGCCAATGCAAGGCTGCGGCATGGATTTGGAAAAATTCATGCTACAGCAATGGTCAATTATATGTAACCTGATCCAGAGTGGATAAGCCAAATGATCATTTGTATACTCAGAAAATGGACAAACAAAAAATATTGTCCACACAATATTAATAAATTAAATGAAGTTGTCTAAAGGGTCCGCCATCAAACGGTTTTTTTTTTAACTAGTGTTTATTTCGTGAATGGTAACACTTAGCTCATGTCTGATTTGACAGATAATTAGTTTTATCCTTCCGCTGAACGAATGTGGTTGTGATACGCTTGAACAACGCTGGGAAATATTGCGACATTACTTTGAAAATCATGGTAATGTTGCAGAATGTGTGCGAAAATTGCGTACGATTTTGGAAGAAGAGAAGCACCGTCAGCTCCGTATGTTAGTTATCTTGTGAAAAAAGTGAAAGAAACTGGCATCCTCATCGATAAAGCAAAGCTTGAAAAGCCAAAAACAGTGCGTACACCCGAGAATATTGCTGCTGTGGCAGAAAGTATGCGTGAAGCGCCATCAACATCAATTCACCGTCGTTCTCAAGAATTGAACATTTCGGAGGCATCATTGAGACGAATTTTGCATAAAGACCTTGGTATGACGCCATACAAAGTCCAATTGGTTCAGGAGTTGAAGCCAACTGACCATCCAATGCGTTTTCGCATCGCTAAGTGGGCCTGCGATCGACTTACAGAAGATGCCGATTTTGCCAAAAAAAAAAATCATCTTTTCAGATGAAGCTCATTTTGATCTTGGCGGATATGCAAAATTGTCGCATTTGGGGCACAGAAAACCCGCACGCATACATTGAAAAGCCGATACACCCAAAACGAGTCACTGTCCAGAAGCATAATTGGGCCATTTTTCTTCGAAAATGTGCAAGAAGCTGCCATTACAGTCAATGGCGATCGTTATCGGGCCATGTTGAACGAATTTTTGTTCACAAAAATTGAAGAGGAGGATATTGGCAACATTTGGTTTAACAGGACGGCGCTACGTGCCACACAGCCGAAGCTACACTCGATGTTTTGCGCCCTGTTTTTGAAGATCGCATTATCAGCCGCAGAGCTGATGTCGTTTGGCCACCTCGGAGCTGCGATTTGACACCGTTGGACTATTATTTGTGGGGTGTCCTCAAAGATAACTGTTACGCCAACAAGCCAGAGACAATTGACGCTTTAAAGGACAATATTCGTGAAGCCATTGGTGAAATACAGCTGCACACAATCGATAATGTGCTTAAAAATTGGACCGATCGTGTAGGCTACTGCATGGTTAGCCGAGGCAGCCATTTGAATGAAATAATTTCCCATTATTAACCGGAAGGATCGTAATTTCAAATAAAAAAAGAAATTTGAGATAATATTCAGTAGTTTTTTTTTTTAATAGCATTTTCAAAAAAAAAAAAAAAGTTATTTGGCGGACCGTTTATAATATTAATAGGTAAGGCGATTTCTTGTGAAAAGGTATTTCTTGTTAGCTGTCCGCCAGATTTACAGATTTTTAAATACACATACATAAATTTACACAATGCTATATCTGTGGTTTTCTAGAATAACCGCGTATATCATAAAATCAAAAAGGTTCAGGGGAGCCAAAAAACTTTATATTTGAAATTATGGGCTCGATATAAAGTTTTTAGAACTTTTTATTTATCAGTCCTGCAGATATGGGCAATAAATACTTTATATAAAATTTTGAGTCAAAAATCTTCAGAGGAATAGATAGAATAGAGAAGAACGAAAAAACAATATGTAAATTACACTTAAAGTGTGTGCAGATAAAACAACTTATGTCGACAAACGTCGTTTTCTTTTCTTTCCATGTAGACATAAGTTGTTGTTGCTTTAAAAATGGATTTTTTTGTTCACCAACAAAAAGTTTACGGGACTTAGGATGAGAATAACAGTGACAAAAAATAACAGAAATAAACACACAAGTTTTTATAAGTGGTTATAAACTGAAAAATAATCCAAAATTATTTTGAATTTTTTTTTTTTCATTAATAACAACTTATGTCGCTATGTGTCGTTTTCTGAGAAAATAATTTGTCAGCGATCAAACGTAGGATACGCCGATAGTGCTGCAAATTAATTTAATAAACATTTAAGTTACATCGTTATATAAAGAAACAACTCAGAAATGGTCAACATTTAAAAAAAAATTGAACACATGTAAAGAGCGTTAAAAATTAATAAAGGGTGATTTTTTAAGAGCTATAGGAAAGTTTTCAAAAAAAAAAAAAAACACATAAAGTTCAGAAAAATGCATGAAACCTTTATTTGAATTGATAGTACGGTCCATATAATTTAATGTTTGAAGATTATTTCATGCAAATGTTGACCGTGACTGCGCCTCAAATGGTCCATCCGCTTAGTCCAATTTTGGCATACTCTTTCCAACATTTCGGCCGGTATCTCACGAATAAATGCTTCAATGTTGTCTTCCAATGCGTCAATTGAAGCGGGATTGTCTGTATAGACATGACCTTTAGCATAGCCCCACAAAAAATAGTCTAAAGGCGTTAAATCGCACGATATAGACGGCCAATTGACCGGTCCCGAACGTGAAATAAAATGATCACCGAACTCGCCTCTCAAAAGGTCCATTGTTGCGCGTGCTGTGTGGCATGTGGCACCGTCTTGTTGAATCCACATGTCATGCAAGTCAAGCTTTTGCATTTGGGGCACGTTGTTTTTCACATTGTTGAGTAACAGAGGCCCAATTGCTGCGAACGGCGACGAATCGATAATTGATGGTCATCATTAACACTGGCCGATACAGCTGCGATATTTTCTTCAGTTCGCACTCTACGTAAGCGTGTTGGTGGTACAATGTCCAACAATGTAAATTTGATGCGAAATAGCCCGAATAGCTGCTTCAGTGACCATAAAATGGAAGAAGCGCGCAATGAACTTTCTTAACAGAACACGCATTTTGATAATAAAATTCAATAACATGCAAGCGTTGTTCGTTTGTAAGACGATTCATGGTTAAAGGCCTGTACGCAGCTTGCTAAGGAATCAAAAACTTCATATAAAAAAACGCTTCAGAAATGCTTAAGGAATTTTTCTGTCAAAAAATTTCTGTTGATAGTCCGCAGCTTTTTAAAAAAGTAGTATTGTTTTTACTACTTTTTTTTGACGTAAATGAACTTAGGCAACCCAGGCTATGAGCAGGAATATCAAATTTTTCGTTCTTTCTGAAAGGAATTTTGACAGGAGAGGTAAGCATAAACAAAATGTAATATGCTAAAAAAATTAAAAGTTATTTTTCAGTTGCAAACCTGGGAAAAAACGAACAAAATTCGGCAAAAAAAAAACAAGCGGATGGGTAATTTTGATACTGAGCTTAAAAAGCGTTTAGCAGGCCAAATAAAGCAGAACCGAATTTGTTTTCAATTTCACAATTCTTAATAATTGACAGAAAACAGCTGATTTCTAGCGTTGCACTGAAAGGTACTTTTGTCCATTTTTTTTCTTTAAGAAATATATGAAAATTTTCTGTTAAGATTCCTTAACAAGCTGCGTACAGCTCTTAAATTATAGACCAAACTGAAGATGTTTGACAATGAAACAAAACACGAAACGTGCGTCAGCTGTTTAAACCAGTGTTGCCAAAAAGATAATAGCTAAAAAATCACCCTTTATATTTGGCATCGTTAACTCAAAACTGACAAAAATGGACATATGCGGTTACTCCAGAAAACCACAGATATGTGTGTTTATTAAATTTGTTAATGTGTTGGCAAAAAAAAAAATGAGTTTGTTTTCTTCATTCACAATAATAATTGTGTTAAATTGAAAAATAATTTTGGACATAAACCAATATTTAAAAAGTGTTAAATTGTGAATTGTCTAAAATTTAATAGCATACCTTTAGGGTTTTTATTAAATGAAAAAATTAAATTTCCTACTATTTGCACTCGAATTTCGAGGGCTGGGATCTGCAAGTTATAATTTAATATGATCAGACGATGATAGTATTTTATGAAACAAAAATGAATTTATTAAATCTTAATTTAAATCTGCATTTAAAATAACTATTGAGATTGATTTCATTCTCATTAAAAAAATGCCTTCCGCAATTGAAATACATTTCAAATTAAATCTGAGAATAAAATAATTATTTTAGGTGGAATAAAGATTCCCGGGTCAGTTAGTTTTTTTTTTTTTTTTGAATTTCCGATTCAGTTTACTCTTTCGAATACAAGAACATAATGTTTGATTTTCTTCGAAGATATACGACACTCACTCATTTTAGCTTACACTATGTAATACTTTGATCCAAAGAAAAGGTTTAAATGATATATCACATCTTAAGATTCTTCAAAATATTCAGCAAATATCACATAACGCATTCGAAAGGTTTTCTTCCAAAAGCTATTGACACAATTAACAGCTTAATACAATAAAAATATTTTTTAGAATGAAAGGTTTATAATTCTAATATACATGTTGCCACTGCAGATTAGAAATAACTATTGACCTTAATCGAAATTTTTTTTTTCTTTTTCTACAAAAGCAATTGTTTTGCTGACACAACAAATATTTTATATTGAATTGAATTCTAAGTACCACCAGTCATCAATAAAATTGTACCGTAAGTCAGGTGACTGAGTGCACATAAAAATTAAGAAGAAAAATGGGATTGGGAAAAAAATGCTTTTGTTAAGTGATTGTTAAAGAGTTGAGAGCGTGCTGCGCCTTTCGATTCACTGAAGTGAATTGTAATTGATCATAGAATGAAAATTATTAGTACGTGAAAAATTCCTACTGAATATACAAATACTCAATATTTCGAGCAATTGAGGGTGATACGAGTATATATGACTCACGCTTTCATCTCTAGCTAAAACACATCATTGAGGACAAAAAGCATATTGCTAACTTTCAATAAACCGTACTAAACGCTGACATAAGCTAAATATGTATGGTGATGAGAATGACTTCGACTGTATTCAATGACTAGTGTTGTGTAAAGTGACAGTTTTATTGTACTCAATGCACTTTAAGTACATTTAACCGTTGGCTATTTCGATTTTTTTGTTGCTTTCATTCTCTAAGTCGTTGTGGCAAACTAAATCCACAACATTATTTGATAAATGAGAATTTTTTTACTACATAGACAAAACAAAAACAACAACAAAAAAAAAGTAAAACATAAGGGTCTCAATATGTTGTTTGTTTCCAAACACATAGCGGACATTAAAGTGTCATAAGGTAAAGCTAAATACTTTTAACTTTTACTTAAATATTGTCGAGTCACTGAGTATGTGAGTGACCCATATTCCATATTTATATCTATTTGACTATCCGTCTGCCTTTCTGTATGTGCTCAAAGATGCAATAAATATTTGTAATACTATTCGATTTCTTATGCATTCTAATGTTTTCTTTTTCCAATGATGATTGATGTTTGTTTATGTCATATGGTCTCATTTGTCAAGGTTTTTCCCTTTCCCTTTGTTTCTTATTGGTGGAAATATTGGTTGTGTTGTAAAACAAAATAGAGACTGTAAATTAAATTTTGACAAATTAATTAGAGCATGTTTTATGTCGATCATGTAACAATTGTATAAATATTAGAGACTCAAATAAGACACAATTCTACAAAATAAATTTCTTATTGTTATGATGTTTAATTTTTAATATTTGAATTTTCAAGAATTCATTTATGAAGTAAACAGGAACACCTTCACAACTTCAATTAGTGCGGCTTCATATAGTCATCAATATAAAAAATATTTTTTTATTAAATAAAAAAAAACAAATCAAGTATACTCAAACTCAAATGTTTTCCTAGAAACAAATGCAGATACATAATTGAAAAATATCCCAATATTAAATGTAGCCTTTCAATTCGCCAAACGAACAAAGAAATTATGATGAGTTACAATTAGAGTGATCGATTATTCGACTTCTTTCGAACCTAGTTTTCGAATAGTAATACTATTCGTAAAAATCTAAATTCTAATTTATATAAAAATTATATCAAATTATATACAGTCAGAGTCAGTGTTGCCAATTGTAGGGATTTTTCCCTTTTCGTATGGATTTTTTGCAAAAATTTTATCTGTAGGGAAAAAAGGACAGATTTGACTTTTTCAGTCAAATTCTAGGGATTTTTTTTAAATTAAAAAATTGTTCTATTATAATGTAAAATAAACTATGAAAAATATAACCTTTTATTTTTTTTAGTGTAATAGAATATAACCCTAAAATCTGGCGGCACTGCAAAAATGAGAAATAAGTTTAAACATGTGGCAGCATTAACGACAATTTTATTAAAGTGTTTGTGAATTCTTGTGAATTGTGAAAAATTTTTATACGCGTTTAACAATCAAAAAAGTTTAGAAAATATATACATGAATACATTTTTATAATTTAAAATTAAGAACATTATTCCTTGAAATGTGTAAGTTTGAAAATGATCATCGAAAACTTAATTTTATATGTGTCTAACTTCATTAAATTTTTAGAAATATGCCATCTTCCGATTCATCTTTTTCTGATACTGATTGTTCTGCTAACACTAGAAGTAAATTCAGGAAACAACGGTTTTGCCAAATTGGCTGAAAGATGAACAATTCAAGGGATGGCTGAAAGAAGTAAAAGATGATGAATTCAAATGCAGATGCAATGCATGTGGTAAATTGTTAAATTGCGGAAAATCTGATTTAATTAAACCTGTTGGCACACAATTGCATAAAAAGAATGTACTGGCCATAAAAAATACGAATACAATGCAATCATTTTTTCAAAAACAAATACCAAACAAAACCAATGATTTAGATAATTTTGAAATACGCTTAAGCCTCTTTTTCGCAGAACACAATGTCGCTATTCATGTGGTGGACCATTTAATACCCCTGTTAAAAGATATTGTTCCAGATTCGTCTATAATAAAAAATTCTCAACTGGGAAGAACAAAATGTACCCAAATAATCCGGAACGTTTTGGCCAAAGAAGAAAAAGAAATTATAATTTCAAAGCTTAAACAATTTAAATTTTCTGTCCTTATTGACGAAAGTACGGATATTGCGTCAAAGAAAACGATGTGCCTTCTAGTTAGATACTTTGACGAAGCGGAAGGAAAGACTTTTGTACAGCTATTGGATTTATTACACGTGGGAGTAGATGCACTGCTGAAGCACTTTATGAACAATTTAAAACATGTATTTTAGGATACAATATTGCTTATAATAATATTATAGGACTTTGTTGTGATGGTGCAAACGTAATGGTAGCCCAAAATAACTCATTTGCATCGAGATTATTGGCAGACAATCCTGAAGTTGTAACAATAAAATGTATATGCCACTCCGCCGCGATTATTGCAAACAAAGCATGTTTAACATTACCACGAGCTCCCGAAGATTTAATTAGACATATTGGGACTTACAACTCTGGAAGCTCAAAAAGATGTAGTATGTTGGAGCAATTTCAAGAAATGATGAATGAGGAGAAAGGAAACATATTGAGAACGTCAAATACCAGGTGGTTATCACATCAAAAGTGTATAGAGAGAATTTTGGAGAATTGGCAAGTTCTTATAGAATACCTTAAATTTGCATCCCAACAAGATAAATAAAAGTCAGCAGATATAATTCTGTCCGAACTTACAAGCGAGTGTAACAAGGCTTATTTGCTTTTCTTAAAATACGTATTAAATTATTTTAACTCTTTAAATGCACCTTTTCAGTCCAAAAAACCATTAATCCACGTTCTACACTCAGAGTCAAAAAAAAAATTTTTTTAAACTTGCCCAAAATTGTATTAAAAAAGAATCTTTAAAGATTGATTGTTTTATAAGGTCTCCCCATAATTCATTGCCTATAGAAAATATTTATGTTGGCAACGAGTGGTTAACGTTGGAGTATAATTTTTCCGATAACGAAAAAAAATCTTTGTCAAAATTAGATGTTGACGAATTTTGGTCCAATATAGTCAAATTTAAAAATTTTAACGATAATTTAGTATTTCCAAATTTTGCAAAACTAATAAAAATTTTATTAAGCCTCCCACATGCAAATGCAGACGCGGAACGAATTTTTTCCATTGTTACTGACGTACGTACAAAAAAAAAGGAATAAATTAAGTCATGAAGTTTTAAACTCAATATGTATTATAAGATCTAATTTACAAGCTAATGCAATTAATTGTGTTAGTTTTAGCTGTACGTATAGTCATTTTAAAAAATTGAACTATAAGGAACTGTATGCCTAAATACTTTAAGTGTTTATATTTTTTAAAAATTAATTTTTTTATCTGTTTACTGTTTATTTTTAGTTTTTATGTTATCTTTTACTTTCTGTTATATTTTGTTTAATGAAAATCTTTTGTACCTGAATGAATTACTGTACAAATTTCTAATAAAAGTATATTATATATACTGTTAAAAAACGATTTTTTTTTCATTTATTAAAAAAAATGTGTAGGGAAAAATGTAGGGAATATTTGTTTTGTTTGTAGGGAAAAAAAGGGATTTCTATCCATTAATGTAGGGATTTAAAAAAAAATGTCCTGGCAACACTGGTCAGAGTCAAAGGAACGTGTACACTTACAAATTTTAAGTCGGTTGTTTTTATTTCTTGTTAATTCAGCACTTTCCAATTTCTGTAACTGGTATTTAATTCTCTCTTAAAATCATATTGTAAGCTTTATTTTTGGACTACTGATAAATAGATGTAATAAACATACGCAAACCCGGCGATGTCCGTCCGTCCGCAAATATGAATATATTGTGATAAAATTTTGGTATATATATATTTGGTGAAAATCGGTTCATGTTAAGACCCAGTTCCCATACAAATGGCCCCTATGATATCGATTTAAATAGCCATAAGATCCAAATTATCATATAGATCTCGATCAAATTAGGTTTGTGTGTGTTTATTATATCCATTAATCAATTCTTAGTCATAGCCCCATATGAAGCTGATTTCCTATCTTCATTTAAATCTATAAAAAACCAAAAAATTGCACAGATTTTTCTCAAAATTGGCTTGTATTTGTTTTTGAAAAAAACAAATGTGGTCAGGATCGGTCCATTTTTAAGCCTAATCCCCATATAAATAGAGCATCCGATATGAACTTTTTCATATCCAAAGCAACAAAATTAATAGCAATGTCACTCAAATTTGTTTAATGATTAGTTTCTATATCTCAGTAGTTGGACCTAAGACATAAGATCTCTAAGCGCATGGTATAGGGATTCGTATAATTGGTCTAGACCGACTATAATTTTCTTATTTGTTATTTTTCTTCGAAATTATTTAATATTTCTACATATCCATTTTATTAGTTTTTTAAACCAATTTGTTCAAATTTCTATTTCAATTCGTTGTAAAACTCCTATACTTTAATTATAAGATTACACTAAGACCTCGCTTTGCGTCGTTTCGTTTTGCGTTTTTTCGAAGTTGCTTTGTTACTAATTAAGACTAATTTTCGCTTTGAGTCGAATTGCGTCGTTTTTTATTATTATTAGCGGAATCACTTTTAATGATAAAGTATACATATGTATAGGTATAGTTTTTTTAATTAAATTTTTGGGATTTTTTTTTTTATTTTCAGTAACACAGTTGTGATTTTTGTAAAATCATACTTTTTAGATTTTCGGGGAATCACGGTTATTCACTTTACTTTCAATTGTTAATTGATTGTTCGATTTTGCAGTGGAAGGTTGTTTCGTTATGACTATAAATTTTTAGGTGAGTAAATAGAAACTTAACTACTTAAAGGTTGTAAACCTTTTTTTATTTATATTTAAACTTTTTAGACCATAATAATTATGAGTACAAAAAGCAGTGCTGGTAGAATTACCTAAAAGAGGATGCCAAATCTGTAACATCTTTAGATGCCAAGACGATGACTCGTATAATGAGTGGCTTTCTGATTAAAATGGAGTCCTTGCTTTCTATATGGATTCAAAATCAGGTTGCACAGAAAATTCCTTTAAGCAAAATGGTGTTCTAGGCAAAAGCAAAAAGCTTATTTGATGATATTATAATCTAACCCATAAAAACAAAGTTTTTATTAAAACTCTTACTTTCCTTACGCATATAAGTGAGATACCAATTCACGGCATTCCATACTATGAAAATGAAAACTTACAGACTACATTTATGAATATTTGTGAGGCCATTAATGCAACTGTTCCAAATATAAGTAAAATAACTCGTCTTCAAAATTCTCGAAACAATAGTAAAAATGATAACGTTATTGATCCTACTATTACCATAAAATTGTCATCAGCTCAGGAGAAAAATTATATTTTGAAGCAAGCTGCTGTTTTTCGTCGCAACTCTGAAGACCTTCTGCGCCTTTGTCATGCTGGTTTTGATTCTAATGAACCATTCTATATAAATGAAGCTCTAACCAGATTTAAGCACAATCTTCTTAAGGAAGCAATTAAGTTAAAACGGAAAAAACTACTCTCATCAGTTTACACTCGCCGTGGCCGTATTTATGCCAAACGCTCTAAGTCCGATAGCGCGTTTTGTGTGGAGAATGTGCATTTTCTGGAAAATATCGAAACATCGAAAAACACACGTGACAACTTTCCAGTTTCTGTAGTAGAAGGGTTTCGCCAGTAATATTTTAAAATTTAAAACTGTCGTAATTATTACCATAACCAATTTTTATTTTTGTATTTTTTTTTATATCTTTCCTTTTTATTATGCCTTTTTATTTTAAATTTTTTGAGTATTTCTTATTTGATGTTGATATTTGCTTAATACTTTATTATGACTTCTTCTAAATAATATTCGGTCGAGTTCGAAATACAGCACTCATTGTATGATTCGTATAATTGGTAAACAAAAGGAAGGTCTAAAAATTTGTCACTTAAATGCCCAAAGTCTTTTTTGTAAATTTGATGAATTTCGATACATTTTTGAAAACTCAGGAATTGATGTAATTTGTATATCTGAAACATGGTTCAATCCGAATAAGATAAAAAACTTTCAGGTCAAAATAGACGGCTATGATTTATTTCGAGCTGATAGGAATACTGGTAAACGTGCTGGAGGCGTTGCAATGTATGTCAAGAAACAATTACGTTCTCGATTTGTTTGCAAATCTATCGATGAAGAATATGATTTTTTATTTATTGAACTTCCTTGTGATATAAGCAAATGTCTCATAGGTGTTTTATATAGGCCTAATGATTCACTAGATATTTCTCCGGGTGTTAATATGTTAGATGAAAATTGTTTATCTTATAGTGATATTATACTTTCTGGAGACCTAAATGGAAATTTGCTCATTGATTCTGATCTAATTTCACTTTTCCAACCGATTGGGCTTACAGCTGTAAACACTACTATCCCCACTCACTTCACTTCAATGAGTAGTACCCTTATTGACATGTTCTTTGTCTCAGATATAAGAAAAGTTCTTTTGCATGACCAGTTTTCTTCTCCTAATTTCTCAAAACATGACGTCATTTATATGACCTTTAACCTTCCTTATTTTAAACATGAAAAACCACAGCATATTACTTTCCGTGATTACAGGAATATTAACTATGATGCTCTTTTAAATGAAATTAATATAATCAATTGGACCAGTATCTACAGTAATCTTGATTTAAACCAACAGATATCCTTTTTTTATGAAGCTACCACATACCTATACGACAAATACGTACCGGTTAGAAAGAAAACTGTTAAATCTTCTACTAAGCCTTGGTTTAATCAAAATATTTGTGATTTAATAGTTAAAAGAAATTCTGCTTACGATAAGTGCAAAAGATATAGAACTACAGAGTCAAATGAAATTTTTTAATCACTACGTAGATCTGTTACTAGGGAAGTAAAGTTAGCTAAGCAACGCTATTATAGTCGTGTATTTTCAGAGGCTATGGATACTAAAAATATGTGGAAAGAGATAAAGAAGATTGGTTATAAAGATGAAAGTGAATCGGTAAATCTTTCCACTTTTGAACTAAATGAATTGAATAGACAATTTACTTAAAATGACTCAACTCCTCTTCGTTCTGACTCTTATGCAAATCTACCAGATTGCAATCTGGATTCTTTATTTAGTTCTTCCTGCGTTAACCAGGAGACTGTTCTGGAAGCTTTTCTTTCCATAAAGTCAAAATCAATTGGTCTAGACGGTATGAATCCAATATTTATTAAAGCTATTTTACCACAGGTTTTACCCTATATCACTCATATTTTTAACACTATTTTTACAAAATCTATTTTCCCTGATTTGTGGAAATGGGCAAAAGTAATTCCCTTGCCGAAATCTAATAAAGAATACAGGCCAATTTTTATGAGCAAACAAATGAATGAACATATATCCAATAATAATCTTTTATCATCTAAGCAATTGGTTTTCGCAGGAAAAGAGGGTGGATCACTACTTTAATTGATGTATCGGAAGATCTTCGTTATATCGTTGACAGTGGTAATATTGCTTTTTTGACTTTATTGGACCACTCTAAAGCTTTTGACTTAGTGGACCATGATATTCTTGTTAAAAAGCTTAAACATATTTTGGTTATTCTGAAACCTCCTCTAAATTGATTAGCTCTTACCTTCGGAATAGAGAGCAAGTAGTTGTCTCTAAAGACAAGTCGTCTACCTCTGCGTCTTTAAGTAGGGGTGTTCCGCAGGGGTCTATACTTGGCCCTCTTTTGTTTTCTATTTACATAAATGATCTACCACGCTTAATTAATTCATGCCAAATGCACATGTACGCTGATGACGTTCAGTTATACACATAATGCAACGTACGAGATGTGGAAAATTGTGTACAGAACCTGAATACTGAACTGAACCACGTATTTGAATGGGCTAGGTTGAATTGTCTTACCTTAAATCCGAAAAAATCTCAGTGCCTTGTTATTTTTAAAAAGATATATGATACCACTTGTCTTCCGAAAGTTAGTATTAATGGAGTGGATATCGCCTACGTTGCGAATGCTAAAAACCTTGGAATGATTTTTAATAATACCCTAACGTGGAATGATCAAATTAACAAAGCTTCTGGAAAAGTTTATAGTATTCTCCGTAGTCTTTGGTCTTCTCAGTACTTCACACCGCAGAAAATTAGATTTGTTCTTGCAAAATCGTTTATCTTACCTACGCTTTTATATGGTTGTGAATTGTTGTCAGGTTGTGATAGTGCAGACATGGGTAAACTTACACGCGTCTTTAAAAGTGTAGTTAGATATGTTTATGGTTTACGCAAATATGATAGTATCTCCGCTTTTCTAAATAAAATTTATGGCATTTCATTTGGTTCATAAAATTATTTTATTATTATAAAATTATACTTATGGTTCATATAATTATTTTCACTAAAGAACCCGTTTACCTTTTCGAGCGATTACTATTTACAAGATCTAACCGTAATAACTGTCTTGTACCAATATTGTACAATAGACTAATATCCGAAAGACACTTTTTTGTAAATGGAACTCGTTACATACTTTAAATAATCAACTTCACAAAATATCAAATACAACATCATTTAAGAAGGAACTGTTTAAACTTTTTCTCAATTGATTTTTAATACTTCATTTTAATTTCTTTAGTTAATTTAATTTTAATTTCTATATAATTTTTACCTGCTGTGCAGGATATTTTTACACTTTATTTTTACATTTTTATTTTATTTTTTATATATTTTATATTATATTTTATTTTATATTATTCTTCTAATTTTAATTATAAATTAAACTTACATACATTCTTCTTATTGAAAATTAATTTGTTATGACTAATGTTGTTTTATAAGATTTTAAATCTTGTTACATTAGGATTTTCATTAATAAAAATTAATAATAATAATAAGTTCTGAATATCTCCGTGACTGTGCGTGACTCTGTGTGACTATCTTAAAATAAATCTCTGGCCACAACTAGTCTATGGACAAAGCTTCAGATCGATCGGATGAGGGGAAGTGAGGTTTTAATCGCTCCGTGACTGTGCGTGACTATGCGTGACTGTGAGTGACTATGTCAAAGTTAATCTTTTTTCACAGCAAGTATATCGATCAAGTTTCAGATCGATCGGATAAGGGGAAATGGGGTTTAAATCACTCCGTGACTGTGCGTGACTATGCGTGACTGTGTGTGACTATCTTAAAATTAATCTTTGGCCACAACAAGTCTATGGACAATGTTTCAGATCAATCGGATGAAGGGAAGCGAGGTTTTAATCTATCCGTGACTGTGCGTGACTATGCGTGACTGTGCGTGACTACTCCAAAATTAATCTGTAGTCACAACAAGACTATGGGCAAAGCTTCAGATCAATTGGATAAGGGGAAATGAGGTTGACCCACGACAGACAGTCAGACAGAGTGTATGAGTTAAAAGAAAGGGTTTAATAAAAAAAATCTGTGTCTAGCGAGGGTACAAGTGGTAGTGCTACTTGCAAAGAAGAAAATTTTGAAGCTAACTACGGCTGGTTTGATAGGTTTGAAACTCGCGCAAATCAACACAGTATTTCTCTCAAATGTGAAGCAGCCAGCGCTGATATTGTGTCGCTGCGGACCGCTTCTCAACAGAGCTAAAAGCGATAGTTCACGACGGTGGCTATACACCGAAATATGTTTTCAATGTGGACGAAACTGGCTTATTTTGGAAACGTCTACCAAAAAAAAAACATTCATATTGAAAACTGAAAAATCTGCGCCAAGATTTAAAGCAAGTAAAGATAGGTTGACTCTACTTCTAGGCGGCAATGCAAATGGTGATTTTAAGTTTAAGCCGTTACTTATTTACCAAGCAGAAAATCCTACAGCTATGAAGGGCTATTCAAAAGATCGACTTTCTGTCCACAGGCGACCCAGTAAAAAACCTGGTTTACGGCATTATTATTTAAAGACTGGGTTTCATCTTGTGCTATTCCAGAAATTAAAGCTTATTGCAATAAAGAAAACTTAGACTTCAAGGCTTTAGTTTTAGTTTAGTGGATTATGCTCCTGGTCACCCAGTTTATATTGATGATTTATCAGAAAATGTTAAATTTGTGTTTTTACCACCGAACATCACATCAGTGATACAGCCAATGGATCAAAGTGTAATATCGAATTTTAAAAGCTATTACCTCCGAAGAACATTTCAGCTGCTTCAAATTGAAAATGATGGTCCATCAGTAATAAACCCACACTGCAAAAATTTTGGAAAAAATTTAATATTTTGAATGCAATAGAAATTATTTCAGATTCTTGGGAGGAAGTTGAACTATATTGCATGAATGGTGTTTGGCGCAAAATATGGCCAGAATGTGTGCATAAGAAAAAGGGTGAAAGTTCCATTTTGGAAGTTCATGATGATGAAGCAGCTACTGTTTGTCAAGAAATCGCTAACTTAGCAAGAGAGTCTAATTTTGAAGCGATGGATGAGACTGACATAGATGAGTTGCTATTTTCACATATTCAAGAAATATCTAACGATGAATTAGTGCAACTGGATTTGGAAATTGCTGACGGAAAAGTCAGCTCGATAGAAATCTGTCAGCGTCAAAACTTAACTTGTCAATAACTCTCGAAAGCCATGAGTTTAATTGATGAAGCCATAGAAATTTTTTAAAAAAATTATGCTGACAGTGAAAGAAGCTCAAAAGAATCTCATGCGCTAGCAACAGATATCAATTGTTTGTTACAATCAGATTTACTTAGGAATAAAGCAAAAAGTAGTTCAGCAAACTTTGGACAATTTTTTGTAAAAGAGATTCCAATGGCCATAAGCAGCTCATCTACAGCGTCCGAATAATTTTTTACTATACATTTATTTTTTGTATTTTTATTTTTATACCCTATACCACTATGTGGTTTGGGTATAATGACTTTGTGCAGCTGTTTGTAACAACCAATAATATTTGACCTACACCCACCTTTAATTATACCGATCGAATCAGAATCACTATCTGATTCGATTAAACGATGTCCGTCCGTCCGTCCGTCTGTGTGTCCATGTAAAGTTTGTAATCAAACTGCAGGTCGCAAATATGAATATATTTTGATGAAATTTGGTATTTAATCTTTTATCGGCCATGGGATGAAAACTATTGAAATTGGTGAGAATCGGTCCATGTTCAGACCTAACCCCCATACAAATGACGCCTATGAAATCGACATAAATTGCCATAAGATCCAAATTGTCATATAGATCTTACTCAAATTGGGTTTGTATGCGTTTATTACATCCATTAATGAGTAGTCTAAAAATGATACCTGGGACAACTGTTAGTCATAGGCCCCACATAGAGCCGCTTCCCGATCTTCACTTAAATCTATCAAAAAACAAAAATATTGCACTGATTCTTCTCAAATTTTGTTTGTATACATTTTTGCAAAATACAAGAGACTTTACCAAACATGGTCAGGATCGGTCCATTTTTGGGCCTAGTCCCCATATACATAGGTATAGCATCAGATATGAACTTTTTCAGGGTCTCTAAACGCATGGTATAGGGTATCATATAGTCGGTCTCGACCGACTATAATTTTCTTACTTGTTTTAATTGAATTTCTAGTCTTTTTTATGTTTTTAAATGAATTAATAAATTTATGTTTCATTTTTGTTATTAAAATTTTTTTTCTTTTTTAACATTTAAGAACAAAATAAAAATAATTGAATTTATCTTTTATATTTATATGGTTTCTTATAGAAAATCGTATTTTGTGTCGCGTAATTTTGGAACGTATCCACGACGCAAAGTGAGGTCTTAGTGTATAAATCTCACGATATGGAAAATCATATAAGTAAATAATATAAGATTCGCACTCTTTTTAAAACTAACAATATGTAAAAAATTTTCAAATAAGGCAAACAAGTTTTTAGATTATTTATGCATTTTATATTTATATCTCTTCACTAACAAAAAAAAAAGACATGATTTTGTAGCGCGTTACTAATACGTTTTTCTTTATGGTCTATTAATTGCAATTATAACCCTTAAAGTTGTTGCTTTCAGAAAATCACGGTGCTTTCTACTTGCAAAACAATTAATACATGGAAAATGATAAATTTGCTTTAGCAATTGTAGCGTTATATTTTTTTATAAGAGTGCTGGATGATAAATGTTTTAATTAATTTAATTATGTTATGCTATTAGAGCATTAAGGAAAGTAAAGCGTTATTAACTATTATTATTAAAATGTAAGCTGGCAGTTGTTAAAGAAAGGTGTATTTCTTTGAAAATAATGCATATTTCTACGCATTTACAAGTTGGTATAATAAATAAATCTATAATATTAATAGGCAAGACGATTTCTTGTGACCGATGTAAGTTTCACAGTTTTACCCCGATTTAGATAAAAAATTTATCATTTGAAAGGTATTTCTTTTTAGCTGTTACCCAGATTTACAGATTTTCATCGTCTGGAATATTTTTTTGAAGTTATGATCGTTTAAATTTGCTACTAACATGTACATAAAATTATACACTGCTATGTGTGTGTTTCTTAAATGTGTTTGTGTTAATGTGTTGATTGTGTTTTCTTCATTTAAAATGAGTTGAATTGTGAAGCATACCTTCAGGGTCTTTATAACTGAAGAAATAAAATTTCCCAGAATTTGCACTCGAATTTCGAGTGCTGAAATCTGCTAGTATTATTAAATTTATGATAATTTTCATTTATTTATTTTTTTATTATATTTATCAACATTGTATTGTTTCTAATAACTAATGGAAATTTGAGGAACATATGTATATGTATATTATTCTGCTAAAAATATAAACAGTAAAGGCGTGAGTCAAGTCTCAAGATGAGACTCCTTCGATTCCAAAATGGTTACGGTCACTGACAAAAAATTAATCTTTGCAAGGTATATGCAAATGATTTTCGATCATCCCTACTAACTCACCAATTTCATTATTTTAGAAAAAATATATGAAGCATTATTCCTATCTCAAATAAAAGGTGTTACAGGCATAAATAGATATGAATTTGCTTTTCAAGATATTGGCAATGGACATTGGTTCATACATATTGGGTCAGAAGTAGAACATCCACTCGAAAAATCATCGTTCGATTAATTGTGGAATATTAAACAATTAATTAATCGATTCATTTAAAAATGGCTATTGCAAATAACTGATAGTTCGAATAAATTCATATTTATAAAATATTTTTACAACAAATCAGTTTTCCATATTTTTATTAGAAAACAAAAATATGTAAATATCCATTTTAGTTTAATTTAAACAATTTATTATTAATTTCTTAAGCAAATAATTAATAAATTAAAATTATTAATTATTTATTTTTAAATATGTTCAATTCACTAACATGTCAAGTTTATCTATTTTTTTGTGGTTTAAAAAAAAATGGACAAGAAATTCTAGGCACGAATAATTTCAGCAATATTTCAAAAGAAAGTTTGTAATCCAGTTTCAAGAAAACTTTTCCATTCGAATTGAATGTAAGAAAAACCGAATAATTTGAACTTTACGCGATTCATTGTTCTGGAAACCAGTAATATTTAGTAATGGCACAGATTGGGAAAAAATTTTTGGGAAAAACGTAAAATAATACTAAGTATTTTGGAAACTGGAGATGTAAGAGAATTTATAGAAGTGACATGTTTTTTATATTTGCACCCTACATGAAAACCCAGGATAAATTTTGTTCAGTCATATATATGAAAACGCAAGTGGAAAATCATAAGAAAATTTTAGTCGGTCTAGACCGAGTGCTCCATAACCTATAGCATACGTTTCGAGAAAGGGCCTTGGATGCAACTTTGTTAATGCAATAACGGTATATAGAAAATAAGCATAAACCAAATTTTGGTGGTATTTTTATCAATTTGTGGATTGCAGACATGAAAATGTTTATATCTGATGTTATTTTTATATGGGAACTATGTAAAGAAATGGACCGATCATGACCATATCTTCTAACGTCACTTACTTTTCTCAAATCATATATAGACCAAATTTAATGAAAAATCTGCTCAATATTTTTGTTTTCTGAGAGATTTAATTGAAGATAAGGAAGCAGCTTTATATGGGGACTATGACTAAAAATGGTCCCACAGGCTTTCAAAAACGTATATAAAATGTTATGGGTATATATATATATATATATGATAATCTGAATTTTACCACAATTTTCGTCGGTCTGCTAGGGGTTATTTGTATGGGGACTAGTTCGGTCTTCGGCCAACAAAAGCTTATAACGGGTGATTTTTTAAGAGCTTGATAACTTTTTTTTAAAAAAAAACGCATAAAACTTGCAAAATCTCATCGGTTCTTTATTTGAAACGTTAGATTGGTCCATGACATTTACTTTTTGAAGATAATTTCATTTAAATGTTGACCGCGGCTGCGTCTTACGTGGTCCATTCGGAAAGTCCAATTTTGGGCAACTTTTTCGAGCATTTCGGCCGGAATAGCCCGAATTTCTTCGGAAATGTTGTCTTCCAAAGCTGGAATAGTTGCTGGCTTATTTCTGTAGACTTTAGACTTGACGTAGCCCCACAAAAAATAGTCTAAAGGCGTCAAATCGCATGATCTTGGTGGCCAACTTACCGGTCCATTTCTTGAGATGAATTGTTCTCCGAAGTTTTCCCTCAAAATGGCCATAGAATCGCGAGCTGTGTGGCATGTAGCGCCATCTTGTTGAAACCACATGTCAACCAAGTTCAGTTCTTCCATTTTTGGCAACAAAAAGTTTGTTAGCATCGAACGATAGCGATCGCCATTCACCGTAACGTTGCGTCCAACAGCATCTTTGAAAAAATACGGTCCAATGATTCCACCAGCGTACAAACCACACCAAACAGTGCATTTTTCGGGATGCATGGGCAGTTCTTGAACGGCTTCTGGTTGCTCTTCACTCCAAATACGGCAATTTTGCTTATTTACGAAGCCATTCAACCAGAAATGAGCCTCATCGATGAACAAAATTTGTCGATAAAAAAGCGGATTTTCTGCCAACTTTTCTAGGGCCCATTCACTGAAAATTAGACGTTGTGGCAGATCGTTCGGCTTCAGTTCTTGCACGAGCTGTATTTTATACGGTTTTACACCAAGATCTTTGCGTAAAATCTTCCATGTGGTCGAATAACACAAACCCAATTGCTGCGAACGGCGACGAATCGACATTTCACGGTCTTCAGTAACACTCTCAGAAACAGACGCAATATTCTCTTCTGTACGCACTGTACGCATTCGTGTGGTTGGTTTAATGTCCAATAAAGTAAACTGAGTGCGAAACTTGGTCACAATCGCATTAATTGTTTGCTCACTTGGTCGATTATGTAGACCATAAATCGGACGTAAAGCGCGAAACACATTTCGAACCGAACACTGATTTTGGTAATAAAATTCAATGATTTGCAAGCGTTGCTCGTTAGTAAGTATATTCATGATGAAATGTCAAAGCATACTGAGCATCTTTCTCTTTGACACCATGTCTGAAATCCCACGTGATCTGTCAAATACTAATGCATGAAAATCCTAACCTCAAAAAAATCACCCGTTATACCAAATTTCATCATATTTGCGACCTTTAGTTTGATTAGAAGGTTTACATGGACTCACAGATGGATGGACATCGCTAAATTTACTTAGAAAGTAATGCTGATACGATCGGTATAATAAAAGGTGGGTATATGTCAAATATGTTTGGTAGTTACACACATCAGCATAAACTCATTATAGCCTGACCACAGAGGGTATAAAATGCTAAAATTCTTAATTTTGCTATATTTGGAACTCTAGGGAATACGAATCTGACCTCATAATTATTTCATGACATTACTCTTAACCTTAAAAATGCAAAATAATCGTTTTTTGCTTAATGTATTTTTTGCGTCCGTAGTTAAGGAATTCTACGATAATTGATTCGGATTTAACGCGCTAAGAAACTTTAGAAAAGTATACTCTGGTGTTAGGGCATAATATTTTTTTTTTTTTTTTTTTTCAAATAATAACACAAAAAAGATATGCTAATAATTATAACGGATGTTTTGACAAATAGCAAATAAGATAAACGCAAAAAACACGATTTGCGGAGATTTCTTCAAAAACAATTCTTCGAAAACAATTCTTCAAAAACAATTCTTCGAATAGCAGTTCTTCGAATAACAATTTTTCGAAAACAATTATTCGCGTATCAATTCTTCTAATAACAATTCTTCGAAAACAATTCATCGAAAAACAATCTTCGAATAACAATAACCATAGAGGTTTTAACTATAGCGGCAAATAATCAGAGATTTTCAACTATAGCGTGGAATAACCATAGTGGTTTTCAACTATAGCGGGGAATAATCATATAGATTTTCAACCACAACGGGGAATAATTATACCGATTTCCAACTACAAGCTTTTACTTTCAATTTACGGAAAATTCTTCTCAAAACAGGCATCGAAATTGTTTTCGAAGAAATGTTTTTCGAAGAATTGTTTTCGAAGAATTGTTATTCGAAGAATTGCTATTCGAAGAATTGCTATTCGAAGAATTTTTATTCGAAAGACTGCTATTCGAAAAGATTGTTTTTTCGAAGAATTGTTTGCGAAAATTTTCCGCCGACCACGAAAAAAGTGTATTGAAGTGGAAGAGTAGGACTTTCAATACAGACCCATATATAGCTTAATAACAATTAAGATTAGGGATAGTCCTATGGCCGACAGAATTTTATATACCTAATTTCGTGAAAATATTTTATATTTGAGACCTGGTGGCAAATCGTCGCATTCGATATCGACTAAAATCAATGGAAATCCCATATTTTGGTATATTCATTAAAGAAGACGGACAACCGTCAGACCTTGTTTCGCTTTTAATATTAACTGTGGACCATAACTCGTTACCTGTGAGAGAGAAAAATTGCTCTTAGTAAAAAAATAATTTTGATCGAAAAATTTCGACAACGAATGCGATGACAAAGTTTGCATGGACAAACAGACAAACAGACGGACAGGCAGACTAAAGGACTCAGAAAGTGGTTCTGATTCGATCGGTATATCAAGAAAAAACACGTGTATTCTAGTGTATGAAGTTTTCTGTTATTTTGTGGGCCTGTGTAACTAACTCGGTAAAAAAAATCTCTTTTAGTTGTTACTTCAAACTTTCTGTTCGAAATTAAATTTTTAAGAATACTGAAATTCTTTGTCTGTCTGTCGTGGGTCAACTCCATTCCCCCTTATCCAATTGATCTGAAACTTGGCCCGTTGTCTTGCTATGACTACAAATTAATTTTGGGGTAGTCACGCACAGTCACGCATATTCATCCACAGCACGGAGTGATCCAAATATTTCTCCTCAGCCGATCGTTCTGAAACTTGGTCCATACACTAGCTGTGAAAAAAAGATTAACTTTGAGTTAGTCACGCACTGTCATGCATGGTCACGCACAGTCACGAAAAGATTTAAACCGGATTTCCCCTCATCCAATCAATCTGAAACTTGGTCGATAAATTTGCTCTAAAGAAAGATTAACTTCGACATAGTCACGCAGTGTCAATCACATTTAAAACCAATTTTCCCTTATCCGATCGATCTGAAACTTGGTCGATAAACTTGCTGTAAAAAAAGATTAACTTTGAGATAGTGACGCACATTCACGCATAGTCACGCACAGTCATGTGGAGATTAAAAGTGATTCAAAACTCATATGCAAAAGGAAAGAAAGGGTTTTAATAAAAAATTTGTTTTTTTGGGTTAGATTATTTTATATGTCTGTTACATTTCTATCATATTTCTGTTATATTTCTTTCTGGTTGTATTTCCTTATCTGTCATGAAACCCTACGGGATTTCGGACTCTTGTACAGTGTTATCGCTTGATATACATCGTTTTAAAGGTACAAAAACATTTTGCGTCCGAACAGATAAAGTAATTTAAAAAAATATTTTTATACTCTATACCACTATGTGGTTTGGGTATAATGACTTAGTGCTGCTGTTTGTAACTACCAAAAATATTTGACCTAGATCCATCTTTTACTATACAGATCTTCTCAGAATCACTTTCTGAGTCGTTTTAGCGATATCCGTCCGTCCATCCGTCTGTGTGTCCATGTAAACCTTGTTATCAAACTACATGTCGCTAATATATATACATTTTGATGCTGATATAAGCTTTTATCGGCCATAGTATGAATGCTATTGAAATTGGTGAAAATCAGTCCATGTTCAGACCTAGTCCCCATACAAATGACCCCTACGAAATCAACATAAATTGCCATAACATCCAAATTTTCATATAGATCTTAGTAGAATTAAGTTTGTATGTGTTTATTGTATCTATTAATTAGTATCCAAAAATAATCCCTATTAGACAATTCTTAGTCATAGGCCCCATATAGAGCTGCTTCCCGATCTTCACTTAAATCTATCAAAAAACAAAAATATTGCACAGATTTTTCTCAAATTTGCTTTGTATATATTTTTTCAAAAGGATCAGTCCATTTTTTGACCTAGTCCACATATAAATATAGCACCCGATATGAACTTTTTCATATCTGCAGCCAAATAAAATTAATAACAATGCCACTCAAATTTGGTTTTTGCTTATTTTCTAAATCCAGTTAGTTGGACCGAAGAGATAGGGTTTCTAAACCATGGTATAGGGTATCGCATGGTCGGTCTAGACCGACTATGCATTTCTTACTTGTTTTGTTCATAAAAATCTACCTTTTTTCCATAATAAAAAAGACTGAATTCTTTTAAATTTTATTAAGCAATGACCGCAACATACAGAAAAAATATTCGCCAATCGAATTGTTCTAAAGTGGAACAACTGTATTTTCGATTGTATCAACAGTAATTTAATAGCATCTGCAAATTTTCTGGTATCTAAAATATTTCCTGTTAAGGCAATAGAATTGTAATCATAGTGAACCCGAAATTCGGTTATTAGCATCAACGCAATTCGGTTGGCAATAAATTCGGTAGCCACAATGAATCTGTTTTCTATGTGAATGAATACATAGAAATATTGGTTTTATTTTAGTGCCTATATTTTGCAATTGTAATAAGCGCATATTTCGAGGCATGTAATTATTTTAATGATTAGGACATTAGTAATACGAGTTATTACCCAACATGATAACAAAACAAAATTTAATAAAAACTTTTTTAAACTTTCTTCCTGGTCGTTGTTGCACCAGCTTAAGCGTTAACCATCGTTATCTGCACATTTGAGAAAAAAATTTTTTTTTGATATAATTACAATATTTTATAGCCTTATTTTATTTATTTATTTATTTTATTAGCATTAAATTTAAATTAAAGTAATTTAAAATTGGCTACAGAAAAACTAAAAATTTATTACATATTGTTTAGATAAATGTATTATATCTCTTTTGATCAAATCCAAACTTTTTTGAAAGTCAATGATATTGTAAAGTTGGTTCAATTCGACACAGACTCGACAGAAGGATCAGAGTTAGCACAATTTGTGCGAAAATATTTTACAATCAGGAACTGGAAATACCGTGATGTGCGCTGTGAAGTATTTATACTGATTTTGCAGAGGAGAAGTTGGAAGTTAAATTAGATTAAACAGAAATGTTACATTTAACATTTTCTTCGACTTTTAAGCGTAGGAAGCTCAATAAGAGCAAGATGGCTCCTATAAGAGGGTATATTAATGTTATTTATTTTATTTATTTATTTATTAGAACTGCTCCATAGACTAAAAGTCTTATTTTGCAGTATGGAACTGATTATATCGAAAATTATAAAATCATTAATAATTTAATAACTTAATAACTAACTAGCAGATTCCAGCCCTCGAAATTTGAGTGCAAATTCTAGGAAATTTGATTTTTTCATTAAATAAAGACCCTAAATGTATGCTAATCAATTATAGCCAATTTAGAAATCAACACAAAAAACAAACTCATTTTTATTGCAAACACATTAACAAATTTAATAAACACACCTTAGCATCCCTGCAGGAAATGTCAATAGTGAAACAGTACTGACTCACTATTGACATTGTCACCAGTACTACTGGCCAACTATACCCCAGACAATGTAATTTTCTGTAGACATTTAACATGAACGTGTCATTGCAAATCACTAGTGACATTGGTACTATTGATTAGGTAGGGGACCAGGTAGTTCTCATGGGACCATATGTAGACATTGGAACCAGAGATTTACTATTGACTAGGTAGTTCTCATTGGACCATATGTAGACATTGGAACCAGAGATTCTTATACACCAGAGATTCTGGTTCAAATTTGATTGTTCTTTCACTTTTGTTTTATAACTTCGTTTACTTATCATGTTTATACCCTATACCACTATGTGGTTTGGGTATAATGACTTTGTTTGGCTGTTTGTAACAACCAAAAATATTTGACCTAGACCCATCTTTAATTATACCAATCGAATCAGAATCACTTTCTGAGTTGATTTAACAATGTCCGTCCGTCCGTCTGTGTGTCCATGTAAACCTTGTAATCAAACTGCAGGTCGCAAATATGAATATATTGACGTAATTTGGTATATAAGCTTTCGTCAGCCATGGGATGAACGCTATTGAAATCTGTGAGAATCGGTCCATGTTCAGACCTAGCCCCCATACAAATTACCCCTATGAAATCGACATAAATTGCCATAAGATTCAAATTGTCATATAGATCTTACTCAAATTGGGTTTTGTATGCGTTCATTACGTCCATTAATGAGTAGTCCAAAAATGATCCCTTTGGCCCCATATAGAGCTGATTCCCGATCTTCACTTAAATCTATTAAAAAACAAAAATATTGCACTGATTCTTCTCAGATTTTGTTTGTATATATTTTTGGAAAATACAAGAGACTTTCCCAAACATGATCAGGATCGGTCCATTTTTGGACCTAGTCCCCATATAGATATAGCATCCGATATTAACTTTTTCATATCTGCAGCCAAAAAAATTAATAAAAATCCCACTCAGATTTGGTTTTTGCTTATTTTCTATGTCCAGTTAGTTGGGGCTAAGGGATAGGGTTTCTAAAAGCATGGTATAGGGTATCGTAAAGTCGGTCTAGACCGACTATAATTTTCTTACTTGTTTTTCTTTGATTTATTATAAAATATATTTTTATTTACCTTTTATATTCAATTTTTCTATACCTTGTTTTAAAACTTTAGTTTTTCATACAATCACGTGTTTTTCAAACAAAACTATGGAAATCAAGAGGAAGCAGAAATCCCAACTTCCCTATGAAAACATTTTTGACAGATAAAGCAAAGTAAATAGCGTAGACACTTAGTTGGTAATGTCAACAAAATAGTAGACAAAACTGGTGACATGGGGACACTTGTCCCCAGGCTTCCTGCAGGGATTGTATCATTTTGTGTGTGTGTTAGAAGCCACTTTAAATGCAATTTACTCAAAATAAAGGAAAAAAATTAAAAATCTATAAATCTGCAAAACGGCTAAAAAGAAATACCTTTCAAATAATATATGTTTGGTCAAAATCGGGGTAAAACGGCAGAACAAAACATCAGTCACAAGAAATCGTCTAGCCTATTAATATTATAGATTACAAATTTTCTTTATATAAAATACAAAAAACAATTAAGATTAACAATAAAAAAATAAAATTGAAATATATGAAGTTTAATTTAATCAAATATCGCATAACATGTAATGTTTCAATTAGTTATGCCGAAAATAGTTTAAAATTTTTTTCTTTAAATTTTCATGCGTTACTTAAAAGTTGAGAACTATGGGGTAAAGAACTCCAGAGAGATACTTCGAATATGTAGAAATGCCACTCCGATATTAAGCTTTTATATCAGAATGAAATAATTCTTTATCCCCTGCTTATATCTGAAATATAAAGTTTACCGAATAGATGATGATCTGGTTGGTGGGTATATACTATTTTATGTAAAAAAACTAAAACTCTTATGTTTAAAAGATTTTCTAAAGAAACGCCTTATAGCACTAGAACGCCTATTAAGTCCATACACGTATCGGATTATGTTGTTAAATGCAACGTTCAATTTCCTTTTACTAATTGTATCACGTTTAGCGAATAGCTCACAACCATGCAGTAAAACGGTCATCAGATAAGTTTTGGCAAGTAGGATTCTCATTTTCATAGGTGTACAATGCTGGTTGGCCAAAGAGAAAGTACGACCACAAGCATAGTTAATATGGTTCGACCATGTAAGAGTGTCATTAAAAAATATAGCTAGATTTTTTGCAGATTTTACTATTTCAGTTTCTTGATTATTTATAAATGGAGCGTTTCATGACAAGTGAATCCAACACAGGTCTCTAGCAATAATTTGGCTTTTACAGATTGAAAAAATATCAATTAGTCGACGAGTTATAGCCAAAAAACCACATAAACAATATGCCGAAAATCGGCATTTGACTGCAAAGTTCGAAGGTCGATTAAAAAAAAAAAAAAATTTAACTAACATAAACAAACACCCTCACTCTCAGAATCGACCTAACTTTTGGTAACCTAAATTTGTTCCACAGTGTTATAAAAGATATGCACATACGTATATAAATCATTGAAATAAATTTAAAAAAATTCTCAATTTTTAGATCTATCCGGTATTAATGTTTTAGAAAACGAAATAAATTTGACAAATAGTAAGTATTTTATTTAAATGGTGCGTGGTAAAGAAGAAGAAAGCATAGATTACAAAAATTCATAACTGCACTCACTGTATTCTTAATCGGACCGGTTTCTGGCATTTCAGCCTTCATCAGCGATTTATTGAACATTGTGATAGTTGTTATGTTTTTAATTGAATAGATTGTTTCTATATGAAAATTTTTCTACTTAGGGCGGCCGTGAGGTTTGAACCATGAACCTTTATATACACTCGTACTTGCACTTTTTGGTCAGCGCTTTAACATACTCACCTAAAGTCAGGCCTACGAGCAGTGTGGTTAGATTCAGTTTTCTACCATACAGCTTTACTTTGTATTAATTTCAGAAGACACAACTCTGTCCAAACAAACAATCGTTATTTTTGAATTTTTTTAATATTTACACTTCTAATTTCCACTATTCTCAGTTTTCGTAAGAGTTGTCATATATGATGTACGGTTTTGTACATAACTACATATGCACTTTACATATATTTGAGATGAAGCAGCGAAGAAATTTTTTGTTTGTTAAATTTATAGTCATTTTACAGTGCAGTTATGAATTTTTGTAATATATGCTTTCTTCTTCTTTACCACGCACCATTTAAACAAAAATTAATATTAATTACAGTAGTAATTACAATATGTCTGAAATATGACTATAAATCTAACAAAGTAAGTATTTTAGTTTATAACTATTTTAAATAAATAAATAAATATATCATATTTATACAGACAAATGCGATGAGTGTTTCAATTTATTTTAAAAAATTTACTACAAATTAGACAAATTACTTTGTCAAGACGTCAAAGAAACACGGTTCCCAATAAACAGCGAATATGACCTCAAAAAGATGGACCAAAAAATTGGAGAAAACTTCTATACAATTGTAAGTTTTGAATTATAATAATATAAATATGTATATATTATACATATTAATTATATATACATACATATATATTTTTTTATTACAGTTATAAAAAAAAATTTTGTTACCTTTGGTGTTAAAAAAAATTTATGTAAAATTGTGTCTGCAGACTTAATTATGAAATATAATTATCAGGGTATAAAAAGAAAATCAGCCTTTAAATCTTTCCAAAATTTAAATAAAGCAATTTATGGTAGGTTATAAATTTTGTTCTCTCGCATCTTTAATTTGCTTATATTTCTTTATTATTATATTGCAGAGGTATCAAAGCGTGAAGGATACAATAATCAGGAATATGCCACTGAAATTAAAAAAGCATTCCACCTTATAAAAGTATGTGAATTTAAAAGGCAAGATAATTAACTTTTTTGGCTGTATAATAATAAATAGTAACAAAACAATTTAAACTATAAATGACTATTATTACTTTATTGATTTCTCAATTCGGTCTGTAACAAATTAATACATTCTTTAATTTATATCAAGAGAATGAATTATATAATATATTATAAGGGCATAATTAATAGAGTGTATTGTAGTGAATTAATTATATAATTTATTCTTAGACAATATTTAAATAACGTATTGTAATGAATCAATTATATAATTCATTCTTAGACAATATTTAAATAACGTATTGTAATGAATCAATTGTATAATATGTTCTTACACAACATTTAAATAATTGATTACAATCCTAGGACATTTCTGTGTTATGAATAATGAATTCTGGAATCAAAAGTTAATACAAGCGACTGATTCCCTGGTCGATTCCGACTGATTGCTTTTACTGCTGGGTAAATATGAATTTAAACAATATTATTTTTTTAATTTCTAAAAATAACCGAAAATGCTACTGTTAACAAGGGAAAATGCTGTTGAAAGCTCAGGTTTTATGTTGACGAAATGTTAGTTAAAGATATGGTATACTAGCCACCACAAGATGGCTCTTACGAACAAAAACACAACAGCTACATAAACAATAAGGCTAGCTGAATATAGACACATATCTTGAAACATATATTATAATGTTTTTGATTTAATTAAACTAAAACATTAAAAAAAAATTTAAAACATGTTTATAAAACACATCTTTAATTTCACAATGTAAAAATAAGTCCTCAAAAGAAACATTGTATTTTATTTAAGTATTTATATCGCTACAATAATTAATTCGTGAAAATAAATATTTTTAAAAGATTAAGAAGCTCAGAATTGAAGGTGAAAAAACATTGTTAACATAACAACTCAAATTGGCTTTAGTTTTTAATTTTAACAACGTAGTTTTTATTTATTTGAAGTAAATGCTTTTTAGAGGATATTTTTGTGTGTTAGGATTTTTATGATATATTTGATTTCCTTTTCATATATATTCTTTATTAAAGATTGAATGTAACAAAAGAATTATTTTTATTTTTTATTAAAATTTTTATTGTCTGAAATTGGTTGGTTGGAATCCTCGCTAAGTCCCAACTAAGGTTATGTTGCTTGCTGGTTGCTGCTTGCTGCTTCTACTAGAGGTCACCACCATCCTTTGTGATTATTGAAAAGTTAATCAACATAGTAAACACAAAATATTGTTGTAGTTTAACGTTTTAAAATATGATTAACTTCGTTTGCAAATAATTGAAACAATAACTTTTTTTAATGTTATGAGATATGAGTAAATAGCTGTCTATATTATGTGCATTAGAGCGACTCAAGAGAAAAATCGTTTTTGTTACCCCTCTGGAAATAAAGATTAATATATTTTAAGATGATTCCCAAAATATTTTGGTTCTAGCGTTGACCATCCGTGAGCTGGACCATTTTTAAAAAAGGTATTTTTTTCAGTTTTTCGAATTTTTTTGTACTTTGCTCCAAGACGACATAAATAAAATTTGGTATCATCGAAGAGAGTTTTTGAAGATGGATCCAATGGTATATAAAACTTTACCACTTGCGACATACTAATTGAGATATTTAACTAAATACATATTTTCGTTTCGGGTTTTCATACAAATTCTACGCATTTGGAAATAATGTGTTGCTTTTCAAATTAAATCTGTTTTAAAATAACGTTAATTAATTTTTTTTTTTAATTATTTACATAAAACGTGAAAATTGCGATATATTTTATCTTTTTCAAATATAGGCAATATGGGTATCAAATTTTTATACCCTATACCACTATGTGGTTTGGGTATAATGACTTTGTGCTGCTGTTTGTAACAACCAAAAATATTTGACCTAGACCCATCTTTAATTATACCGATTGAATCAGAATCACTTTCTGAGTTGATTTAACAATGTCCGTCCGTCCGTCCGTCCGTCCGTCCGTCTGTGTGTCCATGTAAAGCTTGTAATCAAACTGCAGGTCGCAAATATGAATATATTTTGATGAAATTTGGTATATAAGCTTTTATCGGCCATGGGATGAACGCTATTGAAATTGGTGAGAATCGGTCCATGTTCAGACCTAGCCCCCATACAAATTACCCATATGAAATCGACATAAATTGCCATAAGATCCAAATTGTCATAAAGATCTTACTCAAATTGGGTTTGTATGCGTTCATTACATCCACTAATGAGTAGTCCAAAAATGATCCCTTTGACCCCATATAGAGCTGTTTCCCGATCTTCACTTAAATCTATTAAAAAACAAAAATATTGCACTGATTCTTCTCAAATTTTGTTTGTACATATTTTTGCAAAATACAAGAGACTTTACCAAACATGATCAGGATCGGTCCATTTTTGGACCTAGTCCCTTTATAGATATAGCATCCGATATGAACTTTTTCATATCTGCAGCCAAAAAAAAAATTAATAAAAATCCCACTCAAATTTGGTTTTTGCTTATTTTCAATGTCCAGTTAGTTGGGCCTAAGAGATAGGGTTTCTAAACGCATGGTATAGGGTATCGTATAAAGGTCTAGACCGACTATAATTTTCTTACTTGTTTCATTATACCCTATACCACTATGTGGTTTGGGTATAATGACTTTGTGCTGCTGTTTGTAACAACCAAAAATATTTGACCTAAACCCATCTTTAATTATACCGATCGAATCAGAATCACTTTTTGAGTTGATTTAACAATGTCCGTCCGTCCGTCCGTCCATCTGTGTGTCCAATTAAACCTTGTAATCAAACTGCAGGTCGCAAATATGAACATATTTTGATGAAATTTGGTATATAAGCTTTCATCGGCCATGGGATGAACGCTATTGAAATTGGTGAGAATCGGTCCATGTTCAGACCCAACCCCCATACAAATGACCCCTATGAAATCAACATATATTGCCATAAGATCCAAATTATCATACAAATCTTAGTCAAATTGGGTTTGTATGTATATATTACATCCATTAATCAGTAGTCCAAAAATAATCCATATTGGACAACTCTTAGCCATAGTGCTCATATACAGCTGCTTCCCGATCTTCACTTAAATCTATCAAAAACGAAAAATATTGCACTGATTCTTCTCAAATTTTTTTTGTATATATTGTTGCAAAATACAAGAGACCTTGCCAAACATGGTTAGGATCGGTCCATTTTTGGGCCTAGTCCCCATATAGATATAGCATCCGATATGAAATTTTTCATATCTGCAGCCAAAAAAATTAAGAAAAATCCCACTCAAATTTGGTTTATGCTTATTTTCTATATCCAGGTAGTTGGGTCTGAGAGATAGGGTCTCTAAACGCATGGTATAGGGTATCATATAGTCGGTCTACACCGACTATAATTTTCTTACTTGTTTTTTAATATTCTGGTGATAAGCAAAAGATCTGTTTTCAAATCTAGGATGCTGTGAGATATATTTAAGTTTTCAAATATTAATTTTTTAATTAAAAACATATAAATCTATTAATGACAGGTGCACCATCAATTTATAATATTAGACTTAAAAATAAATTTACGAAAACACTAAAAATGGATTTTAATCCTGTTCAGCTGAACAAAACTAAGCTTCCGGCAAACTGTGACATAATTCAGCATTTTTTATTTTTGCGACAGCAGTACAATAACCAGTCATATGGACTCTCAAAATTTTATAAAGCAACTAACTATACGGAGTTGTGTGAGTTATGGAAATTTGTACAAATTCTGGTAAAAAGTTTTCCAGCTATATGGAAGAAGTTGGAATACCTCACAAGCAGATATCGGGACGTCAATATAAACGATTGGAATGTACTTTTTAACATTTCACTGTGTGAATGTCCCCTCAAAATAAGAGTTCCATGCAGGTGTACTGGCAAGAGCAAAATTCCACGATTTGCCTGGAAGTTTTACTACGTAGATCAGGGCCAAGAATAAAAGATATTTAAACATAAGGGGTGGATACATAATCCAAATCATTCAGCTGTATGTAGTGGAGCAGAAAGTGAGAGCAGCTATGTCCTAAGATCAATAAATGCAGATGAAGCCAACCAAGTTTCGTCATTATCTGAGGACGAGGAAAATGTAAAAGTACATACAATGGAACTTAAAACATTTAGTGCTGCCTTGTATCGAGCTGGCGTGTCAAATCGCTATGTAGCCCTATTGGCCAATACTCTGTTAAAAGATTTAAATATCACAGGCATAATGATAGATCAACATAAAATAAGAAGAGAGCGTTATAAGGCTAGAAATTATGCAAAAAAGAATTTAATTCTTCTAATTCTTTACTAAAGCGTATATCGTTTGATTTCAAAAGGGAACGCACCTTAAAACAAGTAGTGGTAAATGGGACTCCACGTAATAAAAAAGTAATGGAAGAGCATGTTACGCTTGTTAAAGAACCAAACTCTAGTTTTATTGGTTACATTACACCAGAGGATGGCAAAGGCAGAGAAATTGCAAAATGAATTCTCTGTTTCCTAAATAATGAAGGCATTGCCTTAGATAACCAGGTTGCAGTTAATTGTGATGGTACTAGTACAAATACAGGCAAACATAACGGAACTATTTGTATTTTGTTTGTATACCTGTTTCATTTTAACGAACTGCCATTCGCCGCTCTTTTAAAAAGTCTATTGGGAAAAGCTACTGGCCCCCAAAACTGGCTCGGAAATATTGGAAACCTCTTAAGAAACTGCGAAAATATACCGGTAAGTATCACTAGACCCATTTTTGAGTTTGTATTTAATTTATTAATGTATTTTAAATTTCGTTTACTCAAATACAATTTCTGATTTTGCAACGATATCTATGGGTGGAATGCCCGAAAATTTGGACAGTTGGGACCTACGTGCAGACCAAAAATACTTGTTTGAAATGGTCGAAGCCGTAGACAGTGGATATTGTGATAGCCATGTAGCCAGTATGAAGCCTGGATTACTGAATTTATCGCGTTGGTTGACGACAACATCAAGAATATTAAGAAAGTGGCATTTTACGTTATGAAAGTTTATGCTCCGTTTTGGTTTCTCGTAAAAAGTCAGCCGCGAGCCATTCACGGAAGCCGCCGCTTACTAAAATATATAAAATGGACACGTATGCTTCCAAACGAACTTCAAGAAATTGTCAATCGTTCCATTCAAATAAACGGGTTTTTTGCACATACAGAAAACATTTTACTCTCAATGGCAACATACAAGGAAAAAGAAGTTCGCTCGGAGGTATTAAAAGTCATTCTCGAAGCAATTCGACAATTCAATATTCCAAAAATATTGTTCAAGTGCGAGTCCTTAAAAGATATGATAAATTGGAATGAAATTGGTCGAATTACTAAACCGCCTTCTATAAAATTTTATTCCCATCAGTATTTAAAGATCTTTGTAAGTCTGAAGAAATTATTGAAATACCAGGTAAAGTCACAATTTAAAAACTGTTTATAGAGATAAAATTAACTGCTTCTTCTACCGAAATCAATTTAGAATTCCCATGCCAATCGAAAAACACGGAACGATTTGTAAAGCTAGTAAGCTAATCATGTCTTTCTGTTATCGAAAGTAATCGACCAGGTCATATTGCAAACAAAATGGAATCGTGCAAACTTTATACAAAGATAGAATCGCGAAAAGATTTTTTATAAATTTTATATTTTTTATTGTAACTGTATTTTTCACATTTCGACAAATTTTTTAATTTGTAGTTTAGTTAACTATTTTAATTTGTTCTGCTAGTAACTATTTCTCTCATTTCATATATGTGTTCAACTAAAAAATTAATATTTGAAAACTTAAATATATCTCACAGCATCCTAGATTTGAAAACAGATCTTTTGCTTATCACCAGAATATTATAATTGAATAATTTAAAAATTTGATACCCATATTGCCTATATTAAAAAAAGGTAAAATATAGCGCGATTTTCGCGTTCTATGTGAATAATTACAAAAAAAAATAAATTAACATTATTTTAATACAGATTCAATTTGAAAAGCAGAACATTATTTCCAAATACGTAGAATTTTTATGAAAGCCCGAAACGAAAATATGTATTTAGTTAAATATCTCAATTAGTAGGTCGCAAGTGGTCTAGTTTTATATACCATTGGATCCTGCTTCAAAAACTCTTTTCGATGATACCAAATTTTATTTACGTCATCTTGGAGCAAAGTACAAAAAAATTCGAAAAACTGAAAAAAATACCTTTTTTGAAAATGGTCCAGCTCACGGATGGTCAACGCTAGAACCAAAATATTTTGGCAATCATCATAAAGCATATCAAGCTTTATTTTCAGAGGGGTAACAAAATCACTTTTTTCTCTTCCATACAAATTGAGTCGCTCTAATGTGCATAACACTACTTACATATGTATCAATATACAATGAAGATGGATTTTAATATAAAAACCATTTCCTTCCAAATCGATTCAACGGGAACGATGTCAACCATAGGTTAATGCTTTTTTTTGAATATTGGTAAAGAAAACAAGTACCCTCTATATGTATACCCTCTACCATGTATTTAGAGATCCTATCTCTTAGGTCTAACTAATTAGATTTGGAAATAAGCATAAATCAAATTTGAGTGGCATTGTTTTTTGACTTCGGATATGAAAAAATTTATATCGGATGCTATATTTATATGAGAACTAGGTCGCAAAATAAACCATATTTGGTAAGGTCACTTATTTTTTGCAAAAACATATACAAGCCAAATTTAAGAAAAATCTGTGCAATATTTTTCTTTTTTGATAGATTTAAGTGAAGATCGGGAATTAGCTTTATATGGGGGAATATGACTGAGAATTATCCTACAGGGTTTATTTTTGGACAACTGATTAATGGATGTAATAAACATAAACAAATCCAATTTGACCGAGATTTAAGTCGATCTCATAGGGGTCATTTGTATGGGGACTAGGTCTGAACATGAACTGATTTTGACCAATTTCAATAGCGTTCACGCTATCAAATTACATCAAAATATATACATATTTGCGATCTGTAGTTTGGCACAGAAACGGAAGGACGGACGGACAGACGGTCCGACGGATGGACAGACGGACGGATGGACAGACGGACAGACGGCGGACGGACAAGGCTAAATCAACCCGTATTCCGAGGCGATCGGTATAATAAAAGATAGACCCATCTTCAAATATTTTTGGTAGTTACAAATATCAATACAAACTCATTGTACCCTGACCACATAGTGGTATATAAAATTCCAATATTTTAATGTGTAATGTACAATATTTTAATTTTAATAAATATTAGTACGTGAAAGTTAATTTTTCGACCAATTTTTAAGCAAAATGCCCGCACAGAGGAGTGTGAAATTTGGCATAGTTATAGATCATATGAAGGAGAAGTGCCGAATGATAAAATTTATGTGTAACATATGTTAAAAATATATTAAATTAAATAAAATAAAATATTTAAAATAAATCATTTTATAACAGCCTAAAGGTATGCTAATCGATTTTAGCCGATTAGATATCAATGGTTTCAAAAAAGATTACATTTCAATCGCTCTGTGTTGAATTGTGAATTGTCAAAAATTGATTAACATTCCTTTAGGCTCTTATAAAATTATTTATTAACAATCCCATTACAATTTCTTCTGTGTGTTCAACAAATATTAATAATGAAATTTAATGAATTTTATTTAAAAGTTCACAATTTAATGAATTTTATTTAAATATTCATAAATTTTGTATATATATTAAGGTGGCCCTTAAAAAAAAAGTGTTAAAAGTAAGGGTCTTACCCCCCAGAAATATGCGAATGGCCAAAAAACTGGGAAATACGAAGTTTTGGGCCAAATGTGTTTATATGGTGAAAAAATGAATTTTTTTCAGTTTTTGGTAAATTTTATGAATATTATAAACATTTTTGTTCTACATGAAAAATTATTCGATATAAAGAGACAATTATCTATTCAAAAAGGTATAAAAGTTTTAATTCGGTTTAGAACCAGCCCAGTAATAAATAATACCCCAGACCACTAAAGTGTAAATTATTAATTCCCCGAGAAATTCGAGGACACATCATAAATATTTTTTAAATTAATTACTACGATATAATTTTTTTACTTAAAACACTCAAGGTTATGAGATATGGAATAAGATTTTTTTTATTAGATGTCGTAAACCTGTCCTAAGATGATGTCACATGCGAACAAAATTTTTGGGATGTTTTTGAAATCTCCAATTTCGAACTTCAAAAATTTTTTTCAACAAAATCGAGAAAATTGGAGAAAAAAGTTCATAGAATTGTTAAATATATCTTATGTTAATAAAAAAAAAAAAAAATAAAAATATCCCCCGACACACTTGAGTATGGCAACCATTTGATTTTTTCGGATTTCGAAAAAACTGTGTTTTTTGGTAATAACACGGCTTAGTTGCTGTCATAAAATATTTAAAATTGAAAATTAGCTACTTCTGTAATGTTAGTTGTTTTGTTTTATCATCGTTACTCAAGGTTGCCAAAAAAAACTTTTTGGACATCATTAACCCATGCAGACCTGCGGCCCAAAATGACCCCAATTTTTTTTGCATTTTTTTTTAATAATCAAAAGCCAAGTATACCTTGTAAGTATACCTTGTAAAGTAAAGTAAATTTAGGCTTATTTACTAACTTAAAGTTCACATTGCAAAATTTGGGGTTTTTTGGGGATATTTTTTGAAATGAAATATCAATAAGCAGTGCCACTAAGCCTGGTAAAAACCGGAAAATTAAATAAAGAATTTTAAATCTAATATTTTGTGCAACCATTTTGTAGTTGGGGATTTTTGGGGATAATTTTTGATTTGTTTGGGGACAACGAAAAAAAGTACCTGGCAAGCCTGTTTTTATAAGAAATTGTCCTCAAGAGATACATGCTTATAAGATACCGTTATAAGGGGATTCACTTTACTTTTTGTTGTCAATAAATGATATTTCTATGGTAGTTAGTTCGTTAACATTGTAATAAGAACAAGTGCAAAAAAATTTTTTGTTATTATAAATATTTTAAAAAATGAGTGCATACACATTAAGATCAAGTATTTATTTAGTTGGCACTGAATATTCTCAAATCCTTGGTTCAAAACTACCGTCAAATAAATTTCATATTCTTAACACCCTAGTCACAATAAAGTATTTGTTTTAACAAAAACAATTGTTATAAAAATAATTCATATGCACTCTTCTGTAAATAAATAAAATATGTAAATATGTAAAATATGTAAAATATGTAAATATGTAAATATGTAAAATAAATAAACATAATATTTCATAATATTTCATATCGCATTTCCTAAAATTAATTAGTAGTAAGCAAAAAACTTACTTCTTTTGTAAATTAAAAAAAAAAAATTGGGGTCATTTTGGGCCGCAGGTCTGCATGGGTTAATGATGTCCAAAAAGTTTTTTTTGGCAACCTTGAGTAACGATGATAAAACAAAACAACTAACATTACAGAAGTAGCTAATTTTCAATTTTAAATATTTTATGACCGCAACTAAGCCGTGTTATTACCAAAAAACACAGTTTTTTCGAAATCCGAAAAAATCAAATGGTTGCCATACTCAAGTGTGTCGGGGGATATTTTTATTTTTTTTTATTTTAATAACATAAGATATATTGAACAATTCTGTGAACTTTTTTCCCAATTTTCTCGATTTTGTTGAAGAAAAATTTTTGAAGTTCGAAATTGGAGATTTCAAAAACATTCCAAAAATTTTGTTCGCATGTGACATCATCTTAGGACAGGTTTACGACATCTAATAAAAAAATCTTATTCCATATCTCATAACCTTGAGTGTTTTAAGTAAAAAAATTATATCGTAGTAATTAATTTAAAAAATATTTATGATGTGTCCTCGAATTTCTCGGGGAAGTAATAATTTACACTTTAGTGGTCTGGGGTATTATTTATTACTGGGCTGGTTCTAAACCGAATTAAAACTTTTATACCTTTTTGAATAGATAATTGTCTCTTTATATCGAATAATTTTTCATGTAGAACAAAAATGTTTCTAATATGCGAATGGCCAAAAAACTGGGAAATACGAAGTTTTGGGCCAAATGTGTTTATATGGTGAAAAAATGAATTTTTTTCAGTTTTTGGTAAATTTTATGAATATTAGAAACATTTTTGTTCTACATGAAAAATTATTCGATATAAAGAGACAATTATCTATTCAAAAAGGTATAAAAGTTTTAATTCGGTTTAGAACCAGCCCAGTAATAAATAATACCCCAGACCACTAAAGTGTAAATTATTACTTCCCCGAGAAATTCGAGGACACATCATAAATATTTTTTAAATTAATTACTACGATATAATTTTTTTACTTAAAACACTCAAGGTTATGAGATATGGAATAAGATTTTTTTATTAGATGTCGTAAACCTGTCCTAAGATGATGTCACATGCGAACAAAATTTTTGGGATGTTTTTGAAATCTCCAATTTCGAACTTCAAAAATTTTTTTCAACAAAATCGAGAAAATTGGAGAAAAAAGTTCATAGAATTGTTAAATATATCTTATGTTAATAAAAAAAAAAAAAAATAAAAATATCCCCCGACACACTTGAGTATGGCAACCATTTGATTTTTTCGGATTTCGAAAAAACTGTGTTTTTTGGTAATAACACGGCTTAGTTGCTGTCATAAAATATTTAAAATTGAAAATTAGCTACTTCTGTAATGTTAGTTGTTTTGTTTTATCATCGTTACTCAAGGTTGCCAAAAAAAACTTTTTGGACATCATTAACCCATGCAGACCTGCGGCCCAAAATGACCCCAATTTTTTTTGCATTTTTTTTTAATAATCAAAAGCCAAGTATACCTTGTAAGTATACCTTGTAAAGTAAAGTAAATTTAGGCTTATTTACTAACTTAAAGTTCACATTGCAAAATTTGGGGTTTTTTGGGGATATTTTTTGAAATGAAATATCAATAAGCAGTGCCAATAAGCCTGGTAAAAACCGGAAAATTAAATAAAGAATTTTAAATCTAATATTTTGTGCAACCATTTTGTAGTTGGGGATTTTTGGGGATAATTTTTGATTTGTTTGGGGACAACGAAAAAAAGTACCTGGCAAGCCTGTTTTTATAAGAAATTGTCCTCAAGAGATACATGCTTATAAGATACCGTTATAAGGGGATTCACTTTACTTTTTGTTGTCAATAAATGATATTTCTATGGTAGTTAGTTCGTTAACATTGTAATAAGAACAAGTGCAAAAAAATTTTTTGTTATTATAAATATTTTAAAAAATGAGTGCATACACATTAAGATCAAGTATTTATTTAGTTGGCACTGAATATTCTCAAATCCTTGGTTCAAAACTACCGTCAAATAAATTTCATATTCTTAACACCCTAGTCACAATAAAGTATTTGTTTTAACAAAAACAATTGTTATAAAAATAATTCATATGCACTCTTCTGTAAATAAATAAAATATGTAAATATGTAAAATATGTAAAATATGTAAATATGTAAATATGTAAAATAAATAAACATAATATTTCATAATATTTCATATCGCATTTCCTAAAATTAATTAGTAGTAAGCAAAAAACTTACTTCTTTTGTAAATTAAAAAAAAAAATTGGGGTCATTTTGGGCCGCAGGTCTGCATGGGTTAATGATGTCCAAAAAGTTTTTTTTGGCAACCTTGAGTAACGATGATAAAACAAAACAACTAACATTACAGAAGTAGCTAATTTTCAATTTTAAATATTTTATGACCGCAACTAAGCCGTGTTATTACCAAAAAACACAGTTTTTTCGAAATCCGAAAAAATCAAATGGTTGCCATACTCAAGTGTGTCGGGGGATATTTTTATTTTTTTTTATTTTAATAACATAAGATATATTGAACAATTCTGTGAACTTTTTCCCCAATTTTCTCGATTTTGTTGAAGAAAAATTTTTGAAGTTCGAAATTGGAGATTTCAAAAACATTCCAAAAATTTTGTTCGCATGTGACATCATCTTAGGACAGGTTTACGACATCTAATAAAAAAATCTTATTCCATATCTCATAACCTTGAGTGTTTTAAGTAAAAAAATTATATCGTAGTAATTAATTTAAAAAATATTTATGATGTGTCCTCGAATTTCTCGGGGAAGTAATAATTTACACTTTAGTGGTCTGGGGTATTATTTATTACTGGGCTGGTTCTAAACCGAATTAAAACTTTTATACCTTTTTGAATAGATAATTGTCTCTTTATATCGAATAATTTTTCATGTAGAACAAAAATGTTTCTAATATGCGAATGGCCAAAAAACTGGGAAATACGAAGTTTTGGGCCAAATGTGTTTATATGGTGAAAAAATGAATTTTTTTCAGTTTTTGGTAAATTTTATGAATATTAGAAACATTTTTGTTCTACATGAAAAATTATTCGATATAAAGAGACAATTATCTATTCAAAAAGGTATAAAAGTTTTAATTCGGTTTAGAACCAGCCCAGTAATAAATAATACCCCAGACCACTAAAGTGTAAATTATTACTTCCCCGAGAAATTCGAGGACACATCATAAATATTTTTTAAATTAATTACTACGATATAATTTTTTTACTTAAAACACTCAAGGTTATGAGATATGGAATAAGATTTTTTTATTAGATGTCGTAAACCTGTCCTAAGATGATGTCACATGCGAACAAAATTTTTGGGATGTTTTTGAAATCTCCAATTTCGAACTTCAAAAATTTTTTTCAACAAAATCGAGAAAATTGGAGAAAAAAGTTCATAGAATTGTTAAATATATCTTATGTTAATAAAAAAAAAAAAAAATAAAAATATCCCCCGACACACTTGAGTATGGCAACCATTTGATTTTTTCGGATTTCGAAAAAACTGTGTTTTTTGGTAATAACACGGCTTAGTTGCTGTCATAAAATATTTAAAATTGAAAATTAGCTACTTCTGTAATGTTAGTTGTTTTGTTTTATCATCGTTACTCAAGGTTGCCAAAAAAAACTTTTTGGACATCATTAACCCATGCAGACCTGCGGCCCAAAATGACCCCAATTTTTTTTGCATTTTTTTTTAATAATCAAAAGCCAAGTATACCTTGTAAGTATACCTTGTAAAGTAAAGTAAATTTAGGCTTATTTACTAACTTAAAGTTCACATTGCAAAATTTGGGGTTTTTTGGGGATATTTTTTGAAATGAAATATCAATAAGCAGTGCCAATAAGCCTGGTAAAAACCGGAAAATTAAATAAAGAATTTTAAATCTAATATTTTGTGCAACCATTTTGTAGTTGGGGATTTTTGGGGATAATTTTTGATTTGTTTGGGGACAACGAAAAAAAGTACCTGGCAAGCCTGTTTTTATAAGAAATTGTCCTCAAGAGATACATGCTTATAAGATACCGTTATAAGGGGATTCACTTTACTTTTTGTTGTCAATAAATGATATTTCTATGGTAGTTAGTTCGTTAACATTGTAATAAGAACAAGTGCAAAAAAATTTTTTGTTATTATAAATATTTTAAAAAATGAGTGCATACACATTAAGATCAAGTATTTATTTAGTTGGCACTGAATATTCTCAAATCCTTGGTTCAAAACTACCGTCAAATAAATTTCATATTCTTAACACCCTAGTCACAATAAAGTATTTGTTTTAACAAAAACAATTGTTATAAAAATAATTCATATGCACTCTTCTGTAAATAAATAAAATATGTAAATATGTAAAATATGTAAAATATGTAAATATGTAAATATGTAAAATAAATAAACATAATATTTCATAATATTTCATATCGCATTTCCTAAAATTAATTAGTAGTAAGCAAAAAACTTACTTCTTTTGTAAATTAAAAAAAAAAAATTGGGGTCATTTTGGGCCGCAGGTCTGCATGGGTTAATGATGTCCAAAAAGTTTTTTTTGGCAACCTTGAGTAACGATGATAAAACAAAACAACTAACATTACAGAAGTAGCTAATTTTCAATTTTAAATATTTTATGACCGCAACTAAGCCGTGTTATTACCAAAAAACACAGTTTTTTCGAAATCCGAAAAAATCAAATGGTTGCCATACTCAAGTGTGTCGGGGGATATTTTTATTTTTTTTTATTTTAATAACATAAGATATATTGAACAATTCTGTGAACTTTTTCCCCAATTTTCTCGATTTTGTTGAAGAAAAATTTTTGAAGTTCGAAATTGGAGATTTCAAAAACATTCCAAAAATTTTGTTCGCATGTGACATCATCTTAGGACAGGTTTACGACATCTAATAAAAAAATCTTATTCCATATCTCATAACCTTGAGTGTTTTAAGTAAAAAAATTATATCGTAGTAATTAATTTAAAAAATATTTATGATGTGTCCTCGAATTTCTCGGGGAAGTAATAATTTACACTTTAGTGGTCTGGGGTATTATTTATTACTGGGCTGGTTCTAAACCGAATTAAAACTTTTATACCTTTTTGAATAGATAATTGTCTCTTTATATCGAATAATTTTTCATGTAGAACAAAAATGTTTATAATATTCATAAAATTTACCAAAAACTGAAAAAAATTCATTTTTTCACCATATAAACACATTTTCAATTTTCAATCGCTTTGAGCGACCTCTAAACATCTTTCGATTGGCCCAAAACTTCGTATTTCCCAGTTTTTTGGCCATTCACATATTTCTGGGGGGTAAGACCCTTACTTTTAACACTTTTTTTTGCCCCATATAACGAAGGGCCACCCTAATATATATAGATTAAAAAAACATTGAAAGAAAAAAAATTTAATGACAAAATTAAATTTCCTAGAATTTGCACTCGATTTTCGAGGGCTGGGCTCTGCTAATTTTAATACATTCACGTATTTTTAAGAATTTTTAAATTGAGCGGTTTAAGTTTTATTTAACTTTAAGCGTGTATAAGTTTTTTTTATACCCTACACCACTATGTGGTTTGGGTATAAAGACTTTGTGCTGCCGTATGTAACTCCCAAAAATATTTTACCTAGACCCATCTTTTATTATACCGATCGACTCAGAATTACCGATCGACTCAGAATTACTTTCTGAGTCGATTTAGCGATGTCCGTCCGTCCGTCTGTGTGTCCATGTAAACCTTGTAATCAAACTACAGGTCGCAAATATGAATCTGTTTTGATGAAATTGCGTACATAAGCTTCTATCCATATGATGAACGCTATTGAAATTCGTGAAATTCGGTCCATGTTCAGACCTAGTCCCCATACAAATGACCTCTACACACAGAAAAAATATTGCCAACCGAATTGGTCTAAAGTGGAACAACCGTATTTTCGATTGTATCAACAGAAATTTAATATCATCTGCAAATTTTCTATAATGATAAAATATATACTGTTAAGGCAATAGAATTGTAATCATCGTGAACCCGAAAATCGGTTATTAGCTTTATCGCAATTCGGTTGGTAATAAATTCGGTAGCCTCAATGAATCTGTTTTCTGTGTGTATGAAATCTACATAAATTGACATAAGATCCAAATTATCATATAGATCTCAGTCAAATTGAATTTGTATGTGTTTATTGTATCCATTAATCAGAAGTCCACAAATAATTCCTATAGGACAATTCTTAGTCATAGGCCCCATATAGAGCTGCTTCCCGATCTTCACTTAAATCTATTAAAAAAAACAAAAATATTGCACAGATTTTTCTCAAATTTGGTTTATATATATTTTTCAAAATATAAGTGACTTTACCAAATATGGTCTGGATCGGGTTATTTTTCGACATTATCCCCAAATAAATATAGCACCCGATATGAACTTTTTCATATCTGCAGCAAAAAAAACAATTCCCCTAAAATTTGGTTTATGCTCATTTCCTATATCCAATTAGTTGGACCGAAACGATAGGGTCTCTAAACCATGGTATAGGGTATCGTATAGTCGGTCTAGACCGACTATAATTTTCTTACTTGTTTCTTGATACGCTCTTTGCATATTACGAACCAAAAATGCAAGGCATTTTGTTGATATCAGGAAAATAGGTTATGGGAAGGAGAAAATAGGAGTAGTGTTTGTGGATATTTCACTTAAATTTGATTAGATTGTACTTGTATGGACAGTTTATTCCATATTCGGCTAGTTCGACTGATGAACGAATTGTCTCTGTAATGCGTTGTGCGGTCAACTGGACAATAGACTAAAATGAATGTGATATACTAGAGAAGCATGTAGAGCAATTAACTTTGGAATGACTTCGCTAATCTCAGAAGAAAATTTCCCATGGTAATATCTATAGTGTTATATATCCCACATTCCGACGATATTCCAACGAGTCAATTGGGTTGTACACCTTATTGTCATTAAAGGGCGTCCCGCCATCTTTTTACACGGTTCAGTAGCTCCAAAATAGTCTTAAATGCTCCTGTCCATATATGCGAGTTGTAATCCATTTTCAGTCAGATGTAAGTGATGGAGATCAGAAAGAGAGAACTAATTTTTGCAACGTCTAAGAAAACCAAGACACTTGAATTCTTCTTTCCATTGAATCAAGAGTATCCGATTCCCGACATTGTTGAATACAAGTAGGGTTTCTAATCCGGATATCCGAATATCCGACTAACCGTATTATCCGTCCAATTTTAACTATTCGAATAATTTTTTAATAACTATCCGATAATCCGGATATTTTTGCATGATTTTATAAACAAAATTTTAATCATTTTTTTTTTAACAATTTTCAAAATAATATATGTATGTAAGTACGCAGCAAAAAAGACATTATCAAAATCCAGTGAAGAAACCACACCTCTGAGCCAGTAGTAGTTCTAATTTGGCATAGCACCCTCGCTATACATTTAGCCACTTTTCACTACTTTTTGTAGCGTGTGTGTGAAATCTCCATACAAAAAAACACAACAACAACTAAAATCAATAACATTTTTGAATGGCGTTCCTTTGTATGTAATACAATAACCTGTTCATTTCGAAGTACTTCACTTCCATAACAAAACGCATTAATTAAAGTCGGTAGGATATATTAATATTATTACAATAAAATTATTGTCCTTTATTATGTTTTATAACAATGGCTATATAGATTTCAATTTGTAGAACTGGATTCAGTCAAAAAAATTAAAAAGAATTATTGCGTTTTGTTATGGACCTTCTCATTTATTTTCTACCAAAACATTAAAAAACCTAGTAAGCTTTAAAATTTAAAAGTTCATTTAAACTATAAGTTCATTTAAACTATATATCTATAATATTAATAGGCTAGGCGATTTCTTGTGACCGATGTTTTATTCTACCGTTTTATCCCGATTTGGACCAAACGTATATTATTTGAAAGGTATTTCTTTTTAGCCATTTTGCAGATTTACAAATTTTAAAATTTTTTCCTTTGTTTTAGTAAATTGCATTTAAAGTTGCTACTAACACATACATAAAATTATACATATGCTATGTGTGTTTTATCAAATTTGTTAATGTGTTTCTTAATGAGTTTGTTATCCTCATTCACAATAATAATAAGCCATAAAAGTGTTGGTTTGTGTGAAATTGAACTCGAATTTCGAGCGTTGGAATCTGCTAGTTACTATTAATTAGTTATAAATGTATTAATAACTTTTAAATTCATTGTTCCTATAAAATTGTAGCACTGTCAAAACGATCTGAAGTTTGGAATCATTTTAAGAGAAATGAAAAAAATAGAGACGTTGCTTCCTGGTTTGCTACATGTAATTACCAATGTACTCTACAAAAAACAATATATTGCGAAGAAGCTACAAATGAAGAATTAGAAGATGAATCTGTCGACAATATTAACAATTACATAAATATAATTTTGTCGAGTCTAATATAATTTGCCAACTGGAAGAAAACGTCGAAATTCTAGCTTTCGCCGAAGATTTTCTAGAATTCATAAAAGAACTCAGAAAAAGTATACGAATGATAAAATCGTCTTCAGTCAAAAATAATATTTTACAAGGATACGTTAATGATGAACAAGAGGGTAAGAATTTGCAGTTGATGGATAGATATCAAAATTCGATGGAATTCATTGATTACCATGTTAAACGATTACTTCAAATAAAGGATCCCGTAAATAAGACGTTAAATTAATTGGGTCAACAAAAAATTTCAGAGAATAATAAAGGATCCGCCAAATAACTTTTCTTTTTTGAAAATGCTATAAAAAAAAAACTACTGAATATTATCTCAAATTTCTTCTTTTATTTGAAAGTACAATCCTTCCGGTTAATAATGGAAAATAATTTCATTCAAATGGCTGCCTCGGCTGGCCATTCAGTAGCCTACACGATCGGTCCAATTTTAAAGCACATTATCGATTGTGTGCAGCTGTATTTCACCAATGGCTTCACGAATATTGTCCTTTAAAGCGTCAATTGTCTCTGGCTTGTTGGCGCAACACTTATCTCTGAGGGCACCCTACAAATAATAGTCCAACGGTGTCACGTCGCAGCTCCGAGGTGGCCAAACGACATCAGCTCTGCGGCTGATAATGCGATCTTCAAAAACAGGGCGCAAAACATCAAGTGTAGCTTCGGCTGTGTGGCAAGTAGCGCCGTCCTGTTGAAACCAAATGTTGCCAATATCCTCCTCTTCAATTTTTGTGAACAAAAATTCGTTCAACATGGCCCGTAACGATCGCCATTGACTGTAACGGCCACTCCTTGCTCATTTTCGAAGAAAAATGGACCAATTATGCCTCTGGACCAAAATCCGCACCAAACAGTGACTCGCTTTGGGTGTATCGGCTTTTCAATGTATGCGTGCGGGTTTTCTGTGCCCCAAATGCGACAATTTTGCTTGTTTACATATCCGCCAAGATCAAAATGAGCTTCATCTGAAAAATTGATTTTTTTTTGGCAAAATAAGCATCTTCTGTAAGTCGATCGCAGGCCCACTTAGCGAAGCGAAAACGCATTGGATGATCAGTTGGCTTCAACTCCTGAACCAATTGGACTTTGTATGGCGTCATATCATGGTCTTTATACAAAATTCATCTCAATGATGCCTCCGAAATGATCAATTCTTGAGAACGGCGGTGAATTGATGTTGATGGCGCTTCACGCACTCTTTCTGCCACAGCAGCAATATTCTCGGGTGTACGCACTGTTTTTGGCTTTTCACGCTTTGGTTTATCGATGAGGATGCCAGTTTCTTTCACTTTTTTTCACAAGATAACGAACATACGGAGCTGACGGTGCTTCTCTTCTTCCAAAATCCGTACGCAATTTTCGCACACATTCTGCAACATTACCATGATTTTCAAAGTAATGTCGCAATATTCTCAGCGTTGTTCAAGCGTATACACAACCATATTCGTTCAGCGGAAGGATAAAACTAATTATCTGTCAAATCAGACATGAGCTAAGTGTTACCATTCACGAAATAAGCACTAGTTGAAAAAAAAAAACGTTAGATGGCGGACCTTTTATAAGAATTTTAAAAGAATTTTTAGATGTGCTTTCACCACTAGAAACTGCTGTAAAGGAATTAAGCAAAAATTCAGCTATATTTTTGACCGCTGAGGGTGTCTATAAATTTTTATTTGAAGGATTAGACAAGTTTGGAACGAATTTAAGTAAATAATTATCAAAACAAATAAAAATCGAATGGATGAACGTCGCGATAAAATCCTTATGACACTAATATTTTTAGAAACACGCAATATTCCACATACCCAACTTCTATATTGTTAAAAAATTATTTCATGATATTAATAAACACAAAAACTAGAACAGATAATTTAAATATACTGTATAATGCGCTTTTAACTATTAAACCAACATCTACTGAATAGTCCAGTCATTTTAGGGATTTCACCTCGGAATTCAAGATAATAAGCTGTAAATTCGGGCAAACCTTCATTTTGACATCCTAAAACTTGTCTCAAACCGTACCGATGATAGGGTGGCCGCGACTATGGATTCCTAGGGGTCAAAGGTCAAAAAATCTACTTTTTGTACGTTTTTCGCCAATATCTCGGTTCCTATCGGTTTTTCACTATCTTATCTATTTATTAAAAATATTGTAGAGAGATAAATTCCATACAACTTTTGTTTAAAACGTTTTTTTGTACGTTGAACGGTTTTTGAGATAGAGGGCAGTGAGCGCGCAGTGTGGTTGAACCTCGAGTATTATTCAAGCTCAATCCGTAGTCTCGATATATTTAAAAATTGTCGATAAATATATAATTATAAATAATTTTTATTTTTTATTAACTTTTTCATTATATTTAATAATTTTTCTCATTAATTAAGTTTCTATTAATTATATTTTATATTTTAATTTTAGTAAAATTTATATTAATTACTTCCTAATAAACGAAAAGAACCAAAATGTATTTTTAATACATGCTTTTATTTTAAAATATCATTATACACATTTACGATCGTTGAAATTAGGGAAATATATTGATCACAAGAATTACATACTCTAATTTTAATTTCCTTCGTCTTCTTCTTCTTTCGGATTCATCTTCATTTTCGTCTTCAACTTTTTTTATCATTTTAGATAAATATGTTAAGTATTTGCAAACGCATTATAGTTCAACAACTTTGTTGTGTTTGACGGATATTCAGATAACAGTAAGAACATCAAAGCAATGGAACAACAAAGTAGAGCTGCAGCAATTTCAAAAAAAAAAAAAACAAATGAAGTTTGTTTCGATGAAACAACGGTTGTACCAATTAGCCAAGAAAAATTCCTATCGAATCGAAGTAATAAAGAAAGGCTCATTAATATTCTTATTGAAAAATTACGAATTGTTAATATAACTGTAAAACAGCTATAGAGGAATCGAAACCTGAAAAAAACATAGTTATAATAGGAGAAGATATCGATTTACTTGTCATTTTAATTGGGCGTACACTATTTCATCAACAAGAAATTTTCTTTAAAAAAGTTGGCAAAGGAAATGTTAAAACAGAAATATACTCTTCGAAAAGTTTAGACAAATATCCTCGTTGTAAACAACACATTTTGTTTTTGCACGCTGTAAGCGGCTGTGACACGACTTCTGCGTTATTTAAGAAAGGTAAAAAACTTTTTCAAGAGCACTTGAGAAGCTTCCAAATTTGGATCAACTTGCTGCAGCTTTTGAGGAAGAAAACGGTTTGGCTCAAATATTATTTGAGACTGGGACACAAATCTTGTTGGCAGTCTATAACGCTCCAAAATCTGTTGACGGTATCGACCGTCAACGTTATACACATTTCGTCAAGTCTACAAGACAGAATAAACCTGTGCAGTTATCAAATCTGCCACCAACAAGTGCAGCAGCTCACCAACACTTTAATCGTGTTTATTATCAGTTCAGACTTGGTAAGGGCATGATTTGGAACCTCAGGACTGGGGCTGGATAATGCGTAATGAATCCCTGGAACCAATTACAACAACTTTAGCACCAGCTCCAGAGGAATTGCTTAACACTTTATTTTGCAACTGTAAGAGTGGTTGTGGTTCGCGATGTGGATGCAGTAAATCGGGGTTGCAGTGCTCTCTAGCTTGTGGCCAGTGTAATGGACAAGCTTGTCTCAATGCTACACCATACTAAAGTGACATCAATGAAGATGGTATATTTGATCCCGAAAGTATGGAGGACCTGGAAACAAATGCCGTTGAAATCGAAAATGAAGATGAATCCAAAATTTTACTGCAACCAGCAGACAAAGAAGAAGAAGAAGAAGACGAAGAAAATTAAAATTAGAGCATGAAGTTCTTGTGATCAATATATTTCTTTAATTTCAACGATCGTAAATGTGTATAATGATATTTTCAAATAAAAGCATGTATTAAAAATACATGTTGGTTCCTTTCGTTTATTAGGAAGTAATTAATACAAATTTTACTAAAATTAAAATATAAAATATAATTAATAGAAACTTAATTAATGAGAAAAGTTATTAAATATAATGAAAAAGTTAAAAAAAAAAATAAAAATTATTTATAATTATATATATATCAACAATTTTTAAACATAAAAGGACTTATATTTGATCGAGACTACGGATTGAGCTTGAATAGTACTCGAGGTTGCAACACACTGAGCGCTCACTGCCCTCTATCTCAAAAACAGTTCAACGTACAAAAAAACGTTTTAAACAAAAGTTGTAGGGAATTTATCCCCCTACAATATATATAATTGATAGAAATAGCGATTTTTTGACCTTTGACCCCTAGGAATCCATAGTCGCGGCCACTCTATCGTCGGTAGGGTTTGAGACAAGTTTTAGGATGTCAAAAGGAAGGTTTGTACAAATTTACAGCTTATTATCTTGAATTCCGAGATTTTGTCTGTATTTTGGTTAAAATGACTGGAACAGAACGCGTATTTTCAATTGCACGACTGACTAGGACAAAAATTAGAACTCGCCTGAATTTCGAAACTTTTAACGCGATTATTTTACTAAAATACTTATTTTTAAAAATGACATAAACCATTTAATATAATTTTTTTTATTTTATGCATAATTAAAATATTTGAATTAAAATGAAAATAAGAATTATAAAACACTATCAAATATTAGATTTGAAACTTTTAACGCATTATTTGTTTTAAATGCTTATTTTTATACCCTATACCACTATGTGTTTTGGGTATAATGACTTTGTGCTGCTGTTTGTAACAACCAAAAATATTTGACCTAGACCCATCTTTAATTATACCGATCGAATCAGAATCACTATCTGAGTTGATTTAACAATGTCCGTCCGTCCGTCCGTCCGTCCGTCTGTGTGTCCATGTAAAGATTGTAATCAAACTGCAGGTCGCAAATATATATATATATATAATATATATATATAATTTGGTAAATAAGCTTTTATCGGCCATGGGATGAACGCTATTGAAATTGGTGAGAATCGGTCCATGTTCAGACCTAGCCCCCATACAAATTACCCCTATGAAATCGACATAAATTGCCATAAGATCCAAATTGTCATATAGATCTTACTCAAATTGGGTTTTGTATGCGTTCATTACGTCCATTAATGAGTAGTCCAAAAATGATCCCTTTGGCCCCGTATAGAGCTGCTTCCCGATCTTCACTTAAATCTATTAAAAAACAAAAATATTGCACTGATTCTTCTCAGATTTTGTTTGTATATATTTTTGCAAAACACAAGAGACTTTACCAAACATGATCAGGATCGGTCCATTTTTGGACCTAGTCCCCATATAGATATAGCATCCGATATGAACTTTTTCATATCTGCAGCCAAAAAAATTAATAAAAATCAGACTCAAATTTGGTGTTTGCTTATTTTGTATGTCCAGTTAGTTGGGCCTAAGAGTTAGGACATGGTATAGGGTATCGTATAGTCGGTCTAGACCGACTATAATTTTCTTACTTGTTTAAATTTAAATTAGGTTTTAATATATTTTTTTATGAATTTTAATAATTTATCATGTATTTAATTTTCTGAATTTGTGGAGCAATTAAAATATTTGGATAAAAATAAATAAATCAATTATAAACAAGTAAGAAAATTATAGTAGGCGTTTAGAAACCCTATCTCTTAGGCACCACTAACTGGACATAGAAAATAAGCAAAAAAACAAATTTGAGTGGGATTTTTATTAATTTTTTTGGCTGCAGATATGAAAAAGTTCATATCGCATGCTATATCTATATGGGGACTATGTCCAAAAATGGACCGATCCTGATCATGTTTGGCAAAGTCTCTTGTATTTTGCAAAAATATATACAAACAAAATTTGAGAAGAATCAGTGCAATATTTTTGTTTTTTAATAGATTTAAGTGAAAATCGGGAAGCAGCTCTATATGGGGCCACAGGGATAATTTTTGGACTACTCATTAATGGATGTAATCAACGCATATAAACCCAATTTGAGTAAGATCTATATGACAATTTGGATCTTATGACAATTTATGTCGATTTCATAGGGTAATTTGTATGGGGGCTAGGTCTGAACATGGACCGATTCTCACCAATTTCAACAGCGTTCATCCCATTGCCGATAAAAGCTTATATACCAAATTTCATCAAAATATATTCTTATTTGCGACCTGCAGTTTGATTAAAAAGTTTACATGGACACACAGACGGACGGACGGACGGACGGACATTGGGTATAGGTCAAATATTTTTGGTTGTTACAAACAGCAGCACAAAGTCATTATACCCAAACCACATAGTGGTATAGGGTATAAACACCATCAAATAATGGTTTCAAGCTATTATCTTAAAGTTCGTTCTTGTTATCCGGATTATCCAGATATTTAGATTTTTATACCCTATACCACTATGTGGTTTGGGTATATTGACTTTGTGCTGCTGTTTGTAACAACCAAAAATATTTGACCTAGACCCATCTTTAATTATACCGATCGAATCAGAATCACTTTCTGAGTTGATTTAACAATGTCCGTCCGTCCGTCCGTCCGTCCGTCTGTGTGTCCATGTAAACCTTTTAATCAAACTGCAGGTCGCAACTATGAATGTATTTTGATGAAGTTTGGTATGTAAGCTTTTGTCGGCCATGGGATGAACGCTATGGAAATTGGTGAGAATCGGTCCATGTTCAGACCTAGCCCCCATACAAATTACCCCTATGAAATCGACATAAATTGCCATAAGATCCAAATTGTCATATAGATCTTACTCAAATTGGGTTTGTATGCGTTCATTACATCCATTAATGAGTAGTCCAAAAATGATCCCTTTTGCCCCATATAGAGCTGCTTCCCGATCATCACTTAAATCTATTAAAATCAAAACTATTGCACTGATTCTTCTCAAATTTTGTTTGTATATATTTTTGCAAAATAAAAGAGACTTTACCAAACATGATCAGGATCGGTCCATTTTTGGACCTAGTCCCCATATAGATATATCATCCGATATGAACTTTTTCATATCTGCAGCCAAAAAAAAAAAAATAAAAATCCTACTCAAATTTGGTTTTTGCTTACTTTCTATGTCCAGTTAGTTGGGCCTAAGAGATAGAGTTTCTAAACGCATGGTATAGGGTATCGTATAGTCGGTCTAGACCGACTATAATTTTCTTACTTGTTCAGTATTCGATAATCCGGATAGTCATTAATGTCGGATATTTAGAAACCCTAAATACAAGGTACTTTGGGTCAACAAAGAAAATTAAATTTTTCGCACATTACAATCAACTCTATTCCCTTGACACCATTCGGAAATTGTCAACAGGTTTTGATTGAGTGTGTCATTCATTGTCAGCCTTTTCCTCCACCATCAGGGTGGTAGGCTTGCTTGGCCTACAATTGAAGGAACATTAATGGCAAATGTTGCTGTCATCCGCGAAAGATTAGATATAATTCGAGGTTTGACTAGAAGGTCATTCAGAAAGATAATGAAAAGTGAGGGAGAAAGAACAGAACATTGGGGTGTCCCTGAATTATGCCATCATAGGAACACGTACTGTGCGGTCTCTGAGAAAATTCGATATAGATCGAGAGAAGTCAATGCCGACCCTAAACTAGAACCACTTAACTTGCACCAAATTTTTGAATGATAATACATACTTCTTATGTACAAAATTTGTTCTGTGTTAATTGCGATACTAAATTCATTAAGGATTTTAAAACTGAAATTTATGGATTCTAAGTAATTTTACATTACAATGCAAGTATTTTAACCAATTTAATTTAATTTTCAAAAATTAATCTATTATACACGTTCGCATAGTTAAATAGTTAAAGTGCAAAGCAAATTACTACTATCACCGGTAAAAAATATGCGAGAAACATATTTCCATTTCACCCTTACAAATATTTGACTACGTACTTACTCGTATGTGTGTACATAGATTTATTTAACATACCAGAACGCACACTGCTGCAAATACGAGTATTATTAAATTATGCAGCCATTAACAGTAGAATTCATAGTTTTTTTTTTCTAATACAACAAAAATAACAACGCAAAAAAGGAAATGAGATGAAAATATTTTTAAGTTAAAAGGCTTTTAAACTAATGCCACAAACGCAGATGGCGCTGTAAGTGAACAGGTTTCTATATACATGAATTCAAAGATTACCCTGTAGGGGAGTATATTAGAGTTATATTCGCTTTTGTAACATTTTGAAATATGAATCATCATTTTGAAATATGAAAAATTGCGTCTGCCAAGTCAAATCTCTTCTACATTTTCAAGGAGATCTACGCTGCTGACAAAACAAAGGGCTTGTCTATGTAACACGATCAATAGACGAGATGAGAGGTAATGTCAAAATATTGTATAGAAAAAAATTATTTTGAAATTTATATCCTTACATTTTTTGACATTATCGATCGTTTATTTTATTAACTACTTAACTATTACTAAAAATATGAATATAACCCATCGATATAAATATTTCAAAACATAATCTAGTTGATTTTTAGACAATTTAAATACGTCATTTAAAGTAACATTTTTATTGGAGTATTCAAAAAATTCGTCTCTGCCTCATTTAAAGCATTCGTTTTTACATTATTCTTCTAATTTATGCTAAATTCTTTTTTGTTCAATTCTCCCGAAAAAATGTAAAGCTTTATGCTATTTAAAGTGAAAAAAGGTTTAAATTTTTTTTGGCCAAAGTAAAACTGAGACAACAGGAAAAAATTAAATTACACCTTTGTTCTTTTTTTCTCAATGCAGGAGGACAAACGTTGATGGCTTTTTTTTCTAAAATGTGCAGAATTTATGTATTACGGGGATGCACTTCCAAGCAACAATATTATAAAATTGGGTAAAGCGAAAAGTAATTGGTTTTGTTGGTGGATATGCAAAATAGATACTTGTATGTTTTTTAAAATTGTGGAAAATAACATTTTAAAGAACAAATAGCAAAACGTTACCTTGACACAACACATTGCTAATTAAAGTTAAAGTTGCAAAAAATTAATTAAAATTTAATGTTACTTGTATTTTAAAACTTATGTCTTTTTGGCCCTTAAGTTTACAGTTAATCTTTTAAGGACTAAGTTAGACGACTTAAGTCTTAAAAAAACCTTGATATTCTATAAAATATGATGTCGTAACTTATTCCTTGAATGGCATTTCAGAGCTTAATATTCTGTGACATACCTTTTGCAGTTATGATCGAAATAATTCCCTACCGAAATTTACTTCGATAGTGTTAATATTTCTACTTTCCTTACTCGTTACGAAACGAAACGATTTATTGTTTTAGTATTTTAAAAGGCGAAAATAAATATGTTTTACAACACTGCGTAAATGTAACAGATTAAACAGAAAATGTAAAAAAAACATATGTTTATTATAACATTGAAAAAAGTAAGACATTAAAAAGAAATAAAATATGAATTAAATGGATTTTACTTTGTTTTTTTTCGTCGTCTTCTGATTCTAACGAGAACCAAAATCTCAACTTCATGGAAAAAAGAAAAAAATACGAAATACCACCGATTCATTAAATTTGCTAGACAATGAGTAAGTATAAAAGTTTTCTATAATAAAAAATACAAATTTATAAAATATTCTCCAACGTTTTAGGTTAACAAAAAAAAGCATTTAATTATGTTCTTGGGGAATTAAAGTTTGTAGGGCATCTTTCTACTGCAGTTCCACCAAAAATTCAATTGACACCAACCTTATTACTTTTGGCGTCCGGAGGTTTTCAACATCCTATTGGAAATTACTTTCTAATTAGGATTTCTCAACCCATAATTTTCCAAATAACAACGAGGGTTGTTAACGAAATAGAACGTAAGCTGTGTGCAAAATTTATTCAATTTAATCCCAAAAATAGGGATGAATGTAAGGAATATTTTATGGGAAAACACAATATCCCAGGAGATGAGTGTATATAATTTAAAAATTTATTTACAATTTATTTTTAACAGTTATTTGCTGCGTAGATGGAACAAATTTTGTGGTGCAGAAACCAACCAACAGAAGGGGTTCCATAGCCTAAATTCCATGATAATATGTAAATATTGTTGAATTTTATTATTTATTAAAAATATTGATATTTGAATATATGCGACCACAAAAATACATTAATTCAAAAAATGGAGGGGCCGCACATGATTTGTTTGTTTGGAAGGAATAGAAAAAAAAATTTATTGTTGAGCAAGAATATAATAATGATTTAATAATATTCTTAGGTAAGCAAGTGTAAAATATATGTAGACTAGGGTGGAAAGAACTAAACTGTATGGGTATGTTCATTTAAACTTATATTTATGTTTACTAGCAGATTCCAGCGCTCGAAATTCGAGTGCAATTTCTAGGTAAATTTATTTTTAAACCTAGCCAATTCACAAACCAACTCTTTTTGGTTTATTAATATTGTGAGTGAAGATAACAAACTCATTAACAAACACATTAAGAAATTTAAACAAGTAAGAAAATTATAGTCGGTCGAGACCGACTATATGATACCCTATACCATACGTTTAGAGACCATATCTCTTAGGCCCAACTAACTGGATATAGAAAATAAGCATAAACCAAATTTGAGTGGGATTTTTATTAATTTTTTTGGCTGCAGATATGAAAAATTTCATATCGGATGCTATATCTATATGGGGACTAGGCCCAAAAATGGAACGATCCTGACCATGTTTGGTAAAGTCTCTTGTATTTTGCAAAAATATATATAAACAAAATTTGAGAAGAATCAGTGCAATATTTTTGTTTTTTGATAGATTTAAGTGAAGATCGGGAAGCAGCTCTATATGGGGCCTATCACTAAGAGTTATCCAATAGGGATCATTTTTGGACTACTGATTAATGGATGTAATATATACATACAAACCCAATTTGACTAAGATTTGTATGATAATTTGGATCTTATGGCAATATATGTTGATTTCATAGGGGTCATTTGTATGGGGGCTAGGTCTGAACATGGACCGATTCTCACCAATTTCAATAGCGTTCATCCCATGGCCGTTAAAAGATCAAATGCCAAATTTCATCAAAATATATTCATTTTTGCGACCTGCAGTTTGATTACAAGCTTTACATGGACACACAGACGGACGGACATCGTTAATTCTGATTCGATCGGTATAATTTAAGATGGGTGTAGGTGAAACATTTTTGGTTGTTACAAACAGCAGCACAAAGTCATTATACCCAAACCACATAGTGGTATAGGGTATAAAAACACACACATAGCATATGGAAATCTGGTGAACAGCTAAAAAGAAATACCTTTCAAATAATATACTAGAGGTCAGTATTTTTGTCACGATTGGAATAACAGAGAAGATAGCGAGTTTAAAAACTGGAACATGGTTCGGAAGCCCTTGGTACCAAAAGAAAAAATTCTGCTGCCGCTACTTCATATAAAGCTTGGAGTCGTTAAAAATGTTATCAAAACCGTTGCCAAAGGAGATGAAGTGTGTATGAGTTTAAAACTTATCTTTCCATAAATAAGCGAACAAAATATTAGAAATCGTATGGTATAACACATGATTGATAAAATAGCATTGTGGAACAAATTCAGGTTAGCAAAAGTTAGGTCGATTCTTAGAGTGAGGGGTGAAAATAGAGGCTAAATTAGAATTTTTTTTTTTAATCGACCTTCGAGCTTTGGAATCAAATCCGATTTTCACCATATTGTTTATATGGTTTTTTGACTATAACTTGTCGACTAATTGACAGTTTTCCAATCTGTAAAAGCCAAATTATTGCTAGAGACCTGTGCAACCATTAAAATTGATTTAGAAAATTTTTGTGGTGCTTATGAAGCAATATGTTTGAAAAATTATTTTGTTTTCATGCTTTTTGAATATATTTTCTACAAAACTAAGTCTTTTTTTGCTTTTTGTTTGATCTATAATATGCTTCTCAGTTTCTTCAATAAATTTCATTTGAAAAGGAAATGGTCTTAGTCGATAATTTGCGTTAAAAATCCCAAAACCATGAAATAAATAGCGATTTAGGCAGAAGTAATTAAAAAGGGAAGTTCCAAGAATTAGGAATTAGTAAAACAACTTTTTTGTTTTCAACCACCGCACAGGTAGCGATTTTTTTAATTTCGTACAAGCGAACTAATTTCAAAAATGAAGATTCAGTTAAGACTCGAAACTCAGCCGAAGCTGATGCCTTTTAAATTTCGCTCGGTCGTGATAAAATTCGCTATTAATTTTTTGGAACTTAATTCTCTTTGTGAGTGATTTAAGTTAAGTGCATCGATTTCATAAAAATAACAAAAAAAAAATTGTTTAGTATATATTGTATTAAAAACGTCGGAACCAAAATGTAAAATGGACCATTTTTGTAATGATTGTGGACGTTTCATTGCAAGCGATGAAAAATGTGACAATGCGAGTGATTTTTTTTGTGGAAGCCTATAAGCAATATTTCTCTCAAGAGTTTATCACTGACGTAAACTATGCCCGTAAAAAAGTTTGCTTTAATTGCTATTCAACTCTTATGCAATGGAAAAGTGAAAAGAAGAAGGCTATGCCTTTTGGTATACCAATGATGTGATTAGACAACAGCCCGCATCAAGAAGAAAATTGCTATGGATGTATCAACTACCATAAAACTTTGAATAGAAGGAAAGCAAAGAATAAAACTTACGTAGCAGTGCCAAGTGTCCATTACCGCAATTACCATTACCGCACTCAGAATTCGTTCCAGTACCAACATACCGAAGTATTAATCTTCAAACAGATATCAGTACTACAACCGTCGCTGCTACATCCATGGATTTCTACTCAAAATACGACCCTGGTGAAGGTACATCCTATGAAACATCAAAGGACCCAATCCTAGTCACACAAAACCAATTGGATGGAATTGTTGCAAATTTGTGTTTCACTCAGAAAAAATCGGAACTACTGGCTTCATTTTTGAAAGGAAATAATTTGCCGGCGAAAGATAACAAAGTAACAGCATATCGAAAACGCCAAAAAGAGTTAGAAATGTTCTTCAATGTGAATGATGCAAAATATTTCGCTTATTGCAACGATATTGAAAAGTTAATGGAGATGATTGGCGTTTATTCATCGATTGTTCACTAATCAGCTTAAAAGTTGTGCTTTTGCACAATACAAGTAGAATGCCTTCTGTTCCGATTGCGTATAGCACTGACACTAGTGAAAATTTCGATAATTTGAAACACATTCTGGAAGTAGTCAAATATAACGAACACCAGTGGCGCATTTGCTGCGACCTCAAAATAGTTTCATTCATTACAAGCTTAACAGCATCTGGCCGTCCAAATTATCCGTGTTTTTTGTGCGATTGGGATTCACGATACGGAGAAGGTATTAAAGGAAGAAACCAGTACAAACAGCATAACTGGAATAGTCGCATTGGACGGAAATGGCCTAAAGACAATAGGCTACACGAAAGTCTTGTTCCTGAAATGAAAATTTTGTTGCCGTTGCTCCACATTAAACTTGGCATTGCTAAATTTTTTTTGAAATGTATCGCAGCAGTATTCAACCGCTTAAAAGACATTTTCCGAAGACTAAGTAACGCCCAAATTCAGGAAGGGGTTGTTAATGGTCGTCAAGGGTTTGACCAGGTTCTGACAGACCGAGAATTAAATGCATGGCTCGCATTGAAAGCAGTCATTAAAGGACTTTTGGGTAAAGAACGCAAAGACAACTACAGGCAATCTGTTGCAAACATGTTGGCAGCTTTCGATGAAATTGGGGTTAATATGTCGTACAAAATTTATCTCTTGCATCAGCATCTTGATCAACTCGCTCAACAGTTGCCAACTGAATCTGATGCGCTTCCATTTGAAATAAGGTAACTATAGAGTGTGCATATTTTGAAATCCTAGATTTTTCTAATATCTTTGTCAGAGTGCACAATTTAAACATGTTAACGATTGAAAACTATTTTCGTTTCAGGTAAAGAGGAAAGAAATCTCCGGATGCAATACTCGCTGAAATTTGTTAGTGGTATAAAAACACCTTTGAGGAAGAGGAAGACGAGGAAAAAGGGGAAGACAAAGATGAAATTCCAGAATATCTGTTGGACGAAATTAGTGACCTTTCTAATGATGATGACGATGACCAAGATATTAGAGAGAGCAGTGATGTTAATCCACAGCCGCCTGCTAAACGGCAACTGGCCAAATCATTAATTTAATTTATTTAAATTTTTTATTTAAAACTTTTCATAACTAACATTTCAAAAATATATTTTTTTCCATATTTTTATAATTTCTTTTTCAATGTTTCTTCAAAACCAACAATGAACAAAATTGGTAAAAAAAAAATGAGAAGTAAATTAATATTAAGCTGGAAAACGCAAGTTTTGTATTATGATTGTTTTCTCTTCAAATGATATTTATTGAAGAAACTGAGAAGCATATTATAGATCAAACAGAAAGCAAAAAACACTTAGTTTTGTGGAAAATATTTTCAAAAAGCATGAAAACAAAATAATTTTTCTAACATTTTGCTTCATAAACACAACAAAAATTTTCTAAATCAATTTTTTAAAAAATTTTGATTGTTGCACAGGTCTCTAGCAATAATTTGGCTTTTACAGATTGAAAAAATATCAATTAGTCGACGAGTTATAGCCAAAAAAAACCATATAAACAATATGCTGAAAATCGGCATTTGACTGCAAAGTTCGAAGGTCGATTAAAAAAAAAAATTCGAACTAACATAAACAAACGCCGTGATACGGGTCTTCTAATTTAGCCTCTATTTTCACCCCTCACTCTCAGAATCGACCTAACTTTTGCTAACCTGAATTTGTTCCACAGTGTAGTTGTAATTTTTATTTTTAATTTTTATTTCAGGAGTGCTCAATGGTCCTGACATTAGAAAACTGATGAAAAACGAAGTGTTCGATAATACTTTAAATAAAAAAGAATTGGATACTTGGATTGCGGTGAAGGAGGGTTTTCTGGGCAAATATCGTTTCCAAAGCTACGAAGTTTCTGTTACAACAATGTTAGCAGCATTTTGCACAATTGGTGTAAATATGTCGTTGAAAATTCACTATTTACATCAGTACATGGACTATTTTAGTCAATTATCAACTGAATCAGAAGAACAAGGCGAACGGTATCATCAAGTCGCTATGCCATTTGAAAAAAGTTAATGTTATTGGCCTTTGATATAGTATATATGTTAGAATTTTTTTAACAGTAATAAATTTCAGATATAGAGGAAAAAATTCGCCAGGGGCAGTGCTTGGAGAAATATGTTGGTGGAGTAAACACAAACTTATGGAAAAAGATTATGATGATAATAATAAGGAAGAATACATGATGCAGATACTGATTATAGCGACGAATAACTTGAAAATATTAAATATATATGTATCTACATATAACTTATAAATACTTATTAATTTATGTAATAAAATTTTGAACGTCTTATTCCTGTTAAACATAATTAATTATACCCAATACCCAATACCACTATGTGGTTTGGGTATAATGACTTTGTGCTGCTGTTTGTAACAACCAAAAATATTCGGCCTAGACCCATCTTTAATTATACCGATCAACTCAGAATCACTTTTTGAGTTGAAATAGCAATGTCCGTCCGTCCGTCTGTGTGTCCATGTAAAGCTTGTAATCAAACTACAGGTCGCAAATATGAACATATTTTGATGAAATTTGGCATATTAGCTTTCGTCGGCCATGGGATGAACGCTATTGAAATTGGTGAGAATCGGTCCATGTTCAGACCTAGTCCCCATACAAATGACCCCTATGAAATTGACATAAATTGCCATAAGTTCAAAATTATCATATAGATCTCAGTCTAATTGGGTTTGTATGTATTTATTACATCCATTAATCAGTAGTTCGAAAATAATCCTTATAGGAAAATTCTTAATCATAGGCCCCATATAGAGCTGCTTCCCGATCTTCACTTAAACCTATCAAAAAACAAAAATATTGCACAGATTTTTCTCAAATTTGGTTTGTACATATTTTTTCACAGTACTACCAAATATGGTCAGGATCGGTCCATTTTTCGACCTAGTCCCCATATAAATATAGCACCCGATATGAACTTTTTCATATCTGCAACGAAAAAAATTATTAAAAATGCCACTCAAATTTGGTTTATGCTTATTTTCTATATCCAATTAGTTGGGCTTAAGAGATAGGGTCTCTAAACGCATGGTATAGGGTATCGTATAGTCGGTCTAGACCATAACTAAATGAACATGAAAACACGTAAGAAAATTATAGTCGGTCTAGACCGACTATAGGATACCCTATACCATGCGTGTAGAAACCCTACCCTGTAGGCCCACTAACTGGACATAAAAAATAAGCATAAACCAAATTTGAGTGGGATTTTTATAAATTTTTTTGTCTGCAGATATGAAAAAGTTCATATCGGATGCTATATCTATATGGGGACTAGGCCCAAAAATGGACCGATCCTGACCATGTTTGGTAAGGTCTCTTGTATTTTGCAAAAATATATACAAACAAAATTTCAGAAGAATCAGTGCAATATTTTTGTTTTTTGATAGATTTAACTGAAGATCGGGAAGCAGGGGCCTATGACTAAGAGTTGTCCAATAGGGATCTTTTTTGGACTACTGATTAGTGGATGTAATAAATACATACAAACCCAATTTGACTAAGATTCATATGATAATTTGGATCTTATGGCAATTTAAGTCGATTTCATAAGGGTCATTTGTATGGGGGCTAGGTCTGAACATGGACCGATTCTCACCGATTCAATAGCGTTCATCCCATGGCCGATAAAAGATCAAATACCAAATTTCATCAAAATATGTTCATATTTGCGACCTGCAGTTTGATTACAAACTTTACATGGACACACAGACGGACGGACGGACGGACGGACGGACGGACGGACGGACGGACGGATGGACGGATGGACATCGTTAAATCGAATCAGATAGTGATTCTGATTCGATCGGTATAATTAAAGATGGGTGTAAGTCAAATATTTTTGGTTGTTACAAACAGCAGCACAAAGTCATTATACCCAAACCACATAGTGGTATAGGGTATAAATAATTAACGTAAAACTCATCTGAAATTTAATTCTTCTTCTTCTTAAGATTGCTACAGAAAATCCTCATAAAATATGATTAAATTTATCCGAACACAGAATTAAGCTCAGAAGGATCTTCATCCTCTGTTTTCGTGTCTTATTTAATACAGTAAATGTAAACGGGAATAAAACTTTACTGTGCCTTCACAGCCCATATCCCTTTGGGAATTTAACATTTAAGATTATACTAAGGGCCATTATTACAACTTGCCAATAGCTAAAGTTAGGATGTTAGCAGCCAGATTATTAGTTTTTCGTTATTACAACTATACTTTAAGCTAAAAGTGACCGATAAGCTAAAGGGAAGATATGGTTGCCTTTAACTTTTAACGTGAGGTTTATGTATTTAATATTGCCACAGTTTCTGACATATGAAGACGAAATTCACATCAATTTAGTTTTGGAAATAAATTTATTTATAGATACCTATACATTTTTAAAAAGTTTTATTACACATTTACAACAATTATGCAACTTATAATAAAGGTTTTTGGTTTTTATTCTATTGTTTTTATTGTTTATTTGCGAACAACTAAAGGAAAGTTGCCACTATGTATTTTGATAAATCAATTCATTTGGTCAAAAGTAATCGGTGTTTCCTTTGGTGCTGCCACAATATCAAAAATATTAATTTTATTTTAATGGGAAGTTGTAATAACGAAAAGAAGTTAAAGGTAACTTTATTGTTCACTTTAGCTAAAGTTACCTTTAACTAACATTTACTTTAAAGGCAAGTTGTAATAATGGCCCTAAAAGTGATAAAATAAGATTCACCATTTTCTTCAGTAACCCATAGTGAAATTTTCAGCTGAACATATTCGCGAACATTTTAACTCTCCGTCTAGCAACACTTCTGGTACCCTTAAACGCATGACAAGGTCCGTAGGTTCTATTTTTGTTGATATGACATTTTCTATGAAAAAGACATTTTAAAATTTTTGTTTTGTTGTTTTATTATTGTTTATTAATTAAAGTGTTGATAAATAAATTAAAATATATTTTTTTTTTTAACATAATTAATTTTTATGAATTTTGTTATGAAAATTTAGTTTTACAATGAATAAAATTTAAAAAAAAACTATTGTTGCGATGGTTGTTCCTCATTCAGAGTTCATGTTAAGCACCGATGCATTAATCTTGAGTGCTTTGCACAAACTGCATTGTTGCAGGAACAGCAATAGGCCCATGTTTTGCGTTGACGACCGTACTCTGTATGGTATAGTCGACATGATGGCCTGTTTGCGCAAACGACGGTGCAGCTGCTTCTATTGGTCTTGGTACTATCTAAAATGAAAAAATATATATAATCATTCTGCTTTTGACCTTTCGAATTCTTAATTCTTACCTTGACATCAAATTCCTCCATTGCATTCCGTATCCTTGGATATGCAGTTATGCGAGTATTCAGGGCAAGTTCTTCAATGTTGGGTAATGCCAATTGCTTAGTAAGCATAAGGAGGAATGAGCGCCGTCTGTCACTTCTCTTCACTGGCTTCATCTCGTTGAATATTATGAATGCAGCTAATGCAGCGATGTTGAGCATATTGTAAAACATGACAAGCGGCCAGCGCTTTGTTGAGCGCTTGCATGTATACGTACCAAGCATCTGGTCCATAGTATCAAAGCCGGATTTGTTGGCATTGTAATCAAGAATGGCTAAGGGCTTCTTATCAGTTTCCATGTTCACATCGCAAGTGTAATGTTGTGTAGATAGCAAAATTACTGATTTATTCTTCCTGGGCACATACGAGCATAGTGCTATATCGCCTTCGTTGAACCCAAACAATGTGCTGTTGATTGGCCGCGTACTATTTTTATGTAACTCCCGTGGCACAAATGTTTTGTTAGAGCGTACTGTTCCAACATATGCAGTTTTCTTTCTCATCAAAATACGCGCCAAGTTCAATGTACTGAAGAAATTGTCAGCATAAATTGTGAGGCCAGAATCCAAATATTTATCCGCAAGAGCAAGTACAACGTTCTGCCCTTGATTTATTTCACGCTCCTGGTCAAGCAGTTTACCAGAATAAATCATTCCTTTGAGAGGATAGAATGATTTTGAGCCAAACAACCACCATACCTTTATACCATACTTGGCTGGCTTCGACGGAATATATTGTGTGAAGCGGGTACGGCCTCTGTATGGGAATAACTGCTCATCAGCTGTCACTGAATCATGCGGAGTGTAAGCTGCTGCTAAGTTAGACTGCAACATTTGCCAAATATTATCAATTGCCGCAGTTTTGCTGTTGATTAGTCGCTGCTGTCGCGTATTTCCATTGTATTTCCATGTTCTTCATAATCGTCGTCATCGTCATCGTAAACCTCCTCATTGATTTCTATATCTACCTCACTTTCAGCATCGGAGTCCACAGCAGATAAATTTGGTAGAAAGGGCAAGTCGCCATCATCTTCTTCAGCATCAAATGCCGGAATATCAAGTTCCTCGTCATGATCCTCTGCATTCATAAAATCAGCAAATTGATTATCTACGGCACGTCTTTCCTCCTCAGACATTTGTTAGTAGCGTGTGCTACGACGCACCACCATTTCAGCAATTTCAATGTTTGATTTTGCCATATTATTTTATCGCTTTTAGTTTCCTTCGTACAATCACTTTGAAATTTCAAACAAGATGTTGAGTCTTCAGTCTAAACTGTGTATGATTTAGTTTACGAAACTAGAGCCGCTTTTATACCCTTTTCGTTGCCTACTTGTGTTCTAGCTTGAACATCCGCGAATATATACAAATTAGTATTAGAAGGTAGTAAAACAAATGTTAAATCGAAGAACTCATTTAAAATGTGTTCAAACAATAAAACAGCTAAAGAGAAGCCAAAATAATGTTTATGTCTTAAAGATTTCTTGTAATTTCAGTACAAGGTCCCTACGGACCTTGTCATGCGTTCCCGTACTACTCACCTTTAAACCTCAATAAAAACTAAACTATAGGGCGTATCATCTTGAATTTTCTTTTTAACAATTTCTGACAAAATTCTCTTGGAAAACAGGGTAACTTTTGAGGTACCTTGTCCTGGCCGAAATAGGAGTAATTTCAGTTTGAAAATGAAAATGGTCCCCTTCTCGCTAACCCTCTAAACGCTAGTGTTAGGCTACTTTTTTAGTATATATTTTAAAATAGGTCTTAAATGACTCATGAAACGGGCCAACAGAGGGTTAAAATGTTCTACAAAAAAATCCTCATGAAATTTCATTGAAGACATCCGAACTCAGAATTAAACTCAGTATAACGCTTATACTGGTTTTTGCGTCTTATATTGTACAGTTGTGGCAAAAAAAAATTAAATCTTTAAACGGCCACAAAACTTGACTGTACCCACACAGCCCCAAACCCTTCGGGAGTTTTACTATACTAACATAATACATTCATCTGGCATAGAATTGGTCGACGCCAAAAAATTAGTGATAATATTAAAATAAGCTTATGTAGCACTTAAATTAAATTTTATGAAATATATATTTCTCAAAACTCAAAAGTACAAATTAAATATAAATTAAAAAAATAAAATTTCAACCCATATGTATTAAAACCAATTAATTCAATGTTTTATATAAGTAATGTCAATATGAGATCTAGGTAAAGCGTTAGCTTAAAAATATTGAGTTAAAAATCGGTTCGTTGCATTTCTAGATCCATATATAACTTTTTCAACTCCTTTATTCGTATTTTTTTAGATCCATTTCTTTAATTTGTTTATTTATATCTTGTTCCCTTTCCTGCATTGTAAGAGTTTTCTTTTTCATCTGAACTAACTGATTCGTAAGCACGAGCTAAATTTAAGCATATTACGAGTATTCTTTATCTCAATAACTTTATCAAATTTTTTTAAAACTTCGTTAAAGTCTTTGTTAATAGTCGTAATATTATTTCTTAACAAAGTCGTTTTTATACCCTATACCACTATGTGGTTTGGGTATAATGACTTTGTGCTGCTGTTTGTAACAACCAAAAATATTTGACCTACACCCATCTTTAATTATACCGATCGAATCAGAATCACTATCTGATTCGATTTAACGATGTCCGTCCGTTCGTCTGTGTGTCCATGTAAAGCTTGTAATCAAACTGCAGGTCGCAAATATGAATATATTTTGATGAAATTTGGTATTTAATCTTTTATCGGCCATGGGATGAACGCTATTGAAATTGGTGAGAATCGGTCCATGTTCAGACCTAGCCCCCATACAAATGACCCCTATGAAATCAACATATATTGCCATAAGATCCAAATTATCATACAAATATTAGTCAAATTGGGTTTATATGTATATATTACATCCATTAATCAGTAGTCCAAAAATGATCCCTATTGGACAACTCTTAGTCATAGGCCCCATATAGAGCTGCTTCCCGATCTTCACTTAAATCTATCAAAAAACACACAATATCGGTCTAGACCGACTATAATTTTCTTACTTGTTGTATCTTATTGAAGTTAATTTTTTTAATGTTTCCACTTTGGAGTTATTTGGCAAAGAATTTTCTTCACCGTCAACATCTTTAGCAAAATAGCATGCGAAAAGAAGTTTTTGCCCAATTAAGTGAAAAAAAGAAAGTGGAAAAAGTATTAATTTTAGAAATTTTAGGTAAAAAATAACAAAAATAAACTTTACCCAGAAGGATTCTTGGCAGCTTGATGGAAAAACATGCTGATTTAGCCAAGAGTATTTTGCCAAATACCTTACAAGGAAGAATAAGGTATAAGCAACTATGGGAACGTCTCACAGGTAAACTTAATACTTCAAGACCACCAGTTAAAGATTCTAAATTGTGGCGCAAGGTAACACTTTTGATTGGATTGGAATTTTGATATGAGGTTTTTTTTTTGTTTGATAGGTGGGACATTAGCCTTTAATTTTTGCTATAAAACCTAAATATCGTAAACTTTTTCGTCCTAATGTTCACAAGGGCAAAGGTTGGCTTTTTTTGAAAGAGCCTGGGTTAAAATATAATTTATTAAGCAGCGAACGAACATAAAAGTTACCTAATATTTGTTCAAGATAGAGAAGTTTCAATGAAAAAGTTGTATGTTTGTACTTTAGTTAAACATTTTTTATTGTCTTTTTAAATATTTCTACATTAATTTTTATTGTAAATTTTTAAAATACATAAATTTTTAAATCAAAAAAATTGTTAACTATATAAAAAAGACTATAACTTATTGTTAGTGTACTGAAAAACTACTTTAAATCACAAAATTTTAGTAAATATTTCTTCTAAATAGCCTTGATTTTCATTCTTTGGAAGTTGTTTAGCTTCTTCGTCTAATTTAATAGAGCTAGTTTTCCATTTTTGTCGAATGTTGGACATATATGGAAAATAGTGATTAGGTCTTCATTATTGCAACATCTGGACATTTTTGATAAGCAACCCTTTTTTATAAGCAAGTCGTGTCAACTCTACCTTTCTGTCTCTACCCTTTTCTGTCATTATAAAAAACAAATAAACTCACGCAAAAAAAAATACACCGCTACGACCAACTTTTGCATTCATAACGGACGGACATCGTTAAATCGACTCAGGAAATGATTTTGAGTCGATCCATATAACAAAAGATTAGTATAGGTCCAATATTTTTGGTAGTGATAAACATCAGGGCAAACTCATTATACCGTAACCACATAGTGGAAAACTTTTGAATTCATAAATTTTGCACAAAATATCTGACTTTGAGTCAGAAAAATTGTTCTGGTGCATACGGGCGGAAACTTGCAGATATAGGAGTGTAGAGGAGGGTTCGAACTACAGAAGAGTGCAAGATTTTTTTGATGGCTTTTAATAGGCAGGATTTTTAATGACTTTGTGCTGCTGTTTGTAACAACCAAAAATATTTGACCTAGACCCATCTTTAATTATACCGATCGAATCAGGATCACTTTTTGAGTTGATTTAACAATGACCGTCCGTCCGTCCGTCCGTCTGTGTGTCCATGTAAACCTTGTAATCAAACTGCAGGTCGCAAATATGAATATATTTTATAAGCTTTTATCGGCCATGGGAAGAACGTTATTGAAATTGGTGAGAATCGGTCCATGTTCAGACCTAGCCCCCATACAAATTACCCCTATAAAATCGACATAAATTGCCATAAGTTCCAAATTGTCATATAGATCTTACTCAAATTGGGTTTGTATGCATTCATTACATCCATTAATGAGTAGTCCAAAAATGATCCCTTTGGCCCCATATAGACTGCTTCCCGATCTTCACTTAAATCTATTAAAAACAAAAATATTGCACTGATTCTTTTCAAATTTTGTTCGTATATAGTTTTGCAAAATGCAAGAGACTTTACCAAACATGATCAGGATTGGTCCATTTTTGGACCTAGTTGCCATATAGATATAGCATCCGATATGAACTTTTTCATATCTGCAGCCAAAAAAAATTAATAAAAATCCCACTCAAATTTGGTTTTTGCTTATTTTATATGTCCAGTTAGTTGGGCCTAAGAGATAGGGTTTCTAAACGCATGGTATAGGGTATCGTATAGTCGGTCTAGACCGACTATAATTTTCTTACTTGTTTATTTATTTATTTATTTATTTATTTATTTGGAATTCTATACACAAGACTAATGTCTCTTATTATAGTATAGAATTATTAATTTGTTGAAAAAAAAAAGTTATACATTACAAATAATTTATAAAAAGAAAGAAAAAACAAATTACAAATAGTTACAATATTAACTTAAATGTAAATGTATTAGACATAAGTTTAATTTTGACTCAAAAAAAGATTAAAAAAAGTACTAAATTAAAATACTTAGTAATAATAAAGTTTTAAAGTTTTACAAATCAAAGTTTTCAAAATGATCAAATGACAAAAGAGAAAAAGAATTTTTATCCAATCAAACAATAAAGTTCAAAATAGTTAAATCGAGAACAGACTAAAGGTGCGTTCAGACTACGCAAATATTTGACCAAATAAACGTAACCCCTAAATAATGTATAATTTTCCTTGTATAATTTTCATTAAGTTATACAATATATGATATAGAATATAGTTAAATATATTAAATATTACTAATGTAATAAAACATAACTTAATTTTGTCTTTTATATATCATGTAAGATTGAATAAAACTTTCATAAAATTAGGGGTTACGTTTATTTGGTCAAATATTTGCGTAGTCTGAACGCACCTTAACAATGCTTTTTTTGAAAATTTGTGCATTACTTATAGTTTGTATATGGTATGGAATTGAATTCCAAAGACGGACAGCATTAATGAAGAACTGCCAGCTGGAAATTAAATAACGACGTTTGAGAGGTATAATTCTGTTTCCTCTATTAGAATTGGAAAAAGTTAAACGTTTGTATAGATGTTCCGGCTCTTTAGTGTAGATTACCTTATGTAAAAATATTAAAACTCTGGTTTTGAGTAATTCATCAAACTGAAAATCATAGAGCTTAGCTGTTGTAATTGGTGAAATGGAATCATACCTTCTCTTGCCGTACACGTAACGTGTTATATTTTTAAATGCAAGTTGAGTTTATCTCTACTAGCAGCATCACATTCAGCAAACAATTCACATTCATATATCAGAATTGGCATTAAATAGGTTTTTGCAATAAGTGATCTAATATTTATGGGTGTGCAATGCTGCGTTGACCAAAGTGTTCTTAGCATCGAAAAAGTTCTACCACATGCATAGTTAATGTGGTCGGACCATGTAAGAGTATTGTTGAAGAAGATTCCTAGATTTTTTGCTGAATTTACAGTTTCTATACGTTCATTATTAAGATTTAGGTCAGGTATATAAACAGTTCTATTAAATCGTGTTTGAATAACAAGGCATTTAGACTTCCTTGGATTTATGCTAAGTCCATTTGCTGTAGCCCAGGTATTAACCCTCTGAAGTTCCTCATTCAAAATTGTGATATATTGTTGAATCATAGAAACGTTACAGCTGATGTAAAGTTGTACATCGTCGGCGTACATTCTTACTTTACAATACTGAAGTTGGTTCCGAAGATCATTCGCCTAAAGAGAAAACAGAAGAGGGCCTACAATTGATCTTTGCGGAACACCTCTTCTAACTGGCAGTAATTTAGAACGGGTTGAAATACTTTTAACAAACTGATACTTATTATCAAGATAGGTCGATATTAAACGTGTGGCAGTAGTTGAGAAATTGAACATGTTTTTAAGCTTATAGCATAAAATATTGTGATCAACAGTATCAAAAGCTTTCGAGTGATCTAACAGTATTAAAAAATTTGTCTTCAGTATGTAAATTTGTCGTTTTAAACTTTTTCCAGCGAGAGTAAGCGAGGTCTCTTCGATTAATGGATTATTGTATTCTATATGAGAACCATGGATTTTTCGTTGGACGTATTATATTAGTTTTTAGTGGTACTGATTGATTAAACAAATTTAGTATATTGCTTTCAAGGAATGATAGTTGATCATTCACCGAAATCATGTAATATATTTGTTGCCAATCAATTTTAGAAAATTCATCTTCAAGAAATGAGTAGTTTAAATTCTTGAAATCACGATATGTAATTGACTGATCATGTTTGGAAAAACAGTGTGCAGAAATTTGATCGTAGAGGATAGCATTGTGTGTATCACTTACAAAGAACAGGTCCAGTAAGGTACTGCTATTAGTTGTAAAATGAGTGGGTGTAGTTGTATTGGGAGATGTAAGTCCTAGCAATGTCATGCTAGTTATAAGACTAAAATCGGTCAAGATATTGCAGTTGAAATCGCCAGCGATGACAATATCATCATACATTAATATTTGATTCTCAACAACTGTTAAAAATGATTTCATGCATATATTTTTATCAGGCCGATATACGCAGCCAACTAGTAATTTACTTTTCTCAGAAATGATCTCAATGAACAAATATTCGATCAAATCATCAGAACCTGAATAGCATAAAATATTAAATGCTATGCCCTTTTTCACATAAATAGCAACGCCGCCTGCATATCTTACTCTGTCGACTCTTAGTAGGACATATCCGTTTAAAGAAACTGATAAATTAGTGTCATTGGAGTCAAACCACGTTTCCGAGACACATAAAACATGTATGCCACAGTTTTCAAAAATAAATCTAAATTCGTCCATCTTGTTTCTCAAACTTTGAGCATTAATATGGCAAATCTGCATACCATCACATTGTTTGGTCAAGATTATGATCATATTTGCTGTGCCGTATTTGGAATTTACCCTGATGTTATTGAGATTGTGCATTAATATACACGAGTAACTGGAGAAAAATAACGCACAAATTATCACAAAAAGTAATATTTAAACAAGCCAATAAAAACATTATTATACAAAAGGTGAAATTATGGATATAAAAAATTAGATTTAGATAATAAAGAAGGTATAAAAAAATTTTACAGTTAATAAAATTATCAAAACAAATCAAGATAAATTTGTGAAAAGTTAAAAATTTTAATGAAATAAGTTGTGGCAAAAAATTTACATTATATAACATCACCACTTTGGTGATTGATGGAAAATGAAAAACTGTCGGCTCCCTCAGGTGGACGAAACAAGAAATTAAGATCATCAATTTCATCAATACGGATTACCTGGCTGTCAGCGGCTTTCTTCACATAGACCAATCCACGCATTGTAAAGGCACTGTGAATTTGATTATCCTTTTTCATACGTACTGCTTTACGAAAAATTTGGTAATTGGACACCGTGAGGCTTTCATTAACGAAAAATTTATGATTTGAACCGAGGTCAATATGATTTAATGTAAAGGCAAAATGTTTATGTGTTTTCCTAAAGTTGGCGAGGGATTTTAAGAAAAAATTCTTGTATTAAGTATTAGATTTTCGGGTAATTTTGAGCTTTTTTAATTTCTAAACGACTCAGCGATTTTATATTTCTAACATTACTTCAAAATCTCTTAAAACAAAAAAGTTACAGTCATCTAAAAATTAAAATTTACAAAAAAAATTTTTAATTTTAGTAAAATACTGAGAAAGTCCATTTTTGAAGACCCTGTAGCAGTAATATAGTTGAAATAGAGTCGCAGTTTTTTGTCTCCCGAGGTTCACTGGTATTTACTTTCAAATGAGTAACATAACTTTAAAACCGGTAACCATAAAAAAAAATTTTTTGACCGCTTTCTCAAAATATGGTCCACAGTGCGACGTAATTTCAAGATTATCAACCTCGTTTTAATTTTTTTCCTTGTGATGTACTTGCAGACAACTCTTCCAGTGATTTTCTTTGTAATACTGACCCAAATCTTTGGACATTCTTTAGACTTTCAACAGCGACTTCTATGCCTGCTACAGCCAATATTTGTTCCTCTACTTGGGAAAGAACTTTTTCTTCATATGGCCTACAACCGGTTATTTTCTTTGAAGATTTGTTCAACGAAATATTTTTTTGTATTTCGCTTCTGATCAGCGTAAACTTATCCAAAACAATTCGTTACTTGGAATAAGGGATAATATGTTTCCGTGTTACCTTGCGCCACAATTTAGAATCTTTAACTGGTGGTCCTGAAGTATTAAGTTTACCTGTTAGACGTTCCCATAGTTAGACTTTATTCTCCCTTGCAAGGTATTTGGCAAAATAGTCTTGGCTAAATCAGTATGTTTTTTCATAAAGCTGCCAATAATCTCTTTCTGGGTAAAGATTATTTTTGTTATTTTTTATCAAGAATTACTAAAATTAATACATTTTCCATATATGTATATTATATTTATTTGACTAAGATTTTCTTTTTTCGCCATGTTCCATTCGATCCTCGCTATCGAATCACAGAATCAGAAATTTCATCACATTTTATTGGTTATCGTATTCGAATAAAAATACGTTCGCTTGTGGCTGCGAAAATTAGGCACCTGATTTCGTATCATAAATACTTTTACATGAATACACGAACTCAGAATTTCTTGCATATTAATACTTCTTCCATATGTTTCCTACATACGTACATATATTTAGTATACCCTATATCAATATGTGGTATGAGTCGATTTAGCGATATCCGTCCGTCCATCCATCCATCCATCCGTTAATCCTGTAACCAAACTTTTTTGTCGAAATTTGGTATGTAAGCTTTTATCGACTATAGAACGAAAGCTGTTGAAATTAGTGAAAATCGGAATATATTCAGACCTAGCTCAAATTTGGGTTGTGTGTGATTATTACATCTATTAAACAGAAGTAAAATTAAACTCGGTAGGGCACATAAAGCTGCTTCCTGATCTTCAATTAAATGTACAAAAAAACAAAAATATTGCACTGATCTTGCCCAAATTTGTTTTTATATGTATATATTTGCAAAACATAAATGACTACCAATTATGTTCGGCATCGGGCACAGCCCCCATATAAATATAGCATCCGATGGGAAGTTTTTCATACCCGAAGGAAAAAAAAATAATAACAAACCCACTAAAATTTGGTTTATGCTTATTTTTATATCCAATTATTTGGACCTAAGAGAAAGGGCACGGTGTAGGGTATCGCATAGTTTGTCTAGATCGTCTATAATTTTCTTACTTGTTACTATTTTATATGTTTCCAAAAAAAAAGGTTTTTACTAATTTTAATGGGAATATTTTAGTTAGGCTTCCATCTCAATATGTTTATTTTCTGTTAAACAAGATTATATATATAGTAAGGTCTGCGAACGAAAAACACTTGGACACACATTATCACTTTTTTGTACCTTAATTAAAATTTAATTTTATTTTTTTTATAGTGTTAGTCTTCCGAAATATGATTAAATATGTTTTCAATGTTTAATAATCATTTTACTTTAAAATGGATCGCGAATGAAATGTACGTGTAACAATTATTTCTTTTATTTAAAAAAAAACTCAGAAACGGTCTTTTAAAACAATCGCGTTTGAGACAAAATTTTTTCCAGCGATTTCTCAGGATGTAAAAAATATAACGAAGGTCTTATTTTAAGATAAGCCCGGGAAGTGGAAGAAAAAAGGGCCGTACTAATAAGGTTTGAAAAATAATGGCACTTTTTAAGAAAAATCTGAATATTGCAGGGAGAAAACTAGCTGCAATAAGTAAGAGTGCTAAATTTGCGTATATTGAATTTTTGATATCCTTCATCTATGTTTTACCTTTCCATTATTATATGGACTTATTGCATATTTATAACAAATTTAAACAACATATTTGAAAAACTGAACAATTTGATAAACTTCATACTAAATTATTACAACAAACACACTGATTTTTAAAATTTTTTAGATGTGTCTTTATTCTAGGTCATATCTTGGCACAATGACACCCGATTTATCCCATTTTAAATATCGACCTGACGAAAATGTTGAGAAATAATACTGTTCTAAGTTTATCTAGGTTAGTGGTTTATTTTGTGAATGATCGTGATTTCAACAGGCAGACAGACAGACAGACTGATATCGCTATATCGACTTGATAATATTTATACTTTAAGGTGTCACAAATGTAAAGTGGTGTTAAAGGTATGAAAATCAACCACTCGCAGTATTTTATAAATTAAACAAGAAAATTATAGTCGGTCTAGACCGACTATACGATACCCTATACCATGCGTTTAGAGACCCTATCCCTCAGGCCCAACTAACTGGATATAGAAAATAAGCTTAAACCAAATTTGAGTGGGATTTTTATTAATTTTTTCGGCTGCAGATATGAAAAAGTTCATATCGGATGTTATATCTATATGAGGACTAGGCCCAAAAATGGACCGATCCTGGCCATGTTTGGTAAAGTCTCTTGTGTTTTGCAAAAATATATACAAACTAAATTTGAGAAGAATCCGTGCAATATTCTTGTTTTTTAATATATTTAAGTGAAGATCGGGAAGCAGCCCTATATGACGCCTATGACTAAGAGTTGTCCAATAGGGATCATTTTTGGATACTGATTAATGGATGTAATATATACATACAAACCCAATTTGACTAAGATTTGTATGATAATTTGGATCTTATGGCAATATATGTTGATTTCATAGGTCTGAACATGGACCGATTCTCACCAATTTCAAATGTTTAGAAAATGTTAAGACACAAACAAACTAAGGCCCCGAGAAACTTTTATTTTGTAGTTGGGGAAATGAGTCAGTTCATATGTTAAAATTAGCACATTAAAGAATGCTTGCAATGAGCAAAATATAAACACATACAATTACATTTCTGTTGTTTGTACCACTCAGTTGTATGATTTTTCGACATACATAAAACTTCGATAAAATTCATCGGATTGTTTTTTATGGTCGTACCGACATTATTTCTGCATACTTAGGCCATTTACAGCATCACACTCAAGTTTTATGAAAAAAGCTTTTTAAAATAAACAAGCACACAAATTTATATTAAAATTTATATTTTATTTCCACTTTCTTCGTTTTTGTTTACCTTTTTTTTAATATTACCAAAAAAAAAACAAGTAAGAAAATTATAGTCGGTATAGACCGACTATACGATACCCTATACCAAGCGTTTGGATGTAATGAACGCATACAAACCCAATTTGAGTAAGATCTGTATGACAATTTGGATCTTATGGCAATTTATGTCGATTTCATAGGGGTAATTTGTATGGGGGCTAGGTCTGAACATGGACCGATTCTCACCAATCATCCCATGGCCGATAAAACTTATATACCAAATTTCATCAAAATATATTCATATTTGCGACCTGCAGTTTGATTACAAGGTTTACATGGACACACAGGAGGACGGACGGACGGACGGACGGTCATTGTTAAATGAACTCAAAAATTGATTCTGATTCGATCGGTATAATTAAAGATGGGTCTAGGTCAAATATTTTTGGTTGTTATAAACAGCAGCACAAAGTCATTATACCCAAACCACATAGTGGTATAGGGTATAAAAACAACTCTGGTCCGATGAAAATGGTAAGTTTTAAGAAATGTTTCTAAAAATGAAAAAAAAAAACATCGGACTTCGAAAATAAACTCATAAGATAAGCTTTTTACATGGAACGACTTTTTCATAATACTCTATTTTTTGACAGGTCGTATTACAAAGTGTGATGGTGCAAACTGGGCTTTAGCGATACATTCCCATTACAAAACCTGTTCAGTATCGTAGAACAATTTGGCTTGGATTGGAATATGAAAATAAATATAGAAAATTGTGAAACAATATTATTTAGACCTACAATAGATAAATGCAACAGTAACATTAAAAAAAACTGGAAATCATTTGTAATTAAGTCCAACATAAATAATTTTAATATACCAAACGAAGAAAGTGTCAAATACCTTGGCATATATTTAGATAAATTTTTATATTTTAACAACCACATCAAAGAGGTGCTTCTCAAAGCACGGAATGCATTCTTCTTATATAAAGCATTATTTTTTTCAAGATATATTAAGTCAAGAGTAAAGATTATTATGAATCAGTCACTTATAAGATCAATTCTAACATATGGATGTCCTATTTGGTTTAATATTTTACCATCTAACATGGAAAAAATTCGGGTAATCGAAAGAAAATATTTAAGGTCTTGCACTTCGTTATTTAGATCTCCAGAAAGTAATTTTTTTAAATATGTGTAGAACAAAAAGTTATATAATGCATCAGGTAAAATAAGAATTGATAATTATATAATTAATTTAATAAGATATAATATTTTGAGATGTACAGCATGTACTGAAAATAATTTAATAATAGCTTCGTACTTTTCAAATGAAGAATACATACCTGAAACATTACAAAAATGGGTTTGTCCCACCGTTCGTCCCTTTTTATATCTAAATAAAATAAATTTAATACAAAGTGAAAATGGCATTCCAGTCTTTTATCATGACTTTAGACGGGCAAATATAAAAGCAGTCAATTGCAATAGTTCAACACTGAATACTTTTAGATATGATGAAATTGTTGCCAATAGAGGACTTTACATTTTGCATAGATCGATAACCAAATTCTGGCGGTTACATCAGAAAAAATTTCACAATTCCTCGCCTTTTTAGCCTTTAGTTTTTATTTTTATTTATTGCCAACATATAAGTAATGTTTTTTTAATATTTTCATTACAAATAAAAAAAAATTAAATATTTCTTCTTCATTTGAAGTACATAAAATATTTATTTTTTTGTAAATCTAAACTTATTATCATATTAATAATACTAGAGAGCCCATATAAGGGACTTTGTACGTATGTAAGTATATAAAACTATTATTGAGAACTAGTGTTCATTATGCTGACTACACACTAGGCAACGGTTGCTTCAATGTGTTGTAGCTACAATGATACACACTTAGCAACGGTTGCCTGGTGTGTAGCCAGCATTATAGTTTAAGTTTTTCTTCAATATTGTGAATAAATAAACGATTAAAAAAAAATACATTCCCATTTTTTTGCATGTACATGAAGCAAAAAAAAAATGTGTATGCATTGCAGATCCATCTATAACATTAGTAGGCAAGGCGATTTCTTGTGACCGATGTAAGTTTCACAGTTTTACCCCGATTTTGACAAAAAATTTATCATTTGAAAGGTATTTCTTTCTAGCTGTTACCCAGATTTACAGATTTTCATCGTCTGGAATATTTTTTTGGAGTTATGATCGTCTAAAGTTGCTACTAACACATACATAAAATTATACAATGCTATGTGTGTGTTTATTAAATTTGTTAATGTGTTTGTGTTAATGTGTAGAGTTTGTTTTCTTCATTTAAAATGAGTTGAATTGTGAAGCATATCTTCGGGGTCTTTATTAAAAATAAAACTTCCTAGAATTTGCACCCCAATTTCGAGTCCTGGAATCTGCTAGTATATATTAATATAATTACTGTGTGCAGATCTATATAAAGATGTGCATTCCCTCCAAAATTTCCTTTAAAAAACTCAGATCTTTTCCATGTATGATGGCCACTTGTTAGTACTGAAAAAGTGAATCATGATTCATAATTTCTTGAACTTATATGCATTCATACTTATTGAAATGTTGTCGAACTTCATATCTATCTATAATTAGAGATACTCATCATATTCATACTTAACAACATTTATGACGTTGTTGATTTTGACTCTACATCACCTAATGAGTATAAGCGATGCAAAATGAGTATGATTCGGATACGAATACTCATTGTAAGTTTGCGCATTTGCGCTGTTACGGTACTATGGTAAATATACTTATACGCATGTATAAATTACAACTATTAATACATGAATGAGTTAAATGAGTTGAGACAATTGTTCGAATTATAAGTATTTTCCTATCAATTACTTATACTTATAAATCTACGATACTGTAAGTATGAGTACATCAGAGTAGTTGAATTTCGACGATCTTTGCATAAAATTTCATGAGTCACTACAAATCGCGATAAAAGTTTTCATTGCTGATCTCCGTTCCATATCAATGAGGTAAGCCCCAGCACATATTTTTTTATTCAAATTCCAATTGAAGCTTGATATTTGCAAATGTATAGCATTAGTTGTAGCATGTTTTTCACTTATTAAATTGTTTATCTATAAAAAATTTCGAAAGCTTTGCTTATATTAGGTAATAAGCTTATGGGGCGCACGTTTTTTATATTACATAAATCCTTATTTTTATTAAAAGCGATTAGTTCGTTTAAAAGTTATTTCCATGTATTTATGTTACAATTGTTATGTTCGCAATCCTTATACTCTTCTCCACCAATTTTTTCTATTTTAAACGCAGGTCATGAAAACATAAATTTTAATATTTCCATTTTTTTAACATTTTAAAGTATTTTGCTGATTTCAAAAAATTTGCTTCTTTTTCAGTATATTTTATATAAATTTTTACTTTTTTCTTTCTACTACAATCATAAATAGATGTCATGAACCACATATGTTGAGAATTGATGCTTAAAATAATATATATATATATATTTTTTTGTAGAGAAAAAGCAAAAACAAATAACGAGATGCATTCAGTATGTATGTTAGTCAAACAGTCAAACATATGATTATATACCCTATAAACATTTGTACACAAAAGTGTTTCATTTAGGAGTCTTTAAATCCAGAAAAACCATATCGATAAAATGAATTTTCTCTATAAAGATGCTTCTTATTTTTGAGTATTCTCATTAAGGAACAATAAATTTAATTTAACCTTATTATTTCAGTATTATTGGAAGAGTAAAAGAGGAAATGAATTTAGAACTAGAGAAAAATCGACTTTGTATTTCTTTGATATCGCTTTGAAAATAATAATTTTCTTCCGAGTGTCTAGAAATATGTTGATTGGGTGCGATAGACAAAAGAGCAGTCAAGCATTAACTTATAGAATATTTAGAATGACAATAATGAATATTAAATGTTTTTTTTTTCTGGAATATTACTTAAATGAGGAAGGAAGGATGTCGCAGGCTGGATTTTATAGAACAAAATATTAACAAGAATTATGAAAATTTCAAATTCAAGAGATTTTCTTAAATGAAATATTTTCCATATGAAATATATAAGCAAATAAGTATTTTAAGTATTTAATTCTACAACATAAGGTTAACAAATCTGATTTATTTAGAAATCAAAAACATAAAAAGAGATCAATGAAATATTTTTATAATTCGTTTTATTAAAAATAAATTTTCCCCAAAAACTAAAAGCCTCTTATTGCCATCCACGTAAGAGTGGTAAGGCTGATTCCATTGTCGAAACCACCAAGCAGCTAACTTCTTGCTATGATATATATGTATACCAAGTATTCTCCAAGGTTTGGAACACCAGCTTTACTGCTAACTGGACTTATAAATCCCTACAACGGACTATAGGAAATTGTGCCCATTTATAGGCCAATATTCAAAATTAATATTTTTGCGAAATGATTTTTTTTTATATAAACAATAAAATAACAAAGTGAACATCCCTTTTTAAAATTTTTCAACAAAATTGCTTAACTTATACTGTATCATTTTTGCCTGCGATTTCTAAATGATACAAAAATTGATTGAATGAGTGAATTTTGTGATAGTTTCTTATAAAAGTTTTCAAATTAAAAATTCATAATTTTGGAAAATTAAAAAATTAAAATAAAAAATAATGAGCTCTTTATTAATACATGGTGAAATGCTGGTGAACTCGTCGATTAAATTGGAAAAATTGAAGTGACCTTAAGATTAATGCGTGAAACACATTGACGACAGCGGCTACCCAACTACAGCCTGTCAAAAATAAAATACACACGTTCATATGAAAACGCTTATTTCGACACCAACACAGCTGCACGTCTACACGACTACTTTTGTCGCTGTAGTCAACTTGGGATAATTTCTATTTTTGTTGGCTGCAAAACAAAAATAGTGTTGACAATATAACAAAATAAGTAAAAGAAATTGTGCTATGAAATATTTTATTTTGTTAAAAAAAAAACATCGCACAATGAAATGCTATAATTCGATTAATAATTAAATAAGAAATTGTATATAAGTCAAGTTTATATGCAATCATGCATGTTTTTCTATTTTAATAAAGTAAAAAAATAAAATTGGCACTACTGAAATAAAAATGCATTTGTATAAAAACAGCTGTTTATATTGTTGTTATATGTTGCTGTCGTTTGCAGCCAGCAGCATTGGTATTCGTGTGTTCGTATGAATTGAAATGTTATTGAGACATACAAAAAGAAAATAGCACATGCTAGACATAACACCATAACATTTCTCTAGGAAAATGAATTATTTTCCGCATTTAATATATTTCAGCTGCGGATATTTGCAAAATTTTTTAAGAAGTGCAATTTTCCAAGTGGCAACTGCCAGCCAAATTAAGACTTATTCAGAAGTGTGGCGAGAGAAACAATATTTAGAGGAGCTGTCATGAATATTTTGTTCCAATATGTATATAAGATGGCGTGATAAAAAAAAACGTGAACTCAATTAACTTAATGCCAAAAATCTGAGAGAGCGAAAAGACGAGTGGAGCGAAAATTTCTAAAGACCAAAATAATGGACTTTAGATCCTAGTTCTTGCTGCATCTGCGACTGTTCGTAAGTGTAAACCATTCGATTTAGCAGTGTTTTTAAAAGACTAAAGCTGCCAAAGTACGAAAACTAATTTCAATAGTAACACCAACCAAGCGGTCTGCTGATGAAAGACTAGCCTTTCTTTAAGAAAACAACTTTTCTTTAGAGCAATATTGCAATATAAGATATGAAAATAAAAGAAGAAATTCCGATATACATCCTCTATACAAATATAAATATAACTGAGACATTAGTGAAAGTTCCATTGGAAGAGGAAGTTATATCTACCTTAATGGATACGAACATTTTATACACCGAACTCATTGTCAGCTATGGATTTTACAGCAGTACCAGTGGCGTAGTGAGGGGGGCAAGGGGCATCATGCCCCGGGCGCTACTCACAAAGGGGCACCAAATGATCCGCAAAACAAAAAATTGCTGAATAATTTTTACTTCTATTATAATTGATTTCTGAAAAATATATTTTAAATTTAGTGCAAGTGAAATATAACAAATGTTAATTCGTAAATAAAAAGGGAAAAAAGGAACACCAATCGTATAAACCAAACTGTAATAATATATTCATAATAGAAGTGGCACGTCTTTTCTACTGGCAGGGCTGACTCGACCTGTGTCTGTCAGCACTTCCTTATGGCTTCGACGCTGTGTGGTTACATAAATTATGTCCTTTCTTGATTTGTCTGAAATAATTATTTGTGGATTTCGCAGCAACAACATAAACTAATCGTCTAATGCCAAAATCTTGGTTTTCTCAACTGGTCGGTAATGAAGAGCAAGGAACTGAAGTTAGCCGATCTTGATTATTATATTCACCAAAAAATAATGCAGCGCACAGTGGCGCCATTTGAGTTTTTTCGTTGCAAAAATCATATCATTTGAACCGAATAACATAACTGAACAGTTTAAACAGCATATGATAGATAGCTGTTCAGCCTATGAAATGAGCATTTGGAAAGGGTGCTACGCTTTGTAGGGGCCTACTTATGGGTTATCAAAGTTAAAATTTGTAGAAAAATCAATTTTATGATAACTAAAAAAAATTATTTTTATATTTTTAGATTGTTTTTAAATTAAAAAAAAATTACTTCTTTTTTAAATTTATTTTTTCAATTTTCTGTAAAATATTCATCACAATTCGTAAGAGAAGGTATATCTAAAAGGCTAATAATTTCTAAACTATAATTATTTTCTAACTCTATTCGTGATTTCACATGCCGGAGGGAAGAAATAAGTGGATCGGCCAACATGTTGAAGAGTTCCTCATTTTATCTTACCCTTGATGCTTCGAATGTGTTCTGCAATCTATATTTTTTATAAAATTTGTTAAGAGACTCCTGTGCTTCTTCAGAAAGCTCTCCAATTGGCAAAAACTGGTACTCAATTATATCTTTGCCATGCGCCAATATTTTATGGACGGTCGGGATAAACTTCTTCTGTGGATACATTTCTGCTAAAAGAGATGCAGTTTTCGATGCATATTCTCCATATTTTGTAGAATTGACATTTTCTTTGCAGTTTAAAACATTCGAGATCGTTCCCAATCTTTTCACGATTTGATTGTCAATTCCAGTGATTCTAGTTACTGCCTCATCATTTTCAAAAAATCTCCTAGAAGTGTTTCCATCGTCTGAGTTACCGTATCCGTGCTTGGGACAGTCTACTTTTAGTCCAACTTGTTTAAAAAAAGCATCCTGTATTTGCTTCTTTCTGATCTTTTCCTTATCCTTTATTGATGTATTTTCATCGAAGTTTTCCTCCTCCTGTGGTAAGGTATACGCCAGTTTTAGCAAGAACTCCATACACCTTATCCTTGCGTGCAATGGTGACATTTCATATTCGTAATTCTCCTCGTTTGTAGAATCGTTTAAATTACCAAAGTTCTTCTGACTCTTTTTGCAAATCGGGCTTGACAATGTTGAGGTTGTTCCTGTCAGTTCGTTTACGACTTTTCCATCAACCATGGTCAGGAGGAACTCGTAATTGCATTCAATATATTTTCCTTCTCCAATTTGCAGCTTTGTAGGCTTAATCTTGCTTATTTGTTCTTCAATGTCCTTCACCGTGGTCCTTATGAGTTCTGCCGATTCCCTTGCAAACTGAAACATTATTGGTCGGCAATAATGCACTGATGACGGACGTGGATTTTTCCAGTGTAAGGAAACATCAGATTTTAGCCGCACAGGAACAACAGATGCCATAAACATATTTCCGTCCGATATTGTAGCGTCATCGGAATATATTATTTGCTTATAAACGCTTTGTCCGGATGATCCATCGCAGCCCCATTTGCTGATCAATGTCAGTTTCTCAGGAAAGTTGTAAGTCTTTGGAAAGTTGTGAGTCCATAAACAAGGCCAAGGCTTCTTCGGAACCATACCATGCGTGGGAATGCATTCCTTAATCCTTTTTAGTGGCAGTGGGCTTGCATCAGCAACAGATTTTGTAATCTGTGACCTAACTCTTTCACTTTCCTTTGTATATTTAATAGACAGCGCGTCCGATAAATGCTTCGTGGTCAAGTCATTGGTGCCATCGGCAAGTTTCCTCTTGTGAAAATTGAACACTCCTCAATACTTTTTTTTTTGCCTTCCTTTTGCTCTCTGGTTCATGTGGTGGGTTTATCTACTGGCAATATATCCAGGGTGGTGTCTTCATTAAGCCAGTCCTCGTATTTGGAGTTGAAGTTCTGAATGGTTCGATTAGATTTCACCCATTTTGCCTTAATATTTGCATATATCAGATAAAAATTATTTCTTATAATTTCGCTTCTCTCAATATTTCCGTATAAGCTATCAAGTTCTTCTAAAGCAGCTTCTGTGAAATAATTTTAAATTGTTCAACGCCATGTTTTCAGTATCTACTTAAATTGCTTAACGCCATGGTTTCAGTACTTGTTGCGCCAACTTTCAGTCGTAGACTAATCCGGCATTATGCTTATTTTGCAATATATAGGCTTATGCTACCATGTCTAAAAATTTACCTGTTCCCTGCATACATATGGATTTAGGCTGAATTATGCAATTTTGATATTATGCTCGTGTCTAAATAAGATTTGTGCCTACCTGGAGGGACCATAAGTCAATATTGTTCTTGCCCATTTGTACTCCAAAGTAATTTTTAAGTGAGGTGCGTGCCTGCGAATTTCAATGAGTAGTTTTTTGTGCATCATGTGTCTGTAACAGAATATTGGGAGTAGACTTTGGCAGAGGCTCACAGGTAGACAACCGACTTAAAATGCAATTTTCAAACTATTAGATCAAACTATTGTCAGTCAAAACATGTAAGGGATGCACGCCATACAATTTCTGCAACCATGTCTTTCTAACCTTTTTTACCTCTAGAAGGGCACGTACGGGCAGATAAAACCTTTTGAATTTTGTAAAGAAATAATCAAAGAACATGTTTTGCAAATATGGTAAATATAGAAAAATATAGATTTTTTTTATTTTCCGTCAAAGTTGAAAAATAGTGAAAAAACGGATAGTTTTTAAATAGTGATTTACCAGGAGAAACACAAAGCAAACAGTTAATTTTTTTTTTATCATTATATATTTAATAAATACATCAATCAATACAAACAAAAAATAAGGCGATTTGTTACCTATTTTTCGTGATATTACAACTGAAATCGCAACAAATTGACTAAAAATTGTGTGTTTTTTTGAAAACCGAAAGTCGGTCACTTTGAACGGTTATATCTTCTAAACTAAAAATGTGATATTATTAAGAGTAGCATATTTGAAATCGTTGAAAAGTTTCCTATAACATGGGTTTATTCAAAACTTCGTCGGCGCACATGAAAATTTTGATTTTTGCAACCTCGTTTGCTCTACGGGCGCCACTGTGCAGCGGACCGATCCTGTTCTTACTGTTTATTACATCAAATTCCGCTACACAATCATCTTTCGTAACATCTGCTGGTTTTAATAAATGGAAGAATAAAGATAAAATCACTTACGGCTAGGAAAGAAATATAACGAAGATTAATAAGTATAATGGGAATTGATGTATCATTAGAATCGAACATTCAGCCCGAAAAAGAACGGTGGCGATATATATTCCAAAGAATATAAGCTTGCATGAGGTATTTAATTATACAAAATCTTCCTCTACGTGGCCATATTGAAAAACTAACACTTCAAGATGGTACAAATATAGGACACATATTATCTTTAATTAGACTTGTAGCTCAGTTTGATCCGCTACTAGCAAATCATCATAAACATGCCACAGAAGCTCCAAAAACTATCCCATATTTGTCACCATAAATTCAAAATGAATTCATTCATCTTCTGGCATCTACAGTTCGAAATCAACTAATAAATGATATCAAAAGAAATAAATATTATGGACTTTTATTTGATTCTGATATCTCTCATTGAGAACAAATGTGCCAACTCGTTAGGTATGTAGATGTTATTTTATGTGATGTTATTTTTATGCGATTTTCTTCATGTGTTGTTGATCAAATGATGTTTTTCGTTTTGAGGCGTTCTTTGTCTTCAACGCTTTTTCTGCCTTCTTGGAACTGATTGTACCACTTGTAACCATTTTTTTGACATAGCCTGGCCATCGGAGAATTTCTGTATTATATTTCTCATATCTGCAGCTGAAATTTTATTCCGCAAAACAAAATTTAAAGGAACTTCTTTATTCAACAAAATCAGACATCGTTGAAATCGCCAAATTTACTTTTAGTTGTTTACAAAAACGAGCACCATAATTAAACCAAGGGATATATTGACATGAAATTTTGCACAGATGTCGAAAACGGTACTACTAAAAAAATCATATGAGTCCGATCACAGGGGATATGTGTAAATATCTAGTAATTAAAGATTATTTTAATGGCACTTTTTTAAAATCAAACAGAAAGCGTCATCTATGTATCACTTATAGCAAACAACTGCAGGGACTCTGCCAATGTAAAAGTATTTATTATTGTTTACTATTTTAACTGGTTAATTTTTCATTTTTCGTTTTTAATTTTTTATTTTTAGTTTTTAATTTTTAATTTTTTAATTTAAATTTAAAATTTAAAATTTTTAATTTTTTATTTTTCATTTTTTATTTTTCATTTCTCATTTATTATTTTTTATTTTTTACTTTTCATTTTCCAATTTTTATTTTTATTTTTTCCTTTTTAATTTTTTATTTTTTATATCTCTTTTATCACTTTTTATTTTTTATTTTTAATTTTTTTTAATTTTTCATTTCTCATTTTTAATTTTTTATTTTTCATTTTTTATTTTACATTTTCATTTTTTATTTCTCATTTTTAATTTTTTATTTTCCATTTTTTTTTTCATTTTTAATTTGTCATTTTTTATTTCTCATTTTTCATTTTCTGTTTTTTATTTTTCATTTTTTATTTTTCATTTTTAATTTGTCATTTTTTATTTCTCATTTTTCATTTTTCAGTTTCTGTTTTTTATTTTTCATTTTTATTTTTCATTTTTCGTTTTTCATTTTTCACTTTCCATTTTTTATTTTTCATTTTTAATTTTTAATATTTGACTTACACCCATCTTTAATTATACAGATCGAATCAGAACCACTATCTGATTCGATTTAACGATGTCCGTCCGTCTGTCTGTGTGTCCATGTAAAGCTTGTAATCAAACTGCAGGATCTTTTATCGGCCATCGGATGGACGCTATTGAAATTGGTGAGAATCGGTCCATGTTCAGACCTAGCCCCCATACAAATGACCCCTATGAAATCAGCATATATTGCCATAAGATCCAAATTTTCATACAAATCTTAGTCAAATTGGGTTTGTATGTATATATTACATCCATTAATCAGTAGTCTAAAAATGATCCCTATTGGACAACTCTTAGTTATAGGCCCCATATAGAGCTGCTTCCCGATCTTCACATAAATCTATCAAAAAACAAAAATATTGCACCGATTCTTCTCAAATTTTGTATGTATATATTTTTGCAAAATACAAGAGACTTTACCAAACATGGTCAGGATCGGTCCATTTTTGGGCCTAGTCCCCATATAGATATAGCATCCGATATGAACTTTTTCATATCTGCAGCCGAAAAAATTAATAAAAATCCCACACAAATTTGGTTTATGCTTATTTTCTATATCCAGTTAGTTGGGCCTGAGAGATAGGGTCTCTAAACGCATGGTATAGGGTATCGTATAGTCAGCCTAGACCGACTATAATTTTCTTACTTGTTTTTCATTTCATTTATTCATTTCATTTTCATTTATTATTTTTCAGTTTTCAGTTTTCATTTTTTATTTTGAATTTTTTTATTATTAATTTTTTATTTCTCATTTTTTATTTTTATTTTTTATTTTTCAGTTTTCATTATACCCTATACCACTATGTGGTTTGGGTATAATGACTTTGTGCTGCTGTTTGTAACAAACCAAAGATATTCGTCCTAGACCCATCTTTAATTATACCGATCGACTCAGAATCACTATTTGAATCGAAATAGCAATGTCCGTCCGTCCGTCCGTCCGTCCGTCTGTGTGTCCATGTAAAGCTTGTAATCAAACTACAGGTCGCAAATATGAATATATTTTGATGAAATTTGGTATATAAGCTTCCATCGGCCATGGGATGGACGCAGTTTAAATTGGTGAGAATCGGTCCATGTTCAGACTTAGCCACCATACAAATGACCCCTATGAAATCGACATAAATTGCCATAAGTTCTAAATTATCATATAGATCTCAGTCAAATTGGGTTTGTATGTGTTTATTACATCTATTAATCAGTAGTTCAAAAATTCTCCCTATAGGAAAATTCTTAGTCATAGGCCCCATACAGAACTGCTTCCCGATCTTCACTTAAATCTATTAAAAAACAAAAATATTGCACATATTTTTCTCAAATTTGGTTTGTATATATTTTTGCAAAATGCAAGAGACTTTACCAAACATGGTCAGGATCGGTCCATTTTTGGGCCTAGTCCCCATATAGATATAGCATCCGATATGAACCTTTTCATATCTGCAGCCGAAAAAATTAATAAAAATCCCACTCAAATTTGGTTTATGCTTATTTTCTATATCCAGTTAGTTGGGCCTGAGAGATAGGGTCTCTATACGCATGGTATAGGGCATCATATAGTCAGTCTAGACCGACTATAATTTTCTTACTTGTTTTTCATTTCATTTATTCATTTCATTTTCATTTATTATTTTTCAGTTTTCAGTTTTTATTTTTTATTTTTTATTTTTAATTTTTTTATTATTCATTTTTTATTTCTCATTTTTTATTTTTCATTTTTTATTTTTTATTTTTCAGTTTTCATTTTTATATTTCATTTTTAATTTTTTATTTTTCAGTTTTAATTTTTATTTTTCATTTTTCATTTTTTATTTTTAATTTTTTATTTTTCATTTTTCATTTTTCATTTTTCATTTTTCATTTTTAATTTTTATTTTTGATTTTTTATTTTTAATTTTTCATATTTTATTTTTAATTTTGCATTTTACCCCCTGCGCGTATAGATGTTTACACATCAAAAAAGTATTTCCTCAAATCGATAAACCGACCTAAAGTCTCTTTTCATTCGGGTTCAGTGTTATTTAATCTTCATATGAAGCATTCTCGCGATAGATACTCAATTGAATCCTTCAAAAGTCTTACAGATAAGGTTTGTTTTGATCAAAATTGGTTCTTATATTTTTAAGCAACATTTAAGTTATCCCTATATTTGTATATTTGTCCGTCCAATCGACCAAAATGGTTGAATCTGAAAACATTTCCTGAAATTCATGGTGTAGGGTATCACATAACTTTCTCACTTGTTTACTTCTGATTTTTTCAAAACTATTTCTATCTAATTTCCTAGGAATTTATTCGAAATACTACAACATTAATAAACACAGAAACATGCAACTATGGAAGAAAGATGTTTTGAATTAATGTATAAAAGCAAGATAGAGTTACTCGCATTTTAATTGTTATTTAGAATAAATTAAATACTTTGCTATGAACGAGACGGCATTTTAATTATAAAATAGCAATAGCAAACAAGAAAATGAAAGAAAAATAATTTACAAGAATTTTATCTGTGCAATAGTGAACAATTTCGTTATTTTCTTAGATTATTAATATTTGAATACCGTAAAAATAATATGTACAATCACGTATTTATGGTATGGTGGAAGGTGTTAGTTGAATATGTAGAATATAATTATTACTGCTTTTAAGTTTATTTAAATAAAAGTACTACTTAATTATGCATGTGAATGATTAATATTTTTGTATATGAAAGATTATTGATAAAATATTTCAAAATAACTATAAATATAAGAAAGTATATCTGAACACTTATATAATCGAAACTAATAAATTTTATTACTGTTGAGAATTTTAAGTGTAATGAACCAAAATAATGTTCACATTAGATAAACAAGAGGATTCAGTTGGAACTAACAACTTTAAAATAGCACTACTTTTTTTTTTACACCAAAATTATCAAATCAAGCAAAATTAATTATCTTAAAAAAAAACATATTCTGGACCGCCTATATGATACCTTAAACTATGAATTTCGAGATTAGGCCTTGGATCCAACTTTGCTGAGGTAGGTTAGGTTAGGGTGAGAAGAGGAGCTAAGTATACATATAGCTCATATCCGTAGTACCCGGATTTATACTTAAGCCAGAAAGTCGGCTTGTTGTGCCCTTTACATCTCCATATTCATACGGTTTTGTACCCCTATATTACTTAGAAATTCGGTTTCATCAGCAAATTTCCTGAGTGTTTTCCAGCTTACCCCCCTAAGACCCATTAGGCTGGCTAAGATGTCTGACCCTTGTTCTCGCAAATGCGGGACAGTATCAAAGGTAGTGTTCTAGGGCTTCGTCATACTCTCCGCATACTCTCAGTTTAGAGTGTCCAGTGAGAATGCCAATTACCCTAGTAAGTTTCCTTCCACTTAGATTTAGGATTTCCCTAGTTTTCGAAGTGTTCGGAGTATCCCATAATATATTTGTGATCTTACCCACGTCAGGTTCCTCCCAAATTGTTACATGCGGACTGGGCGCCCAGCCCGCTAGTTTCAATTTCAGATGTAACAACTGGATATTGGAAATAAACATATATAAACAGTACCCTATGAAAAGCTACATAAATGACCCTTTTATACTATTATATTATTCCACACATAGTGTATTTTGTTGGCAAAAAAGCAATTTTCCGACAATGACTTTACAAAAATCTAATGATGCAGTTTTATAGACAAGTGTTTCATTAAGAAAAATCAAAAATTTTTTAGTGCAAAGTAATATTTTGCCTTAGAAAAAGTTTAGTGAATTCACTTAAATATTGTAAAACGTAAACTGATGAAAATTTTCATGCAACTAAGTAGCTTATGCATCTAAGATATTTTACCTGCTAACATTTTAATGTCGTTTTTTGTTCAAAAAAAGTTATATGGATTGCATACGTAGTTTAGTAGATATGAAAAAAATTCAAATGGCTTTATAAAATTCCTTGGAGAAAAAAGAATTAGCTCCGGTCTTCTTACTGCAACCGAATGAAGGGTGAGAGTCTATTCTTTGAATTTACCCAAAAAATCCACCAACTATCACCGATCCCTTAACAAAATTATAATTTTCCGAAAATGGTCACGAATTTTGCAGCGTAGGTTTGTAACAAAATGTGTTGCATACATTTAGGCTTAAACTTTTTAATGATATTGCAGTTACCAATTATAACAAAAAATTTTAAATAACTGACAGCAAATCCAAAAAAGTGCATAACGAAATAAGAAAAAAACCGTATGATTGATTAACGTACGCAACCATTTTTGTTTTATAAAATTGTCATATATAATTATTAAAACTAGCAGATTCCAGCGCACGAATTTCGAGTGCAATTTCTAGGCAGCATTATTTTTCAACTGGGCCAATTCACAAACCAACACTTTTATGAATGAATATAACAAACTCATTAACAAACACATTAACAAATTTAATAAAACACACATAGCATATGTATAATTTTATGTATGTGTTAGTAGCAATTTTAAATGCAATTTACTCAAAACAAAGGAATAAATTTTAAAATCTGTAAATCTGCAAAACGCCTCAAAAGAAATACCTTTCAAATAATAAACGTTTGGTCAAAATCGGGATAAAACGGTAGAACCAAACATCGTTCACAAGAAATTTCCTAGCCTACTAATATTATAGATGAGTTCATTTTCTGTACCATAAAGTGAATTGTGTAAAATACTTCATTGATTTATTAACCGATTTTATAAAAGCAAAAAACTCGGTGCTTACGATTAATGAAATCGAAAAAGTGAGAAAAGCAATTCAGAAGCGATTCCTTAGTCACTTTTATAAACGCTGGACGGAATAAGATAGTGCAATAGAATTTCAACAATTTCTGATGTTTTCCACCGTTTACCAAATTATAAGATGTCAACCTCAAAAACAGCTTTTAGAGCTAGATGATGTAGTTAAAGAAATGATAGTTGATGAATAAAATGTTTGATTATTTTGGATTCAGTTTGTTTATACTTTTATACGAATATTTTTATACTTCTATGTGAATAGTGAGAAATTTGGATTTGCATCTTTAGTTTATTCTATAAAATGTATGTACCAAATTTGAAGACTTTCGCTTGGATAGGAAATATTTTATGCCAAAAAAATCAATTTGGACTGTAAGGGCGGTGGGAGGTGGGCGTGGCCGATTTTGGTGAAATTCAATTTTTTCTTCATTTAGTCAATATAATGTTTGGTGCCAACTTTTAATGATCTAGAACCAGTCCTTATAATTTTTGCACAAAAATGTATGAAGCCGTCCCACTGTGCAGCGTACTTGTGGTATATATAAGTTTGTCAGTCCGTTTGTAATTACAAGAAAAAAAATCTAGACACCATAAAATGTATATATTCATGATTCTTATAATAAGCGGAATTGATACTACGGTTTCTCTCTGTCCGTCTGTGGAAATCATGATCACGCCTCCAATAGGTCAAGACAGACAAACGGACGGACATTGCTAAATCGATTCGAAAAGTGATTGAATCGATTATTATAACAAAAAGTGGGTCTAGCTCAGATTTTTTTGGTAACTACAAGCATCAACACAAACTCATTATACGTACTACAGAGTGGTTAGGTCATAAAAATTTGTGGAATCCAACCATAATCCAATGAAATCGGATTCTCAACAAAGTACCGAACGACATTCAACATTGACAGTTTGTTCAGTACGACCAGGTCAAGTAACAGCTTATCAAATACCGCATTCCGCTCCTAAAAACGAGTCATTAACATTATTATCGTGTTTACATTGGGAGCAGTATTAAAGAACTAACAGTAAAAAAATTTTTTTTACATGCGCAGCACTGAGCGACATTAAAAAAATTTTTATTATCTGCAAAAAAAAAAATCATGTGAGTCCGGATAGAGGGGAGATGTGTAAACATCTAGTAAGTCCCTGTTTACACATGAAATTTTTCTTTATAAAATTGTTTGAAATTCTTGTTTAAACTTTCATCCGTGTCTACATACTGAAATTTTTGTATTGAAATTCAAGATTTGTTCCTGTTTATTTTATCATTTTATCTAATTTTTTTATCATTTAATTTCATTAACTTTATTTCAAATTATTGTATTTCTTAACACAAGCGAACATAAAAATGAAAGAAAACGTAAAACAACGTCACTTTGAAAATTATGAAGCTAGAAACAAAATAGAATTTCAGAGTACATGAAAGTATGTACCCTTTGTCATTCTTCTCTCCCGTCTCACCTATAAACTCAAGAGTTTCAGCAAGAAAACTTTCATGTGTAGACACACACAAATTAAAAATTTTTTTGTCACGTTTTTAAAATCTAACAGAAAGCGTCATCTATGTATCACTTATAGCAAACAACTGCAGGGATTCTGGTTATACTTTTAACGTTTTACAGCAAAGGGTTGTTGAGTTAGCTGAAACAATTTTATATCATAATTTTTTCACCAATACAATCATAAGTAACACCGAATTGTCTTACGGCTCACAGCATAACATGTGAGCTCACATGTTAAGCTGTTTTTGTTATTGAATTGTGAAATAGAAATTTACCCCACTGCGCGTATAGATGTTTACACAGCAAAACTAAAAGCCATTAGAAATAAAAAAGTTGAAATCATTTCAAAATGGTCCACACTGTATTTTAAAGGTGGACCATTTGCACTGTTACTAACTTTACGTATGTATCTTCAAGCATTCTGAAATTACGAGTATGTTAATAAATGCAGATGGCAGTTCTTCCTGAACTTTTATTCATAAAATACTGAAAAATTTATATTTTCTAAAAATATTCTTATTCTTTTTGACTAAAAATTTTTTTATATAAATTGCCCGCTGCAAAATGATGTAAAAACTTTTTTAAGAAAAGGTGTTTTTTTAAGAAATGGTATTTTTTTATGTAAATATACTTTTTAAGAAAAGGTACTTTCTTACGAAAAAATGCTTCTTAAAGAAAATGTACTTTTGCAAGAAATTGTACTTGTTTAATAAAAGGTGCTATGCATTTAAGAAAGGGTACTTTTTAAAGGATAGGTAGCTTTTTAAGAAAAGACACTTTGTAAGAAAAGGTGCTCTTTAGGATAAAGTACTTTTTCAAAAAAGGTACTTTTTAAGAAAAGGTACTTTTTAAGAAAATGTTGTTTTTTAAGAAAAGGTACTTATGAGAAGAGATACTTAAGAAAGATCCTTTTTAAGAACTGGTAATTTTTTAACAAAACGGTACTTTTTAAGAAAATGTACTTTTAAACAAAAGCCTACTTTTTAAGAAAATTTAGTTTTTTCAGAAAAGATACTTTCAAAAGAAAGGTACCTTTTAAGAAAAGCTGCTATTTAAGAAAATGTATTTTCTTTAGAAAAGTTACTTTTAAAAAAAGGAACTTAAAAAAATAAAAACAAATAATTTTTAAGAAAATGTACATTTTAAGAAACGCTACTTTTTAAAAAAATTTTGTTTTTTAAGAAAAGGCACTTATAGAGAAAATGTACTTTTTAAGAAAAGGTACATTTGAAGAAAAGGTACTTGTAAGGAACGGTAGTTGTTTAGAAAAGATACTTTTTAAGAAGGTACTTTTATTAAGAAAAGGTACAGGGCTATTTTACCACCCTTAACGTTCGAATATCCAAAAGTTCCTTTTTATTAATGTAACCTATATCCAAGATCGTAGCTCCAATTGTTTCGACTAGATAAATCAGTCAGTCATCATACAGCCTTAAGTATCAGAGAGTCAGTCAATGATGAACGTAGCTATGATACTAATATTTACGTGTTTTCCATTGTTGACATATTGCTATAAAATCACCAACTGTTACATAAAATAGCTATTTAAATACATTGTCTTATTTAAGTTTATTATATTTGTTGCTACTAACAAACTTTTTTAAACGTTATTCAACCTTACGATAGTTAATTGCAACAATTTTTCACCTACAACATTTTATGCTATTTACTTTTGTAGGATTTTAATCGTTTAGAAATAAACTTAAAATTGCACAGAATGGAAGTGAGAGTTATTGTAATCATTGCACTATTACTTGGAGCAATGGTACTTAAAAAAGCAATTTAAGTATAAAACGTTTAGGAATATCCAATTTATTTATTTTTTTAACATTTACTGACTGGAAATAAAAATCTCTTTCAATTTCCTTAAATGCAATTAATGTTTGTTTTTTTTTTACAATTGTTGAAGTTAAAAATCAAATAACTAATGATATAAGAAGTTAATATTTTAATATATGTAATTTTTAGATACATATGTAGTTGATAATTTTATGATTCTGGGTTTTAGTTGTTTCAAAGATTATTAGGGATAAATTTTAACGAAGAACTTTGAAGTTAAAAATCCTTATGAGATTAAAATTGCATGAAGTGCGTTTCATAGCTAAAATTTATTTTGTTTTTAACGTATTTCTAACAAAATTGTTCCAAACTATTAAATCTCTTCTGAAGAAACACTCATCTTGACATTTACTGTTCATTATATTTAAAATTAGAATTTGTTGTTGTATTGATTTATTTTTTATATATTGAGTTAATTTTTGTTTCATAGTTATGATCTCTAATTGAATTTTTCATTAAAACTAGAAATTTTTTGAGAATTTCGCTTGATTTAATTATTTGTTAGTATTATCGTTTGTTTATTTTCAAATTATATACCAGAAAACAATTTTTTTATACATCATTTGAATTTTATTGAATTTTATTTTCTGTGAATCCCCGGAGAACAGAAAACACAATATCTCATGTGAAGGAGAAAAACCAAAACAATGTTTTAAAAAAAATTAAATTTCTAATTTTATATCGAACTACATTTTCTTTTCCTTAATAGCTTTTCAGATCGGCGAGTTTGACCTTCCTTTCTTTAACTTCCCCCGCAGTTAAATAAAAATTAGTGGTGCTACCGTCAACTTCCATAATAGAGTACTGTAGAATTCTGAGCAGAGGCACCCAGTTTCCTCACAACCGACCTTAAACGAAATCGTGTGACAACTTCAAAGGAGTATCTGGAGTTGTTCAACTTGAATAGGTAAAGCAATAAACCGTAAAAATTATGCCAACTTATTGCAAATATTCAATGATTACACTAGATTTGGCAACTAAGAAAGTGCTGTTTCATCAACACGGTTACATGCGTGTGTAGCCGCCATGCCAAATATTATATAAATTGGTCTATGAATTGCTACCTTATCCGAAATACTCTTCGGATTTAACGTATGGCAGAATGGGAAAAGTTCTATTTCCAACGAAGAAATCATTGATGTCTATTTTAAGGACCATGATAAATCCTATGATTTTCTAAAGAATAACAAAATCGGAGAAACTTGCATTGAGCTAGAATGAGACTAAATTTGTTGAGAAATAAATTTCTGTTTTGGTAAAGATCATAAATAACAGGATTTGTTAAAAAATTTTGGACAACACTGAGAATTCTACTCATTTTTCAAACAATTTCAAGTAAACCCACATGTTATTGACTTTTTTTAAGGTCTCTATATTTTGTACGTGCCATATTAGCTATGGAATAGACGCCAAAATATCATTACCGTATCGGTCACTAAGTCTGCGCTGTCTTCGCTCTTCAATCCGCGGATACGAGTGCCATAGAAAAACATTTTTAATACTTGTTTTTTAGACGGCAATTTCGTTCCCAATATGTTCGCACATGGTTGGCCGACCAAATTAATTTCGGTTTTGGATCTCAAATTGCTCGTACTCGACTTTTTCGATGCCATTTTGAATATGATTAAGAATTCTTAATTTTCACTCACACAAAAAACCGGTTATGTTGTTTTCACCAAAGTAGGATTCACACTGAAAATAAGAAAGAAAGAACGATAAAAATAAACACTGCAGACAGAGGTGTCAAATTAATGCAGGATTACAACAATGTTTTATGTCGAAACGAAAATGAGAAACAATTCTTGCTTCAGGTCGTCGATGCCAATCGCAAGAAATATCCGTCGCACGATAAAAATAAATTGATTTGATTCATCCCAATATTTGGTGCATTTTGTATGGGAGCCGGTATAAGGAGGGGAGGTAGGGGGTAAGTATGTTTGGAGAAAATATTGGGGGAAAAAATCATGAAGGTCCGCCATACATCATAATCCCCTAGGGACAACTCCTTGATAGGTAGGGCGGTTTTTCTCATATTGAGGGAGGGTTTTGGTGCAGTTTGTATGGGAGCCCCCCTAAGGAAAGAAAATAGGGGGTAAGTATGTTCGAAGGAAATGTTCGGAAAGGATTTTTCTGGAGATCCGTCATACATTCTAACCCCCTAGGGTGACCCTGGTGAAGTTAGGGCTTAGGGAACATTATACGGAGTAATAAGGGGGTAATTAAAAATTTGTACGGGAGCCCCCCGAAGGAGTGGAGAAAGTGGGTAAGTATGTTCGGAGAAAATGTTGGCAAAAGAAACTCATGAAGGTCTGCCATACATCCCAACCGCCTAACGACAACCCCTTGGTAGTTAGGAGGACTGTTGTACATTTTTTCCAAATTTTCCTGAACTTTGACCCCAATGCGGGACGGTTAAACCTGACCCCACCACCACCATTTTTTGGCTCCAGCATTTTTTTACTGAACCCCACAAAATAAGAGGTTCCGCGATGTAAAAAAGTCGATACTAAGAATTTCCATATAACACTATTCCATAGCTAGTGCTATATTAAGATGCGGATCTCTTCAAGATGATATTAAGAAATGTTCTCTAATCCTGATAGTGGCAGTTATGAATATAAAGCGAATATTGTACAGCTTTTTAATTAAATATTGCTATTTGAGCTTTTGCTATCTTAGGATATCCCCTTAATATGGATTGCCTTTATATACATGCAACCGTCAATTTATACAAAGTTTGATCAGATGGTGATAACAAACTTTAAGTGGCAAACATTGAAAATTTCTCTATTTCTGCTAATAAAAGTCCTTCATAACAAAGAGATAAACTAACATCCGGTTAATAGTAACACTGAGTATAAAGTATAATATAACTTAAAAACAATGGAAACAAGTAAGAAAATTAAAGTCGGTATAGAGCAACCATACGTTACCCTTTACCATGAGTTAGGTCCAACTATAGAGAATACGCATAAACCAAATTTAGGTGGCATTGTTATGAATTTGCTACTTGCCGATATGAAAAAGTTGATATCGGATGCTATTTTCATATGGGTACCGGGCCAAAAGATGGACCGATCTGGACTCATATTTGATGAAGTCATTTATTTTTCACAAGAACATATAAAAAAAATATTTTTGTATTTTGATAGATTTAAGTGAAAAATCGGGAAGCAGCTTCGTATCAGGGCATATTAGTACACATATCATTTTGCACCTTATCAGAGCCTTCTGGACAGCTGAATCAGCGAAATTAAAGAAGATCCTTGAAATTTCCAAAAAAAAAAGGCGACCTTTAGAATCGTAACAATTGGCGAGGAATAACTCTTCTCAGCATCTTATATATAAAAATAGAGTTTCGTATATTTGTTTGTTGTTTATAGGAGACTACACAACTGCCTATCCGTAATAAAGAATAGGCTATATTTTTTGGATTTTTCAAGTGGGCGTTGGCACCTCTCATATGAAGTAGATTTTATCTAATTTAACCATACAAAGTAAATATTTAATGTCATATATCTAGAGTACTGTAATAGAGAAAGCCTTGGAACTTTGTGTGAGTTTATAAGTTATTAATGTGAATGAGCGGTATCTGATCAGTGGGTGTGGCACCCCCATGCAAAGTAAATATTTAATACCACATGGGTTATTAATGTTAGTAGTCGCACAAAAAATGGGCGGGATCAGAATAATAGCAGTGGCACCCCCATAAAAAGTAAATATTTAATGTCATATATCTGGAGTACTGTAGTTTCTAAAGGAACTTTGTGTGAGTTCATAAGTTATTAATGCGAATAGTCGAACAAAAATGGGAGGGGATCGGACTAATGGATGTGTCACCCCACATAAAAAGAAAATATTTAATATCATTTAACTGGAATACTATAATAGCAAGAGCTTTGAGATTTTGTCTATTACATGAGTTATTAAAGTAAGTAGTTGCCCAAGAAACGGGCGGGATCGGAAAAATGGGCGTTGCAGCTCCTATACAAAAAATATGAGGTACTATGAAAGCAACTAGCAGATTCCAGCGCTCGAAATTCGAGTGCAATTTCTAGGCAACTTTTAACTTAGCCAATTCACAAACCAACGCTTTTTTGGTTCATTATTATTGTAAAGATGACAAACTCATTAAAAACACATTAACAAATTTAATAAACACGCACATAACATATGTATAATTTTATGTATGTGTTAGTAGCAACTTTAAATGCAATTTACTCAAAATAATGGAAAAAAAATTAAAAATCTGTAAATCTGGTGAACGGGTAAAAAGAAATACTTTTCAAATAATAAACGTTTGGTCAAAAGCGGGATAAAACAAAAAATCATCTGAATCAAAAATTTTCCAAACCGAAAATGGCGAATAACAAAAATCACAACAAAAGAACACTCAAAATCAAAAATCGCCAAAACGAAAATCGCAAAACGTCAAAATCAAAAAACACCAAAAATCAAAAATCGTAAAAAACAAAAATCGCCAAAATTTAAAATCGCAAAAAACAAGAATCGGCAGTTAAAAATCGCAAATTCAAAAATCGCCAAAAATCAAATGTCGCAAAAACAAGAATCGCCATAATCAAAAATGGTCAAAATTTTCTACAAAATGTTTCCCCAGTTTTTTTCATTTCGTTACGATGGGTGTAGCTTAGCGCAATAGAGGTCAATAAAATAATTGCTCGCATTATCACAAATTGTAGACGTAATTACAGCAGTATTGAGAAATCAACAGACAGGCTTTAGGCCCCATAAGTTCTCTATTGACCATGGCAATAGCCTGATCCTCACTATATCTCTGATTTGTCATATGGAGTGCTTTAATATGCAAAGGTGTCCCAACAAATAAAAGAGTCGGACCTGGAGTACGCGAAGGCTGTTTTTTTTTCATCACTGCTCTTTAACACTGTCCTCGACATTATTATGGCTAGGGCAATGCAGTATGGAAGTGGTATAAGGTGGAGTCTGCATGGTAGTTTCAGTGACCTAGATTACGCAGATGATAAGTGTATGATGACACTTAACTTCAAGAAAATGATTAGCCAAACTGCAACAACTAGCCGATAGCACAGACAAAATGGAGCTGAAGATTAACATTGGTATCATGAAGCATATCGAAGCAAGACTGGAAACATTCCATATCAACAACCAAGTATTGAAAGACGCACACTCCTTCTGCTATTTAGGAAGCATTATAACAAAATCTGGTGGTTCTAAAGGAGATATTGAAAATCGTGTTATAAAATCAAGACAAACCTACGGTCGGCTGAAATCAGTGTGGAGCTGGCGTATCCTTTCCCGCAGAGTAAAACTTCAGATATTCGATACAAACATGAAACCAATACTATCTATGGCTGTGAAAAATGGAACGCTACACCCCGAGATATCCAGAAAAGTGTTTGCTAACCAGTGCCTCCGCTGAGTATCTTCTTACCAAACTTAATAACAAATTACAAACTACAGTTTATGTACCGAATCAAAACAACAGATATAAAAAAGCATAACTGGAATTTGATGGGCCACGTCCTACGCAGACAATTAAACGACATCGTCGGAAATACCATCAGCTGGAATACGCAAGGCAACCGTAGAAGAGGGAGACCTGCACACAAATGGTGGCGAAAAATCGATATCGAAGCTGCAGCCACGAACAGAAGTTCGGGAGAAATAAAATTCCATGCGCATGGTAAATCACGTTGAAACGTGTTTGTTGAGGCCCTATGACTGAAAATGGTTCTAAAGGATTTATTTGTAGAGCACCAATTAAATGGTGTGGTAGACACGCACAAATCAAATTTTATCGAAATCTATACAATAGTTTGGAACTGAGGACATTTGTATCGGGACTAGTTCTAAACATGCACAAATTTTAACCAATTTCAATAGCTATTTTCTTATAGCCGACAGAAGCTTATAAACCATTTTTTTAATATATATATATTTGCGACCTATACTTTGATTACAAGATTTACATGGACACAACGACAGTTAGACAGATGGACAGACGGAAATCACTAAATCGACTCAACAAACGATTCTGAGTAGTTCGGTTTAATAAAAGGTTAAATATATTTTTGGTAGTTACAAACATTTGCATATACTCACTATACCCTGGCCACAGAATGGTATAGGGTATAAAAAGTTTTCAAAACTAGAATCCTTTTTAGGATAAAGAAGCATACATTTGAACGAGTATAGTTAATACACATACGAGCATATGCTTTGTTCTGCAGTCTACAATAGTTGGTGTTGGAGTATTTATGTTTTCAACACTACTTTAAGCCAGGTGAATGAAAGAATAAATATATATATACACATATATACCGTATGTATTATGTGTGAAAAACATTGTCATTTTATAACCTAAAACAAAAGTTCACGGTAATTTTTAACACTGAACACAAAACTAACTTAATGTATGGCATTACAATGGTCAGGTGTAATGTGGAAAATAGGCTTACTAAAAATCCTATTTATGAGAGAAAGACAAAAACATTAAAGTTACTGCAGTACTTGAAAATGTAGTACATATATATGAAAACAAAGTGATGTTCAACTTAAAAACATTGTAATTTTATTGCATGAAGTTATCTTTTCTTTTTAATAACAGTACAACATGAAATGTTTTGCAAACAGGATGACAATAATGTAGCCAAACATATAATTAGCGACTAGGTCGAGACAAGCAATCAGCAATTAAAAGACTCTTGCAACCAGAGGCACAACATATTGGTGTCATAAAACCGAGTCCTTACACTGAAGGAAAAATGACGATGCAAAATCGACAACGGTTGTGGTCAATATTGCACCCCTACGTTGTAAATTTTTTCACAACGCCTGGGGTCTAATCGTCGCATACGTGATCGAGTGAATTTGATCGAAATTTTTCATTTTGAAATCACGGCATTCGCTATCGTGTAAGTAGTATCGAAATTTGAGATGATGTCATACGACAACGAGCGATCGATCGAGTGTCTTTTTTCTAACCCCCCAATCTCACATCACACTGAAATTGTAAAATCGTTGTGTACGTATTATCAACGACAAATTGTTCGAATTAGTCGAATCCATCGCCATTAACTTTTATGCTCACACATCTGACTGCAATCTCAGTTTTAAAATGTTGTCGAAGCGTAAACTTGAAAAAAGTTTTATACTTCTCTCTCTTATTTTATTTTAAGTAGAGTTACCGAGTTTATTATACAGGCACATGTTTGAGGGAAAATGTTTACATTTATTATTATTAGTATTATTTTAATAATAGTTAATAATATTTATGCTCTATAATTAATAACTGTATGCGCAATTCAAAAAATATATCATTATAATATAACAAGTTAAAACTTTAATTATAATTTTACAGAATCCAGTAAATTTGCATTAAATTTATAACAGGGTAACATTAATCATCGTTAGTGTCTGCCACTACTCGCACGAAAAATTTGGTGCCATTAGTGTGACCACTGCGGAAAATGTGTGTGTATTAGTAAAAAAAAAATGTGAGTGTATTGAGTTTTTCGAACTTGCAGTGTGATGTGAGATCGCTGGGTAAATGTCATTCGATACGTCAAAGCCAATCGTAAAGAAAAGTGTTAAACTTCTTGAGAACAACAAGCGAAAAAATAAAAGCGGGATATATAAAATAATAACTAAAAGGTCTTAAAATTTGATAAATTAAAATTTCAAAAATCTAATTAAAAATTTTCAGAGCAAATATATTTAAAATAAATGGCAAACAAAAGGAACTCATGGCTGAATTTATGATTGAGCACCCAAATTTGGCAAAAAATATTTTACCTCATTGTGGCCAGGGAAAAGCTGTTTCAAAGCGATTATGGGATCAGCTTACAATACAACTAAATAAGTTTGGCCCTCCAGTTAAAGATGAAAAATGTGGAGAAAGGTACAATTATTTTGAGGTGTTTTTTAAGTGTTCCAATTATACGTACATAGATACATTTTTCTAGGTTTATGCCGACCAAAAACACAATGTCAAAAAAAGCTATCATTCAATAAGGCATCCTAAAAGAGAAGAACAAATTCTTCAGGCTGTCGGTATAGGAGTTTATGGTGATGGTCTTTCATCGAACAAATCTTTTGGTTCTTCTAAAACTACGAAACAAATTTGTGCTGATGATATTGAAGAAGCATTTTATATGTTAGATGAGGAAGACGACGAATATATAAATGAACCGGAGGCAGTAGAGAAGGAACCCATTATAAAAGCAAAAAAAGTTACTGAACGAGAATTTTAATTAGACCTTAAGGTGTCACATCGAAAAATATGAAGATTCCCAAGCATAAGCTTGATCGGTTATTGAATATAAAAGAAAGATCGTTAAAATTAAAGGAAGAACATGTTGCTAATATTTCAATAAAAAATATTGATTATGAAATAAAATCAGTTGAATTACTTCTGTAGAAGTAATACAAGCTCAATTTTTTTTATCAAAATTGATATTTTAACTTATAAATTCGTATTCAATACGTGAAGTATATTTTATTTTAGAAGCATTTTATTTTATTAATATTATTTAATTTAAAAGCGTATATTTACGTAGTTCAAATTCCTACTTTAAATGTCTTTAAAACCAGAATTTCTAAAATTTCAATTAATTTTCATTAAACATGTGTTATTCTTTATTTACATTAAAAATAAATGTTTTACAATTTATTAGATTTCGTTTCGATTCTGATCGTATGCCATGATTAGGCTATTCGATACGTTTCGAAATTTCATTCGATACGAAAGCATACTCGATCACGAATGCGACGATTAGACCCCTGGTATCAAATTGTAAACGAACGTGTATGAATCGACAACATTACGTTTTCAAAATAGATGCATGCGCCAAATTTTTTAGTTTTTGATAACGCATGTTTACAACTTGACAACAAACGTGTACAAATTGTCAATTACGTTGTCGAATTCTCTGCTAACGCCGCACAGTGGCTGAAAATCATTTTTCATTGGCCGAAATTCTGTAACTTTTGAACCGATCAAAATATTTTAGTACTGTTTTTTTTAATAGATAGATAGATAGTTGATCTTGACTCAGTGTGAATTTCATTTAAATTGATTGAGTACTTTTTAAGGAATTCTAGGTCAAAGTTTAACTTTTGATTTTTTTTAACTTTTAGCGTGATATATGTTTTTTTTTATTTATTTTTATTTATTAGAAAGTGTCATATTTGGAGTTAAATAATTATTATAAACATTTTTTGTAATAATGAAATTTTTTTAATGCTTACACTCAAAAAAATTTTTACACTCAAAAAAATTTTTACACGCAACAAAATAGTAAAATTCACTAGAAATTTAACTAGTATTACTAAAAAATTAAAAATGTTTGCTATCAAATTTGCAATTTGCTTACACTCAAGGAATATTATTATTACTACAGAAAAATTTATTAGTGTTTGCTGCCTAATTTGTTACACTAGCTAAATAAATCTGCTAAACATTAGCGCAATGATTCTAATTTTTTTTTTAATTTTGATATGAAAATATGGGTTCTTATTTTTTGAATCTTTCTTATCTATTAAAACATTGCATTCATATGTGGGAAACCTTTTAAGAATAAAAACTGCAATAGATTTAAATAGCATTTGTAACAATGGTAGGTTCTGTTTATTATTATTTTTTACTAATACTATGTTTTTCGTACTTAAATAACAATGAAAGGCAATTATAATTATTATTCATTAGACTCAAATATTGATTGTAAATATTCCATATTTTGTTCTGTGCTATTTCTGTTCTTTAGTAGTTTTTTGGCTTCTTCATCTAAATCCCGATGTTCCACTTTCCATTGATTTCGAATACTGGAGATGAACGGATCTGACGTTGCCAATAATATATTAAATAGATCTTCATTTGTGGAATTTCGTGACATTTTTCTAGTATTGTGCTGTCTATAAAATCTGTAATCCTTGTTCCTTTTTTCCTGAGCCTGCTCTGATAGATCTCCAAGTGGCACCAAATGATATTTAATGACATCTTCTCCATGATAAAGGATTTTGTGGACTGTTGCAGACATATTTCTCCATGGGTAGTTGGTTGTATATATTTTTGCAGTTTCCTTAGCATAATCTCCAAATTTTCTAGAGTCAATTTCTTCATTGCACGCAAGTACTTCTAGGATTATTTTAAATCTGAAAATAAGGTTTAAATCCACTCCTGTTATTTCAGATGCTGTTTCTGGATCTGAAAAGAATCTTCTTGCGGTATTGCCATCATTTGTATTGCCTGACCCTTGTTTTGGCTGATCTATAATCAATCCAAATTTGCGATATTCATCTTGAACATGTTTCTTTTTTGAACTTCTTAACTCTTTGTTGGTTTCGTTGTTTCTTATTGATCCTGAAGGCCCGAAATCCAAATCATAACTGATTTTTAGTATGTGTTCCATAAGTCGTATCCTTGCATGTAGTGGTGATAATCCAAATTCGAAGGCATCGGTATTATCGAATGATTTTGTCGGGACTTGGTTTAATTGGCTTGATGTTGCTTGGCATATAATGCAGCTGGATGCAGCCTTCGTGTTAGTCAAAGCCTGACCTACTTTTCCATCTATCATTGTCAGTACTAATTGGTAGCTTACTTCAATTTGCTGCCCATCTAACTGTAATTGTAATGGCTGTAGTGTTGCTATTTGGGCCTTGATATCACTAACTTCTTTGTTAATGGCATCATGACTTTCTTTTTTGAATTCAAATTTGATTGGCCTGCAGTATTTCGTAGAAGATGGTGTCTCATTTTTCCAAATATCCATTGTTTGCGTTGTACTACTCGAAGGCTCCGAATCTTCCAAAATCTTTTTCAATCGCAATGGTACAAATGATACCATGAACATATCTGAGTCCGAAATATTTTCACATACAACTTGTTTGTATTGTTTTTGTCCCGAAGAACCATCACATCCCCATTTACAAAATAGAATTAACTTTGTGTTTCCATATTTCTTTAACTCAGTTCCTGTTATTGATTGTAGCAAGCGTTTGGCTGTGTGATCAAGTAAAGATTGTAGTTGTACTTCTGCCGAAATTGGTGTGATTGTAATAGTGTCCTTTGATGGCAAACAGTCTATTTTAGCAGCTGTTATGTGATGATATGCTGGATACATATTTGAGCCTTTTTCAATCGCACGCAATCTGAGCTGAATATATTGGTGTTTTGTTAATTTCAAATCCAGAAATAATGCTAATGCCTCCTCATTTGTGAACTGTTTTGCATCGCTCGGAGTTGGTATACTTTTAAGAATTCGCTTTGTTCTCACTGGACTAGCATTACAAGTTTTTTCAATGATATCCACTTTTGTTAATTGGTTTTGTGCTCGTAATTGATGTAGAAAAGATTCTTTTATATTTGTAGAACCAATTTCCTCGTTAAAATTTTTAAGTTTCCGCCTCTTAGATCTATCGCTGCAGTTGTCCAATGATTTGCGTGGTCTTCCAGCCTTATCTAGCTTTGCTGTTTCTCCACCAACATTAAGTTGGCCTTCTAACCAGTTTGCACTTTTATTATAAAACTTTTGTTTACAGTAGTTAACTTCTTTCAATCGTTTTTTTAGTACTTTGACGAAATTAGATAATTGCTCTTGTATTTCGGTACTAGACGAATTTAAGTTTAATTTTATTTTAACGTAACTAAGAACATCTTCCTGGTTTTTGTTTCGAAAATACTCTTCGGCCAGTTCTTTATAACTAAAGTTCTCCATATTTTTCTCAATATTTTTATTTGCGTCTGTTATCACTTTTTTATCACTTTTTATCACTTGCGAATATACGTCCGTACACTTGAAGTATTAACTTATTATTGAGTAATCCCTTATAGAATCCGTCATTTTATACATTTTTAGGTACATGTTATTCACACATTGATCTTTAATTTCATAGCAGGTAGTACTTAAATTGAACAAAACTGCACTTGTTATCCAGACTTCAATATCAGGTAAAACTAATTAGTTTCTCGCCAATATGGGGTGGTTTTTTATCTTTAGTGGTTTAGTGCCGCGATTATTGACAAACTTATAAAATTGTTTATGACTTTGGTTGACCCTTAAATTTGACAACAGGTAAATTAAGAAAGAGATCATTTGTTTACTGTAGAACCTATTGTGATCATTTTATGACTTATTTTTTTGCTGATCAAAACAAAGCCAATAAACCCTTTCGCAGGTATTTTATTTAATTATTTTACTTTTACGTAGTCTAAAGTAAAAAAACAAAATTTTTTTTCTAGTAATTTTTTTAGAGTAATTTCATTAAAATGAAAAAAGTGTTCTACCGGGGGCTCGTGGGGGGTGCAAAAGTATATATAGGGTTAAACAGGATACATTCGCCTTTCTCCGGGTGGTATACGTTTCTTGTTCCCTTACTTCCTTTAGAAGTTCTATTCCACTAAAGTTTAAATTTGAGAAAAATATAGTGGTTTCATAAATATTTCATAACGCCCCTAATATCAAACGTTAGAACTGTGACTACTTACAAAAACTAAAGACTATAATCCTACTAACATTATAAAAAAGACCGCAGGCCAATATCGATGATAGCTTGCGAGTAGTAACCATTTATTTTTGATAAAAAACAAAAAAAAAACACCTTTTGCTGAATTAAAAAAAACAGTTGAGTTTGACAGCATGCCACGCCCACAATTATCAATAGTTTAACCTAATTTTTTGGCTACCTTAATCTGGATATATAAGCTACAAAAAGGAGTAAAAATTTTAAAAATCGATGACAAAAAAAAATTTGACTTTTGGCCAATGAAATCAAAATTTGAGCCACAGTGCGCCGGAATTTTATGAATTTTTCATTGTTTTGGCTTTATTTTGTGTTCGTTAGCATCAGTGTTTCCATAATTTGAAATTGAAAAGATGCTAAATTGCAAACAAAAAGATTCTAAAACGTACTGGAGTCGAAATAAAAGATGCTAAATTTTTTTTTTTAATTTCATTAGCTTTTGATTGAAAAATTAAGTACTTATTAATAAATTATTTGGTTTTTAAATGGAAAAATGAATATAAAACATAAGTTTCGATTCATATTTTTTAAATTTTAAATAAAATTATTTTGAATTTTATCTGTAATTTTTTTAAATATCAAATTGAGCTTTTTTAATTTTAAATTAAAAATTTTTAATTTTAGAGAGATTTTTTTTTAATTTCAAATATAACAGAATTTACATTATCAAAAGATTATTTTACGATAATTGGTTTATGGAAACTAATATTTCTGTGATGTCTTCATCTTCAAGTTCTTCTGGGCGCTGATATTTTTCTGACGATCGACATTTATCAACGACATCGCTCGGTATATTGTAAGTGTAACAGCACCCATTTTTCAATTTCAAACCTTCTTTTATACGTATTACAGAACATAAGAACTCGGATTTTATTCTGTTGCAAAGTTTGCTTTTAACTAAAACCATTACACTAAACGAACGTTCAACTCCGGCTTTTGAGAAAGACAGAACTAATAAAGACAATACAAATGTGGATAACTCTTTAAGTGGACTTTCGCCAATAGAATTTTTGTTAACTTCAATCCATAAAGAGGTTGTATTCAGTGCTATATCCCAATGTTGTTCTGTGATGTAACTCAATTGGATTTGAATATTTTCTGTTTCAGATGATCTATATTTAAACTCTTCTAATATATTGGTTATCGGTTTTTTACCCGGTTTAATGAGTTTTTTGGCAATCGACTTTTTAATTCATTAAAAACTGTTGTTGCTGTTTACATTCTCCTATTTCAAAATGTTTCGTTATATTTGTTGAAAGAAACGAGCAGAGTGGTAAAAAGAGTAGTACACAAATTTCTCGTATTACACTTTGAGAAATTAAATCATATCAATACCTTTAAAATTAAGATTATATGCTCAAAAATAATGAAAAAATAATAAAAAAAAAAGATGCTAAAAGCAACTTTTTAGTAATAAAAGATGCTAAGTTAGCATCTAGCATCTTTTCATAAATTTTGGATGCTAAGCGACAAAAAAAGTTGCTAAATCTAGCAACTAAAATTTTAAATGGCAACACATGTTAGCATCGTTTTAAATCTATACTAATACTAATATAATAAAGAGGTAATGTGTGTTTGTTTATTTGTTTGTTTGTTTGTGTGTTTGTAGGAGGTAATCTCCGTAACTACCCATCTGATCTTCCTGAAATTTTCACAGACTCTTACTGCAGATATGGGAAGTGCTATAGGCTATAATGTTTTAAATATTTTTGGTGGTCGTCGCACCTCCCACACAAAGTAAATTTTTAATATCATATACATATATTGAGTACTATGATAGGGAGAGCTTTGAAAATTTGTGTGAGGTCACCTATTGTTAATATTAGTAGCTACGCCGGAAATGGGCGGGATCGGATAAGTGGGAGTGGTACCTGCCATACAAGTAATAGTTCAATATTATATATCTCGAGTAATGTGATAGAGAGAGCTTTTCAAATTTTTCTGATGTCACCTATTATTAATGCGAGTATCGGATGTAAAATGGGTAGTATCGGACCAATAGGCGTGGCACCTGCCATACAAAGTAAATATAAAATGTCATATATCTGGAGTACTGTAATAGTGAGAGTCTTGTGAGCCCATAAGTAATTCATTTGATTAGTTAGACAAAAAATGGGCGTGACCGCAGCAGTGGGCGTGGCACCGCCCCATACAAAGTTAATCTATGGCATCACATAACTGGTGTGCTAAAAAAGGAAGCTTTGACACTTTGCACGAGCCTATCAGATCTTAGTATGAGTTGTCGAAAAAAATTCGCGGGTTCACACCAATGGGCGTGGCACTCCTCATGCAAAGTAACTATTTAATGTCATATATCCGGAGTACTGTAAAAGAGAGAGCTTTGTGGCTTTGCGTGAGCTCATAAGTTCTTTGTGTGATTTGTCGAACAAAAAATGGGCGTGATCGAAGCAGTGGGCGTAGGACCGCCCATGCAAAGTAGATATCTAATATCATATAACTGCTGTACTATAAAAGGGAAAGACTCGACATTTTGCATGAGTCCATCAGATATTAATGTGAGTAGTCCAATAAAAATTGGGCGGGATGGGATTAGTGGGCGTGGCACCTCCTATGTAAGAAATGTGAAGCACTACGAAAGCGATAGTGTTTTGACAAGTTCATTAGTTATCAATGTGATTTGTCGTGGAAAATATATCGTCAGAATCAAAAATTCCAAATTACATCTTCTATTTATAGATTTTGAAAAAGCGTTCGATTCAATTAATCGAGAATGTATTTGGTCCGCCCTGCGAAAGAGAAATATACCTCAAAAAATAATAACTCTTTTAAGGAAAGCTATAACAGTGCAAAATGCTTTGTTCTCCATAAGGGGAAACTTTCTGAGCCGTTCATGGTAGAAAGTGGAGTTCGTCAGGGCTGCATATTATCACCTCTTTTATTTCTTGTTGTTATGGAAGATGTCCTCAGTAGTATTGAGAATAAAAGGCAAGGAATACAATGGAAAATCAATAACCAATATCTAAATTACCTGGCCTATGCTGACGATATCTGTTTACTTTCGCATAATCTTAATGACCTTAGACACACAACTAAAGAACTGCAGGAAAAACTACAATACACAGGACTCAAAATCAACGCTGGCAAAACAAAAACACTAAGTGTTGGTACAACAACAGTTCCAATGACCATCAACAGCCAAACTTATGATGCATGTGAACAATTTTGTTATCTTGGATGTGAAATCTCACCTAATGGAGGAACCGAACTTGATGTTGATGCTAGAATTAACAAGGCAAGAGCGTCTTTTGGCATACTAGCTCCAGTATGGCAAAGTAATAAAATTTCTCAAACCACTAAACTTAGAATTTTTGAGGCAAATGTCAAGTCTGTCCTATTATATGGGTGTACAACCTGGAAAGTCACCAACAGGATCACAAAACGATTGCAAACATTTGTCAACCGCTGCCTAAGAAGGATATTACGTATCTTTTGGCCTCAAACAATATCGAATGCCGAGTTGTTACTAAAAGCAAAGCAAATGGAAGTAGCAACTGAGATACGTAAACGGAAATGGCAGTGGATTGGACACACTCTCCGTCGAAATGATGATAATGTATCCAAGCAAGCTCTTAGATGGAACCCATTTCATCAAGATGGCAGAGAAAGTGGTAGGCCACGTATAACATGGAGACGTTCAACAGAATCCGAAATGAATCAACTGGGTGTATCTTGGAACGAATTAAGGTCTATTTCTCAAAACCGAGTCAGATGGAGATCTGCAATTATTGGCGCCCTATGCTCCAGTGGGAGTTAGAGGAACATATATATATATATAAAACAAAAATCTTCAAAATCAAAAATGGCCAAAATCAAAAATCGCTAAAAAGAAAAATTGCCAAATGGTATTCTAAGTTCAAGGCCAATAATTAAGTGTTGCCAGATCAAATATGGTTAATCCATCTTCTTCTCATGAGTAGCTACATGTACCTTGCTCCAGGGTAGGAACGCCGAAAAATCTGATAATTATCGTAACGAATGAAAAAACAAAAAACATTGTATATCAGCAAGTATCAAAATAAAAAAATCTATACTAATAATCTATACTAGCATAATAAAGAGGTAATGTGTGTTTGTTTGTATTAGGCAATCTCCGTAACTACTCATCTGATCTTCCTGAAATTTTCACATAGTCTTACTGCGGATATGGGAGTGCTACAGGCTTTAATTTTTTTAAATATTTTTAGTGGGAGTGGCACATCCCATACAAAGTAAATTTTTAATATCATATATATTAAGTACTATGATAAAGCTTTGCAAATCTATCTAAGGTCATCTATTATAAACGTGAGTAGTCAGACAAAAAAATGGGCGGGATTAGACAAATGCGCGTGGTACCCCCACACAAACTTAATATTAAATGTGATATATCTGAATTACTGTATTGCTGAGAGCCTTGGAACTTTGCGTGAGCCCTTTCATAACGATTCGGAAGCGGGGGGGGAGGGGTAGGGTGTAGCGAAGCACACCGGGTTACATCTAGTTAATTAATAAAATGGAACAAAGCAAATTGAATTTTCTGAGAACTTAAATGTAGTTGGTGATCTGCTAGAAATAAATGGAGATATTGTAGTGCTCTCCGATTCATCCTTTTCGAAGAAATATATCGAAGACAGTGACCGTATTTAAATACTGTAAAAGAGGCAGTGCCACCACGAAGGTTGCGTGTGGAGTTCAGGGAAAAATTTTTTGGCTGGAAAAAAAAGGAGGTAATATAGTGTTACGACTCAGATGACACAATGGTTTGTTTATGTTTCTCTGAATTTTTACTTAGGAATTCATGATAACACAATGTCAGTGCCATCCAAAGTGCATGAACGTAACGAAAATAGAATCAACACACTGGTGTCACATTGCTCGAAAATCGGCGGAGTTCCGTCAAAGGTAAGACAAATTAAAATAGGTTCTATGTAACACACTTTAGCATTATAATTTAATTTAGGACTTGAAGACAATGTTAAGTGGGACTTTAATGGGGAAGACAGTCATTGATTATGCTAGTCAAATCATGACATCTGACCATAGAGATGACATAATTAATGAAATAAATTAACAAAACATTTATTTTAGAATTAAGTTAATTTAAGTTTTTGTACTTTTAAGTGAAATACATTTATGTATACATTCATTGAATAAAATATGTTTATATAACAAAAATATAATAAATGTTAATCTTTTTTATTACTAAAGTAGATTGTAAACGGTAAATTTGAAACGAAATGGGAAAGCAACACCAGCAAGCAACACCACGAACGGTGTGAAATCGACACCGGTAGGTGTCAATTTAAAACCGGTACGGTGTCAATTTAAGTCCGGCACGGTGTCACTTCGACACCGGTAGGGTGTCAATATAGCACCGACACGGTGTCAATTTGTACACATTTAATGCCGGTTTAACAACGATATCGTTGTCAATAACTCGTTGTCGAATGACAACGGCGTGTACAACTTGACCATAAACGTGTTCTGTACACTATCGACAACGAATGTGGTCATTTTGTGCACGGATGGTGTCATTTCTTCTCTAGGTGTATAAACTTAATGACGGTATCATCTTAACAGTTCCACATAAGTTTCCAAACAGTGAGGTAGTGAGGTTTCCAAAGTAATAGGGCTAGTTCATATATATTAACTCTCGCCGACCCTCCTTATTCACTTAGTTAACAGTATAAAAACATCACGAAATAACTGACTCTAGATTCGGATTCAGCGACTTCGAAAACATTAAAAATTGTCGTGAAATCTTACGGGACGACCAGCAACTCATATTTTCATCTAAATGATAGATAATGAATTTTAAAGATTTAGTCCACTTAAAAAAAAACATAATTTTTGTATGGATATTTCCGTGTCACATTGTAAATGCATCCTTTTTAGAAACAAGAAACATATTAGTGTTTTTAAGTTTTAAAATTTTAAACAACATATGCTACCAAAGACCATTAAAACTCTTTATACTGCAGATCAAATGTTCGTTATACCAGACAGTTTATCTCCCTGAGCAGTATACTACTTTCATTTATAAATAATGAATGTATATCCATTTTCAGTTCAACAAAATGGAAAAAAATCAACAAAATTGCCATAAGTTTTTCTTAGAAAACAAACAAAAACTTTCTGTACACTGAGAAAACATATTGATAGTGGCATTTGTTGACAACTGGAAGTGCATCAATTGAAAAGCGAAATGTTGGTTTGTGTTTGTGTTTCCAAGTTAGTGGTCCCAACCGTTAATAGTTGTTTGTTTCAATTGAATTTCTCTAGTCATAAATATATTTCTCAATACTTTCTGTGTGTATCGTGATGCATGCATATATGTAGACCACTTTAAATAGTATCCAATCACAAGCATCATTGAGTAGTTGTCATCACCATATAGAAGTTGTCATTCATTGTTTGTTGATAATTTTCAAAATTGTATCATTTGTTTTAGTTGTCATCAAAGAAAAGTTGAATAAGACTTTAGTGTTTTTTTTTTATTTACTTTAAGCAAGCAAATGATTTATGGTACAATAAAATTTAAAAATTTTCTAAAAGAATAACATTTAAGGCTGGCATAGACTTCACAGTACAACTTTTCTTACATATGCCTAAATTATGCTACAATAACTATATATTATATTTCTCTTTGATCAGGGGATATTGAGTTTGGACATTACTTTTTCTTTATAAAAGTACTATTTAAACAAGTGGGGACTGTTAAATTCGGCTGTGCTGAGTCTATGATACCCTCCATCTGTGCCTTAAAATCAATATTATAAAAAAATGTTGGATACGGTTATCGGTCGGCGGGAAATTCTTCGAAAACAATTCTTCTAGACCGACTATAATTTTCTTACTTGTTTTACCATGAACTAAGATCAGCACAGTTTGGAAGATTTGCCTCCCTTGACACAAAAACCAAGTTATTTTTCTTGTACCACTCAAGGGTTTCCTACCGTAATGACATGATGCCAAATCAGTCCAAAAATATGTGTACATATTGTGTTGGCAAAGGAAAGGAGAAGTGTTTTTTTGCAAAAACTCCTGTAACAGATGGCTCTCTTCTTTTACCGCAACTGTATATTGCTTGCAATACCAGGAACTATGTTTGGAAATTACGACTGCTTTTGGGTCGTAGATTTATCTCAATCAATATGTATCAATATTTCCTTGGCCTTACATATGTACATCATGTGTACCGTTCTTTTTCCCGGACCATGTTTCCTATCAATTTTCAAATTCTCCTGGTACTTTTTAAAAGCATTGCGAACAGTTTGATATCACACCTTTGATTCTTTAGCCAACTTTTTGTAAGACTAAGTTGGATTTTATTGAAAATATTTAATAATGTTAGCACGTACTTCTATTTCATCACTCATTTTATACAAACTTACAACAACTGAACTGAACTGACTTATTCTGTAAAGATAACTTGATCAAAAAATAATGCAAATAATGCTTGCAAAAAAGGTTAAAAAGAAAAAACTGGACACAGAAAATAAGATAAACCCAATTTGAGTAGGATTTTTATTAATTTTTTTGGCTGCAGATATGAAAAAATTCATATCGGATGCTATATCTATATGGGTACTAGGCCTAAAATTGTACCGATCCTGATCATGTTTGGTAAAGTCTCTTGTATTTTGCAAAAATATATACAAACAAAATTTGAAAAGAATCAGTGCAATTTTTTGTTTTTTGATAGATTTAAGTGCAGATCGGGAATCAGCTCTACATGGGGCCTATGAGTAAGGGTTGTCCCATAGGGATAATTTTTGGACAACATATTAATGGATGTCATAAACGCATACAAACACAATTTGAGTAAGATCTGTATGATAATTTGGATCTTATGGCAATTTATGTCGATTTCATAGGGGTCATTTGTATGGGGGCTAGGTCTGAACATGGATGGATTTTCACCAGTTTCAATAGCATTCATCCTATGGTCGATGAAAGCTTATATACCAAACTTCATCAAAATATACTCATATTTGCGACCTGCAGTTTGATTGACAAGGTTTACATGGATACACATACGGACGGACGGACACACGGACGGACATCGTTAAATCGAATCAGATAGTGATTCTGATTCGATCGGTATAATAAAAGAGGGTTTAGGTCAAATATTTTTGGTAGTTACAAACAGCAGCACAAAGTCATTATACCCAAACCACATAGTAGTATAGAGTATAAAAATGTGTGTTAAGATTTTTCAATCTCACTCCTTGTAAGCTTCCCTTATTGCCAGTATCTCCGCTTGAGAGACACCAACATCGTCCGGTAGTCTTTAAGAGAGTTGAATATTGAAATCACAGGAAAAGATATCCGCACCGACACCAAAACTCATATTTGCGTCATCAGTGAAGACGCGGATATCGTACCATGCCGTAGAATCATAACTCAGTCCTTTCGAGAAGGGAAAAAGTCAACTCGATATAAATAGGTGTCTTATCTAAAGTAGGAACAAATTCTGATTGGGTACTGAGCCCTGTTACGAGTATTAATAAGTATTCTTAAGTCGAAAAATGTCTTTCCAAATGAACGGTATATTTGGACATGTCATCAAGGTTGTCAAATAACAACCAACCAGAACTTATCTTCCTATTATCTACTCTCCATTATACTAATACAAATTCATAATTCAAAAATTCCTCAATATATATTGTTTTTTTTTTTTTTTTTTTGTTAGAAATCCATACCTTTTGATATACATACAGGGTGGGCCAAAAGTCACCATGGGATTTAAAAATTTAATAACTTTTTCGTTTATATATACTTTTTATACCCTATACCACTATGTGGTATAGGGTATCGTATAGTCGGTCTCTACCACTATGTGGTTTGGGTATAATGACTTTGTGCTGCTGTTTGTAACTACCAAAAATATTTGACCTAGACCCATCTTCTATTATACCGAATCAGAATCACTTTTTGAATCGATTTAACTATGTCCGTCCGTCCGACCGTCCGTCCGTCTGTGTGTCCATGTAAACCTTGCTATCAAACTGCAGGTGAGAATCTGTCCTTGTTCAGACCTAGCCTCCGTACAAATGACCCCTATAAAATCGACATAAATTGCCATAAGATCCAAATTGTCCTATAGATCTTAGTCAAATTGGGTTTGTATGTATTTATTACATCCATTTATGAATAGTCCAAAAACGGTCCTTATGGGACAACTCTGGGTCATAGGCCCCATATAGAGCTGCTTCCCCATCTTCACTTAAATCTATCAAAAAACAATCATAACTACCAAAAATATTTGACCTAGACCCATCTTCTATTATACCGATCGACTCAGTATCACTTTCTGATTCGATTTAACGATGTCCGTCTGTGTGTCCATGTAAAGCTTGTAATCAAACTGCAGGTCGCAAATATTAATATATTTTGACGAAATTCGGTATATAAGCTTTCATCGGCCATAGGGTGAACGCTGTTGAAACTGGTGAGAATCGGTCCATGTTCAGACCTAGCCCCTATACAAATGACCCCTATGAAATCGACTTAAATTGCCATAAGATCCAAATTATCATATAAATCTTAGTCAAATTGGGATCGTATGTGTTTATTACATCCATTAATCAGTAGTCCAAAAATGATCCCTATGGGGCAACTCTAAGTCCTAGGCCCCATATAGAGCTGCTTCCCGATCTTCACTTAAATCTATCAAAAAACAAAAATATTGCACTGATTCTTCTCAAATTTTGTTTATAAATTTTTGGTTTATATATTTTTGCAAAATACAAGAGACCTTACCAAACATGGTCTGGATCGGTCAATTTTTGGGCCTAGTCCCCATATAGATATAGCAACCGATATGAACTTTTTTATATCTGCAGCCAAAAAAATTAATAAAAATCCCACTCAATTTTGGTTTATGCTTATTTTCTATATCCAGTTAGTTGGGCCTGAGAGATAATTTTCTTACTTGTTGAAATCCAATTATATGGATACCATTCTCAGAGCTATAGCAGGAGTCCAGGCAAAATTCGTGGGGCGTATCATATATGATTTTGTTCGCCTCGTTATAAGGAATCTATCGATATATGATTCGTTGTTCTGCTCCTCGTGGTTGGTACCGAATTCGTTTTTTAAGTATTGGAAAGGCAAAAAATTCCGAAATCCAATTATATGGAAACCCCTCTCAGAGCTATAGCCGGAGTCCACGCAAAATTCGTGGGGCGTATCATATATCATTTTGTTCGTCTCGTCATAAGGAATCTATCGATATACGATTCTTTGTTCTGTTCCTCGTGGTTGGTACCGAATTCGTTTTTAAAGTATAGAAAAGGCAAAAATTTTGAATTTAAATTAAAATGGGTAGAAAATCCAATTATATGGATACCCTTCTCAGAGCTATAGCAGGAGCCCAGGCAAAATTCGTGGGGCGTATCATATATCATTTTGTTCGTCTCGTCATAAGGAATCTATAGATATATGAGTCGTTGTTCTACTCCTCGTGGTTGGTACCGAAGCGTTCTGCTCAGCTAGGAATGTCTTGTACGTCACTATGGCGCATTTTTAAAAAAATTTACTCTTATTCCCATTTAAAGTGCAATTGGTGCCAGAATTAAAACCCATTGATCATCGGCAACGTCTAAATTTTTTAGGTGGCCAGAAGTGAAATCAACTTTATTGAAAATCTGATTATGAGTGATGAAGATAGTTTTTATTTGAATGGCTTTATTAATAAGCAGAACTGTTGATTCTGGGGTTCTAGGAGACCCAGTACAGTATGATGTGGCATTACATCTGAAAATGTCATTGGGCCTTACTTCTACGAAAATGAAAATGGAAGTGCTGTAACCGTAAATGGAGACGGTATCGACTTATGATAGAACATTTTTTACGTCCTGCTCTTAAGAACAGACCTGAGATGTGGTTTTAGCACACAATGTCACTTTTTAAGGCAAATTTCTGGAGAGCGAATAATTTCCAGAAAATTCGGAAATTAATTGACCAGCGCGCTCGCCAGATTTGTCTGCACCTGACTATATTATTTGGGCGAGTATATGCGAACAAGCCCCAGACAATCCTTACCTCAAGGCCAACATAGTTGCAGAAACTCAAACGCTGCAGCCACAAATTTTGAAAAAACAAAATAAAAAATATATATCGTCAACTTAAAGACCAAACAACCTATCAGCAAAAATTTCAAAATTGAGTTTTTTTATTTAATATTATTCCCCTTATCATAACGCATATGTATGCAAAATTTTGAACGCCTAATTTTACAAATAACCAAGCTATTACCAAATTAAGAATATATAATATTCGTTTCAATATTGCAAATAGTTCCAATTTTATAACGTTTTTTCTCTCTCCTGAAAACTTTTGAAAACTGCTGATAGGTTGTTTGGTCTTTAAGGTGACGATATACACGCAAAAGTTATTAAATTTTTAAACCCCATGGTGAATTTTGGCCCACCCCATATATATATGTATATTAAATTTTTACCAAGACTTCATATAAAATCATCAATTAGTATTTATACCCTATACCACTATGTGGTTTGGGTATAATGACTTTGTGGTGCTGTTTGTAACAACCAAAAATATTTGACCTAGACCCATCTTTAATTATACCGATCGAATCAGAATCACTTTTTGAGTTGATTTAACAATGTCCGTCCGTCCGTCTGTGTGTCCATGTAAACCTTGTAATCAAACTGCAGGTCGCATATATGAATATATTTTGATGAAGTTTGGTATATAAGCTTTTATCGGCCATGGGATGAACGGTATTGAAATTGGTGAGAATCGGTCCATGTTCAGACCTAGCCCCCATACAAATTACCCCTATGAAATCGACATAAATTGCCATAAGATCCAAATTGTTATATAGATCTTACTCAAATTGGGTTTGTATGCGTTCATTACATCCATTAATGAGTAGTCCAAAAATGATCCCTTTGGCCCCATATAGACTGCTTCCCGATTCTCACTTAAATCTATTAAAAACAAAAATAATGCACTATTTCTTCTCAAATTATGTTTGTATATATTTTTGCAAAATACAAGAGGCTTTACTAAACATGATCAGGATTGGTCCATTTTTGGACCTAGTCCCCATATAGATATAGCATCCGATATGAACTTTTTCATATCTGCAGCCAAAAAAATTAATAAAAATCCCACTCAAATTTGGTTTATGCTTATTTTCTATGTCCAGTTAGTTGGGCCTAAGAGATAGGGTTTCTAAACGCATGGTATAGGGTATCGTATAGTCGGTCTAGACCGACTATAATTTTCTTACTTGTTTTTAGATTCACTTAGTGGAGAATTTGAATACCGTAAGGAAATTTTTATTCCAATATACTTTCATAAAGCATTATATTTATTTATTTTTATGTATTGAAAATATTTACTTATTGTACTTAATATACACTAAAGAGTAAATGCATTTTATTTAACATTTCCCAATAAAAATTCAAATGTTATTGTTGCAAAAAAAAAAAAAAAATAATAAAACATTGAATGTTAGAGGGCGGATTTGAGGTAAACAAACGTATAAATACTGTTTATGAATAAATCTTTTGCTAATTATTTTCCAAACGATTTCAATTAACATAAAAATCAGTCTTTGAAATTATTACAATATATTTTCAAAAATTTATCTTTTCAACGGAAAATATTAGGAAAGACGATTGTTTACACTCTTTAAACACACAAGTTATCTTCTTCTTTAATCATTATTTTTACCCTTTCATTTAATTTTAGGACAATTGACAATTTCGTTCGTGATTTGAATTTTTGTGTTTTGCCTTCTATCTGAATAACTCTATTGTTGTATATACGTAATAAAAAAATAGGAAATTGAATGAGATTTTGTCAAGTGGAATTTATAACTCCATTACTACATTATCAACAAAAAAAAATAAATAAAATAAAATCAAATAAAAATTTTAATTGCTTAAATAAATCTACAAAAAGGAGAGAACCTTTTTTTTATCGAATTTCAAACGACATAAATTTTACTTCAATGAAGGTGTAATGAAGACAAGCAAACAAATACATTCATATACTATATATCCGTTAATCATTGTTAATAAAATTGAAAAATATATATAAAAATTTAACATAATTTTTAAATTTAGAGTGGCGAAGTAAATGTACTTAAAACTGTAGCTACAATTTTAGTATTTATGCTATATTTGGGAATGTTTACCAATGAGCATATGCGAATAATTTAGTTGTATTTGAAAATATATTCTCTTCAATTATTTAATAAATTTTCATATTTTTAATATGTAGGAGATGTGATAAGTTGATTAACTGTATTCTTTGATTGCCCGGTTAACAACGACACACAGATATATTGATGGACGACGGAATGACAGATATACAGTATAATGTCAAGCAAAAGTATCAGAACCAAAATTAAAGTTATTTAAACGAATATTTAATTTTCCAAAAAAAAAAGGTTAAGAAATGTTATCAAAGTATGCCTTTAACGATATTTTTCCCCATTTTTAAAAAATTGTTTGGCGATTTTATAGCAATTTAAATTAAAAAATTCAAAACTGGAGGACACTTTAAAAAGTAAGAGTGGCTAGATTTTTTGCAATGATGCTTAAAATTAAGAAAATAATTAAATATTTTAGGTATTTTCTTACTTTTTAATTTAGAGAAATTATTAAATGCAATCAGCATAACTGTAAATACATACAAGTATATTTTGATTTGTTTAAAAAGAGTAAGAGTATAACTATCACGGTCATTGTCTTACTCTCATCGACAAACCATTTGCTCGCATCTACAAAAAAAAAAAAAAATATAAACAACAAGCTAACAAACATATGTATTTATCGCTGATACAAATCTATATGAACATTTTCTATTACATATAAATATTTTTAACTAATTAGTTCTTTATATGATATTTAATCAGAGTATCTTTACATTTCCGTACGTAATTCCTCAGCTACTGCGTCTAGAGGCTCCAAATTCAATAACAGCCCGCTGGAAGTAATGACAAACAATGCTGTCTAAAAGGGTATAAAAAGTATAAAGGGTATAAAAAGTTGCGATGGATCAAAATTTTTAAGATTTTGGCAACTTCTATTGTACAAAAATCAAATCTTCGCAAGGGCCATACAAATATTATGTGTTTATTTTATGATCATAATTTAAGAATACTGAAGAGAAATATTTTATTTACTTGATTTTTTTTTTTGCAGTGAAGCTTTTATTAAGCTTTTGCTTTCAATGATAAGTTATTATTTCGAAATTAAAAATTTTACAATTTTCTCAGAAATACCTGAATCCCGATTCTAATAAAGTTATGCGATTCTGCATGCTACTTAAAAAAAAGTAAAAAAATAACATATAACTACGAAATTTATTTTCAGATATATCTTTAAAATTTATCCAAAACCTTTCAAATATAAAAATACTTAATATATTTTATATATAAAAAAAATTCCTTATAAAGCTCAGTAATAATAACAATTTACCTGTAATTCTTGCATCTACTGTTTGTGATGAAAATGCTCGTTTTTGTAGTGATAATTAGCACTTGTTATTTATTTGCTTATTTTACTTTAATAGAAACATATTTTAATTTTCATAAAAGGCCATAATATTTTTTATATTTTTTTAACTTTTATATTAATTATATATTTTCTCACTTTTTACTAATCATATAACTGAATTTTTACACATTTTTCTGGAAATTTTTTTAACAAAAAAATATTGATTTGTTTGATTTTATTATTTTATTTTAATTATATATTTATAAATTTTCTCACAAATTAATTTTCTTAAATGTTTTTAAATATATTTATAAATATGATTTATTTTCTAAAGATAGATGTTAATTTATTTTTTACATATTTAATTTACTTTAATTTTCCGAAAATTAATATTTTTTTTTCATTTATTTTATTTTGCTTCATTCTATTTTTTTTATTTAATTCAATTTTATTTCACTTATTTTTTGTATTGTAATAATTTTATTCATTTTATTTTATTCAGGTAGTTGGTTCATTTATTTTATTAATTCATTTATATTATTTAATATTATTTAGTTTTATTTCATGTTATTTTATTTTATTTTTTTTATTTTATTTTATGTTATTTTATTTTATTTGTTTTTGTTGGTTTTTGTCCTATTTTATTTTATTATTAAACTCTTTCTTTTAATTCATACTCTCTGTCTGTCTATCTGTCTGTTCTGTTTTAAGTTATTATATTTTATATTTTATTTTATCTTTATTTTTTAAATCTTTATTTTTTATTACATTTCATTTTACTTTTATTTTATTTTACTTTATTTAAGTTTTTTTTATTTTATTATATATTATTTTATTTTATATTATTTAATTTGTTTTATATAATTTTATATTATTTTATATAATTTTATTTTATTTTGCTTTATTTTATTTTATTTTATTTTATAAATTTCTTTTATTTTTTTATTTGTTTTTATTTGTTTTTGTCATATTCTATTTTATTTTATATATTATATTATTTAAAGTTGTTATATTTTATTTAAATATGTATATTATTTATTGTATTTTAATGTATTTTATTTTTTTATTTAATTTTTTTTTTAATTTGTTTCATTTTATTTTATATTATTTTATTTTATTTTTTTTTTATTATATTTTATTTAATTTTATTTTATTTGTTTTTGTTGGTTTTCGTCCTATTTTATTTTACTATTAAACTCTATCTTTTAATTCTTACTCTCTGTCTGTCTGTCTGTCTGTCCTGTTTTATGTTATTAAATTTTATATTTTATTTTATCTTTATTTTTTAAATCTTTATTATTTATTACATTTCATTTTACTTTTAATTTATTTTACTTTATTTAAGTTTATTTTATTTTATTATATTTTATTTTATTTTATATTATTTAATTTATTTTATAAATTTCTTTTATTTTTTTATTTGTTTTTGTCATATTCTATTTTATTTTATATATTATATTATTTAAATTTGTTATATTTTATTTATATATGTATATTATTTATTGTATTGTAATGTATTTTATTTTATTATTTAATTTTTTTTTTATTTTATTTTATTTTGTTTCATTTTATTTTATTTTATTTTATATGATATTATTTTATTTTATTTCATTTCATTTCATTTCATTTCATTTCATTTCATTTCATTTCATTTCATTTTATTTTATTTTATTTTATTTTATTTTATTTTATTTTATTTTATTTCATTTCATTTTATTTCATTTTATTTTATTTTATTTTATTTTATTTTATTTTATTTTATTTTATTTTATTTTATTTTATTTTATTTTATTTTTTTTTATTTTATTTTATTTTATTTTATTTTATTTTATTTTATTTTATTTTATTTTATTTTATTTTATTTTATTTTATTTTATTTTATTTTATTTTATTTTATTTTATTTTATTTTATTTTATTTTATTTTATTTTATTTTATTTTATTTTATTTTATTTTATTTTATTTTATTTTACTTTATTTTATTTTATTTGTTTTTGTTGGTTTTTATCCTATTTTATTTTATTATTAAACTCTTTCTTTTAATTCATACTCTCTGTCTGTCTGTCTGTCTATCGTGGGTCAACCCCATTCCACCTTATTCAATTGATCTGAAACTAGCCCATAGTCTTGTTGTGACTATAGATTAATATTGGGGTAGTCCCACACAGTAACGCATAGTCACGCACAGTCACGGAGTGATTTAAAACCCATTTACTCTTATCCGATCGATCTGAAACTTGGTCGATAGACTTGCTGGGAAAAAAGATTAACTTTGACATAGTCACGCACAGTCACGCATAGTCACGCACAGTCACGGAGTGATTTAAATCCCATTTACTCTTATCCGATCGACCTGAAATTTGGTCGATATACTTGCTGTGAAAAAATATTAACTTTGGCATAGTCACGCACAGGCACGCAGTCACGGAAAGATTAAAACCTTATTTCCCCCCATCCGATCGATCCGAAACTTGTCCATAGACTTGTTGTGACCAAAGATTAATTTTAAGATAATCACGCAAAGTCACGCACAGTCACGGAAAGATTCAAAACTCATATGCATAAAGCAAGAAAGAGTTTTAATAAAAACTTTGTTTTTATGGGTTAGATTATTTTATTTTATATATTGTATTATTTAAATTTATTATATTTTATTATATTATTTTAATTTATTATATTATATTGATTTATTTTAATATAGTTTATTATTTAACTTATTTACTTTCTCACAATTTTTTATAATTATATAATTATGTTAGAATATTAATTAATTTATTATCCAACTTATATATTTTTTTAAATTATTTATTTAATTTTAATATTTCGAACCTAAGAGCCGAAAATCAACAGTATATTGCCGTGCACATTACGAGGTGAACGCGAAATATACAAAATTAATATGTGTAATTTTAAAAAAATTTTTGAATGAAGATTAAAATTTATTAAATTATATCTTTCTTATAAGACTTTAACTTCCTACTATATGGAATAGAAAACATACAAAAGAAAGACTTTATATGAGATGGCGATAAAAGAAAGAAAAGTGTAATAAAAAAATTAATTTTTTAATTTTGCAAATATCAACCAATGAAAATTAGCTACAGGTTGTAAAGACCATCAAACTCTCTTTAGAATTGATCTATACAAATTTCAGTAGCTTAAGCAAGACTTCACAAAAAATATAAAGCCTTTAAATAATTTTTGATAATTAACTAATGAAATATTTTTTTAAAAAAAGCTCAAGGAACTTCTAAAACATTCAGTAGATTTTCTCGAATTTTATTTATATAATTGCAATTATAAAAAATATATTTATTTAATTTATTTTCTTGGCATTTAATTGGATCGACCTTGAAACATACATTTATCCAAATTTGGTCATTTTTTAAAATTTTATGGGAGATAATTGGATTAAGTTTGATTTTATTAGTTGAGTAGTAGGAAAATATAGAATTATTTACAATTGAAAAACAAATGGTTTTTGTATCAAATGAATTTAAAATATGAAATGAAACTGCCATCTGTTGTCATAAGATTTCATATATTATGACTTGTTAAAAACAAAAACCAAAAACCATTGTCAAATTAAATGTTAAATTAGAGCTGTATTCAAATCTTATTATTTATATTTTCTTCATTACTATTTGTAATAATTATTATTACAAACACTATTAAAACAACAAATATGCACACACGACAAGTAACGAAACAAAAGAGATTATTTGCATTTTCATGCTCTCTCTGGAATTTCTTACAAGAACAATTAACACACACGACAGCTAGCCAAGCGAAAAAAGGAATTTGCAAAATTTTAATTTCTAATTAATATGAGAATTTCATAGATTTTAACAATTATATACTTGAATACTATCGACGGCATTATTAAACACATTATTCTTTAACTTTTATTTAATTTCCGACACTATTTCTATTATTTTAACCGATTTAATTGAAACGAACACATTTTTAAGACCGATCTTATTAATTTTTCTTATAAAACTAAAAAGGAGGTGATAGAACTGTGTGTTACACGACGTATGAGAAGGAAAGTGAATTAGGGAATGATAAAAAGTGTTGCCACTATGTGGGGAAAATTTAAAACAATAAGGGATAAATAAAAGGAAACGGAAAAAAGCGATAAAACCAAAAATTAATGTAATGCAAACAATTTGTAATTATACAGAACAAGTTTTTGGTTTGTTTATATAAAATTGATTAAACATTTTGTGATTTTCAAAAACTTTAAATGATATACATATATATTATTTAAGGCAACATTCTCCTACAGAATTTCTACATTCCATTAAATTTGTAACTGTCGTTTAAGTTAGGCAATTTCCATTTTAACCATTAACCAAATAAATAAACATTTTAGACCTCACCCTAAATATATATGCTAAAGTTTGGCCATCTTTCTAACCATAGGCATAAAGTACTCATTAGGCATTGATTTACATAATTTTCTCCTAAAATAGATAGACTTTGAATCTCCTGTCCATATATGTGAGTTGTATTCCATTTTCGGTTGTATGTAAATTGTATAGATTTTAAGGAGATCAGAAGGAGTGAAGTAATTTTGTACCGTTTTAGAAAACCAAGACACTTGAGTGGTTATTTCGAAAATTGAAAAACATGCTCGTTCCAACGAACGTCACATTGAATTCTCATGGCCAGAGTATCCGATTACTTAATACATATACCACCCATATATATAGATGACATTGATGATCCATTGTTTAGTTAGGAAAATAATGGTTTCTAAAGTGGAACGAAGGGAAATTAGTTTGCTCAATTTTATTAATTCATAATTTGCTACTTTTGTTCTACTAAAAAAATAAAGTGTCCAACTTATTTCTATCTATATATCTATGTATATATAACGCAAACTTGCATAAATTAACAGTTATCTCTAAAAAAAAATTGTTGCAATAATTTAGTATTAACTTGCCCTTTCAAATACCCTTTTTTAAGATTGTTTTAAATGTATACACATATATAAAACTATGTGAAATCCAGAAGTATTTGAAGTCAACGGAAGTTACGTTATGCTTCGTTAAACCAGTAATTTTTGCCATGTAACACAACTACATAGTGGAAACCTAGGTAATGTTTATTATGCAATATTTGATTAATGAAAAAGAGTCTGTAGAAAAATGGCTAACAAATGTTTAAACTGCTATCACCATTCTAAACCATTATTGCTACGAGGTATTTTAAAAAGGTTTGCTTATAAGCTTATCAAGACTCATCACTAGAAACGAGAACAACTAAGAAGAGTATTTGAGTTTGTTCATGAATTTTGACTGACACCACTAATCAAAACTCAATTCGTTCATATTAGGGTAAGCCTTTTTAGTAAAGCAATTTTTTTTTAATCATATTAGATATTAAAATGACATGATGAAAGTTGTTCACGGTAAGTGATTAGATCTGACAAAAAATAGTGTTGAATATGGAAAGTAGAATGTTCTAAAAGCATTTTGTAATATGGGAACATGGAGAAAAATACCAACGAAAATTATGTTTTCATTAGTTTTATTGTATACCAGAAAACACACAAACAATTTTAACACTCTTTTTGGCGTACATGTCGACTTTAATTATAGCCTATACCACTATGTCAGCGTATAATGAAATTGTGCTGATGCTTGTAACAACCAAAAATATCGTATTTGGCAAAAAAAATTTATTATACCGATAGACTCAGAATCACTTTCTGATTTAGCGAAGTCCGTCTGTGTGTCCATGTAAATCTTTTAATCTACTACAGGTCGCAAATACTTTTTTTAGTGGGTTCTAAAGAAGCTACTCTTATAACACAAAGAGTGTTGCAACTGTATTTTTTTTACGAAAGACTAGAAAAATCGATGTAAGGTTTTTACAGTGGATAGATATGACCACTGTGTATCGTTTTCTTGCAAAAAGTGAAAATTTAAAAATTTTGAGTTGACTCACTTTAGAGCAGTGGTGGCCATCGAGAGAATTGAGTTAGTAATAGTGTTTATGAGCATGTGTTAGTTGTACTACACTGATCGAAATCCATGGATGAAACACAATGCCGATATTAAATGGGTTTGTGTAGATTTTGTATGAATGTTTAAATGAATGCATAAAAGGGCAAATAGTTGAGTGCACGAAGAATGGTAAAATTTTAAATATATTTTGTTGTTTTAAAATTTTAAATCTTACATTCTGAGTAGGTCAAACAAAATGTGAAGAATATTTAATCTCTTTTATCCATAAGTTTGAAGTTTATTATATCAAATAAGTAATAATAAGTAATTCATTTCTTCAAAAAAAAAAAAACACAAACAAGTAAGAAAATTATAGTCGGTCTAGACCGACTATACGATACCCTATACCATGAGTTTAGAAACCGAATCTCCTAGGCCCAACTAACTGGACATAGAAAATAAGCAAAAACCAAATTTGAGTGGGATTTTTATTAATTTTTTTGGCTGCAGATATGAAAAAGTTCATATCGGATGATATATCTATATGGGGACTAGGTCCAAAAATGGACCGATCCTGACCATGGTTGGTAAACTCTCTTGTATTTTGCGAAAATATATACAAACAAAATTTGAGAAGAATCAGTGCAATATTTTTATTTTTAATAGATTTAAGTGAAGATCGGGAAGCAGCTCTATATGGGGCCAAAGGGATCATTTTTGGACTACTCATTAATGGATGTAATGAATGTATACAAACCCAATTTGAGTAAGATCTATATGACAATTTGGATCTTATGGCAATTTATGTCGATTTCACAGTTGTAATTTGTATGGGGGCTAGGTCTGCACATGGACCGATTCTCACCGATTTCAATAGCGTTCATCCTATGGCCGATAAAAGCTTATATACCAAATTTCATCAAAATATATTCATATTTGCGACCTGCAGTTTGATTACAAGCTTTACATGGACACACAGACGGACGGACGGACGGACGGACGGACGGACGGACGGACATTGTTAAATCAACTCAGAAAGTGATTCTGATTCGATCGGTATAATTAAAGATGGGTCTAGGTCAAATATTTTTGGTTGTTACAAACAGCAGCACAAAGTCATTATACCCAAACCACATAGTGGTATAGGGTATAAATAGCAAAACTTAAAAAGATAAGAAATTTCAAAGGTTATTAAGTGGTATGTTACCAAAAACTAGAAAAATTACCAGTAACTGGATATTTTTTAAAATTAAAAAAAAAATTCATAAAAGACAGCTATAATGTTGTCAAATGGAGGCGACGTATGTAATTTATAGAAAATGTTTAATTTATAGTTTATCAAGTCTTCGAAATTTTCTCAACATTTTTGGTTTCTTTTAAACAAATATTCTCTGTGTAACTATTAAAAAAAATATAGATGAATTTCAAAAGGCAATGCGACATAGACCTGCTTTACTCAAAAGCTTTCATAAGATTGAATGAAATTGTTGTTTACTTTTACTCTTTGGTGAGGTTTTTTGTTTTCGTTCGGCTGTATACATATAAGAAGCCGAGCACCAGTGTGTTTGGCACGGCCTTCACTGCTTTAGAGCAGTGGTGGCCATCGAGAGAATTGAGTTAGCAATAGTGTTTATGGACCTAACACAATGCCGATATTAAATGGGTTTGTGTAGATTTTGTATTAATGCGTTTATGAATGACTAAAAGGGAAAATAGTTGAGTTGACGAAGAATATCGTAAAATTTTAAATATATTTTGTTGTTTTAAAATTTTAAATCTTACATTCTGAAAATGTAAAAAAAAAGTGTGAAGAATATTTAATCTCTTTTATCCATAAGTTTGAAGATTATTAAATCAAATAAGTAATCCATTTCTTTAAAAAACAAAAAAAAAATATCAATACTTAAAAAGATAACAAATTTCAAAGGTTATTAAGTGGTATGTTTCCAAAAACTAAAAAAATTTATTTTATGGATATTTTTTAAAATTAAAAAAGAATGCATAAAAGACAGCTATAATGTTGTCAAATGGAGGCGACGCACAGTGGCGCCATTTGAGTTTTTTCGTTGCAAAAATCATATCTTTTGAACCGAATAACATAATTGAACAGTTTAAACAGCATATCATAGATAACTGTTCAGCCTATGAAATGAGTGTTTGGAAAGGGTGCTACGCTTATGGGTTATCAAAGTTAAAATTTGTAGAAAAATCAATTTTATGGTAACCAAAAAAAATTATTTTTACATTTTTAGATTGTTTTTATTTTTTTTCTTTAGGGTTTTATGTTTTAAATTATTACCCAACAATTAAAAAAAATTACTTCTTTTTTAAATTTATTTTTTCAATTTTCTGTAAAATATTCATCACAATTCGTAAGAGAAGGTATATCTAAAAGACTAATCATTTCTAAACTATAATTATTTTCTAACTCTCTTCGTGACTTCACATGCCGCAGGGAAGAAATAAGTGGATCGGAAGATGCTGCCAACATGTTGAAGAGGTCCTCATTTTGCCTTACCCTTGATGCTTTGAATGTGTTCTGCAATCTATATTTTTTATAAAATTTGTTAAGAGACTCCTGTGCTTCTTCAGAAAGCTCTCCAATTGGCAAAGACTGGTACTCAATTATATCTTTGCCATGCGCCAATATTTTATGGACGGTCGGGGTCAACTTCTTCTGTGGATACATTTCTGCTAAAAGAGATGCAGTTTTCGATGCATATTCTCCATATTTTGTAGAATTGATATTTTCTTTGCAGTTCAGAACATTCAAGATCGTTCCCACTCTTTTCACGATTTGATTGTCAATTCCAGTGATTCTAGTTACTGCCTCATCATTTTCAAAAAATCTCCTAGAAGTGTTTCCATCGTTTGAGTTACCGTATCCGTGTTTGGGATAGTCTACTTTTAGTCCAACTTGTTTAAAAAAAGCATCCTGTATTTGCTTCTTTCTGATCTTTTCCTTATCCTTTATTGATGTATTTTCATCGAGGTTTTCCTCTTCTTGTGGTAGGGTATACGCCAGTTTTAGCAAGAACTCCATACACCTTATCCTTGCGTGCAATGGTGACATTCCATATTCGTAATTCTCCTCGTTTGTAGAATCGTTTAAATTACCAAAGTTCTTCTGACTCTTTTTGCAAATCGGGCATGACAATGTTGAGGTTGTTCCTGTCAGTTCGTTTACGACTTTTCCGTCAACCATGGTCAGGTGGAACTCGTAATTGCATTCAATATATTTTCCTTCTCCAATTTGCAGCTTTGTAGGCTTAATCTTGCTTATTTGTTCTTCAATGTCCTTCACCGTGGTCCTTATGAGTTCTGCCGATTCCCTTGCAAACTGAAACATTATTGGTCGGCAATAATAATGCATTTTTCCAGTGTAGGGAAACATCAGATTTTAGCCGCAAAGGAACAACAGATGCCATAAACATATTTCCGTCCGATATTGTAGCGCCATCGGAAGATATCCTTTGCTTATAAACGCTTTGTCCGGATGATCCATCGCAGCCCCATTTGCTGATCAATGTCAGTTTCTCAGGAAGATTTTTCACCTCATTTTCAGGAAGACTCTCCAACATCCGTTTTTCTGTATGGCCCATGAGATCCTGCAGATTGGCTTTCACAGAGACTTCCGTAAACTCCGTATGCAGTGGTCGTGAATTTATTTTGGCTTGCGTAATATGCTTGTATCCTGGTAAAACTTCAGCCCCGTGTCGCGTCAAGGATGCCCGTAGTATCTCATATTTTTCTTTGGAAAGTTGTAGGTCCATAAACAAGACCAAGGCTTCTTCGAAACCATACTTTTTAATGTGTGCGTTTGTGGGCGTGGGAATGCTTTCCTTAATCCTTTTTAGTCGCAGTGGGCTTGCATCAGCAACAGATTTTGTAATCTGCGACCTAACTCTTTCACTATCCTTTGTATATTTAATAGACAGCGCGTCCGATAAATGCTTCGTGGTCAAGTCATTGGTGGCATCGGCAAGTTTCCTCTTTCTTGTGAAAATTGAACACTGCTCAATACTTATTTGTTGGCCTTCCTTTTGCTCCTCTGGTTGATGTGGTGGGTTTATCTACTGCCAATATATCCAGAATGGTGTCTTCATTAAGCCAGTCCTCGTATTTGGAGTTGAAGTTCTGAATGGTTCGATTAGATTTCACCCATTTTGCCTTAATATTTGCATATATCAGATAAAAATAATTTTTTATAATTTCGCTTCTCTCAATATTTCCGTATAAGCTATCAAGTTCATCTAAAGCAGCTTCCGTGAAAAATTTTGGTGTGGTTGACCTTCTAAACAGTTCAAATAATTTTAAATTGTTCAACGCCATGTTTTCAGTACTTAAATTGTTTAACGCCATGGTTTCAGTACTTGTTGCGCCAACTTTCATTCGTAGACTAATCCAGGCATTATGCTTATTTTGCAATATATGGGCTTATGCTACCATGCCTAAAAATTTACCTGTTCCCTGCATACAAATGGAGTTGGCTGAATTATGCAATTTTGATATTATGCTCGTGTCTAAATAAGATTTGTGCCTACCTGGAGGGACCATAAGTCAATATTGTTCTTGACCATTTGTACTCCAAAGTTATTTTTAAGTGAGGTGCGTACCTGCGAATTTCAATGAGTAGTTTTTTGTGCAGCCTGTGTCTGTAACAGAATATTGGGAGTAGACTTTGGCAGAGGCTCACAGGTAGACAACCGACTTAAAATGCAATTTTCAAACTATTAGATCAAACTACTGTCAGTCAAAACATGTAAGGGATGCACGCCAAACAATTTCTGCAACCATGTCTTTTTAAACTTTTTTACCTCTAGAAGCCAAACGGGCACGTACGGGCAGATAAAACCTTTTCAATTATGTAAAGAAATAATCAAAGAACATGTTTTGCAAATATGGCAAATATAGAAAAATACAGATTTTTTTTATTTTCCGTCAAAGTTGAAAAATAGTGAAAAACGGATAGTTTTTAAATAGTTAAATAAGAAATAATGAGAAACACAAAGCAAACAGTTAATTTTTTTTTATCATTATACATCTAATAAACACATCAATCAACACAAACAAACAATAAGGCGATTCGTTACCTATTTTTCGTGATATTACACCTGAAATCGCAACAAATTGACTAAAAATTGTGTTTTTTTGAAAACCGAAAGTCGGTCAACTTTGAACGGTTAAATCTTCTAAACTAAAAATGTGATATTATTAAGAGTAGCATATTTGAAATCGTTGAAAAGTTTCTCTAACATGGGTTTATTCAAAACTTCGTCGGCGCACATGAAAAGGTTGATTTTTGCAACCTCGTTTGCTCTACGGGCGCCACTGTGCGACGTATGTAATTTATAGAAAAAGTTTAATATATAGCAGATTCAACTGCTTTGCGTAATTTAGTTTATCAAATCTTCAAAATTTTTCTTAACATTTTTGGTTTCTTTTAAACAAATATTCTATGTGTACCTATTAAAAAAATATATATATGAATTTCAAAAGGCAATGCGACATAGAACTGCTTTGTTCAAAAGCTTTGATTAGACTGAACGAAATTGTTGTTTACTTTTACTCTTTGGTGATTATTTTTGTTTTCGTTCGGCTCTATACATATAAGAAGCCGAGCATCAGCGTGCTTGTTACCAAGAGTGATAGAATACAAGATTACGCCATCCCGCGGACACTATTGAAATTATCTGCGCCTGTAGGACAAGTGACGTCACGCAAACTGTGTTCCTATTGGCTGATAAATTTCAGCTGTCAAACTGATATGTTTATGTATATGTTTATACATAAACAATAGCATTGTAACAATGGGATAATTCACTCTTTTTCTCCTCAAATTATTTTTTTTTTTTTTTTGATTTTATTTATTAATTCAATAAAAAATTAGGTAACAATTAATAAAAAGTTAACGCCTCAGCGCCTTAAAGGCTTAAAAGAGGCTATAGTAGGCAACTTTACATTATATGCTTAGAAGATTAATTACATAATAAAATTTGTTAAGTATTTTTTGGAAATTTTAATTTAGATAAAAACATATTCAACAACAATATATTTTAAAAGTATGAGAAAAAAAAAACAAATTACATAAGAAGCGTTTCTACGTTTTGAAGTAAATAGCTTTTTAGGTGGTTCTTAAAAGTTGAAAGAACTTGTATATTTCGTAAGTTAACTGGTAGTTCATTATACTCATGTGGTCCAGCAAAAGCAATACGCTGTTTAGTCAGGTCCAGACGACATCTCACTGAACTTAAATTTAAAGCTTGTCTGGTAATTCGTCGAGTGTGGAATACACTGAATGGATTGTTGAGGATTTCCTTTCAAAGATCTAAAAACATATGTCAAAATTTTATGTTTATATAGACCTCGAATTGGCAGAATATTTTTTGCATACGTTTTAAACAGATCCAACGTAGAATGCGTTATAGGAAGGTTATAAACAAGCTTTAGAGCTTTATTTTGAGCAGACTGAAGAGATTTCAATGACTGATTGATTCTACATCCGTAAATTATTGGAGGTATGTTAAATGGGAATGTACAAGTGACCTGTAAAGCAGCATTTTTTCCTCAAGACTTAGCTTATTTTTAAACTTGTAGAGAATACCAATCCCGGAAGAAATTTTTGATTTTAACATATTTATATGAGAATCCCATTGTAAATTGTGGTTCAAGTTTACTCCTAAATACTTCACCATATCAGATTCAGTAATCAAACTACCATCTATATGAACAGTCATCTTTTCTTCATTTCTAGAACGGTATGGTTTAAATCTTATAACCTTTGTCTTATCTGTGTTTAGAACAAGTCTATTGAGTCTCGAGAACTCTGATAGTATTGCGGCATCGTACTCAATCTGGGTCTGCAAAACCTTCAAATGATTATATCTATAAAATAGGCAAACGTCATCAGCATACATAAATAATTTTCCGTAAAAGTTTATATTAAATATATCATTAACAAAAATTTTAAACAGCAACGGACCAAGGACACTTCCCTGGGGAACACCGCAAATTACAGGCTTCATTAAACTTTTTGACTCACCCACCTGAACAAACTGCTTTCTGTTAGATAAGTAATGCATAAAAATATCCAGAGTTTTCCCCGCTACTCCAATCATTTTAAGCTTTTCTATTAAAATATTGTGATTTACTAGATCAAATGCTTTGGAATAATCAAAAAAGACACCTGCAACACCACAAAAGCCCGCATCCAGCTCACCACATAAATAATCAACAACACTGACCACTGCTTCCTCAGTTCCAGCTCCTTTTTTAAAACCAAATTTATTTTCAAATAAAATTTTATTTCTGTCAAGATAATCAGATAGTAAAATATAAGTTTTTCAAAAAATCTTATCCAAAATATTTAAAACCGATATAGGCCGAAAATTTGCAATATTATTCGATCCAATAACTTTAGGTATTGGGATTATTTTATGTATTTTTAGCGCATTAGGAAAACTTCCTTCATCAATCATATTATTAAAAGCAGCTGTTAATATATCAGCTACTAAATCAAATCTTGTCAATAACATTTTAGGAGTTATCAAAACTTCTTCAATATTCATCCTGCTTACCTTTTGCAAAACAAAAGTATTTCTTTGAGGTATTAGAGTACGATAAAAATTAACGTCATCATCCACATTTACCGGTATTTTTAATTGTATATTGTTTACAGTTTTAACAAAAAAATCATTAAATGCCATAGCTTTCTCTTCATCAATTGTCAAAATACTCCCATTTTCATTTACGACGTTTTTTACAGAACGGTTATTACGACCAAGCTCTCTGTTCAAAAACTGCCACGTTCTTTTTGGATCACCACTACATAGTTGCAAGTTGTTCTTGTAATAATTACTCATAAGCATGTGGTTGCAATTCTTTATTATTTTACTTATTCTTTTAAGTTGGTTAGCTAGAGCTTTATTGCTACGATTTTTTCTTCGAGCCTTTAATAAACTTTCTTTGAAGGCAATCAAAGATAGCAAATTATCCGTTATCCACGGGGTTAATTTTTTACGTATTGTTGAGCGTTTTGTTATTACTTTAGTACAGTGTGATGCTGCAGCTGAAAAAGTATTAATTAATGTATCACACAACTCTGAAGAACCTCTATTTGTTAGTAAAAAATTTTATTTTTATAAATTTGTTAATTTATTTATTTTATTCAAATGCATTTTTCGTTTATTGATATTTCCGAAATTTCGGCATAAAGTACATTCTACATCAAAAAAAAGTTTTTTCTCTACTTCAATGTGCTTTGAATCCAACAAAGGTTTATTTTTTTGCAATATCCGCTTGTAAGCACCAAATTTACACGTTTCCCTCCATTACTAAATTTGAATTTTAAGTAAAACATATACTCATTTCATTCAAAAGTCACAAAATATTAGTTTTTCGCACAATTTCTCACTTGTTTTTTTTTTACTATTGCTTTGCTTGCATTTTTTTCATTTCTGGCCCAGTGCACTCCTCATGTTTACGTTTTTTCTGTTTTTAGTTTTTCTTTGTGCTGCAACTTTTTAACACACTTCAGTGAATGTTTTTATTAATTTTATTTATTTTAATGTTGTTTTTAATACGACATAAAGCGATATTTGTAATTTATAACAAGAACTGATTTAATATTTTTCTGAGAACTGTCAAAGTGATTTTAATTGGAGGGTTGTCAGCTATCACATAGAACATAAACTTTTCGCAAGATTTTATAATTACCACACATGAAACGGACTTGGTAACCCTTGGGAGGGATATACTACATCATATAACGGGAAAACATTCGGATGACGTAATCTTCTATTCTATCATTCTTGCTTGGTACGGCCTACACTGCTTAAGAGGTACAGGTGCGATATACATATTTATTATTTTTACAATATGTACATAAATATATATGTAATATATTACATTTTAAAAAATAAAAAATTAAGCTCTGAATGGCAGATCAAGTACATGATGTCTATTTATTCTTGTGACTTCTTCGCTTTCATCTAACAGCGATATGGATAAAGAATTAACATGATCGCTTAATTATTGCAAATATCGTTGGCTATAATTTCATATTTCAGTTTTTACTTTCGGGATATCAAGGTAATTGTGTATAGTATTGTTAGAAACAAACCAAGGAGCGATCGTAATCATTTTTAAAGTTTTTGATTGAAATCTTTGAACAATTTCAATATTGGAATTATTTGTAATTACCCAGAGTCAATCCCAAGTCCACACAGGCTTCAAAATTGTTTTGTAAAGCACAATTTAATTTTTCCAACTCAAATCTGATTTTCGACAAAGAAGCCAGTACATTTTTTTCAATTTTTGTCAACTTGAATTCTTTTGGCTCACATGATCCTTCCATGTTAACCTTCTGTGTAAACACATGCCCAAATATTTTATACTACTTTCTTGTGGAATTTGTCTACCATTAAAATTCATTTTTGGATAATCGCCTTGTCTTAAAATGAACGTTACATGTGTAGATTTTTGTGCATTTACTTTGATATTCCAAGTAGTCAATCATATTTGTAAGTTATCTATTTCATGTTGAATTAAATTTGATGTATCAGTTGCTGAATTGTTGGAGGATATAAATGCTGTATCGTCCGCGTAAGTTGCAACGGTTATCCCATTAACACAAGGCATGTCAGAGGTGAAAATAGTCAACCCAATTCTAAATAAAAATTCCGCATGAAATATCTCACTTATCTCTTTTCCCCTGTTATGTATGAATAAAAATTCCTTCAGAAAAAAATTCGATGGGAAAAAGCAGTTATTCTCAATGCACTTGAATTTGGTTTTTTCCCTAAAAAAATTTCCCTTGCAAAACAGACGGGAGTTTATATAAAAATGTAAGAAGTATTTTGATAAAACAAAATTTAAATATTTTATTGTTCTTATAGGTTGAAGACCACAAATAAAGCTCAACTTCAACTGTTGTTAACTTTATTGAAAGCCAATACAGGTATTGATTGCGTTTTCCATAGATTCAGCCCGCAATTGACTTCTAGCAATCTTTAAGCTATTTCATTGTGGTTATTCTACAACACCAATTTCCTCTACAAGTGCTCGCTACGCTATTAATTTTTTATTTAATTTTTCTTTCAAATAATTTTGTTTGCGTTTGGACACAGACAAAAAATAGAAAATTAATTGTCTTCGAAATTCGATGATGCCACTAACCCCCCTATCTCACATCATACTGCAAGTTCGAAAAACTCAATACACTCACATTTTTTTTACTAATACACACACATTTTCGGCAGTGGTCACACTCGTGCGAGTAGTGGCTGCCACTAACGATGATTAATGTTACCCTGTTATAAATTTAATGCAAATTTACTGGATTCTGCAAAATTGTAATTAAAGTTTTAACTTGTTAAATCTATTATTATGATTTATTTCTTGAAATGCGCCTATAAAACGCAAGTTTGTTAATTATAGAGCATAAATATTATTAACTATTATTAAAATAAAACTAATAATAATAAATGTAAACATTATCCCTCAAACATGTGCCTGTATAATAAACTCGGTAACTCTATTTAAAAAAAAATAAGAGAGAGAAGTAAACAAATTTTTTCAAGTTTACGCTTCGACAACATTTTAAAAATGAGATTGCAGTCAGATGTGTGAGCACAAAAGTTAATGGCGATGGATTCGACTAATTCGAACAATTTTTCGTTGATAATACGTACACAACGATTTCACAATTGCAGTGTGATGTGAGATAGGGGGTTTATTCATATTTTTGTTCACTCGGAATTTATAATTGGAGGATTTTTTTTTCTCGAGAAATGTATTTTCCGTGAGAAAGAAATTCCTTGATAATATTCGTAATTGGGCTGAGTATATAAGACTGGCCCCACCACGCTCCCCTGAGGTATACCAGCTTCAATTTTGTTTCATTTTTCACCTTAACATAAAAACATCGTTCGTTTAAATATGACTTAAGCACAAGGTAAACTGGAGCTGGAAGATAATTTTTTAGTTTATACAGCAATCCCGTGTGCCAAACACGATCAAAAGCTTGCTATATATCCAAAAATACAGCTGAGCAGTATTTTTTGTTTTCTAATGCATTAGTAATAATATTGACTATTATATGGCATTGCTCGGGGGTTCTGTGTTTATGGCGGAAGCCTGGGATTATGTTTTTGTTTTCTAGAATTGGAAGCAATCTCCGAAGAAAACTCCTCTCGAAAATTTTTGAAAACATAGCCAGTAAACTTATTGGCTCACAAGAGCTAACTTTATTTTCTGGGTTGTTCGGTTTAGCGATCATTGTAATTTCGGCACACTTCCATTGAACAGGGAAATGATGTAATATGAATATATTTGAATGAAATTTAGTATATAAGGTTCTATCTACCATAGGATGAATGCTATTGAAATAGGTGAAAATCGGTTCATGTTCAGACCTAGTCCTCATACAAATGACCCCTATGAGATCGACTTAAATTACCATAATATCTAAATTATCATATAGATCTCGGTCAAATTGGGTTTATCGACGTTAATTATATCCATTTATCTGTAATCCAAAAAGAAACACCGTAGGATAGTTCTTAGTCATAGCCCCCTTATAAAGCTGCTTCTCGATCTTCACTTAAATCTATCAAAAAACAAAAATGTTGCTCAGATTTCTCTCAAAGTTGGTTTGTATATGGTTTTGCAAAAAAAATAAGTGACTTTACCAAATATGGCCAGGATCCGGCCATGTTTCGATCTAGTCCCTTATAAATATAGCATCCGATATGAACTTTCTCATATCCGAAGGCAAAAAAATTAATAAAAATGCCACTAAAATTTAGTTTATGCTAATTTTCTATATCTAATTAGTTGAACCTAAGAGATAGGGTCTCTAAGCGCATGGTATAGGGTATCGCATAGTTGGTCTAGACCGACTATAATTTTCTTACTTGTTTTATTTTCGTGAAGTCATTTGTCTAATCTTATGACTAAGGCAAGATCGATAATTCTTCTGATACAACAATCTTAAAAAAACTGTTTAAAAACTGTTTCTTATTGCAATGAGATATTAACTCACGTACAAGTAAAATAACTAAAGAATATATACAAAAACAAGTAAGAAAATTATAGTCGGTCTAGACCGACTATACGATACCCTATACCATGCGTTTAGAAACCCTATCTCTTAGGCCCAACTAACTGGACATAGAAAATAAGCAAAAACCAAATTTGAGTGGGATTTTTATTAATTTTTTTGGCTGCAGATATGAAAAAGTTCATATCGGATGCTATATCTATATGGGGACTAGGTCCAAAAATGGACCAATCCTGATCATGTTTGGTAAAGTCTCTTGTATTTTGCAAAAATATATACAAACAAAATTTGAGAAGAATCAGTGCATTATTTTTGTTTTTAATAGATTTAAGTGAAGATCGGGAAGCAGTTTATATGGGGCCAAAGGGATCGTTTTTGGACTACTCATTAATGGATGTAATGAACGCATACAAACCCAATTTGAGTAAGATCTATATGACAATTTGGATCTTATGGCAATTTATGTCGATTTCATAGGGGTAATTTGTATGGGGGCTAGGTCTGAACATGGACTGATTCTCACCAATTTCAATAGTGTTCATCCCATGGCCGATAAAAGCGCATATACCAAATTTCATCAAAATCTATTCATATTTGCGACCTGCAGTTTGATTACATGGTTTACATGGACACACAGACGGACGGACGGACGGACGGACGGACATTGTTAAATCAACTCAAAAAGTGATTCTGATTCGATCGGTATAATTAAAGATGGGTCTAGGTTAAATATTTTTGGTTGTTACAAACAGCAGCACAGAAAACATAAACAAAAGGATGTTCAGATTGAAAATATATGGCACTGTGTTGAGGGTATATATCAGTTTGTCGTTTCGTTTGTAGCGCATCGAAAAAAGAATTTGTGGCCCTTATAACAACTCTGGTCGACATAGCGATGTCCGTCCGTCCGTCTGTCTGGCTGTTGAAATCGCGCTCAATCACAAAATAATCCATTTACCTGAGTAAATATAGAATAATATTATTTGTCATTATTTCAAGCAGGTTCATATTTAAAATGGGGTCATTGTAACAAAACATGACCTAAAATATGGGAGACCTCTAAAAAATTACAAAAATGCAGTGTGTTTGTTGTAATAATTTAGTATTAAGTTAGTATTTAAGTTTTTCAAATATTTTGTAATTTTATCAAAATTTTAACATTCGTTGTCAATGGTTGCTGGCGAATTCATCTTTCCAATAAGTCTCACAGATGCTGTATAAGGTTGAGATTTGAGAACTGCGATGTTGTGACCAATATAAAAATTGTTGTTAATAACCAATTTTGATCAAACATACCTCATTTAAAAGATATTTCTTTTTAGCTGTCCACCAGATTTACAGATTTTCACCGTCTTAAACATTTTTTTTGAGTTATGCTCATTTAAAGTTGCTAAGAACACATACATAAAATACATACATAAAATACATACATAAATATTATAAATATTAAAAGCCCTGTGTTGAATTGTGGATTGGCTAAAATTGATTAGCATACCTTTTAGCTCTTTAAAATTATATAGTAACAAACTCATTTATATATCTTCTGTGTGTTCAACAAATATTTATAAAGAAGCTTAATGAATTTTGGATTGGCTAAGATTGATTGGCATACCTTTAGGCCCATATAAAATTATTTATTAAATGAAAAAATAGAATTTCCTAGAATTTGCACTCGAATTTCGAGGGCTGGGCTCTGTTGGTTATTTTTATTACGTGCAGCGCCTGGCTATCTAACACTATATATCGTCTCTTTATTTCACAAATACAATACTTACTCTCATCAGAGAATATAAACTTTTTCCAAAACTCTGTGGGCTTGTTTATGTGTTCTTTTTGCAAACGCAGTTATTGTCGGTTTTGTAATGAAATGAAAGGTATTTTATCCCCGAAAACCAGCTTTTTTTTTGATAATTTTCCAAACAGTGTCATTCATGCCAAATCATTTTTTTAAACTTTATCTTAACGTTTTCAGCCACCTTTGATACAGAAACTCTCAGATTCTGTTATAAAAACTGGACTACATAGTTTTAGAACGAGACTTAGATAATAAACTGTCCGTTTTACCTTAGGCTTTACCTTGGCTCCACAAGTACACAATTATTTTCATTTCGGCAGCATTAATTTCTTTTCCTTTTCGATTCATTACGAAAAAAAAATTGGAAAATATTAAAAAATATTGTTTTAGTAGTCAGACAAATAAATATAATTGAAACAAGTAAGAAAATTATAGTCTATATATAGACTACACGATACCCTATACCATGCGTTTAGAGACCCTATCTCTCAGGCCACCCTAACTGGATATAGAAAATAAGCATAAATCAAATTTGAGTGGGATTTTTATTAATTTTTTTGGCTGCAGATATAAAAAAGTTCATATCGGATGATATATCTATATGGGGACTAGGTCCAAAAATGGACAAAACGTGACCATGTTTGGTAAAGTCTCTTGTATTTTGCAAAAATATATACAAAAAAAAATTTGAGAAGAATCAGTGCAATATTTTTGTTTTTTGATAGATTTAGGCGAAGATCGGGAAGCAGTTCTATAATAAACACATACAAACCCAATTTGAATAAGATTTATATGTTAATTTGGATCTTATGGCAATTTATGTTGATTTCATAGGGGTCATTTGTATGGGGGCTAGGTCTGACCAAGGACCGATTCTCACCAATTTCAATAGTGGATGGGTCAAAGGGATCATTTTCGGACTACTCATTAGTGGATGTAATGAACGCATACAAACCCAATTTGAGTAAGATCTATATGACAATTTGGATCTTATGGCAATTTATGTGATTTCATATGGGTAATTTGTATGGGGGCTAGGTCTGAACATGGACCGATTCTCACCAATTTCAATAGCGTTTATCCCATGGTCGAGAAAAGCTTATATACCAAATTTCATCAAAATATATTCATATTTGCGATCTGCAGTTTGATTAAAAGCTTTACATGGACACCCAAACGGACACACGGACGGACATCGTTATATCTAATCAGTTAGTGATTCTGAGTCGATCGGTATAATAAAAGATGGGTCTAGGTCAAATATTTTTGGTAATTACAAACAGCAGTACAAAGTCATTATACCAAAACCACATAGTGGTATAGGGTATAAAAAGTCACTAAATTGAAGTGGGTTCCACTCTTTTATTTATACCCTATACCACTATGTGGTTTGGGTATAATGACTTTGTGCTGCTGTTTGTAACAACCAAAAATATTTGACCTAGACCCATCTTTAATTATACCGATCGAATCAGAATCACTTTCTGAGTTGATTTAATAATGTCCGTCCGTCCGTCCGTCCGTCCGTCCGTCCGTCCGTCCGTCTGTGTGTCCATGTAAAGCTTGTAATCAAACTGCAGGTCGCAAATATGAATATATTTTGATGAAATTTGGAATATAAGCTTTTATCGACCATGGGATAAACGCTATTGAAATTGGTGAGAATCGGTCCATGTTCAGACCTAGCCCCCATACAAATTACCCATATGAAATCACATAAATTGCCATAAGATCCAAATTGTCATATAGATCTTACTCAAATTGGGTTTGTATGCGTTCATTACATCCACTAATGAGTAGTCCGAAAATGATCCCTTTGACCCCATATAGAGCTGCTTCCCGATCTTCACTTAAATCTATTAAAAAACAAAAATATTGCACTGATTCTTCTCAAATTTTGTTTGTACATATTTTTGCAAAATACAAGAGACTTTACCAAACATGATCAGGATCGGTCCATTTTTGGACCTAGTCCCTTTATAGATATAGCATCCGATATGAACTTTTTCATATCTGCAGCCAAAAAAATTAATAAAAATCCCACTCAAATTTGGTTTTTGCTTATTTTCAATGTCCAGTTAGTTGGGCCTAAGAGATAGGGTTTCTAAACGCATGGTATAGGGTATCGTATAGTCGGTCTAGACCGACTATAATTTTCTTACTTGTCTTTTGTTAATTTTCTGTCTTTTTAAAATATATCGATAAATACGTGTTTTTAGATTTGTTGTGGTTTTTCTAGTATATCCTATATCTGATGTACTTTTTCTAGTATATCCTATATCTGATAAACAACAGTGAAGTCTTTAAGAAAAATCTAAATGTTTTAAACATACTTATGGTTGGACAAATCATCTTTATTTCCACGCAAATCCAAAAATCATTCTAATTGAAAAAGTTTAATTTTCACAGCGTAATTTGCAGCGATATGATCCGAAGAATATTAAACTTATTCGATTTGCCTTTTATTTTCACATTTTTTTCTTAAAGGCCTTAAACCACATTTCATTGAGTTAAAGCTTTAAACAAAATTGAAAATTCTAAAGAACTAACACCCTAATGACATTTGCATTCACACACACTCTCACAATCACTACCCTATAGTTAGAATACCTAAATACAAATTTGTTGTGTTACTAACAAATTGTTTCTTACAAAATTCCTTTCATTTTTGTTGCTGTTTCTTGGTTACATTTTTCTGTTTGATTAAATACGTACGTACATATCACAATGATTTGATTGTATACAATACGATTTTGTGTTTATACTCGTACCAGTGTTGTCTGTTTGGTGGTTTTCCCACGTAGATTTGGAAGTTTTATCTAGTTTTAAGGGGTAACAAATTTGTTTTATTTTTTTAGGGCTTTTTAAAACATTTGCAAAGAAATTTAATAATTTGTTTTACACCTAAAGCCGGAAGAATTCAATTTATTTTACAATAAAAAGGTCAATTATTTTTTTAAGCTTTTTTTTTCTTTAAGCTTTTTATAATTATAAGTAATTCCTAACTAATACTACAACTAGTCTCTACAGTGACTAACTTGTATTTTTTTTTTAATTGCAATAACATGTATTCAACAGCTCTAATTAAACATTTTACCACAAACGTCATAAAACGTAGAGTATATTTTTAGGCGATTTTTGGGCTTCTTAAAAAATAACCTTTTTAAAAAGTAAGATTTTTAAACAAGTAGCTTTTCTTAAGAAGAGGTAATATTTTTTTTTATAAAAATGTATTATTTCTTAAAAAAGTGACTTTTTGTTCAAAAACTGTATTATTTTAAAATTACCTTTTTTTAACAAATTTATTTTTTTTACAAATTTACCATATCTTAAAAAGTTCCTTTGTTTAAATTAATTATTTTTTTAAAGTAACTTTTTTTTTAAATGTACCTTTATTTAAAAAAGTAACGTTTTCTTGAAAAAGTACCTGACTTAAAAAAAAGTACTTTTTTTAAAATTAACTTTTCTTAAAAAAGTGCCTTCTGTAAAAAATTAAATTTTCTTTGAGATTTCGCTTTTCTTAAAAAAGTGCCTGTTTTTAAAAAAGTACGTTTTCAAAAAAGAATCTTTTCTTAAAAAAATACTTTTTGTTAAAATGTACCTTTTCTTAAAAAATTACCATTTTCTTAAAAAAGTACCCTTTCTTAAAAAAACACTTTTTCTTAAAAAAAGTACCTTTGCTTAAAAAACTACATTTTTCTTAAAACAATACCTTTTCTTAAAAAAAGTACTTTTCTTAAAAAAAAAAAAGTACCTTTTGTTACAAAAGTACCTTTTCAGCAAAAAGCAGGTGAAATAAAATATATTTATTTGATCTAAAAACCATCTCTTACAAACTCCAAAACGCGAGAGAATAGTTGAAAAATGCGTGCCTTGTTATATCCAAGTTGTGTTCATGGTATGTGGTGGTCAGTGGTAAGTAACTGTGTCCAAATGAAACAATAAAATTTTATACCGCGATATATCGTGAACTAAAAAAAATCATGTGAGTCCGATCGCAGGGGAGATGTGTAAGCATCTAGTAATTAAAGATTTTTTTATAGCACTTTCTTAAAATCAAACAGAAAGCGTATCACTTATAGGAATCAACTGCAGGGGCTCTGTTAATATAAAAATATTTATTATTATTTATTATTTTAACAGGTTAATTTTTAATTTTTCGTTTTTAATTTTTTATTTTTAATTTTCGTTTTTCGTTTTTAATTTTTTTTTTAATTTTTAATTTTTTTATTTTAAAATTTTAATTTTAATTTTTAATTTTTTATATTTCATTTCTCATTTTTTATTTTTTATTTTTCATCTTTAATTTTTTTCTTCATTTTTCATTTTTCATTTTCCAATTTTTATTTTTCTTTTTTCATTTTTATTCTTAATTTTTTATTTTCCATTTTTATTTTTTTTTTTTCATTTTTCGTTTTTCGTTTTTAATTTTTCATTTTTCGTTTTTCATTTTTTATTTTTCGTTTTTCATTTTTTATTTTACATTTTTAATTTTTAATTTATTTTTCTTTTTATTTTTTATTTTTCATATTTCATTTTTTATTTTTCATTTTTCATTTTCCAATTTTTATTTTTCTTTTTTCATTTTTCATTTTTCATTTTTTTATTTAATTTTTTATTTTTCATTTTTTATTTTTAATTTTTTATTTTTCATTATTCATTTTTAATTTTAGTTTTTCATTTTCCATTTCTAATTTTTCACGTTTCATTTCTTATTTTTAATTTTTTAGTTTTAATTTTTTATTATTCATTTTTCATTTTAGTTTTTCATTTTCCATTTGTTATTTTTCACGTTTCATTTCTTCTTTTTAAATTTTTAGTTTTAATTTTTTATTATTCATTTTTAATTTTTTATTTTTCATTTTTCCTTTTTAATTTTTTTTAAATTTTTATTTATTTTTCATTTTTCATTTTTAATTAATTTTTCATTTTTCATTTTTATTTTTTATTTTTCATATTTCATTTTTTATTTTTGATTTTTTTATTTTTCATTTTTTATTTTTAATTTTTAATTTTTAATTTACTTTTCATTTTTCATTTTTTTATTTATCATTTTTCATTTTTAATTTATAATTTTTAATTTATTTTTCATTTTTCATTTTTTTTTTTCATTTTTTATTTTTCATTTTTTATTGATCATTTTATTATTTTTCATTTTTTATTTCTCATTTTTCATTTTTCATTTTTTATTTTTCATTTTTTATTTTTCATTTTTAATTTATTTTTCATTTTTAATTTTTTATTTTTCATTTTTTATTTTTCAATTTTCATTTTTTATTTTTAATTTTTTATATTTCGTTTCTTATTTTTCATTTTTTATTTTTTATTATTCATTTTTAATTTTAGTTTTTCATTTTCCATTTCTTATTTTTCACGTTTCATTTTTTATTTTTAAAATTTTATTATTCATTTTTTATTTTTCATTTTTCCTTTTTAATTTTTTTTTTTATTTTTTATTTTTCATTCTTTGTTTTTCATTTTTTATTTTTCATTTTTATTCTTAATTTTTCATTTTTAATTTTTTATTTTTCATTTTTATTCTTAATTTTTTATTTTCCATTTTTATTTTTTTTTTTTCATTTTTCGTTTTTCGTTTTTAATTTTTCATTTTTCGTTTTTCATTTTTTATTTTTCGTTTTTCATTTTTTATTTTACATTTTTAATTTTTAATTTTTAATTTATTTTTCTTTTTATTTTTTATTTTTCATATTTCATTTTTTATTTTTCATTTTTCATTTTCCAATTTTTATTTTTCTTTTTTCATTTTTCATTTTTCATTTTTTTATTTAATTTTTTATTTTTCATTTTTTATTTTTAATTTTTTATTTTTCATTATTCATTTTTAATTTTAGTTTTTCATTTTCCATTTCTAATTTTTCACGTTTCATTTCTTATTTTTAATTTTTTAGTTTTAATTTTTTATTATTCATTTTTCATTTTAGTTTTTCATTTTCCATTTGTTATTTTTCACGTTTCATTTCTTATTTTTAAATTTTTAGTTTTAATTTTTTATTATTTATTTTTAATTTTTTATTTTTCATTTTTCCTTTTTAATTTTTAATTATTTTTCATTTTTCATTTTTAATTAATTTTTCATTTTTCATTTTTATTTTTTATTTTTCATATTTCATTTTTTATTTTTGATTTTTTATTTTTCATTTTTAATTTTTAATTTACTTTTCATTTTTCATTTTTTATTTATCATTTTTCATTTTTAATTTATAATTTTTAATTTATTTTTCATTTTTCATTTTTTTTTTTCATTTTTTATTTTTCATTTTTTATTGATCATTTTATTATTTTTCATTTTTTATTTCTCATTTTTCATTTTTCATTTTTTATTTTTCATTTTTATTTTATTTTTCATTTTTAATTTTTTATTTTTCATTTTTTATTTTTCAATTTTCATTTTTTATTTTTAATTTTTAATTTAATTTCTTATTTTTCATTTTTCATTTTTTATTTTTCATTATTCATTTTTAATTTTAGTTTTTCATTTTCCATTTCTTATTTTTCACGTTTCATTTTTTATTTTTAATTTTTTATTATTTATTTTTTATTTTTCATTTTTCCTTTTTAATTTTTTTTTTATTTTTTATTTTTTATTTTTCATTCTTTGTTTTTCATTTTTTATTTTTCATTTTTATTCTTAATTTTTCATTTTTAATTTTTTATTTTTCATTTTTATTCTTAATTTTTTATTTTCCATTTTTATTTTTTTTTCATTTTTCGTTTTTCGTTTTTAATTTTTCATTTTTCGTTTTTCATTTTTCGTTTTTCATTTTTTATTTTTCATTTTTAATTTTTAATTTTTAATTTTTAATTTATTTTTCATTTTTATTTTTTATTTTTCATATTTCATTTTTTATTTTTCATTTTTAATTTTTTATTTTTCATTTTTTTATTTTTCATTTTTATATTTTTAATTTTTCATTTTTAATTCACTTTTCATTCTTCATTTTTTTAATTTTTTTATTTTTCATTTTTCGTTTTTAATTTTTAATTTTTTATTTCTCATTTTTTATTTTTCATTTTTAATTTTTCGATTTTCATTTTTAATTTTTCTTTTTTCATTTTTAATGTTTTATTTTTCATGTTTCATTTTTTATTTTTCATTTTTCACTTTTCATTTTTAATTTTTCATTTTTTATTTTTCATTTTTCATTTTTATTTTGTTTATTTTTCATTTTTAATTTTTTTTGTTTTCTTTAATTTTTAATTTTTTTTTTCATTTTTTATTTTTCATTTTTCATTTTTCAATTTTCAAACAGGTTATCATAATATAATTTTTTACCAATCCAATCACATTTTGTCTTACGACTCACATGTTACGCTTACATGTTACGCAGTTTTTGAAATTTACCCCCCTGCGCATGTAGATGTTTACACATCAAAACGAATCGAAAAAAGTAATAGTATTTTAGAGATCAGCATACCTGGCATATATTTCGAAAACTAGAGCTAACTTATCAAAAAAGGTAACGAAATTTGAAATAAGCGTAAGCAATTATTGAAAATCAATTAAGGTGGAAACACAACTGGGACGAGCGGCGAATTTCGCACAGCTCGACGAATTTGTCGACAACAATCCGTTGCGTAAATTCGTCGAATGAAATACAATTACGACGAATTCACATAACAGCTATAACGTCATTTGAAATTGTTTGTAATTTGGATAAAAGAATTTTTAACTTTGTACGAGTTATTACAATTGTAAACATCATATTCACGATGGTAAAAGCCTTTATTTTTGTACGGCAGCGTTTAATTTTTTAATTCTGAAAAATTTTATTTTTGTTTACACGTTGTAGCTGATAGTGTGACCATATTTAGAAAAAAGAAGCACTAAACGAGAAAGAATAAATATTAACAAAAAACTATGTAAAAGAAAATTATATAATTAAAAATAGATTTTACTTAACTTATAAGTTATAAATAAAATATAAAACAATTTTTAAAGACAAAAATAACTTTATTTACTAAAACATTTGAATAATTTATTCATCGTTCGACGGCGTAAGAAATAGAAATAAACCTATCGCAGGGTTCGTTACGCACTATGTATTTCGTTCGACGCACTGATTGTGTGCATTTTCATATAAACAAATGTGTTTTATTTCTGACGACGAATATTCATAAATAAGATATTAAAAAACAATAAGACAACTATAATATTCTCTTAATCTAAAGCTTTTGAAACAAAGATGCTAATAGTTTTGATTTAATTTAAGTGAAAATATTAGAATCGATTTCCATCTGTGTGTCCATGTAAACCTTGCAATCAAACTACACATATGAATATATTTTGATCAAATTTGTTATTTAAGTTTTATAGGTCATACTACGAATGCCATTGGTGAAAATCGGTGCATGTTCTGACAAATGACTCCTATGAGATCGACTTAAATTGCTATAAGATCCAAATTATCCTAGATCTTGGTCAAATTTTCGGTTTGTGTGTCTATTACACACATTAATCAAAAGTCCAAAAATAAACTCTTTACAACAATTCTTACTGATAGACCCCATATAAAGCTGCTTCACGATGTTCAGTTAAATATATCAAAAACAAATATATTGCATGGATTTTTCCAAATTTGGTTTGTATGTTTTTGCAAAAAATTAGTGACTTTAATAAATATGGCCAGGATCGGCCCATTTTTCGACCTAATCCCTATACATATAAAACTTTCTCATATCTCCGTGACTCCGATCACAGGGAGATGTGTAAACATCAGGTAAACAAAGATTTTTTTTAAGTTTAAAGTATCTATGCTTTCAGCATATTTTTTTAAGTTGGGGTAGTTATGCATTTAGCCTAGTTTAATTAGCTGTTATACTTGTATATTGTTATAATTGTGATTGTGTTATACTTTTTGGTTGTTAAATTAGTTGTTATACTTCGATATTGTGATATTTGTAATTGTGTTATTCTTGAGGGTTGTTGAATTTGCTGCAATAAATTTATTGCACCAATACACTCATAACTCACACCGTTTTTTTCTTACTCTGTTTTTGTGATTGTATTGTGAAATAAATTTTTACCCCCCTGAGCGTATAGATGTTTACACATCAAAAATTAATATAAATGGCACACAAACTTGGTTTATGCTTACTTCCTATATCCAATTGGACCTACGACCCTTTCTCTATACACATGCTATGGGGTACCGTATAGCCGGTCCAGACTGACTACAATTTTCTTACTTGTTTTACTTTCTTTTAGATCAGATTTGTTTGCAAAAAATTACAAAAAAAATTTAGTAATAACACACTTGGCTTCACTTCTTAGTAGTTTTTAATACCCGGGTACACGGAAAAAATTCCCGGGAATCGCGAATTGAAAAAACAATAGAATTCCTAGTAATTTATTTCCGTCGCTTGCCGAAATCCAAACCCTAGTCCTAACTAATAGTAATTGTTAAAACCAAGGTTTTTTGGGAATCATCACACAAAATACGTTACATATACATATAACGAGGGATTTATGATGAGTACAAGGTCAAGGTAAGAGATGACATTAATAGAATTAGAATTCTACTATTTTTTTGATGTGTAAACATCTATACGCGCAGGTGGGTAAATTTCTATTTCACAATACAATCACAAAAACAGCGTAACTCATATCGGTGTGAGCTGAAGCAGATAACGCTGTGTGACTTATGATTCTAATGGTGAAAAAATTATGATATAACATTGTTTTTTTATGCCACTTTTTTAAAAGCGTCATCTATGTATCACTTATATACGTTTATATTGGGATATTTTTAACGTTTTACAGCAAAGGGTTGTTGAATTAGCTGAAACAGTTTTTGCTATAAGTGATACATAGGTGACGCTTTCTGTTTGATTTTAAAAAATTTTTAATTACTAGATGTTTACACATCTTCCCTGTGATCGGACTCACATGATTTTTTTTTTTAGTTCAACTATTAACATTTGGCCTGTTTGGACCTGTCCGTCCACAAGGTGACAGATGTTCCGGGTATCAATTTTTAGCCGTATTCATAACCAAAATTTAGACATATCCAGTGCCACAAATACTACTTAACTCTTGAATAAGTTTTGAATCTTGACAATTCTGTCAATATCTTTTTATGGTAACAAAATGAATCAAAAATCTCTATGAAATAATAAATATATGTATATTTTTTTAATAATAAACGCGATGGGTACACTTGATACACTACAACCTTTAATTTCCAGTTTATTTTAAAATCTTTTTTCCATTTTAGGCGTTTTTTCTATTTCTAGGATTTAAATTGACATAAAAATATCAAGATCAGAAGTGATTAATAAAACGACTGATAACAAAAAGTCAGAGTAAAACAGAATTGATTATATCTAAAACAGGGATGTTAAAATTTTAGTTAGTCAGAAGATAAAAAGTCGTATGAATAGACTCACGAACTCTAGGGAAGAATCCTAAATAACATTCCAGTTGTGAACTTAAACTTGTTGTTACTTATAGTGAGTTTACATCTAAGGAAAATCTAGTAGATTTTGGTTCAAATCTATTTTAAAATCTATACCGTTTACATCTAACTATTTGAGATTTTGTTTCCACAATAATAAACAGATGATTAAAATAAATCATATGAATTAGAAATACCAAAAATATGTAAAACAATAGGAAAATGGAAATGTGGAATTTATTATTATATATGTAGGTATTATGCATCAAGAATGAAAAAAGCACAAGCTGAAATAGAAATTTTGAATATTGTTTATATATAGAATAGAATATTGTTTGAAAAAAAAAATAAATACATTTTGCACAATTATTATATAGCAGATGGGATGTGTCCATGGAAGTATAAAAAATTTTAACTTTTCAATTACTACATTTTGTTTTATTACAGACTCATAATTTTTATTAATAATAAATATTTTATTTCCTTTTTATTCAATTTTTCAGTCACTGCGTTGTAATTTTCTACTGCTACAAAAAAACACAATAGTATCATTTGGTAGTATCATTTGGTAGTTTGACAAGATTTTGTGAAATTTTGCTAACATCTCGTAACGAGCTAGATTTTGTTTTGTATGGGAAATCTAGTAAAAATGAGCTAGATTGTGCTCGAAATCTCGTATATACTAGATTTTACACCAGTACCAAAAAAGGCGAAGGTCTTGTGTTTTTAGGGTGCTCGCGGTGTGATTACTTTCACAAACGAAAACTAATTAAAAGCTTACAGTCGTATTTAAAAGTTTAAATTATGCAATCAAAGTGCAATCAAACGAGTTCACAACTAGAATGTTCTTAGCCTTATTCACTTGATTTTCATTAGTCTATTCACAAGACTTTTTACCTTCCCACTAAGGGTAAAGATACACAACATCCTTCAACGGTTCTTGGACTACCGTAGAGAATGAGGTACATAAAAAAGTCCTCAAAATGTATGCCGTAAAAAGTTCATCAACTTTCCAATTTTTCTAGCGTTGAAGGCATCATGACAGCAACCATCTGTTAATGTTTGTTTCTGAATGTCAAATACAATAAAAATAAAATACGTATCTGAAAGTGGGAATGAAAATCTAATACAAACAAGAGTGTTAAATTCGGCTGGTACCCGTGTTCTAAAAGGCTAAATTTCAAATGTTTTTTTTAAGGATTTTAGTGATTTTTTAATTGAAAGCAATTATTAAATGCGATGGGCATAAATGTGAACACACAATTAATTTTTGTTTGCTTTGTTTATTAGCGATGCATATATATTTTTTGTTGTTGTTGTGGATTTTTTCAACAAACAAACAAAAATGTGTGTGCATCGGACAGAGAGAATTTTTGCAGCAGACAGGCAAAAAGCCAGACAGACGGATATAGCCAGATCGACTTCTGCTATTATAAGGACCAAGAATGTACTTATGTAGAGAGATTATGGGGTCTCCGGAATTTAATTTGATGAGTTACAAATTGATTGAATTACTGTTATATACCCTCTGTACAGTGGTGTGGAGGGTATAAGAAATAAAAAACAAAGTTGTTGTATATGCTAAAGGAAATTGAAATAGCAAGTTAAAGTCTGAGAAAGAAAAATAAAATAAGTTTATAACGTGTGCTATTTCCATCTTAACTAAAACTTTAACATCCCTGTATTTTAGTTACAATCAACTCTGAATTTTTGTTATTAGCCGTTTTTTTAAATCAACTCTGATTTTGGCATTTGTCAATATTAGAAAAGTTTCATTTTAAAAAAGTTACAAAAAAAATATTCAAGAGTTATGTATTTGTACAGGGTGGGGTTTAAAAATTTCTTTCGTTTCGTTTATTTATATGTATAGTTTTTTTTCTTAAGATTATAAAATATACAAAATTGAATTTTTTACACCAAGTAGGAAATAACAGTAAATCTTTTTGTAAAATGCGCCGCAGTGACGCACGAGACATTCCTAGCTGAGCAGAATGTCTTCTGGTAGATGTTTGTTGTTTTTCGTTAACACTTTGCTCTACACGTTCAATATATTCTGGAGTGCGAATTCAGGCAAATCTCTTACGGTGCCATGTCGGTGGTGACGATCAAAACTAAGCAACGAACCATTGCTTCAGAGTGCGCAATTCTGACGGTAAAATGGCTACGATATACTCTTTGTGTTAAAATAACTGATCGCTGATTTAAATAAAAAAATTATTATTCTGGTTCTTTGTCCAGTTGTGAATCTCTCCATTATTTATTCTCCTGGTGTTATTTATATAAACTAAAAAAAGGTATTAAATTTTTAAACCCCATGGTGACATATGGCCCACCCTTTATTTGAGCATAATTTAAACAAAGTTTGTTAAATGTTGTTATGAATAAATGCTTATTCAATAGATACATATGCAGTGCATAAATTTAGTTTTTATCCCAACTCTAATTTAGGGAGCAAATTCCGGTTTTTATTTTTTTTTAGAGGGGATAGGGGTTTTTGGGGTGATTTAAAACAAATATTGTTTATGGGGCGGACTATATTTTCCGAGGTATGGACCTCGAAAGTATTGACATTGATTTGTATATTACTTTATGTAGTATCGGATTTGAGCTATACATATAGGTATATCATTTTATATATATTGATTCCTATGGTTCCAAGTTGGAACAAAGGGCCGTAACGAAATTCTTCCATTGGGATCTGTCCTGTGCGATTATTCAGATCTCAGACCAAGTTCTTCTTGTTTCGCTAATTTCGGAATCTAGCTGCCTTCTCCAGGTGTTAGCTGGTCTATCTCTTCTTCTGCTGCCATGAGGGTTCCAGTCAATTGCCATCTTTGATATGTCATCATGGGGTCTTCTCAAAATATGACCAACCCAGCTCCATTTCCTCTTTGCAATTTCTATGCGAATTGGTGTTTCACCTGTTCTTTGCCAGAGGTCTCTGTTGGAAACTACGTTCGGCCAAAATCTTCGCAAAATTTTTCGCAAGCAACGATTAACAAATACTTGCAGGGATTGAATGTCGCTTGCAGTAGAGTTCCAGGACTCACATCCATATAGCAGGATAGAGTGAACATTAGAGGAGAAGAGGCGAAGCTTAGTTTTTATATGTATTTGTGGTGACTTCCATACTCTTTGTAATGCACCAAAAGACTGTTTTGCTTTCCTTATGCGATATGCAATATCATCACGTGAGCCGCCTGTTGTTGATATGATACATCCTAAGTAGCAAAACGATTGGACGTCCTCGAGTTCTATGTTGTTTACTCGGAACTTGGAGAGATTAGTCGAATTGATACGTAGAACCTTAGTTTTGTCGAAGTTAATGTGAAGACCGACACCAGATGCTAGCTGATGTATCTGATCCAATTTGGCTATGTCGGTAAAGTTATGTGCGAGCAGGCAAATATCATCAGCATAGTCAAGGTCTTCCAATCGACCATTCATACCCCATGTAATGCCTCTTCTTATTCGGGTTGCTTGCTGCATAATTGAATCCAATACAATATTGAATAACAGCGGAGATAGGATACATCCCTGTCGTACCCCAGTGCTTATACCAATCGGATTGCTTAACGTGCGTTCATGCAGTACTCGACTTGTTGAGTTGCCATACAAAGCTTTGATTAAGTCGATTAGCACAGGTGGAACTCCCTTGCATCGAAGTGCGTGCCAAATTGCCTGATGGTGGATCGTATCGAATGCTTTGGCGAAGTCGATAAATATCAAGTATAATGGAGATCTCCATTCCACCGACTGTTCCACTATGATCCTTAGACTATTTATATGATCGGTGCAAGATCGGTGTGGTCTGAAACCAGCTTGCTCGTTTCGAAGATCTGCTGAAATTGATGATGCCAGTCTAGCATGGATTATATTCGCTAACACCTTATTAATCATGGTTAAAAGAGTTATACCCCGCCAATTTTTACACTCTGTTAAGTCTCCTTTCTTGGGTAGTTTTATTATCACTCCTTCACTTAGTTCAGCAGGAAGAGAGTGTGATGTCCAAAAGTCTCTGATAATAGGGTAGATTATTTTAGCGCTAAGAGTCGGATCAGCCTTAAGCAGTTCAGGGTTAATGTTGTCTACGACTGGTGCCTTGCCATTCTTCAGTGCACGTATTGCAATGACGATCTCAGTTTCGTCTGGGCAAATTGTATTTATGTCGGATCTGATTTGGTGTGAAGTACAGTGACATTGCCAGACTGTTGTGGGTTGCGGAATTGACAGTATGCCGGCATAATAGTCGGACCATATTGCCAGTTGCCGCTCCACGGACGAGGCAGTTCCTCCCAACGGATCTTTAAGGGGATATGTGGTTGAACGGTAGTTCCCTGATATTTGCTTTGCAATTTTGTACAAATCTCTACTACGATGTGTATCGGCAGCTGACTGTGCTTCTATGGCCATATTTTCCACCCAAACCCGCTTGTCTCGTCGCGCACTTCGTTTTACCTGGCGATCTAGACTGGTATACTGTGCCTGTAGGATAAATTTAGAAGCTCTTGTTCGGGCAACGTTAATGGAGCCTTTAAGTTGTCTTCTATCTTCAATAAGTTGCCAGGTAGCGTCATTTTAATTGGCTTTTATTTGGTATAACAAAGAAAAAATTCCATTAAACCTGCTTAAAATTTTGCATTTTTTGTTGATTTTTTTTTTTAACAGAATTATATATTGATCCATATATTGAGTTCATTTACAAAAGCTGAAAAAAAGATTGGGACACAAGCTTTGTGTTGATGTATATCTTGACCTTTCAGAACCGGATATATTAGTAATTTTACCTATATTCGTTAGTTTTTTTAAGAAAAATATATTGTATTTTCTAAGGTAGTTCGATAACATAAAAAAAAAACTTAAAAGTATAGGTAAAATCCCTAATATATCCGGTTCTGAAAGGATTAAGGGGTCAAAATATACATCAAAATTAAGCTTGTGGATGCTTTATTTCAGTTGTTGTAAATACACACAGTATATAGATCAATTTATGAGATAATGCCATGTTTGAAAAAAAAACTGTAACAAAAATGCAAAATTTTAAATAGGTGGTGAAAATTTTGTACGAATCGGAGTATCGACTCTAAAATAGACTTAAGCCGAAAAACGTCCTATTTTATTCGGATATTGCACGAGTGTGTCATATCCTTGAAAAATGTTTCCTTTTTTCTATCCAAAGTATCATCGTACAGCCCACGTATGTATGTGTATTTATGTTAACGTTAATGTTTTATTGTATGTATGTATATGTATTTATATAAAGGATTCGTTCCTTCATTGTTATTTACGACGCAATTTAGTGAACACGAGCTTTAATATGAGAATGTACTATTTTTTTATTTTCAATGATATTCACAATTTCTTTCTACTTTCGATTTATTCAAATTGATTTTCACATCAATCAACACAAATATTTTATTTTTTGTTTGTTCGTATTGTTAACGTGGATATTTAAAGATATTTTTTTTGGTCTACTGCTGTGGCGAGAGTTTTGTGGCAAATTCTCTAAATAGTTTCATGTTTGTTTGCAAAATTTTTTGATGAAATTCACAAAATTTATTTTTTATGACATTTATATTAACCCTGAAATTAAGGTAAGTTTGCAATAGCCAAAAAAATTAGTTTCTGTAAACAATTTTTAAGATGCCTTAAACATTCAATAAAAATATATTTGCAGATTTATAGTTGCCATTTAGGGTTTTAAAAATATTTATTTATATCAGCAAATTCATGCAAGACTTAATGGTTATAGACTCTGACATGCGCTATCATACACAGCATTAAGCAATACATGTATGAAAATATAATAATTAGCTAATGGGATCAAATAAAGTAAAAATACTTTAAGCCTTTAACATTATTCTTAACACAAACACTGATTATATTATTTTTTCATAATTGACTTTATATCTTCATTGTAACAAGGTTAAAAAATACAAAAGTATAATTGGAAATTTAAGCTATTTCGAGGATTAATAACAAAATAAAAATATGATTTTTTAAACAAAATACAAGTAAATTTCAGCTAAGAGGGGGATAGGGGTTTGGAAAAATAATTGCTCTCATATGCACTGAAAGCTTTAATAGAAACTAAATAAATATTCATCTTCTTATTTGCTTTTAATAATTACTTTGTGTATAGCTTCAAAGGCTTGTTTTAAACTATTTATAAATTCCTGGCCATTACAACCATTTTCGTAGGATGTAACAATAGCACCACACGCTTCATTCCGTATCGAATAACTAGAGAAATGAACAAAAAGGAAATCATAAAAAATAATAGTTTGTAAGCGAAATGAAATAAAGAAGTGAAGAACAAAAAAGAAACTTACCCAATACCCAAGCCATCACGTACAACTGGACCAAATGAACCAGCTAACAAAGCATCCGTCGATAATGTGGAAGTACTTATAATATTATGATTAATACGTTTATAAGCCACCGAATTATAGAATTCCGGCATAGGTTTATTATTAATAGCGGCTGTGTGTTTTAAAGCGAACAAATGACGATCAAAACCCTGACCCATAGCAGCATCTTTAGTTAATTGACCATGATAAGTAGAACATTGATCTAAAAGCGTTCTTAAATACTTAGCATCAAAATTAGCTTCCGATCCCAGCAGACTTTCACAAAATTGCTTTGTATATTTTGTACAGGGACGCATAGTTTCAGTGCGTCCATGTTTAAAAGCTGACGTACTGCAAGACTCATAAGAACCCACATAATTATTAAAGGCTTGCCTATAAGCCAGTTGGAATGATAGCTGCATAATGGAGTCAGGACTTAAACGTTCTTTTTTACATTCATTTTTGCCATAATGAGGATAATGCAACACATGCATATTTAATGAATTAACATTTTTCTGATTTCTCTTATTTGCTTGATTAACGTTCTCTCGCAGCTTGTCATCGATTTCGAAATTTATCGGACGTACTTTGGATGCATTGACATGACTAGAGCCGAGAGAATTGAGATCGTCTGTACTAAGGAAAGGATTGTTATGGGATTCTTTGTAGATTTCATTGAAATAACGTAAAACAGCCACACCATCACCCCAGGAGTGTTCAAAATTAATAGCGGCAGTACCATCAGCACTTAATATTATGGAAACACATTTATCACACCATCTAAAGAGAGAGAGAGAGAGACGGAATTAAAGATAAATACTTTTGGTCTTCATAAAATGAAAAAAATATATATATAGAAGAATGTAATACCGAATTTCAAGACTTTTAGTTGTCAGAGCTAAGAGAATTTCCTTTAAGTTGGAGGAAATAGTTTAATGATATATTATGATCTGGGAGTTAGAGTAACGTTAAAGGCCTAGTTAGTCACACGTTGTTAAAATGTATCTGTACCATAAATGTAACGTTGGCATTTGGTGCAATTATAGAACGTAAAAACGAACCAGCATGTTGCTGTGTAAAATTAACCAAATTCAACAGATTGAGTTCGGTAACTGCTCTAAATGCTTTTTCATGTAACAGAAAAAAACAGCTGCCACGTTTAGTTAAGGTTACGTGTGGCTAACTAGGCCTTTACAAAACATTTTTTTTGATAGATAAGCTTTCTCTTGAGCAAAAAAAGGGCCTTTTTTGAAAAAAAAGTCAACAAAATTTTTGATTTTGCAAAAACAGACAAACAATTTTTTTTATTTTTTTAAATTTTTTTCCGAAAGATTGAAGAAATAGCTAACTAAACTATTTGGGACAAATTTTGCTAAGAATAATGGGTAAAAAGTTACATGGATGAGAAAAAACACCTGTTTGGCCAAAATGTCAAATTTAGACCCCCTCTAACTCAGAGTTCTTGACCGATCTTGTTAAAAAAATGTGTTTAAATTACTATCCAATAGAACTAACCTTGGTGCAAATTTCATCCCGATCGGAAGACTTCGGTTTCAAAAGTTGCTTCACTTGTCATGAAACCCCCATATACATATGTATAAGAATGAAATACCGAATTTCAAGACTTTTAATTGTCAGAGCTAAGAGAGTTTCCTTTAAATTAGAGGAAATAGTTTTAAGATATATTATGATCTGGGGGTTAGAGTAACGCTAATGCTTTTATAATAAATAGTATTTTATTTAAAGTTTTTTATACCATATATGTACATACATATGTACCACTAAGTGGTCAGGGTATAATGAATTTGTTCTTATGTTTGTAACTACCAAAAATATTTGACCTAGCCCATCTTTTGTTATACACATCAACTCAGAATCACTTCCTGAGTCGATTTAGCGATGTCCGTCTGTCCGTCCGTCCGTCTGTGTGTCCATTTAAACCTTGTAATCAAACTACAGGTTGTAAATATGAATATATTTTGATGAAATTTAATCAGGATCGGTCTATTTTTCGACCTCGTGCGCATATAAATATTGCATGCGATATGAACTATTTCAAATCCGAAGGGAAAAAATAATAACAATGCCAGTCAAATTTGGTTTATGCTTATTTTGTATATCTAATTAGTTGGACTTAAGAGATAGGGTCTCTAAACGCATAGTACAATTATCCTGTTTAAATTGAAATAACGAAAGTTGAAAGTAAAAATTTCTTGAAAATAAATTTTTTTGAACAAAAAGAAAAAAATAAGAATTCTTGAGCCATGGGAAGTGTTTTAAGAAAACTTATTAAATTTATATTACAAAGCTCTAAAAACTTTTTCTAACTAAAACCAATACATAGATTTATATATTAATTAGTAATTATTTATCTCACCTATTAGTTCCTTTTCCGGCCAAGAAATGTTTTAATAGTGGCACTGGGTTATTATCGTCATAAGTGGGATCATCATTTGTATCTAAACACAAGCAAAATAGAGCTGCATCAATTTGTTCCGTCAATAGTGAGTTATTCAAAGCATTCGTTACAATATGTTGTCTAATACGGGCCCATTCATTACGGTCATCAGCTGTTAGCACACCTAAGGGCACATCAGCAGCTGTTTTCGATTCATCCAATTTTACGACAGCATTGAGACGGGCCAAAATTTCCTTTGGCGCTTCAATGTTACCAAGAGAATCTAAAACATCAACAGCATAGATATTACCGCGCCGCATAACCATAATATGTTTTGAATGCGGCGACAGCACCAAGCGATCTTTATCCAATTCGGGTATACGTGAAGTACCAAACAGTCGTTCATATTGACTCATATCGAGGGGAAAAGCTTTGAAGGCGTAAGAGGCATAAGTAGCTATGATTTGAGGCGCTATACGCATCCAACGACGATAACTTTCATTATCCGTCTTTTTTGGATTGAGGTGGAAAATTTCAGGCTCTAAGACACCTTCTTGAAGTGAACGCCAAAAACGCAGAGAACTTATGACTAAATTGACAGCTTTTATTAATTGATGTTGATACTTGGGACGGGTATCGTTATTCATTACCAATAAGGGATTATAGTTAAGGGGTAATGGCAAACGATCTTTAAGATACATTTCAAACCTGAAAAAGAAAACAATTATTTAAGATAGAAAATAAAATAAAGGTTTCAACGTATTCAAACTGTTTCAAATTAAAATAAAGCTAATCTACAAACAAATTAATAATTATAAAACACTTGAAAAAAAAATTATAAAAAACATTTTTACTAAATCGTCCAAACGCTGATTTAGTGGGGTGGTAATATATTTCTAAATTTTTTAATTTTGCTTTTTAATAATTTCGCGTTAAGTTCTAAAATTATGTTTTTTTTTGTGAAATCTTTCTTTGTTATGTTCTCTATCAAAAATAAAAAAAAAATTGTTACAGAAAATACAATTTAAAGAAAAAGATAAACGAAAAGATAACTATTTTTTTTAGTGGTGACAAGACAATGGAAACTTTTAACTTCTGTGCCTGAATTGATTAAAACAATAAAAATAAAAGATGGTATGAAGGAAAATCTATCAAATCTTAACCGCTATAATAGTTTCTGATGTTTGCTTTAAATTATTTTTTTATAAATACGTTTGTATTTTTCAATGTTTTAACCAGAGCCTACGGTCAAGCTCGATAACTCGAGCTACTCGAGTAGTAAATGAACTACTCGAGCTTAACGAGTAGCTCGAGTAGTAAAAAAATAACATTTTTCATGTTTAGAACCATATAAAACGATAAATATAAGTATTTAGTATAACAAATGTATACTTTTTGTAATCGTACAAGTACCAGGAATATCATCCTTACTTGAAGAATATCATTTGACTTTAATCGGACTGTCCTACTGGCGTGGGCCAACTACTACTCGAAAAAGCTCGACGCCTTTCCATACAAATGTATGAAAATATTCACTGTTTGACTACAAGTAAAAAAAAAAATTCCCAAAATACATGGTATAATTTTATATATTTGAAGTCAGTTATACTGATTGATTACCCTCCTGAAATATCAAAACACTCAAATGTATGAAAATATGATTTTCGTATATGTTTGATGCATATTTACAAAAAAATTTCAAGAACACTTGGAAAAAGCTCTTATTATTTTAATCTGAATATATGTAGAGAATATGTTTTCAAAATTTCAAAGCATTTCGACAAAAATGTTGGCGTGTGGGAACAACTACTCCAAAAAGATCGGAAATTTTGCAAAAAGTGTAAAAAAATAAAATTTTTTTAATTTTTTCACTGTCTGTAATTGACTATATTCATAGATTACTCATAAAAATGTTGCCTAGCCTATTAATATTATAGAAGATTATAAAATACTGGCAAGAATAAAGTTTTGTGAAGCGTTAAAAACCAGAATGATTTTACTGCTGGTCTTAAGCAAAACAAATTTTTTAAGAAATATTTATAAATCGGTGACGATTCAACATTTAGGCGGCAGGCGCTGTAAAACGAGTCAAAGACAGAATAATTTAATAGCTAAATAGTTTAAAAAAGAGAGAAATATGTGCAATATTTTTGTTTTTTGAAAAATTTAAGTGAAGATCGGGATGCAGCTTTATACGGGGGCTATGACTAAAAATTGTCCGACAGGGTTTAATTTTAGATAACTGCTTAATGTGTCGATCTTATGGCAATTTAAGTTGATACCATAGGGGTCATTTGTATGGGAACTAGGTCTGAACATTTTTAATTTTAAGTATATTCATATTTGCGACCTGTACTTTGATGGTAAAGTTTATATGGACACACAGACGGAGGGATATCACTAAATCGACTCAGAAAGTGAATCTGAAATTCGATCGGTATAATAAAGGATGGGTCTATACTGTCGAACTGTTTCCGGACGAGCAATTGAGGTTTATCTTGGTTTTTATCGTCTTGTGAAGAAACCACTTGTATTAGTGAAAAATCGTGTGGCTCGCATAAATTTTGCTAAAGTACAAAAGAGCTGGAATACTGCTCACTTTTCAGATGATTCCAAGTTTAATTTAAGAGGCCATGATGGAAACGTTTGTCCAACGACAGAAGGGAAAAAGACTACACCCAAAATATACAAATAAAACTGTTAAGTTCGACGGTGGCAATATTATGGTATGGGGTAGCTTTTCTGGCCAAGCAATGGGTCTAATTTAGGTAGTACAATATACTCTAATTGGTATTGGATACAGGAATATTCAAAATGACGTAATGTATCCATACGCGGAGGAAAACGTCCCTGGTCTAAAAGTTCTTACATCACTCGCTGTATATCAAGTTTTATCTTTATATATTTTCATTTGATTTACATGGACACACAGACACACAAACAGTAAAACAGCCGGACGGAACAGCATCGCTTAATCGACTTGAAAGTGTTTGAGTGGATCGGTTACATAAAAGATGCCCCAACTATTTTTGGTAGTTTCTAATATCAGCACAAACTTATTATAGAGATATAGGGCTTAATACATTTGAGATGTATTGGGAATTATTGTTTGTTCAATTACTTATTGTGTTTGTTTAATAAATATATATTTTTAATGTCCAGAAAAGAATTGAGTGAAGCTCTTAGGACATTCCAACTTTACTTTAAAATCGGACCGAATTAAAAATGTATCAAATATTGTCACTTTTTTATTTCTTAACCACAACTTTCGAATCTATTTAATTCATTTATACTAACCATGGTTCTGATATATAACTAGTATGCTTGTTAGCCTCATCTTTCAATTTCAGCATGGCATTCAAGACAGGCGCCTCATTCGTTCGAAACTGCTCCACAACTTTTTGTGTATTTAGATATTCCTCTGGTGTTGTAATTGGTTGAACAGCTGCTAAGAAACGTTCACAAGTTTTGTCCAACAATGGTATTGGCAAACGTGGTAAAGATTTTTGAAAATACATTGTTGGCACCTTGGAATTCTGCAAGCGTTGATAAGAATCCGAATGACTAGATGATGTGCTAGCCATAGATCTTAACAAAATCGGCATTTGTTGGAAATTACGGTTTGAAAAGCCCAACATTTGGCTAGATGCATATAATTGTCCACGTACCATATTAAAAGTAGATGTTTCTAATGAAAATTTTACCTAAAACTAAAAGAATTGTAAACTTTTATAAAAAAAATTACATAAAAACAATAGTTTTACCTTCTAAAACTTTATAGCTTAAAAATAAAAATGTTGCAATAATAGTTGAGAGCAAAATACGTTTAGCAGACTAGCTACAAAGTCCAATATTGCATCTTTGTTGAAGAAGAAACGAGGAAGCCACGGTCACCAAAAAATAATAAAAAATATAACAACAAATATAACGTCAATGCAAACAGCTGTTGTTTTGATATTGTTTCTTGCTTGTTTCTCTCATTCTCACAACAGCTGTATAAAAGAGTTACCTTAACCAGAGTGTGATTTGCAGTTGATCGATTTAGTTCTATTACAATTTTAATATTAAAAAAAAACAAATATAATGAAATTAATTGAAATGAAGTATATAAATAATTTATTACAATAATTGCTCTTAAATAAAAATATAAAAATCAAATTGCATTATATTTTTTAAATGTTAAATTAAAATAATGTTTATTCTTGTAAGTTCATCCTAAAAAATCCCGAAAAAATAATAACTTTATAAAGTAATATTATATTCCTTATAATTTTCATAGTATTTGAGTTTGGAATAGAAACTCCTGTTTAAACTTAAAGAAAGATATTTTATTTATTATATTAATTAATAATTAATATAATTCTATTAAACTTCAAAAGTTATTACAAAATGAAAGTCCGAACCAATAAATATATACATATATGTATATATGTATATACATATGTATATCAGGAAGTAAATTAAAATATTAAACCATTGATAAATATTTATCAAGACTACTTATTTTTAGTTTTAGTTTTATTTTTAAACTGTGAATGAAAAATTATTTCTTGTTTCAAGGAGAAAAATAACTATTTTGCGTATTTAATTCATTACACAAAATATAAATATAATAGTGATATCCTCCACCCAATATTGGGTACGGTTACCACTTTGAAACTGTTGCCGATACTGACACATTAAATCCGAATAATATTAAATTTAAAGTTAATTCGTTTTTTTGTTAGCCAATTTCTATTATAAAAAACAATGATCCTTAAAAAGAATTAATTACTATTCCAAAAATTTCATTATTTTTCTTTTACTGGAGTAGAAAGCCCCTAAGTACTTCATAGAACACCAATGAAATTCATTATTTAATGCAGCCGGCATCATAATAATACCCAAATGAATGATTATTAATTTATTAATATTAATTATTAATATTAAAAAAAAGAAATTTAAAAAATTTTTAATTTTTTTAATACAAAAAAAAAAAAAAAAAAATAATGAAAACGTAAGAAACTAAAGAATGAAACTAATATTTTTAATTTTTAATTTTTAGTTTTTAATTTTTAATTTTTAATTTTTAATTTTTAATTTTTAATTTTTAATTTTTAATTTTTAATTTTTAATTTTTAATTTTTAGTTTTTAATTTCTAATTTTTAATTTTTAATTTTTAATTTTTAATTTTTAATTTTTAATTTTTAATTTTTAATTTTTAATTTTTAATTTTTAATTTTTAATTTTTAATTTTTAATTTTTAATTTTTAATTTTTAATTTTTAATTTTTAATTTTTCATTTTTCATTTTTCATTTTTCATTTTTAATTTTTAATTTTTAAGTTTTAATTTTTAATTTTTAATTTTTAATTTTTAATTTTTAATTTTTAATTTTTAATTTTTAATTTTTAATTTTTAATTTTTAATTTTTAATTTTTAATTTTTAATTTTTAATTTTTAATTTTTAATTTTTAATTTTTAATTTTTAATTTTTAATTTTTAATTTTTAATTTTTAATTTTTAATTTTTAATTTTTAATTTTTAATTTTTAATTTTTAATTTTTAATTTTTAATTTTTAATTTTTAATTTTTAATTTTTAATATTTAATTTTTAATTTTTAATTTTTAATTTTTAATTTTTAATTTTTAATTTTTAATTTTTAATTTTTAATTTTTAATTTTTAATTTTTAATTTTTAATTTTTAATTTTTAATTTTTAATTTTTAATTTTTAATTTTTAATTTTTAATTTTTAATTTTTAATTTTTAATTTTTAATTTTTAATTTTTAATTTTTAATTTTTAATTTTTAATTTTTAATTTTTAATTTTTAATTTTTAATTTTTTAATTTTTAATTTTTATTTTTAATTTTTATTTTTAATTTTTAATTTTTAATTTTTAATTTTTAATTTTTAATTTTTAATTTTTAATTTTTAATTTTTAATTTTTAGTTTTTAATTTTTAATTTTTCATTTTTCATTTTTAATTTTTAATTTTTTATTTTTAATTTTTAATTTTTAATTTTCAATTTTTAATTTTTAATTTCTAATTTTTAATTTTTAATTTTTAATTTTTAATTTTTAATTTTTAATTTTTAATTTTTAATTTTTAATTTTTAATTTTTAATTTTGAATTTTTAATTTTTAATATTTAATTTTTATTTTTAATTTTTAATTTTTAATTTTTAATTTTTAATTTTTAATTTTTAATTTTTAATTTTTAATTTTTAATTTTTAATTTTTAATTTTTAATTTTTAATTTTTAATTTTTAATTTTTAATTTTTAATTTTTAATTTTTAATTTTTAATTTTTAATTTTTAATTTTTAATTTTTAATTTTTAATTTTTAATTTTTAATTTTTAATTTTTAATTTTTAATTTTTAATTTTTAATTTTTAATTTTTAATTTTTAATTTTTAATTTTTAATTTTTAATTTTTAATTTTTAATTTTTAATTTTTAATTTTTAATTTTTAATTTTTAATTTTTAATTTTTAATTTTTAATTTTTAATTTTTAATTTTTGATTTTTAATTTTTAATTTTTAATTTTTAATTTTTAATTTTTAATTTTTTAATTTTTAATTTTTATTTTTAATTTTTATTTTTAATTTTTAATTTTTAAATTTTAATTTTTAATTTTTAATTTTTAATTTTTAATTTTTAATTTTTAATTTTTAATTTTTAATTTTTAGTTTTTAATTTTTAATTTTTAATTTTTAATTTTTAATTTTTAATTTTTAATTTTTTATTTTTAATTTTTAATTTTTAATTTTCAATTTTTAATTTTTAATTTCTAATTTTTAATTTTTAATTTTTAATTTTTAATTTTTAATTTTTAATTTTTAATTTTTAATTTTTAATTTTTAATTTTTAATTTTTAATTTTTAATTTTTAATTTTTAATTTTTAATTTTTAATTTTTAATTTTTAATTTTTAATTTTTAATTTTGAATTTTTAATTTTTAATATTTAATTTTTATTTTTAATTTTTAATTTTTAATTTTTAATTTTTAATTTTTAATTTTTAATTTTTAATTTTTAATTTTTAATTTTTAATTTTTAATTTTTAATTTTTAATTTTTAATTTTTAATTTTTAATTTTTAATTTTTAATTTTTAATTTTTAATTTTTAATTTTTAATTTTTAATTTTTAATTTTTAATTTTTAATTTTTAATTTTTAATTTTTAATTTTTAATTTTTAATTTTTAATTTTTAATTTTTAATTTTTAATTTTTAATTTTTAATTTTTAATTTTTAATTTTTAATTTTTAATTTTTAATTTTTAATTTTTAATTTTTAATTTTTAATTTTTAATTTTTAATTTTTAATTTTTAATTTTTAATTTTTAATTTTTAATTTTTAATTTTTAATTTTTAATTTTTAATTTTTAATTTTTAATTTTTAATTTTTAATTTTTAATTTTTAATTTTTAATTTTTAATTTTTAATTTTTAATTTTTAATTTTTAATTTTTAATTTTTAATTTTTAATTTTTAATTTTTAATTTTTAATTTTTAATTTTTAATTTTTAATTTTTAATTTTTAATTTTTAATTTTTAATTTTTAATTTTTAATTTTTAATTTTTAATTTTTAATTTTTAATTTTTAATTTTTAATTTTAATTTTTAATTTTTTTAATTTTTAATTTTTAATTTTTAATTTTTAATTTTTAATTTTTATTTTTAATTTTTGATTTTTAATTTTTAATTTTTAATTTTTAATTTTTAATTTTTAATTTTGAGTTTTAAATTTTAAATTTTTAATTTATAAATTTTTAATTTTTAATTTTTAATTTTTAGTTTCTAATTTTTAATTTTTAATTTTTAATTCTTAATTTTTAATTTTTAATTTTTAATTTTTAATTTTTAATTTTTAATTTTTAATTTTTAATTTTTAATTTTTAATTTTTAATTTTTAATTTTTAATTTTTAATTTATAATTTTTAATTTGTAATTTGTAATTTGTAATTTGTAATTTTTAATTTTTAGTTTTTTTAATTTAGTTTTATTTTCTAATTTTTAGTATAAAATTTTTAATTTTCAATTATTAATTTTTTATTTGAAATTTTTAATTTTCAGTTTTTAATTTTTAGATTTTAAATTTTCAGTTTTCAATTTTAATTTTTCACTTTTTATTATTCATTTTTCAATTTTTATTCTTAATTTTTCATTTTAGATTTTTAATTTTTCATTTTTAATTTTTCATTTCCCATTTTTTGTTTTTCATTTTCCATTTTAATTTTTAATTTTCCATTCTTTAATTTTAATTTTTCATTTTCAATTTTCATTTTTACTTTTCATTTTCCATTTCCCATTTTTTAATTTTCAATTTTCATTTTTCAATTTACATTTTTCATTTTTTATTTTTAATTTTTCATTTGCTGTTTTCCATTTCTTGTTTTTAATTTTAAATTTTTAATTTTTCATTTTCCATTTTTCGTTTCTAATTTTTTGTTTTTCATTTTTCATTTTCAATTTTCCATTTTTCATTTTTAATTTTTATTTTTCAATTTTTAATTTTCATTTTCGATTTTTAATGTTTCATTTTCCATTTTCCATTTTTCATTTTTAATTTTACTTTTTTTATTTTTAATATTCCATTTTTCTTTTTTAGTTTTTAATTTTTAATATATAATTTTTATTTTTAATTTCTATTAATTTTTAATTGCTAAGGCCATTGTGACACGTGCAGTATTAATATACACACAACCGTAATGCGGCATACACACGAGGCAACCAGTTGAAGCAATGGTTGTATCAACAATGATATACACGTAGCAACAGTTGCCTCAACCAACGAAAAATATCAAAACTTTTTGATATTTCTGGCTAATTGAGGCAACCATTGCTACGTGTGTATCATTGTTGATACAACCATTGCTTCAACTGGTTGCCTCGTGTGTAGGCCGCATAATTTTAATATTTAATTTTTAATTTTTAATTTTTAATTTTTAATTTTTAATTTTTAATTTTTAATTTTTAATTTTTAATTTTTAATTTTTAATTTTTAATTTTTAATTTTTAATTTTTAATTTTTAATTTTTAATTTTTAATTTTTAATTTTTAATTTTTAATTTTTAATTTTTAATTTTTAATTTTTAATTTTTAATTTTTAATTTTTAATTTTTAATTTTTAATTTTTAATTTTTAATTTTTAATTTTTAATTTTTAATTTTTAATTTTTAATTTTTAATTTTTAATTTTTAATTTTTAATTTATAATTTTAATTTTTAATTTTTTTAATTTTTAATTTTCAATTTTTAATTTTTATTTTTAATTTTTAATTTTTAATTTTGAGTTTTAAATTTTAAATTTTTAATTTATAAATTTTTAATTTTTAATTTTTAATTTTTAGTTTCTAATTTTTAACTTTTAATTTTTAATTCTTAATTTTTAATTTTTAATTTTTAATTTTTAATTTTTAATTTTTAATTTTTAATTTTTAATTTTTAATTTATAATTTTTAATTTGTAATTTGTAATTTGTAATTTGTAATTTTTAATTTTTAATTTTTTTAATTTAGTTTTATTTTCTAATTTTTAGTATAAAATTTTTAATTTTCAATTATTAATTTTTTATTTGAAATTTTTAATTTTTAGTTTTTAATTTTTAGATTTTAAATTTTCAGTTTTCAATTTTAATTTTTCACTTTTTATTATTCATTTTTCAATTTTTATTCTTAATTTTTCATTTTAGATTTTTAATTTTTCATTTCCCATTTTTTGTTTTTCATTTTCCATTTTAATTTTTAATTTTCCATTCTTTAATTTTAATTTTTCATTTTCAATTTTCATTTTTACTTTTCATTTTCCATTTCCCATTTTTTAATTTTCAATTTTCATTTTTCAATTTACATTTTTCATTTTTCATTTTTAATTTTTCATTTGCCGTTTTCCATTTCTCGTTTTTAATTTTAAATTTTTAATTTTTCAATTTCCATTTTTCGTTTCTAATTTTTTGTTTTTCATTTTTCATTTTCAATTTTCCATTTTTCATTTTTAATTTTTATTTTTCAATTTTTAATTTTCATTTTCGATTTTTAATGTTTCATTTTCCATTTTCCATTTTTCATTTTTAATTTTACATTTTTTATTTTTAATATTCCATTTTTCTTTTTTAGTTTTTAATTTTTAATATATAATTTTTATTTTTAATTTCTATTAATTTTTAATTGCTAAGGCCATTGTGACACGTGCAGTATTAATATACACACAACCGTAATGCGGCCTACACACGAGGCAACCAGTTGAAGCAATGGTTGTATCAACAATGATACACACGTAGCAATGGTTGCCTCAATTAGCCAGAAATATCAAAAAGTTTTGATATTTTTCGTAGGCCGCATAATGACTTTAACAATACGAAGAATTACAACATATGCAACATATCTCAAGAAAAACAACAAACACTATGCAAACTTTTATTTTTTCAAGAGTTTTTAAAAAGTTTCATTCATAACTCGTGACCCCTTTGACCGATTTTGACTATTTTAAATAACAACTCCTTTGGGATGTTAATAAACGATTTTATACAAAAACGAACGGTCTAGCTTAAATATTGAGGGCGTGATCGTGATTTCCACAGACAGACGGTCATCGCTAAATCAACTTCCCTTGATATAATGATCAAGAAAATATATGGCTTTGGGGTCTCCAGAATTTATTCCGATGCGTTACAAACGGAATGAGAAACCTATATATACCCTCTGCCACTGAGGTGTGGAGGGTATAAAAATATTTGGTAATTGAAAAGTTATAATTTTTTATACCTATATGTGCCCAATTCCCATTTGCAATATAATAATTGTGCAAAATGCATTTGTTTTTGTTGTTCAAGCAATACATTTAACAAATGCTTGTGCTGTTTTCATTCTTGATGCATAATATAATAAAATCCATATATCCATTTTCCTTTTTTTTTTTAACATTTTTCGTATTTCTAGTCCATATGATATATTTTAATCAGCTGTTTATTGTTGTGGAAACAAAATCTCACAAAATTTCAAAAAAAGTTAAATGTAAACGGTATAGATTTTGAAATAGATTTCAACTAATATCTACTAGATTTGCCTTAGATGTAAACGCACTATTATTAAAAAAAAAAAAATTCATTTTAAATATTAAAACATTGATAAGTATTTAAAAATACCAATTACTTTTTTAGTTTTATTTATAAACTATGAATGAAAACTTATTTCTTATTTCAAAAAGAAAAAAAAAAATATATATTTTGCGTGTTTAATTCATTACTCATTCGACAATTATCACTTTTGTATAATAAAAAAGTAGAACTTCGGGAAATCTAGAAGTCTTTAAGCCATTAGTGGACGAAGTTCCATGGCCTCTATTCTTAAATAATTTTCACCAATTATTAATAAAAATGATCTGATTAATTCGTTTTAAAAATATTGATTCAAAAAAACTTATAGTTTTGGAGTAATGGACCGTTCCTTATAAGGGATACTGCGCAGTAGGTACACTAGGCTTATGATAACTTTAAAAGAATTCTTTCGGGTGAAGCCCTTTTTCACATTTGTTGCAAATAAAGTTTTTTTCCGCAATGTCCACATCAATTTTAGAGTATTCAATAAGGTGTTTTCTGCCATCATATCGTGTATCTGTCGTCACATTGTTAGTGCGCGAACCTTTTATTGGGGTACCAAACGTTTCAAGGTAGGATGTAGCAAGATTTCCGCGAATACTAACAAGAGACTAACATGTTGGGTCATTGGGATGTAACTTCTTCATCAGCAGCCATGTATTAACAACTGAGGCATCCAGGAGATATGCAAATATTGGCCACCACCATTTCCTTTGTCTTATCCGCGAGCGGTGGACTGCAACTAATTTATCCATCTTACCAACGCCTCCCATGCCCATATTATATCGATGAAACACTTTTGGTTGGGAAATACTTACAGCACCCCGTCCTTTAACGAATCGTTTGCACGATCCTATTTCGTTGACATCAAAATTTGTTGCAATTGTGACAACATTGTTATCCTTCCATTGTGTGAGCAATATGTTTCCATTATTTGTACATCTATGATCTACAGATCCCCTTTCTTCTTTTTTTCATTACCGTGATTGAGCGAAGAGGATATTTTTCTGTTCGCCCTTCTCGTATCGTTCCTGAAGTACATATTCCGATTGATGATAAGTGTCGCAGTAATTTAACGGAGGTAAAATAATTGTCTATGAATACCTGAAATAGATAAAATTTATTGTGTTTTTAAAATGGGAATACTTTGGTTATATTACCTTGAATCCTTTATTAGATGGAACATTAGCTTTTGAGAGGAGGTCAGGCACTTTATCACCACCTACACCAAATCCTTTGGTAGCAGACTCTGCAGTTTTTCCCATGTATATATCAAATTGGATCATAAAACCGTTAGCTGAATTTAACGCCCAGTTTTTAAAACCAAATCGGATTGGTTTCCCGCAAATATACTACTTGGTATAATGCTTGCCATAGTACGGGTTCATACTTTCATCGATTGATAAATTTTCATCAATCCCACCGTGTCTCAGATATGATGAATTTAGGTGATTTATTAGAGGTCGAATTTTGTAAAGGCGATCGATCCATACCATTGATTTGAAGGTTGTCATTCGAATGGAAGTTATTTAATATTTGTTCAAACCTCTTCATTCTCATGCTATTACAGAGCAGTTTAGGACAGTCAGATTTGCGTGACCAATACAATCTTTTATTTTTCCATCAGAAAATAAAACTCCTCAAAAGATTTTTTTTATGACGACAAAATAAAACTCTCTTTTCAAGAGTTTCGTCCAATATATTATTTTTACTTTGAAAAATAACTGTTTTTATACCCTATACCACTATGTGGTTTGGGTATAATGACTTTGTGCTGCTGTTTGTAACAACCAAAAATATTTAACCTAGACCCATCTTTAATTGTGCCGATCGAATCAGAATCACTTTCTGAGTTGATTTAACAATGTCCGTCCGTCCGTCTGTGTGTCCATGTAAAGCTTGTAATCAAACTGCAGGTCGCAAATATGAATATATTTTGATGAAATTTGGTATGTAAGCTTCTATCGGCCACGGGATGAACGCTGTTGAAATTGGTGAGAATCGGTCCATGTTCAGGCCTAGCCCCCATACAAATTACCCTTATGAAATCGACATAAATTGCCATAGGATCCAAATTGTCATATAGATCTTGCTCAAATTGGGTTTGTATGCGTTCATTACATCCACTAATGAGTAGTCCAAAAATGCTCCCTTTGGCCCCATATAGAGCTGCTTCCCGATATTCACTTAAATCTATTAAAAAACAAAAATATTGCACTGATTCTTCTCAAATTTTGTTTGTATATGTTTTTGCAAAATACAAGAGACGTTACCAACCATGGTCAAGATCGGTCCATTTTTGGACCTAGTCCCCATATAGATATAGCATCCGATTTGAACTTTTTCATGTCTGCAGCCAAAAAAATTAATAAAAACAAGTAAGAAAATTATAGTCGGTCGATTTCATAAGGGTAATTTGTATGGGGGCTAGGTCTGAACATGGACCGATTCTCACCAATTTTAATAGCGTTCATCCCATGGCCGATAAAAGCTTACATACCAAATTTCATCAAAATATATTCATATTTGCGACCTGCAGTTTGATTACAAGCTTTACATGGACACACAGACGGACGGACGGACGGACGGACGGACATTGTTAAATCAACTCAAAAAGTGATTCTGATTCGATCGGTATAATTAAAGATGGGTCTAGGTCAAATATTTTTGGTTGTTACAAAAAGCAGCACAAAGTCATTATACCCAAACCACATAGTGGTATAGGGTATAAAAATTAGACTCAAATTTGGTTTTTGCTTATTTTCTATGTCCAGTTAGTTAGGCCTAAGAGATAGGGAATGGTATAGGGTATCGTATAGTCGGTCTAGACCGACTATAATTTTCTTACTTGTTTTTTTCTAAACTCACAAAATAACTTTCATAAATAAACTTTTTTAATATCACTTACACGTATAACCGTTACGGTCCCTGTTTTTAACTCTTCACACAACTTAATTCTTGTCATTATTTCATAATCTATAATATTAATAGGCAAGGCAGTTTCTTGTGACCGATATACAAATTATAGTTACCAACAGATTTTGAGCAAAAATAAAATGATAGAAGGACTTATCGCGAAATTATTAAAAAAATAAATTTGACAATTTCGGAATTTTGTAAAAGTTTCCTTTGTATTGTCATCCACAGTATGTATCATAATTATACCCTATACCACTATGTGGTTTGGGTATAATGACTTTGTGCTGCTGTTTGTAACTACCAAAAATATTTTACCTAGACCCTTTTATTATACCGATCGAATCAGAATCACTTTCTGATTCAATTTAACGAACTCCGTCCGTCCGTCCGTTCGTCCGTCCGTCCGTCTGTGTGTCCATGTAAAGCTTGCAATCAAACTGCAGGTCGCAAATATGAATATATTTTGATGAAATTTGGTATATGAGCTTTTAGCGGCCATGGGATGAAATTGGTGAGAATCGGTCCATGTTCAGACCTAGCCCCATACAAATGACCCCTATGAAATCAACATAAATTGTCATAAGATCCAAATTATCATATAAATCTTAGTCAAATTGGGTTTGTATGTGTATATAACATCCATTATTCAGTAGTCCAAAAATGATCCCTACGGGACAACTGTTAGTCATAGGCCATATATAGAGCTGCTTCCCGATCTTCACTTAAATCTATCAAAAAACAAAAATATTGCACGGATTCCTTTTAAATTTTGGTTGTATATATTTTTACAAAATACAAGAGACTTTACCAAACATGGTCAGGATCGGTCCATTTTTGGGCCTAGTCCCCATATAGATATAGCATCCGATATGAACTTTTTCATATCTGCAGCCAAAAAAATTAACAAAAAACCCACTCAAATTTGGTTTATCCTTATTTTCCAGTTAGTTGGGTCGGTCTAGACCGACTATAATTTTTTACTTGTTTTATATGTATTGCGAAAGAACTAATAATCTAAACCATAAAAACAAAGTTTTTATTAAAACTCTTTCTTTCCTTATGCATATTAGTTTTGAATCTCTCCGTGACTGTGCGTGACTTATCGTGACTATTTTAAAATTAATCTTTGGTCACGTACCTATGGAAAAGTTTCAGATCGAAGGGATGAGGGGAAATGTGGTTTAAATCACTCCGTGACTGTGCGTGACTGCGTGTGACTATCTTAAAATTAATCTTTGGTCACAACAAGTCTATGGACAAAGTTTTAGATCGATCGAATGAGGGGAAGTGAGGTTTTAATCTCACCGTGACTGTGCGGGCTATGTCAAATTAAATCTTTTTTCACAGCAAGTCTATCGACCGAGTTTCAGTTTGATTGTTTAAGTGGAAATGGAGAATAAGTGGGTTTTAAATCACACCGTGTTTGTGTGTGCCTATGCGTGACTGTGCGTGACTATGTCGAAGTAATCTTTCTTTACAGGAAGTATATCGACCAAGTTTCGGATTGATTGGGTTGCCCCACGACAGACGGACAGAGAGATTGAGTTAAAAGAAAGAGTTTAAAAAAGGATTTTGTTTAAAAAATGGACACTGGAAAATTCTGACTTGTGGGTATTCACTACAATTGCACTGTTCAAGACATAAAATTCATAGTGTTTCTCGTGTGCGGTTTTCGAAGTACTTATCGAAACTAACAAAACCCCATTCCGGGTTAGTTTTCCGGGTAAGTTTGTCTATAGCTACAATTGTGCCGAAGACAGGACTACAAAATTAAAATTGGTTACCGAGATATAGCCGTGGTAAAAATTGCATGTATTTCTGAAAAATCAAGTTTTAGCCAAAATATACATACATGAGGCCATAAAATTCGAATAGTAGCTAAACTAGCAACATCCAAATAGGGTTTTGTTTGTTTCGATGAGTACTTTGAAAACCGCACACGAGAAGGAGTTTGAATATTATGTGTTGCATTTGTTGGCATGTCCGATGTATAAAGAATTTATAGACGCGGACTCAAACGACAGCCCTGAGGAGCCTTGCAACTTTTATATCCTGATTGAGGTTTACAAAGTTTTGCTCTTTTATTGAGTGTTACCAGCTAATCTATCCCCGATGCTTTTTTAGGGCTCAGATAAGCTGTGGCCTTTTCGAGGAAGGGAAACTGATCTGTACAGGTTCACAACATGCGGTAACTCATCTATTGAACTTGTATACAACTATATAACTATAGTTATGTTCGGAGTAAAAATTTTATTCAAATGTTCTACAAACAGATCTACTTTTTCCTCCATTTTCAATTCTCAAAGATGGCTGAAGTACAACGGGTCTTTTAGGATTTTTGGTAGAACTACTCAATATTAAATGACGTTCATTAAATTTTACTGCCATTTCAATGTAAATATAATTTTCAAATGTACAAATGCAACTTTTTTTTCTCTGCCATTACTGATATGTGTGTGGAAAAGAAAAAAAAATAATTAACAAGTAAAAAACAGAGATAAAGAAAAAAAAATAAAATAAAAATTAAAGTAATGTATATTGCTCTAACATATTAGGTATCTTTAAGAAATCTCTTTTCAACGTAACAAAATGGAGCAAATAAGCTAACTTAACGTTTGCAATACATCATGTCGAATGTCTTCAATGATTTCACATTCCTCAAAACCCACATTATAGTAATCTATTTGCAAGCTCCAAAAATGGCTGTCATCAATTTTTGCTTTTTTTTATCCCTAGCCTCCAACAACTCTAACTAACAAACATTTACCTACAATTTTTTTATGTTTTTCCAAAGGAATCATAAAAATGCTTTCAATTTCTGTACATCTTAGCTTTCATTTTTTGTTCATTGTTTTTTCAGATATGTCTAATGTAAGAAAAATGATAAATTTGCATTTTAAATGGCATAAGATGCTTCTAATGCCTGTGCAATTTACTGTTACTGCTCGTACTCCTTGTAAGTGGGTACCTTTTTTTTTGTCGAAACTAATGCGTATGCAACTGCCATTTGCATATTTTTCCTCACCAATGTATTCCTCGTACTCGTACTTCAGCGCTAATGTTTTTATTGGTCTGTAATCATAAAATCAGACGATTTCCGTTTCGTGGCTTTCTGTTTGTTTATCTTTAAGATGATTTTCTTCGTTTTTTTTTATGTTCATCCTTGGAATTTGAATATTTACCTCTTTTTTTATTTTGCTTTAGGAGCATATTAAATTTACATTTGGCTTCCAATTGCAATCGATGAAAAAACCATTAGTATATAATGTTAGTAAAGTTTTCGATAGTAAAGACTACAATGGCAGAGGAACTCCTTGCGTTGGTGTTTTATATAAAAAAAAAATCCCATTAATATTGTAATAACAATAAAACTATTGGAATTTTTAAAATTAAGATCATAGGAAAAGCGAAATAGAAAATTTTAATTCACCAAGGCCGACGACAGTTGTACTATAGCTGTGATTTGTTTCTTACGTCTAATGGGTAACCTGAACAGGTTCGCATTACTATACGTTAAAAGTGTTATAGTGTCAGGTTGTAAAGAATTAATTTAAAGTAACATCAAATTTTATTTGAAAAGTCTTTAATAATACATTGCAAAAATGATTTTAAAACATTTCTGAAGATAATTATAGCGAAGGGTATAAAAATTTATTGCGATTTTTAAATTCGTCTTTAATTATTGAATATTATTTTCAATACTTATTTTGTTACAAAAAAGAACAAGAGGAATAACAAACTAAACATGCCCCTATTTTAAAAATACTTGAATATTAAACGCCAACGATTATAGAAAGTGCAAATCATTAATATGAATAAGAACAATTTTTAAGGTAACGATTGCAATAAAATTTTATGTATTCACAGAATTTTACGATTTACAGAGATAAGCATACCAATATTGGGATAGAAACTGTTCATGTAGTATGCACTCGTACAATGAACATAATTATCCACATATATTATAAGTTATAAAATACAATATATTTAAATTTATTATTTTCTATTTGATACCCTCCACCTGTGTCTTAAACTCAATATTGCTACCAATGTTGGGTACGGCTAGCACTTTGGAACTGTTGCCGAATTCGAATACCAATTAAATTTTAATTTCATTTTGGCCTGTTTCTATTATAATTTCTTCTTATAAAAAATAATGATTGTGCCTTCTACAGAAAGACTTGATTTGAAAAATTTATTTATTTTTCTCTTATTAGAGTAAAAAATTTCCCTAAGTACAGAACACCAATGAAATTCATTATTTAATACAGCCTGCGTTATAATACCCAGAGTTTTATCCCTTATGAAAGTTTTGAGACCTTAGAAGACATACGATAATTAAAAAAAAAGTAAGAGTGTTAAATTCGGTTGAGTATTGATAATAAATATAAACAAAATATTTGAAAAAGTGAACAATTTATTAAACTTAATATCAAATTATTTCAGCAAAGTCTTTGGGTTGATCCGCTTAACAGATGACTTTTGTTTATTTCAAGAGTTGGTCTATAAAGCTCTCTCACGTTATTAATTCGCGCTGCAATGATGAAAGATCATTTTCGTCTTTTCTATTATTTTGGATAAAAGAAAACACGTTTCGGTGTTTGCTTTTTGGTCATCATTAATAGTTAATCCTAACCCCGCAAAGTCATTTGGCTTGATAAAAAAAATGCATTTACATGCATTTATTGCGAATATGAACAATGTCGTTAAAGTTGTTTTTCCATTTGTTCTTATTTCTAATATTTGCTAAATCTATTGGCAATTTGTTGAAGATTGTTGGCAATGTAACTGCTACCATATTTTTACCATAATTGTTTCTAAAACGTTCGACCTTGAATCTCCCTTCAGCTCGGCGTCTCATATGAGTGATCAATTACATGGAAGAATCTTGGATCTCATTGGCTTGTGTTTTATGGTAGATATTTTTATACCCTATATCACTATGTGGTTTGGGTATAATGACTTTGTGTTGCTGTTTGTAACTACCAAAAATATTTGACCTAGACCCATCTTTTATTATACCGATCGACTCACAATCACTTTTTGAGTTTATTTAGCGATGTCCGTCCGTCCGTCCGTCTGTGTGTCCCTGTAAACCTTGTAATCAAACTACAAGTCGCAAATATGAACTTCTTTCGATGAAATTTAGTATATAAGCTTTTATCGGCCATGAACGCTATTGAAATTGGTGAAATTCGGTCCATGTTCAGACCTAGTCCCCATACAAATGACCCCTATGAAATCGACATGAATTGCCATAAGATCCAGATTCTGTGGTTTTCTGGAATAACCACGTATGTCCATTTTTGTCAGTTTTGAGTTAACGATGCCAAATATAATAATATTTAACGCTCTTTACATGTGTTAAATTAAAAAAAAAAAAATATTGACCATTTCTGAGTTTTTTCTATTAAGAACGACGTAACTTAAATGTTTATTTAAATGGTGCGTGGTAAAGAAGAAGAAAGCATATATTTCAAAAATTCATAACTGCACTGTATTCTTAATCGGACCGGTTTCTGGCATTTCAGCCTTCATCAACGATTTATTGAACATTGTGATAATTGTTATGCTTTAATTGAATAGATTGTTTCTATATGAAAATTTTTTCTACTTAGGGCGGCCGTGAGGTTTTGAACCATGAACCTTCACATACACTCGTACTTGCACTTTTTTGGTCAGCGCTTTAACACACTCACCTAAAGTCAGGCCTACGAGCAGTGTGGTTAGATTCAGTTTTCGTACCATACAACTTTACTTTGTATTAATTTCAGAAGATACAACTCTGTCAGTAGTAATTGCAATATGTCTGAAAAATGACTATAAATGTTTATTATTGATCGCTGACAAATTATTTTCTCAGAAAACAACACATAGCGACATACGTTGTTATTATTGAAAAAAAAAATGATAAACAATTTTGGATTAGTTTTCAGTTTATAACCACTTGTAAAAACTTTTGTGTTTATTTCTGTTATTTTTTGTCACTATTATTCTTGATACATTGTTACATATATTATCATCCCGTTAACTTTTTGTTGACGAACAAAAAAATCCATTTTTCAAGCAACAACAACTTATGTCTACATGGGTGGTAGCATTGGTAGTTTTCTTTTTCAAAGAAAACGACGTTTGTCGACATAAGTTATTTTATCTGCACACACTTTAAGTGTAATTTACATATTGTTTTTTTTTCGTCCTTCTCTAGGATCTATTCCTCTGAAGATTTTTGACTCAAAATTTTATATAAAGTATTTATTGCCCATACCTACAGAACTGTTAAATAAAATCCATTAATTAGTAGTCCAAAAGTAATGCCTATAGGACAATTCTTAGTTATAGGCCCCATATAGAGTTGCTTCCCGATCTTCACTTAAATCTGTTTAAAAACAAAAATATTGCACAAATTTTTCTCAAATTTTTCATATATTTTTCAACAATATAGTTGACTTTACCAAATATGGTTAGGATGGGTCCATTTCTCGACCTAGTCCCCATATAAATATAGCATCCGATATGAACTTTTTCATATCTGCAGCCAACAAAATTAATAACAATGCCACTCAAATTTTGTTTATGCTTATTTTCTATATCGATTTAGTGGGACCGAAAGATAGGGTCTCTAAACCATGGTATAGGGTATCGTATAGTCGGTCTCGACCGACTATAATTTTCTTACTTGTTTATATTGATTATGAATAGATCCCGGGCAATATCTTTGGAGTTATAGTTGATACAATAGTTGTTATTATTCGCGTTGTTCTTGTATTATTATTTATATTAATATGTGCAGGAATATGTATGTTGTTGTTCATAGTGTTGTGTTCTTTATAATTGTTGATAGTGTTGTTATCAGCTTCATTAACAGTCTCGTGGAAGATATTATTTTCATTAGTGCTGTTGTATGTATTTCTGTTGTTATTGTTGATCGCTCTGTTGTTTTCATTGTAGTTAGTTATCAGTTCCATTAACAAATTCTTGGAAGTTGTTGTTCACGTTTATTTTGTTTACATTGTTGTTGATGTTGTTGTTGTTGTACACACTGTGATTAATGTATATATCTATTGTTTTCGCTGTTATTTATATTGAAAAGTGTGTTGTGTGTATTGTTGATGTTTTATTTACTTCTGTTGATATTCACGTTGTAATAGTTATTGTTGTAATTACTTGCATTGGTATTGTTATTTGTGTACTGATGGTTTTTCCATAGAATTTTTAGTATTCGGATTTGAGTGTTTTGCAGTGCTCTACAACATGTTGCACTTCACCACGCGTTTTTCCCGTGCCTAATATAATATTCAGTTAAGGAGAAGTCTGCTTGTCTTAGAACACTGTGTGTGGCAGAGCTTCTGAGGTGATACAACACTAATGCAGATTTTCGTAGCTTCCTTTGTAGGTTTTCTATGTGTATATTCCATTTAAAATGCTGGTCAATGTGGACGCTGAGTTATTTATAAGAGTAAGATTATGCCGCTTTCTTTTCTGCATTAAGATTAGTCCATTATCATGGAACCATTAGTCGCAACGTCTTATTTCAGTGGCTGTCTCTACGTTTTGGTGCGATTCAATAATGGCGGTGTCATTTGCATAAGCAAATGTAACGCCATCCTGTAAAGAGGAGATCATTTAGTTCGTATACATATATGACATATCATAATGGACCGAGTTTTGATCCCTGCAGAAAGCCGTAATGGTATTGAGTTTCGTTGCTTAGGTTGTCACTGATCTTAATGCGGTAAGAACTGCAGCTCAAATAGTTATTGAACCATTGCAGCATTTGCCCTCAAATACTATTTCTATCTAATACTTCGATAATTTTTTCATGTAATGAAGTATCAAATGCTTTACTAAAGTTTATAAATAATACCAGACAATTAAGACTCTTATGCCGGTTTTCTCAATGTATCGTCAAACTGCCTGTTACTTAACCAGGACATAAATTTATTGGACTGATAAACTGCCGGTTAACAATTTTGGTTTTCTCAATGTACCGACAGAAACATTATTTTCAGTTGGCAATTCCTCTCAAAATACGTATGAAAGTTGGGAGAATTATTTTCAGTTGGCAATGCCTCTCAAAATTGATATGAAAGTTGGGAGAATAATTTATCTGTACGATAAATAAATAATTGGCAGATGAGTGCCGGTTAGCTTTGCGACAAATTAGAAGCAAACCAGACATTGAGAAAACCGAATTTCTTTAATCGGCAGTTTTAAGATATTTGGTTTTTATCCCGTCAGCGCCAGCGTTCTTTTTCATATCTTAGTTCTTTAAGATATTGAGTTAAGAAACAAAGAATTTTGTTGTGTTGTTTCAGTATTGTTTAATGTTTTTATACTCTACTAGCAGATTCTAGCGGTCGAAATTCGAGTGCAATTTCTAGGAAACTTTATTTTTCAACTTAGCCAATTCACAAACCAACACTTTTTTGGTTTATTATTATTGTGAATGAAGATAAAAAACCCATTAACAAATTTAATAAACACACACATAGCATATGTATAATTATACCCTATACCACTATGTGATTTGGGTATAATGACTTTGTGCTGCTGTTTGTAACAACCAAAAATATTTGACCTAGACCCACCTTTAATTATAACGATCGAATCAGAATCACTTTCTGAGTTGATTTAACAATGTCCGTCCGTCCGTCCGTCCGTCCGTCTGTGTGTCCATGTAAACCTTGTAATCAAACTGCAGGTCGCAAATATGAACATATTGTGACGAAATTTCGTATATAGTCTTCTATCTGCCATGGAATGAACGCTATTGAAATTAGTGCGAATCGGTCCATGTTCAGACCTAGCACCCATACAAATTACCCCTATGAAATAGACATAAATTGCCATAAGATCCAAATTGTCATATAGATCTTACTCAAATTGGGTTTGTATGCGTTCATTACATCCATCCATGAGTAGTCCAAAAATGATCCCTTTGGCCCCATATAGAGCTGCTTCCCGATCTTCATTTAAATCTATTAAAAAACAAAAATATTTCACTGATTCTTCTCAAATTTTGTTTGTATATATTTTTGCAAAATACAAGAGACTTTACCAAACATGATCAGGATCGGTCCATTTTTGGACCTAGTCCCCATATGGATATAGCATCCGATATGAACTTTTTCATATCTGCAGCCAAAAAAAATAATAAAAATCCCACTCAACTTTGATTTTTGCTTATTTTCTATGTCCAGTTAGTTGGGCCTAAGAGATAGGGTTTCTAAACGCATGGTATAGGGTATCATATAGTCGGTCTAGACCGACTATAATTTTCTTACTTGTTTTATGTATGTGTTAGTAGAAATTTTAAATGCAATTTACTCAAAAGAAAAGATAAAATTTAAAAATTGTAAATCTGGTGAACAGCTAAAAAGAAATACCTTTCAAATAATATACGTTTGGTCAAAATCGGGATAAAACAGTAAAACAAAACATCGGTAACAAAAAATCGCCTAGCCTATTAATATTATAGATACCACTATGTGGTCAGGGTATCACGACTTTGTGCTGATGTTTGTAACTACCAAAAATATTTGCTTTACAAATCGACTCAGAATTACTTTCTGAGCCGATTTAGCGATGTTCGTCCGTTCATCCGTCCGTCTGTGTGTCCATGTAAACATTGTTATCAAACTACAGATCGCAAATATGAATATATTTAAATATAATTTAGTGTATAAACTTCTATCGGCCGTAGGATGAACGCTGTTGAAATTGGGCGAAATCGGTCCATGTTCAGACCTAGTTCTCATACAAATTATTCCTATGAGATCGACTGAATTGCCGCAATATCCAACAAACAAAAATGTTGGACAGATTTTTCTCAAATTTGGTTTGTATATGTTTTTGCAAAAACTAAGTGACCTTACCAAATATGGTCAGGATCGGTCCATTTTTCGACCTAGTCCCCACATATAAGGGCTACTGCCAGGTAGATGAAATAAATAAATAAATAAATAAATTAACAAAAACAAAAAAACTAATAATAATGTCCTTAAAATTTGGTTTTTGCTTATTTTCTATGTATAATTAGTTGGACCTAAGAAGTGGGTCTCTGAACACAAGGTATATGGTATCTACTTAGTTGGAACTAAGAGGTGGGGTTTCTAAACGCATGGTATAGGCTATCGTATATTATGGTAAATTAGCCGATATTTTTTTTTTTGTTTGCAAAAATCGCTTTTTTCACTTCAAAGTCTTCCCAAAAAGTGAAAACTTTAAATTTCGAAAAAAAACCTCAGAGCGGTACCTGGGGAAAACGACTATCTAATGAAAAACTTTGATTTTTGATTTAAGATGATCCAGCACCGAGTTATGATGGGACCATAGCAATACCACAAATCTTATTTATTCAACATCGTTAAATAAACACAGCAGTTTTTATAGCGAAAAGATTTACCAGCATTTAACTTCTCGAACTGCATTTTACCCAGAACACAATAGCGAATGCGTGCGTAAGGTAGTTATCGGTAAAGAATATGTTCTACCTCTCCCTCTGTATTTGCTTCATCGCATCTTGTGCATCTGGATACACTCATACAATGGGCTTCCTCAAACTTTAAATGCAATTGCGGTAAAGATTCGCAATTGCTTTAAAGAATTTGTACTTTACGTCTGTGAAATATCAGATGTATATAACTTGAACTTTTCTCGAAACATTTCACATGTAATTAAATTAGTATCTAAACTGGTTCAGGCCATTATTATTTTTCTTTAAATTATTTTCTCATTACTTCCCAATTTCATTAGTTTAAGTGCGTTTTAAGTTAAGTCGTAACAGTTGTTGTATCAACATCATCAACTTCATAGAAAAATAGTACGTCAATGTGGCACTTTAGTAAATTGATATGATATTCTAAGCGTCGTACGGTGGTAATTACTTACAATGAGATAAATTGTGCAGTATAATGACCTGTGATGGTGTTGACAATGATGATGGTGGCATGCGCCTGAATGTATCTAGCAAGAACTTTGTTCTTACTTGTTGACGTTTGCCATTATTAACAAATGGTAGAAACCAAAGAATATTGTGGTTAACTCTAAAGTTTTTTCGTTCTTTTTTGACACATTTAGTGTGATTGTTCTGTTCTGTTCTGTTCTAAGTGAGTTTATATGCCCTACATTTAGATTTATTGAAAGAATTTTTTTTTAATGATTTATATCAATGGAAATTGGTTAGGAGAAAATTTTTCAATTGCGAACAGTTTCGAATATTTCACTATTAATATTTATTTTATGGCATCATTTGAAACTTTTATTGGTCTGCCAAACCGTTCAACGATACCTTGAATGGTTAAAAAGTTAGCAAGAGTTACTAAGCAAATCATGTACGAAATGTTCCACCAAAAAGTTACATATAACTATATTTGATTATAATGAAATTTTAACAATTTTGCCTTCGGTTTCCTGTCAAAAGAAAACTTGTTAATCAAACCGATTCTAATGTACATACATAAAATGTGGAAACATATCTGAAAACGCTAAAAAATCAGTGGATAAATATTAATTACAAACATTTTTAATGATGCACATCTAAACGTGTGATAAATATATATAAAATTCATAGAAATACCTTAAAAAAGTACATTTTAATAGAAAAGTGAAAAATACTTTTTCTTAAAAATTTTATTTTTTAAATAGGTACATTTATTTAAAAAGCATTTTTACTAAAAAATAATTTTATAAAACGATTTCCTTACAAAATATCTTCTAATTAAAAAATATCTTTTCTGAAAAGAGTAGCTTTCCATAAAAAGTAAATTTTACATTTCTGTAATAACTACTACCTTTTCTTACAAAAGTACATTTTCTTAAAAAAGTTCCTTTCTAAAAAATATCTTTTCTTAAAAAGTTTTCTTTCCTAAAAACTACCTTTTCTTAAAAAGTACCCTTTCATAAAAAGTACTTAAAAAGAACCTTTACTTAAAAAAGTACTTTTTCGTGAAGGAGTATCTGTTCATAAAAATAACTTTTTCTTAAAATTTTACTTTTTCTTAAAAAAAAATAAATTTTCTTAAACAGTACCTTTTCTTAAAAAAGTACATTTTCTTAAAAACCGAGCGTTACTTAAAATGGTACTTAGTCTTAAAAATGACCTTTCAAAAAAAGTAAATTTTATTAAAAGTAGGTTTTCTTAAATAGTACATTTTCTTAAAAAAGTACTATTTCTTAAAAAGTACCTATTTTTATAAAATCACCTTATCTTAAAAAGTATTTTTTTATTAAAAAAGTACATTTTCTTAAAAAAGTACATTTTCTTAACAAGTAAATTTTTTAAAAAATATATTTTTTTTGAAAAAAGTAATTTTTCTTAAAAAAGTTAATTTTCTGGAAAAAGCAAATTTTTATAAAAAAAACTATAAAAAATTAAAGGTACCTTTTCCTAAAAGTTATTTTCTTAAAAAAAGTAAATTTTCTTCAAAAGTACTTTTTTTTATAGTGAATTTTCTGCAAAAAGTACCTTTCTTTAAAAATTTACTTTTCTGAAATAAGTACTTTTTTTATTTTAAATACCTTTTTTAAAAGAAGTATCTTTTCTTAAAAATTTATAAATTTCCTTAAAATTTCCTTTTCTTAAAAAATTTAGCTTTTCTTATAAAAATGCCATTTTCTTTAAAATGTGTCTTAAAAAATTGCCTTTCTTAAAAAAATAAATTTTCTAAAAAAAATGCATTTTCTTAAATAGAAAAATTTACATAAAAATGTACCATTTCTTAAAAAGTGCATTTTCTTAAAAAAGTACCTTATTTTAAAAAAGTACTTATTATTACAAAAGTAAATTTTCTTAAAAAAATAAATTTTCTTAAAAAGTAAATTTTCTTACATGATGTAAATTTCTTGAAAAAGAAAATTTTAATAAGAAAACTATCCTCTATAAAAATTAAAGGTACCTCTTCCCAAAAATTTCTTTTTGGTAAATAAGTACATTTTCTTCAAAAAGTACCTTTTATTGGAAAGCGAATTTTTTGAAAAAGCACCTTTTCTTAAAAATTTATCTTTGCCTAAATTAGTAATTTCATAAATGTAAATTTCTTGAAAAAGTACCTATTCCTAAAGTATTTCTTCTCAAAAAAAATAATTTTCCTTAAAAATTTAACTTTTATTAAAAAAGTACCTTTTCTTTTAAAAGTATCCTTCTTAAAAACGTACCTTGAAAAGTACTTTTTCTAAAAAAGGACATTTTCTTAAAAAATCAGGTTTTATTAAAAAATCAGGTTTTCTTAAAAAAGTAAATCAATTTAAAATAGTATCTTTCTTAAAAAAGTATCTTTTCGTAATATATAAATTTTTTAAAAAAAAGTTAATTTTCTTCAAAAAGTAAATTTTCTTAAAAAAGTAAATTTTCTTAAAAAAGTAACTTTTCTCAAAGAATACCTTTTTTAAAAAGTATCCCTTCTTAATAAATTAACTTTTCTGCGTAAAGTACATTTTCGTGAAACAGTACTGTTAAAAAAGTAAATTTTCTTAAAATTTAACTTTTAATATGGTTTTTGGTTTGTTAGGCTCAAGGTCATGTAGTTTTAATAACAAAAAATTCAAATTCTTTGCTTTCACATTATATATTCAACTGAATATATAATGTGAACAGAGATAGACGCTTTCAACTCCGCGGTAATAAAAACTGAAAACGCAATATTTCTGAAGATGAACAGCGATGCTGTTCGAAATACCAAAAATAATAATAATAATTAAAAAAAAACAAAAAGCAAAGAATTTGAATTTTTTATTATTAAAACTACATGGCCTTGAGCCTAACAAACCAAAAAACATGTTACAACACAACAGGTCAACAATAAAACTATCAACAATTTAACTTTTTCTTAAAAAAATACGTTTGGCAAAAAGTACCTTTTCATAAAAAGTATATTTTCGCAAAAGAGTACCTTTTATTGGAAAAGCAAATTTCATAAAAATTCCTCTTTTATTAAAAATATGTTTTCTTAAAAAAGGACCTTTTCTTCAAAATTAAATTTTCTTAAAAAAGCGCTTTTTTAATAAAGTGATTTTTATTAAAAGTACATTTTCTAAAAAAGTAGCTTTTTTAAAAAGAGCATATTTTCCTAAAAGTAAAACAGTTAATTTTATTAAAAATATAGCTCTTCTTAAAAAAGTACTTTTTTGAAAAAAGTACATTTTCTTAAAAATTTATATTGTTTAAAAAAGTATATTTTTTTAAAAAGCACCTTTTCTTTAAAAGTAACTTTTCTTCAAATAGTACCTTTGCTTCATAAAGTACTTTTTCTTCATAATATAGTAATTTTTTTTTGTTTAAAGTATGATATAGTTTCTTTTAAAATACTCTTAAATATTTACCATTTATTAAAAAAAATTAAATAATACCTCTTTTGAAAAGGCAAACATTTCGAAAAAAATTACTTAATTAGGCACATACATATTCTAAACTAATTTGCAATTTCTTAAAAAAGCAATTTTCATTGCCGTAAAATATTCTGAAAAAAGTAACTTTTGTGTAAAAGTAAATTTTCAGAAAACGTACTTATTCTCGAAAGAGTACAAAAAGTACTTTCATAATATTTTAATGGGCTACTTAGATGTCTTTCAAGCAACTAGTAAAACCATAAGAACCCAGATGAAGAAGATGATTATGATGTTGAAGTGCTGCTAAAAAGCGAAAAAATAAATATGAAAAAATACGGAGTAAAAATGGCCACTTAATAAAAGTGCAATTAAAACTATCATTACGTCTTAATTTTAAAAGAAAAACGGGGCCCTCACCATTGCATGCGCCCCAAATTTTCCATTTTTAAATCTTCAAATCAGACTAGGAAAAATGATTTTTTTGGCTAGTTCATCTTAGAACATCGTAGGTACATATATTAAATTTTTTTTATTTAACTAATTATTTTACAAATATTCATCATTACTGATTCCATGAACAAAAACAATTACGATTATAAAATTATTTAATCATAAAATTGAAATTCCCAACAATATAAGTTGTGTAATTATACCCTATACCACTATGTGGTTTGGGTATAATGACTTTGTGCTGCTGTTTGTAACAACCAAAAATATTTGACCTACACCCATCTTCAATTATACCGATCGAATCAGAATCACTATCTGATTCGATTTAACGATGTCCGTCCGTCTGTGTGTCCATGTAAAGTTTGTAATCAAACTGCAGGTCGCAAATATGAATATGTTTTGATGAAATTTGGTATTTAATCTTTCATCAGCCATGGGATGAACGCTATTGAAATTGGTGGTCCATGGTCAAACCTAGCCCCCATACAAATGACCCCTATGAAATCAACATATATTGCCATAAGATCCAAATTATCATACAAATCTTAGTCAAATTGGGTTTGTATGTATATATTATATCCATTAATCAGAAGTCCAAAAATGATCCCTATTGGACAACTCTTAGTCATAGGCCCCATATAGAGTTGCTTCTTGATCTTCACTTAAATCTATCAAAAAAGAAAAATATTGCACTGATTCTTCTCAAATTTTGTTTGTATATATTTTTGCAATATACAAGAGAAAATTATAGTCGGTCGAGACCGACTATATGATACCCTATACCATGCGTTTAGAGACCCTATCTCTTAGGCCCAACTAACTGGATATAGGAAATAAGCATAAACCAAATTTGAGTGGGATTTTTATTAATTTTTTGGGCTGCAGATATGAAAAAGTTCATATCGGATGCTATATCTATATGGGGACTAGGCCCAAAAATGGAACGATCCTGACTGTGTTTGGTAAAGTCTCTTGTATTTTGGAAAAATATATACAAACAAAATTTGAGTAGAATCAGTGCAATATTTTTGTTTTTTGATAGACTTAAGTGAAGATCGGGAAGCAGCTCTACATGTGGCCTATGACTAAGAGTTGTACCAGGTATCATTTTTAGACTACTCATTAATGGATGTAATAAACGCATACAAATCCAATTTGAGTAAGAGCTATATGACACATTGGATCTTATGGCAATTTATGTCGATTTCATAGGGTTCATTTGTATGGGGGCTAGGTCTGAACATGGACCGATTCTCAATATAGCATTCATCCTATGGCCAATGAAAGCTTACTTACCAAATTTCATCAAAATATATTCATATTTGCGACCTGCAGTTTAATTAAAAAGTTTACATGGACACACAGACGGACGGACACACGGACGGACATCGTTAAATCGAATCAGTTTGTGATTCTGATTCGATCGGTATAATTAAAGATGGGTCTAGGTCAAATATTTTTGGTAGTTACAAACAGCAGCACCAAGTCATTATACCCAAGCCACATAGTGGTATAGGGTATAATTATAGTCGGTCTAGACCGACTATACTATACCCTATACCATGCGTTTAGAGACCCTATCTCTCAGGCCCAACTAACTGGATATAGAAAATAAGCTTAAACCAAATGTGAGAAGGATTTTTATTAATTTTTCGGCTGCAGATATGAAAAAGTTCATATCGGATACTATATCTATACGGGGACTAGGCCCAAAAATGGACCGATCCTGACCGTGTCTGATAAAATCTCTTGTATTTTGCAAAAATATATACAATCAAAACTTGAGAAGAATCAGTGCAATATTTGTGTGAAGATCGGGAAGGAGCTCTATGTGGGGCCTATGACTAAGAGTTACCCAATAGGGATCATTTTTGGACTACTGATTAATGGATGTAATATATACATACAAACCCAATTTGACTAAGATTTATATGATAATTTGGATCTTATGGCAATTTAAGGCGATTTCATAGGGGTCATTTGTATGGGGGCTAGGTCTGAACATGGACCGATTCTCACCAATTCCAATAGTGTTCATCCCACGGCCGATAGAAGATCAAATACCAAATTTCATCAAAATATATTCATATTTGCGACCTGCAGTTTGATTACAAGCTTTACATGGACACACAGACGGACGGACGGACGGACATCGTTAAATCGAATCAGATAGTGATTCTGATTCGATCGGCATAATTAAAGATGGATGTAGGTCAAATATTTTTGGTTGTTGCAAACAGCAGCACAAAGTCATAGCCAAACCACATAGTGGTATAGGGTATAAATACTTAACTGAAACCGGTGGAAGCTGCGACGCATCGCGACGATTAGCTCGTGTTTATAAATATATCAAAGAAGTGCAAAATGGACGCAATAATCACTCTAAAGTGAAAGTTTTATTTCGATGGAAATAGGTACAAACAGAAGTAAAATGTTTCCTCTCTAAAATGATATTTTTTCTGCTGCTTAAGATTTATTGAATCCATATATCGTTCAATAGAATTGGATTTACTTGTCATAACACTACAATGATAATAGCTTTTCCATTTTACACTAAATGACACCTTAAATTATAATATAGTAGGTATTGCTAAATCATCATGCCATCCATTGTAAATTAATTAATAATTTTAAAACTATTTAATAAAGCACTCGAATACGTTTCAATTGTGAAGAAGCTTGTAAACTACTTTCTATGTACATTTATTTGTTTGTGAATATTTAATTTAGAATTCAATTAGCAACAAATGTTTTTATATTAAGTGCATGCAGGTTAAAAAGATGAATTTTTCTTACAAGAAATTCAAGCTGTTTTTTTCAACTACTCCCAGCAAACATAAATTCTAACAAGTAAAAATATTATAGCCGGTCTAGACTATCTATGCGATAGCCTATGCCACGTGTTTAGAGAATTGGTCTGCAGATCTGAAAAAGTTCATGTCGTATACTAATCTGTCTAAATATGTTTTTTGATAGGTTTTAGTGAAGATCGGAAAGTGGCTTTTTATATGGGACTATGACTAAGAATAGTACTATAGGGTATATTTTTGGACTACTGATAAATGGATATAATAAACATACATAAAGCCAATATTACCGAGATTTTCTGGCAATTTAAGTCGACTTCATAGGGGTATTTGTATGGGGATGTACCGATTTTCATTAATTTTAATATATCTATATTTGCGACTGGTAGTTGGATTACAAGATTTATATGGACACACAGAAAGACGGACGGACGCGCATCGCAAAATCGACTCAGAAAGTGATTCTGAGTCGATCGGTGCAATTTTACTAAATATATATATACAGTGCACTAGGGAAAACGTCAACGCTCGTTTACGTCAACATCCCAAAACGTCAACCCTCTTTTTTTTACATTGCCTACTCTAAAACGTCAACCCAACCACAAAGCTCTAAAACGTCAACTCTGAATAAAACAAAATTTTGAATATAGCAGCAGTTAAAATACACAAATTTGTACACACACACATTTATTTTATGAAATCATTTCTGAAATTGGGGATTCCCCTTATAAGTAGAGTAGAAAAGTAGTTGCAACTGCACGTATTATGTTCAGTTGCTTTTGTGTTCTCGTAAGTATCACATTACCAAAATGAGCTCAAAAAAAACCGAAAGTGCTAAAATTACAGGAAAAGGCAAATATTTTGGAATTATTAGGAATGGGTACAAGTGCGGTAGCTTTAGCGAAGCAATATGGTGTAACAAAGTCAACAATTAGCAAGATAAATATGAAAAAAAAGAAGATTTTGGACTGTGTTAATAACACACTTTCCGGTCCGGGAAAAAGAAAGACATTAAGAGCATCAGAGTTGCCGGAAATGGAGAAACGTCTGTACCAGTGGTTTGTTAAGTAGAGAGAAAGGAATTATCCGGTAAATGCATTAGCGCTCAAAGAAAAAGCTAAAGAGATCCATCTACAACTGAAAAAAAAGAATGCTCGTTCAACGCAAGTGATGGATGGTTGCAGGGTTTTAAAAAAAGGTTTGGAGTTCGTCTGCTTAAAATAACTGGGTTAAAGCTATCTTCGCAACCTTCGCTTGTCGAACCATTTAAAGTCAAGCTGAAGCAAAAAATTGAAGAAATGGGTCTATCCCATGATCAGCTATACAATGCTGATGAATCTGGATTGTTTTGGAAAATTTTGCCAGAAAAGTCTTACGTATCAAGTACCGAAAATACTGCTCCGGGCGTAAAAACTGAAAAACAGCGAGTCACTTTTTTATGTTGTGCTAATGCTTCCGAAAGTCATAAACTTAAATTGTTGGTGATTGGGAAGGCAAAAAATCTACGAGTTTTCATAAATTTCAACTGCCCTACTGAGTACAAAAGTTCCAAGTCCTCATGGATGACATCAGCCATTTTTAGCGATTGGTTTCGCAAATCATTTGTGCCGCAGGTTAGTATTTTTGTGCTGCAGAGAAAATATCATTTTCAGTAGCTAAGATTTTCTAATTTTAGGTAACAGATTTTCTTTTAAAAAAGAACTTGCCAGTTAAAGCGCTCCTCCTAATCGACAATGCTCCGTCTCATCCAAGTGAAATGGAGCTTAAAACCGAAGATGGAAACATAATTGCAATGTTTTTTCCTCCAAATGTTACCCCACTTATCCAACCAATGGATCAGAACGCAATCAAAATAACGAAGCTGTACTACAGAAACAGCCTCTTAGCCATGGTGTTACATTAAGGGATGCTATTACAATTCTAGAATCCGCATGGAATAAAGTAAGCAAAGATACAATGGTAAAATGCTGGCAAAACGTTTTACGTTTCACGGAAAATGAGACAGATCTGGAGGAAGATATTCCGTTAAGCATACTGAGAGAAAATATGAACTCAGAAGTTCAGCAACAAATGCAGCTTGCAGTTGACCTGCTTAATGAACTAAACCCTCAGGTTTGTCGATTTCTACAATTGTTTCAACAACACGACAGGTCATTTTTAATTTTTTTCTTTAGGTTGACTATACAGTATCATACATTCAGGAGTGGAATGGAGATATTTTGCCGGATAATGTTTCTAATTCGTGTGAAATTGAGGAGTTAGAAGTGCTCGATGATGAGGAGAACGATTTAGATACAAATGTGCAGACAATAAAACCAAGGGAAGCCGTGGAAATATTAAACAGGGCTTTGGATTGGGCTCAATGCGAGAATGTTGAGCAAAATGACTTAAATGTATTAAGACGTTTAAGAGAGAAGGCTCTCTTCCAAGTGTTGGAAAGAAAAAAACAGCAGAAAAAAATAACCGATTTTTTTTAAATGCATATGTGTGCATGTACAATTAAAAATATGATCTCATTTAAAATATATTCTTTTGGTTCTAGTTGTGTTCTATGTTTCTAGTCAGGTTGAATACCTTTTTTGTTTCCTTTTTGAATTTGTTTATGTTTGGTTTTAGTTTATAATTAATAAAAACTTTTAAAAGCAAATGTTTTTTATTTAAAAATTTTACATTCGTAAACGTCAACAATTTTTTAAACGTCAACACCCGCGGTTTTAATTAGTTGACGTTTTCCCGAGTGCACTGTATTTATATTTTAGATACTTGACTGCACTTATTGAATATCAAATGAGAAATTTCCCTGTCGGGCAATGTGTGTGCATAACTTACGACAGAGTTTATTATTTGGGGATTCCCCATTTGTGTAGTTCGACCATTAAACCTGAGTGTATTTTAATCATAAAACGTGTTACGTATAAATTTTAAGCGTTCCTTATTTATATTAGAGATATATGTAAATATTTAAATAGTGTTGGTAAAAGGTTAGTGAATTAAAATACGAGGGCGGAACAATAAGTCCGTGACATTTCGAACTTCCCTCGTAGTTATACGACATGCAATACTGCTTACATCAAGTACCACCTGTAAATAGACTACTGTAAAATTTGGAGTAAGTTCCGTCATTTACTTTGCGTTTAATAGCTGTTCGAAACATACAACCTTGTGTTTTTTTTTTTAGTGGAAAAAAGTGTATTTCGAGTGCTCATTTAACATTATTTTTTGCGAAAAAAAACCGTCAATCAAACCAAGGAAAAGGTTGATAAATACTATGGGGACTCCGCACCATTAATTGCAATGGTAAAAAAGTGGTTTACTGACTTTCGTTGTGGTCGCACAAATACCAATAACGCTGAACGATCTGGACGGCCAATTGAGATCAATATACCCGAAAATGTTGAAAAAATCTACGATATGTCGCCCAATCAAAGAGTAATACTTTTCGGATTTAGCCCCCCAGTGACTATTTTCTATCTTCAAACCTAAAGAAATGGCTCGGTGGAAAGAGATTTATCTCCACCGATGAAATTATTGATCAAAAAAATGCCTATTTTATGGACCTCGAAAAATCCTATTTTTTGGAAGGGATACAAAAATTGGAGAAACGTTGGACTAAGATTATTGAGCTAAAAGAAGATTATGTTGAAAAATACATTTTTTTTTTGCAAAAAAACTGTTTCATTCTAAAAGTCACGGACTTATTGAGCCGCCCTCGTATGACTGCTTACTCTTTGTATGGAAATCTGATTATAGTCCCCACACTAGTGTGTAGAGGGTATATATAAGTTTGTCATCCTGTTTGTAATAATTAGAAAAAAAATCTGTTGATATAGCGATATCCGTCTGTCCGGCTGTGGAAATATGATCATGCCTTCAATGTGGCAGCTTGGTTAATCATTTTTATTGAAAATGATTCATCGACATCCTGAGAAGGTTGTTATTTAAAATTAATGAAATTCGTTCAGTCCCGAGATATCAATGATAATGTAAAGAAAAGATAGTAGTAGTTGGTGTTTTTGTTGTCGTTATGTTTGTAGCATTTGCTTCATGAGTATGTGCCACAGTGTTGTAATAGTTTAGTTTACAACCATAATTGTTGTTTCCTTGTTTTTTTTTGACATGTGCATGCTGATAAACAGATAAACAAATATATAATTATATGTTCATATTTATAATATCAATAGGCAAGGCGATTTCTTGTTACCGATGCTACTGTATCAGTTTTAATCCCATTTTGACCACACATGACTCATTTGAAAGGTGTTTCTTTTTAGCTGTCCACCAGGTTTACAGACTTTTAAATTTTAAATTTTTTTTGGAGTAAACTGCATTTAAAGATGCTACTAACACATACATAAAACTATACAATGCTAGGTGTGTGTTATTTAATTTATTAAATCCGTCCGTCCGTCTGTGTGTCCATGTAAAGCTTGTAATCAAACTGCAGGTCGCAAATATGAATATATTTTGATGAAATTTGGTATATAAGCCCTTATCGGCCATAGTATGAAAGCTGTTGAAATTGGTGAGAATCGGTCCATGTTCAGACCTAGCCCCATAGAAATGACCCCTATGAAATCGACTTAAATTGCCATAAAATCCAAATTATCATATAAATCTTAGTCAAATTGGGTTTGTATGTGTTTATTACATCCATTAATCAGTAGTCCAAAAATGATCCCTATGGGACAACTCTTAGTCATAGGCCCCATATAGAGCTGCTTCCCGATCTTCACTTAAATCTATCAAAAACCAAAAATATTGCACTGATTCTTCTCAAATTTTGTTTGTATATATTTTTGCAAAATACAAGAGACCTTACCAAACATGGTCAGGATCGGTCCATTTTTGGGCCTAGTCCCCATATAGATATAGCATCCGATATGAACTTTTCCATATCTGCAGACAAAAAAATTTATAAAAATCCCACTCAAATTTGGTTTATGCTTATTTTCTATGTCCAGTTAGTTGGGCCTATGGGGTAGGGTCTCTAAACGCATGGTATAGGGTATCCTATAGTCGTTCTAGACCGACTATAATTTTCTTACTTGTTTTTTATGTTGATTTGTGAATTGGGTCTTTATTTAATGAATTTCCTAGAATTTGCACTCGAATTTCGAGGGCTGGAATCTGCTAGCATACTTTAATGCTCATTGAATTTCAATTAACAAAGCACGAGAATAATAAGAAGTTTTTGTTAATTATCTTTTTAATTTTAAAAATCATTTATCCATTACAATTTGAAATCTAGCATCAACCTTGGTTATAATATTGTTAAACTAATAGCTTTAAAACTAAGTGCATGATTGTTTTTTTTTAAAGTTTTTTTCTGTTACCTTATTTAATGGTAGTTAGTATGACTTCTCGTGCTTCACTGCGACTTATCGAGACTTATTGAAATTTATGGTTTCATAATCAATTTTCCTATAAAGTTTTTATTGTGCAATTATTACCTTTTATTTTATTTACCTTATATTTTCTTAACCCTTTAATGCCCGATGTTGCATATATGCAACATTGTATATATTAGCATATAAGTCCCGTAATTTTTATTTTTTTCTCCTACGGTTTTTTTTCTCGAGTAGCTTGATATATTGTGCAAGCCTATTTGCAAATATTTTGTTATATATATTGATAGAGATCATGTAAGAGCTAATCCTATATGACTGCACATGTAAATTTTTTTCTGCAAAAAGTGAGTTTAAAATAATCACAAAAAAAGTAATTGAGATAGTTGAAAGTTTAAATTTAAATGCTTAAATTTATTGTTTAAAGGTAAGAATATTAGAAAAAAAAAAAATTAAATAATCTAACCAATAAAAACAATGTTTTTATTAAAACTCTTTCTTTGCTTATGCATATGAGTTTTGAATCTCTCCGTGACTGTGCGTGACTTTGCGTGACTATCTTAAAATTAATCTTTGGTCTATGAACAATATTTCGGATCGATCGGATGAAGGGAAGTGACGTTTTAATCTATCCATGACTATGCGTGACTGTGCGTTACTACTTATGTCAAAGTTAATCTTTTTTCATAGCAAGTGTATGGAACAAGTTTTACATCGATCGGATGAGGGGAAATGACATTTAGATCACTCCGTGACTGTGTGTGACTATGCGGGACTGTGCATGACTACCCCAAAATTAATCTTTAGTCACAATAAGACTATGGGCCAAGTTTCAGATCAATTGGATAAGGGGAATGGGGTTGACCCGCGACAGACAGACAGACAGACAGACAGACAGAAGTACGAGTTAAAAGAAAGAGTTTAAAAATGCTTTCAAATGGCGGTCAGTCACTTTTCAAAGACAATGTTGCCATTAGGCAACATTTCATAACGGTTAAACCAGGATACATAGGATTTTGAAATTGATGACATTTCATATTTAGGTCTAAACTAACAACTACATAAACTTGAAAAATGTTTAACCACGCCCCAATTAATTCGGGCATGAAAGGGTTTTTTGTTTTTTCTTTCGGTGCAAAAATTATTAAATTTTTCGGCGTTCCTACCCTGCAGCACGCTACATATATCTGCCCATGAGAAAAACATGGATTTTCCAAATGCGGCAACACTTAAAGATTGGCCTTGCATTTAGAATATCTTCCTTTATGCGATTTTTGATTTTGACGATTTTTGATATTGATGATTTTTTTGTCTTTTGTTCTTGGGAACTCCGCCAATGTATTCGGGCATGAAAGGGTTTTTTGTTTTTTCATTCGGTGCAAAAATTATTAAATTTTTCGGCGTTCCTACTCTGCAGCACGCTACATATATCTGCCCATGAGAAAAACATGGATTTTCCAAATGCGGCAACACTTAAAGATTGGCCTTGCATTTAGAATATCTTCATTTATGCGATTTTTTATTTTGACGATTTTTGATATTGAAAATTTTTGGTCGATTTTTGTTCTTGGGAACTCCGCCCATATATTCCACGACTACTCACATTGGTAATGTACTTGTCAAAAGTTTCAAGACTGTCACTTTCATAGTACCTCATTTTTTGTATAGGTGGTGCCACGCCCACTAGTCCTATCCCTCACCTTATAATCTGACTGCTCACATTAATATCTGATGGACTCGTATACAGTGTCAAGGTTTTCCCTTTTATAGTCCTCCAGTTATAAGACATTATGTACTTACTTTGTATGGGCGGTGCCACGCCCATTGCTCTAATTAAACCCATTTTTTGTGCGACTACTCACATTTATAAAAGATGACCTCAGAAAATTTGTAAAGCTCTTCCTGTCATAGTACTCAATATATATGATATTAAAAATTTACTTTGTATGGGAGGTACCACGCCCACTAGAAATATCCAAAAAATTTATAGCGTATAGCTCCTCTCAGATATACGGTAAGACTCTGTAATAATTTCAGGAAGATCGTTCCAATGGTTTAGCCACCTAACCATTTTTGTATGGAAGTGTAGATTTTTTTTATTCGGTTTTTTATCAGATTTTTTCCGGAACACATTATCCTGAGTGTATATTCAATTTATTTTTGAACTGCTGATTTATGGATGTAATAAATATATAGAAACTGAACCTGTATCTGCTTAACTTAGGTCGAACTCATACGAGACATTTGTATGGTTGCTATGTATGAATAGTACCGATTTTCAATAGCGTTCTAGCCACGATTAAATCTTATTTCATAAAATATTTCAAATCTGCCTAAATATTAAAATGAGTAATATAAACCTATTTATTGCATAGGGAAATTTTTTCATTAGAATTTTGATTGATGCAAAAAGACATTTATGTGCATGCCCTAGAATACGGGATTCAGTTTCAATTATTTTGCTGGGGTACATGTATTTATTGTTGATAAAATTTTATATTCCAATGCACAATGCTTCGTGTGTTTCTTTTACTAAAGTGGTTTATTCTCTTAAGTTGCATACTACAGCGCTGTATGAGAGTACCACTTTGGGTTTTAAGTGTAAATTTACATAAATTGCAATAAAAATATACCGACATTCCAGACATAACACACACACATACTTGTAGATGAATGAATAAATTTAAGTAAAGTAGCATTGTAAGTCTGTGATTTTTTCCAATGAATGTTCATATATACATATATATTTCGTCTGTATATAGTTCTTAATACAAATAATGTTAGCAACCAATTCAACATATGGATTCCTGTTTCAAAAGGATTGTCAACGATAACGTATTTGCGTCCATATATTTTTTAATGGTTGTTTTTAATATGAGTTCTAAAGTAATTATATAACATTTATTTTTTTTTTTGTAAATAAATTTTTAGGCATTTACTTTAAAGAGATGTCAGAAGCAGATATAGGAAACAAAAATCTGTGTTTTGTAGGCCTGTGTAAATTATCTTGCAAACTCAAACGAAAGTTTTTTTTAAATACTTGTGATAAATCTTTAGCAGTCATTTCCATTGTATTGACTGAAGTTTAAACTGAGAAAGCTGCCAGTCATGATATCAGTTTGATAATTACTGTATTTTTTTTAAATTAATCACTCATATGCTTTTGAACAAATAACTGGCGTAGGAGTAGGAGATAAATTTGGCATTATACAATACAGGGAGAATTTCGTTAAAGAATAAGCAGTATTTATTTAACACTGTTAAAGTTGTGACACTTTTATATGTACGAGATTATTTTATCGTCTCGTAAAATCTAACAACATACAGTTTTTGATTTCTCTTTAGGGTTTTAATATATTTTGTGACAATCTTATTTAGAACATTGTATGAATTTATATATTATTCGAATAAAATAAACTATTTAGTTTTTCACTACATTTTGAAAGCATGGCTGTAATTCCACAAATACTGTATTTAAGTTATCTGTGGTTTTCTAGAATAACCGCGTATGTCATAAAATCAAAATGTTCAGGGGAGCCAAAAAACCTTAAATTTGAAATTATGGGCTCGATATAACGATTTTAGAGCTTTTTATTTAACAGTCCTGTAGATATGGACAATAAATACTTTATATAAAATTTTGAGTCAAAAATCTACAGAGAAATAGATCCTAGAGAAGGACGAAAAAAACAATATGTATGTAAATAACACTTAAAGTGTGTGCAGATAAAACAACTTATGTCAACAAACGTCCTTTTGTTTGAAAAAGAAAACTACCAATGCAACCACCCATGTAGACATAAGTTGTTGTTGCTTGAAAAATGGATTTCTTTGTTCGTCAACAAAAAGTTAACGGGACTTAGGATGAGAATATAACAACGTATCAAGAATAATAGTGACAAAAAATAAGAGAAATAAACACACAAGTTTTTATAAGTGGTTATAAACTGAAAAATAATACAAAATTATTTTGAATTTTTTTTCACGAATAACAACGTATGTCGCTATGTGTCATTTTCCGAGAAAATAATTTGTCAGCGATCAAACGTAGGTTGACATACGTCGATAGTGCTGCAAATTAATTTAATAAACATTTAAGTTACGTCGTTATTTAAAGAAAAAAATCAGAAATGGTCAATATTTTTTTAAAAAAATTTAACACATGTAAAGAGCGTTAAAAATTAATATATTTGGAATCGTTAACTCAAAACGGACAAAAATGGACATACGCGGTTATTCCAGAAAACCAAAGATATTACACTATAGTCTTAAGTTATCTTTTATTATTGTTGCTGTATCATTATATTGTAGAAAATAATCTTACCCATAAAAACAATTTTTATTAAAACTCTTTCTTTCCTTATGCATATGAGTTTTGTATCTCTCCGTGACTGTGCGTGACTTTGCGTGATTATTTTAAAATTAATCTTTGGTCACAACAAGTCTATGGACAAAGTTTCAGATCGATCGGATGAGGGGAAGTGAGGTTTTAATCTCTCCGTGACTAGGCGTGACTGCGTGTGACTATGTCAAAGTTAATCACTTTTCACAGCAGGTCTATCGACCAAGTTTAAGAGCGATCGAATAAGGGGAAATGGCTTTTAAATCACTCCGTGACTGTGTGTGACTATGTGTGACTGTGCGTGACTATGCGTGACTGTGTGCGACTACCCCAAAATTAATCTATAGTCACAGGAAGACTATGGGCCAAGTTTCAGATCAATTGGATGAGGGGGAATGGGGTTGCCCCATGGCAGACAGGCAGACAGACAGATAGAGTGTATGAGTACAAAGAAAGAGTTTAAAAAGACTCAATAAATATAAACGTAAACTTAAACTTAAAAAAAATTGTATTAAAAAAGCTCATTTCTGGTATTTAAAAAGTCTAGTACAGGAGCGGTTTCAGAATAACCCGACCTGACGTATAGATGGCGGCAGAAGTTTGAAAAAAATACATACATATTTAGTGCGCATATTTGAGCTCAAAGTTCAAATATGAATTTATTTGTAAAAATTATCAAAAAAAAAAAATCGTTTTTCACAAAAATTTTAATATTAATAATTACGTTTCATTTAAATTAATTAACCAACCATAATCCGGAGTAAATTATCTTTCTCATAGAACAACAAACTCTATTATCCGTTGAAAAACAGCCAAGTTATATCAAGTTGCCCAGGCAATAAATGCGCCGCAGACCACTTGATTAAAATAATCGAGCTTGCATTTTTAAAGACATTGAAATACTTTACGGCAGCAATATTTTTGCATTCTCCTGATCCCAAGATGATCTTATGTAAAGTATTTTGCATATCGTCTATTGTTATGCCGTTCTAAATTAGTGTCAAAATGGTACGTATTTTTTAGCACTACTTCAAAATCTCCAATTTTACTTTTTCAAAAATTTTGTTCAAGAAATTTTCCGAAATAATCGATTGGATTTTAAGGTCTTATTAAAAAACTACATGTGATTAAAAATTCCAAACATTGTAGGTATCCTATTCTTAATTTGGCGAGGGCAGCGTTTTTAAGAAAAATGCAATTTTTCATACTTTTTCAACTTTTAGGCTACATCTTTTTTGTGTTTTCATATCTTTCAATATCTTTTGTCAGAATATTATACTACTTGATATAAGTTCTCAATCTTGCAAATTAAGATTAAATTGAAATACTAGAAACTGTCCCTCTTTAAGGTCAAATGTCAAATTTATGGATATTTAAATTTTTTTAAATAAAATATCGAAATAATATATATTTGTGGAAGGATTTTGATGAAAGTTGTTGATAATATTTTAATAATTCTAAAAAATAATATTCTGGAATCATTTTCTGAAATTAATCTGTGGGATACTCTTGATGCCAAATTGACTCTATATGAAAAGCTCTAAATATTTTCTTCATCAGGTTTTTTTTTAAATAAAACAAATTTAATGCATTCATAAAATTCCTCAAATTTATTCGTTATTTTATGAAAATATTTAGATTATTTATTTTTTATATTTAATACAGTATAAACAAATTTGTATATCGAGGGCTTATATCCAAAAAGTGCTCTCTGCATTAATAATTATTTTAAAGAGAGCGTGTAAAACTAATTTATTAATATGATCTGAAAGTAATTGTAGATTGATTTGCAACAATATCTATTAAGAAATATTCATACTAATCATGTATCATATCAAAATTAATATTATATTTGACAGTTATATCAGAGAACTGTTTGAAATCAAAAACTAATATTGCTGTCAAATGTAAATCGCACTTTTTGAATATAAGCCCTCGATATATCTTTATATGGATATAATAATTCTGAAAAATGAAATTAAACTTGGACACATTTTGAGTACTCCACGGGTTAATTTCAGAAAGTAAGTCCAGAATATTATTTTTTGGAATTATTAAAATAGTATCAACAAGTTTTATCGAAATCCTTCCACAAATATATATTATATCGATATTTTGTTTAAAAAAAATTAAATATCCTTAAATTTCACTTTTGACCTTAAAGGGGGACAATTTATAGTCTTTTGATTTAACCTTAATTTTTCAGGATTGAGAACTTATATCAAGTAGTATAACATTTTGACAAAAGATATTTAAAATATGAAAACACCAAAAAAAATTTAGCCTAAAAGTTGAAAAAGTATAAAAAATCACATTTTTCATCAAATCCGCTGAAATTAAAACGCTGCCCTCGCCAAATTAAGAACAGGATACCTACAATATTTGGCGTTTTAAATCAAATATATTTTGTCAATAAGACCTTAAAGCCCAATCGTTGATATTGGAAAATTTCTTGAACAAAATTTTTGAAAAGCTAAAATATGAGATTTTGAAATAGTGCTAAAAAATACGTACCGTTTTGACATTAATTTAGAACGGCATAACAATAGATGCAAATTACTTTACATAAGATTATTTTGGGATCAGGAGAATGAAAAAATATTATTGTTGTAAATTATTTTTAAATTATTTCTTAAAAATGTGAGCTCGATTTTCTTAATCTAGTGGTCTGCGATGCATTTATTGCCTGGGGAACTTTATATAACTTGGCTGTTTTTCAACCCATAATTGATTTTGTAGTTTTATTGAAAAGATAATTTACTCCAGATTATGGTTTCTTAATTAATTTAATTGAAACGCAATTATTAATTTCAAAATTTTTCTGAAAAAATTTTTTTTTGATAATTTTTACATATAAATGCATATTGGAACTTTGAACTCAATGCGCGTCCTGAAAGTATTGTCCGATTTGGCTCAAATTTTGCGCACTAAGGTTTTGGATCCAGTGTCACAATAATCCGACCCACACACCTAAAAATTCGACCAAAAATTTTTTTTCGTACAAACCGCTTTCACCCTAATACATATGTGTCAAGTTCCAAGGTATCAAGTGGTTTAGTCATTTTTTTTGGAGCCATCAAAAGTAAACAATCTTAGTGAATTTTTAAACAAGGAAAAATTGGTCACCGATATGTAGTTCAACACTTCCACTTGAAAGGCATCAGTCCAACCGATCTATATTTCACTTTGGGGGAGTCTGATCCTTCGTTTACTACTACAAATATTGGGATGTAAAGTTTAAACGAAGCTGCCAAAACCAACTCCGTAGTGGTCCACCAATACAGGTTACGAAAATCCACGCAATGGCATTGGATAATCGTCGGCTGAAGGTACGAGCACTAGCTGAAATTATGGCTATATATCGCATATTAGGAGATGAGAAAGCTGTCCGCAAAATGGGTGCCGCGTTTCGTCACAATAGAGCAAACAAGCGTCGTGAAGATGTTTTAATACAGTGTTTGGCAAGGTTTCCTTGCAATAAAGCCGAGTTTTTGTGTCAATTCATAACCATGAAGGAGACATAGTCCACCACTTCACACCTGGTACAAAGGAACAATTAACAAGTAAGAGTGTTAAATTCGGCTGTGCCGAATCTTTGATACCCTCCACCTCGGTTTGAGTATTGATAATAAATGTAAACAAAATATTGGAAAAATATGCATGCGTTTTCTATATGCATGCATTTCCGGTTATATGACATAACTTCTCGTTTAATTAAGTTTTTGCTAATTAAATAGCTCGCCCTAACCTCCATTGCAAAGGTAATGGTTGTGTAGGTGGCTATATGCATTAAATCGTGCTAATTGGAGATGGCTGTATAGTTTCTTTTAATTGGCCAAATATTTCTTCATTGTGGCCATATAGGTCGGATGGAGTAACAAAATAATAACCAAAAAAAAAGCTCTCTCAACTTTTGTATTAAAATATTGCCATATTTTGAAAACATAGAGAATAAATTTATAATAATAAATAATCAAATTAGGGATGCCAAACACAAAAAACTAAAAGTGCCAAACATTTTAAATAAAATAATTTGTTATCTTTATTTTCTGAAACACTTCAAATTTTCATCCAAAAAAAATTGTGAAAATTTATATATAAATAACGTTTATTTATGTTACAATTTTAATGTTAGCAATTCTTAAATATCATTTGAGGTTTTCTAAAAATAATTGAATTTAAATTAATGTTTTCTGTAGTGCGATTCTGTAAATTTCCACGATCCGACAATCGCAAAATATATCGACAGCTATTGTTGTTTGCACTAAGGATTAAGTGATTCACTAAGTACATACATCTTAACGACAGTCGACAAATCTATTTTTCTATTTATTTAAATTGTAAACGAGTGGCATCTCTGTTAAAATAAGCGAAAAACACAAAGAAGAATAGAAAAAGACAAATTATTCGTGTTGGCAGGTTGATTTTATGTTTATGTTTAATATCTCTATTTTTTTTACTAATATTTCTGTTTATTTATTTGAAAATGAAATAATGAATTGAATATGCTATTTAATTTTTTTATTTATATAAAAAAAGGTTTGTAATAAAAGCAAAATATTTTCACTATTTTATGATTTTTATTTATGTATGATGACATTTCAACCTAAAAATTTAAGTTTTTATCGATTGAATAAACAACACAAAAATGGTTGTCGTTTAGATAGCAACAACAGCTGACTTTAACAATAGCGAATATAGTTTCAAAATTTTACTGATAATTTTGCAATTTTCTTTTTTTAACGATTCGACTATCGTTAAAGGAAGTTACTGAATCGCGGTACTGAAAAGTTATTAATTTCTCCTGAATGGCACTATTTTTTTTTAAATGTAAACATTTTTAAATGTAAACATATTTAGTGTTTTTTTTGGAATTTCAATAAAATAAAATTTATATATTAAAGATGCAATTGAAGTCTTCTAAATTTAAAATTATTATTTCCGACGTTTTGATATGATTTTCTGAAATTCAATTAATATTTTCTAATTTATAATTGGAAATTTTAATTCCAGTTTTTAGAGTTGATACTTTCTTAAATTTGAATGGAAAATTTAAAAAGTGCAATTTTGTATTTATGTGAATAATAATGCTTTAGTAATTATAAACAATTTTTGAAAATTATATGTAATCGCAATCAGATATTTTGTAGGTAAAGCAGAATAATAGTTCTATATAACTATGTAGAACTGTTTTGAATGCAAAAAACTCATTTATAAACTCCGTAACTCTATTTTATAAAGACAACAAAAAGTTAACATGCCAAACTTTTGTTCATATTTGTTAAAGAATAATGAAAAACCGTATGAAATAAAGACCAGCCCGTGTATACTCTTAACATTGTTCTGTATGATATCTAGTTGAAAATATTGACATTCATGTTAAAGTAGAAATAACTATTGCAAAGCTAATTAGAACAAAAATTGTGGCGCCATCTACTGCGGCATAGTCACGCTGAGCAAAATGAAGTGACACTCTGTTAATGCAAAAGAAATGTATTTTCCCCACAACAAAATATTGCAGAATTTTATGTTAATAAAATAATATACCGATTTATTTCTACCATGTAGTTGTTATGGATATACATATATAGAATATATAGAATATATGTATATTATTTGTATTGTTTAATATGTGTATGTATGTATATGTAAATATTACACACAAAAAATACAACATCAAACGTTATTTTTGTGTTTTTCTCTTTGAATAAATTAATACATAAAAAATTTTTTTTTGTTAAATTTACATTGTTTTTTTTTTATTAACAACTAGGTATTTTAGCATTATTTGCTTTAGATGTTGGTGAATTTTTACTCCCTTTATATTAACTCGTAGTGTCTGCTTTTCAAAATAATTTGGATCGATTTTAACCCCTTTTCCGTGACCCATTCGATCTGAAATTTTGCAGGCAGGCTCGTGGTAATGACAGAAATGATCTAACTAATTTTTTTAGTGATGCCAAAACAATAGAAACTTTTAAATTTTTCTACCAGAGTTAATGAAAAAAAAAAAATGCACAAAGGGTTAGTTTTTATTATATTATTACACAATGACCACAAAAATAACAAGTCCAGCTATGACAACAACACAACATTTAGAATAAAAGAAGGACAATATAGAAACATCATATTTTTCATTTTTTTTACTTTTTCAGAGATTTCCTCGGACCTGTTCCACCGATTTTAATGATTTTTGAAATAGAAATCTTCTTCTGAATTTGGTGAATCATTCTCATTAAAAATGGTCACTGTAGCTGCACCATTGAAGGCGTGATCGTTACAAGAACAACATAGAAAATTATATTTTTTCAAGACTTTTTTTAGTTCTTCATTCAAATCTCGGGCCGTAATCGACCGATTTAGACGATTTTAAATAGCAAACTTTTCAGATTATTATTGAATCATTTTTTATGCCAACGAGCACCCTAGCTGCCCGATTGATGCCGTCATCGTGATTTCCACAGACGGACAGACGGGCAGACGGACATCGCTATATCAACTCCGGTTGTTATAAGGATCACAAATATATATATTTTATGGGGTCCAAAATTTTTTTTCTAATTATTACAAACGGAATGACAAACTTATATAAACCCTCTGCATACTGGAGTGGAGGGAATAAAAACAATGGACTAAAATGAAAGAATCGTGTCAAAAGAAGGCAAACATAGTCGGTCTAGACCGACTATACCATACCCTATACCATGCGTTTAGAGACCCTATCTCTTTGGCCCAACTAATTGGATATAGAAAATAAGCATAGAAAAATATGAGTGGCATTGTTATTATTTTTTCCCTTCCGATATGAAAAAGTTCGTATCGCATGCAATATTTATATGGGAACGAGGTCTGAATATATTTGGTAAGGTCACTTATTTTTTGCAAAAACATATACAAACCAGACAAATCTGTGCAATATTTTTGTTTTTTGATAGATATAAGTGAAGATCGTGAAGCAGCTTTATATGGGGCTGTGACTAAAAATTGTCCTATAGGGTTTAGTGTTGGACTACTGATTAATGGGTGTAATAAACATACAGAACCCCAATTTGACCGAAATTTATGATAATTTGAATCACATGGCAATTTAGTCGTTTTGATAGATGTGATTTGTATGGAGACTATGTCTGAATATGCACCGATTTTCGTCAATTTCAATAGCGTTCATGCTGTGGCTGATAGAAGCTTACATACCAAATTTCATCAAAATACTCGTATGTTCACATATGCGACCTGTAGTTTGATTACAAGGTTTACATGGACACACAGTCGGACAGACGGACGGACGGACGGACATCGCTAAATCGACTCAGAAAGTGATTCTGAGTCGATCGGTATAACAAAAGGTGGATCTAGGTCAAATATTTGTGGTAGTTACAAACTTCAGCACAAAGTCATTATATGGTATAGGGTATAATAAAATTTGCATTTCATTAATAATATAATCAAACAAAAAGTATTTCATACAAAATTACCATGGATAAAATCTTGTTACCGTATGTAGTATAACCACTAAAAATATTGGACCTAGATCTAATTTTTATTACTAGTAGATTCCAGCGCTCGCAATTCGAGTGCAATTTCTAGGCAGCTTTGTTTTTCAACTTCAGTTCACAAATAAACACTTTTATGGTTTATTATTATTGTGAATGCAGACTCATTAACAAACACATTAGCAAATTTAATAAAACACACATAGCATATGTATAATTTTATGTATGTGTTAGTAGCAACTTTAAATGCAATTTACTCAAAAAAATGAAAAAATTTAAAAATCTTGTAAATCTGCAAAATGGCAAAAAAGAAATACCTTTCAAATAATATACGTTTGGTCAAAATCGTGATAAAACGGTAGAACAAAACATCGGTCACAAGAAATCGCTGAGCCTATTAATATTATAGATACCGTCAGAGTCGATTTAGCGATGTTCGTCCGTCCGTCTGCCGTCTGTGTGTCCATGTAAGCCTTGTTATCTAACTACAGGTCGCAGATATGAATATATTTTCATGAAATTTAGTATATAAACTTCTATCGGCCATAGGATGAACGTTATGGAAATTGGTGAAAATAGGTTATGTTCAGACCTCGTCCCCATACAAATGACTCCTATAAGATCGACTTAAATAGACATAATATCAAAATTATCATATAGATTTCGGTCAAATTGGGTTCGTGTGTGTGTATTATATTAATTAAAGAGAAGTCCAAAAAAACCTTACAGAAAAATTCTTAGTCATAGCCCCCATGTGAAGCTAATTTCCGATCTTGACTTAAATCTATCAAAAACAAAAATATTGCACAGATTTTTCTCAAATTTTGTTTGTATATGTATTTGCAAAAAATAAGTGAACTTACCAAATACGATCAGAATCATTCCATTTTTGACCTAGTCCCCATATAAATATATGTAGCATCCGTATAATATAGCATCAAATCTGCAGTCAAAAAAATTATTAAAAATTCCACACAGATGTGGTTTACGCTTATTTTCTATAGGCAGTTAGATGGACCTAAGACCAATTATATAAACGCATGGATTACGGTATCGCATAGTCGTTCTAAACCTGACTATAATTGTTTTACTTGTTTTCTTTTGCAATGGTGGTATTAACGCATATTTGTTCCTATGAACTGTTAAGAGTTAATATCCTTTTTGAGTTGTTCGCACACATTTTTAATGTCATCTATAGGTGATGACCACGTACCTTGGGATCAGATTTAGATCTTTTTTTATCATGTCTGATATATTTCTTAAATTTTATTAAATTTATTTTAAAAATTAGAAGAATCAATGGAAAATAAAAACTTATCTGTGGTTACTGCACTTTTGAAATACCTTACCCCGATAAATGTTTGTTACAGTCAATAAATAAAATCTAAATTCCAGTCCATTAAATACGTGTGACAATTCATACAATCGAATTTATTTTAAAAATAAGTTGTCATAATATTTAATACAAATATATTTTAATTCAGCAATAACTTTTGATTTTTCCAAAGATGTTTATTAGAATCATCAGCATCAGGATATTAAGTGAGTGAGCTATATAAGCCGCTGTTGAATTTTCCTGGATTTCCACCTTACTTTCGAGAGCTCCAAACCAGTTCAGCATGTCTGTCAGCTGAACAAAAGGGATTGTGATACATTAATGTGTAGAAAACTTCTTAAAGATTTCTTAAGTATATACTTTATCGAATACAATAAACATTTCCTTATTACCACACTTAACTTGGACTTTTATTGTATATTTCTTGTTGTATAATTCTTTACTCCCTTAAAATTCTTTTATTATTCTCTAAGCTTTAAGTGGGTTTTGTCAGCTTTATTTTTTATAAAATTGTTTTTTTTTTGTTTAGTTATTGTGAATAATATCTTTGAAATTTATGTATTGTTAACTGAATCAATTGTGTTTTTAAGGAAATAAAGTTCACATAAAATCATAAAAGTAAAATAAAAACTACCCAAGCATTATTGGCATTGTGCGATGTAATAACTCCTTAAGCTCATGCTTGGAATAGCTATTTAGAAAAAAATAAAATGGATTTTACACCGTATCCAAGCACATTTGCATACAGAGTATTATTAGAGAAAAGTGATTGACAAGTGGGCAAATTCTCGTTGTTGAGAAATGTAGGCAGAGCATAGTTTTATCAAAATTTTTAAAGTGTGCACAGTGCAAAGACTTAACGTATAGAAAATGTAATAATAAGGAAATCATTGAATCTGGAGTTTTTTTTATTTTTATTTAAACTATATTAGAGCAAAAACGATTGCTTTTATTGTTGTAATCACTACTTATGAGCTTATGAATCATTTCCGGAAACCTTTCCATTAGGGATTTTATAGTGGTTCCTTTCTTCGTCTAAAGTCTTCCAACTCTTAACACTTCTTTTTGTGCTTTTAGCTTCCGTTTTCACAAGAGCCCAATAGCTCTCCACTGGCATAAGCTACAAACAGTTTAGATGGTTTGCCTCCTTTGGTACAAAATCCAAAACCAAGCGGCAGAATGTCATAAATTTCGACGTTTTCAATGACCGTTTGACAAATGCCTTGCTTCTTTTGCCGAAACTGCAATTGCTTGCCATGCCAGGAATTTTTTTTGGTAATATCGCCTACTTTTGGGTCCTAAACTTATCTTCAACATTTCCTCGAGCATTAGCAACATAAAAATTTTTACCCGGGCGGTGCCAAAAAACATATATTTCGTAGCACAGTGTAATTAATAATTTTTTTTAACGGATAGATATTTAGTTGAACTTGACTCAGTTTTAATTTCATAAAATTGATTGAGTATTTTTGAAGGAATTCTAGGTCAAATTTGAACTTATGATTTTTTTACCTTTTGGCGTGAAATATGTTTTTAAATTCTTTCTTTTAACTCATACTCTCTGTCTGTCTGTCTGTCTGCCATGGGTGGACCCCATTCCCCCCTTTTCAATTGATTTGAAACTTGGCCCATAGTCTTGTCGTGACTACAGATTAATTTTGGGGTAGTCACGCATAGTCACGCGTGGTCACGCACAGTCACAGAGTGATCTAAATCTCATTTCACCTCATCAGATCGATCTGAAACTTGGTCCATACACTTGCTGTGAAAAAAAGATTAACTTTGACTTAGTCACGCACAGTCTCGCATGGTCACGCACAGTCACGGAGTGATATAAATGTCATTTATCCTCATCCGACCGATCTGAAACTTCGTCGATATAATTGCTGTGAAAAAAGATTAACTTTGACATAGTCACGCACAGTCACGGAGAGATTAAAACCCCACTTCCCCTCATCCGATGGATCTTGAACTTTGTCCATAGACTTGTTGTGGCCAAATATTAATTTTAAAATTGTCACGCACAGTCACGGAGATATTCAAAACGATTTGCGGAAAATTTTCCGAAAACAATTTCCCGAAAAGAATTTCCCGAAAACAATTTCCCGAACACAATTTCCCGGAATGACAATTTCCCGAAATTACAATTTCCCGAACACAATTTCCCGAAATTACAATTTCCTGAAATAACAATTTCCCGAACACAATTTCCCGGAATTACAATTTCCCGAAATTACAATTTCCCGAACACAATTTCCCGAAATTACAATTTCCTGTAATAACAATTTCCCGAACACAATTTCCCGAAATTACAATTTCCCGAAATTACAATTTCCCGAACACAATTTCCGAAATTACAATTTCCAGAAATTACAATTTCCCGAAATTACTATTTCTTCAAAAAGAAATTCCGGCCGAAGCGCGAGCAATCAGTTCATGACCACTTGATGTAGTGACCCTATGAACCCTACCGGTAGAGTGTTTTCCTCGGTAATGGATACAACGACAATAAACGCCTATCAACGGACTGACCGTCGTCATGATACAAGAAACCATTCAAAAGCAACCTCGGTTTACCTTCTTCGTTATCCACGAATTCGAGTGGCATAGTAACTGTGTATTACAACCCAAATAACTAAAAAACTTTGCTATGCAAGGTGGTAACAATTCCGTAGCAGCTACTGCATGGGCAGGATGTTATGGAGAGAGTGAGCGTTATCCGTCTGAATACCGAAGTGTACAAATTGACAATGAAAAAATAAGCGTATGACACTCCAACAAATAGGTCCGGATGACGAGGGAGGGTGGAAGAGGAAGGGCGCGGTGCGGGGTGGGGGAATTGTTGTTTCGAGAAGTCGTATTATCGGGAAATTGTTTTTTCGAGAAATCGTATGCAACAAGTTGTATTTTCGGGAAATTGTTTTCGGGAAATTGTGATTTCGAGAAATTGTTTTCGGGAAATTGTTTTCGGGAAATTGTATTCGAGGAATTGTTTTTTCGGGAAATTGTTTTTTCGGGCAATTGTATTTGGAAAATTGTTTTCGGGAATTTGTATTTGGGAAATTTTCCGCAGAGGATTTAAAACTCGTGTGCATAAGGAAAGAATGAGTTTTAATAAAAACTTTGTTTTTATGGGTTAGATAATTTTATTTATTAAAAAATATCATATTTGGTTTATAATAATATTTATTATAAATATTTTTTTTAATAATGGAATTTTCTTAAATGTTCATACTGAGAAAAATTTTTACACTAAAAAAAAAAATAGTAAAATCAACTGCAAATTTTGCTATTATTACTGAAAAATTAAAATTTTTTTTGCTGTCAAGGAATATTTACACTTAAAAAACCGTTATTACCTAAAAACTTTGTTATTAGACTTATTAGCAAAATAAATCTGCGGAAAATTACCGCAATGGTCCTGATTTTTTTTTAAATTTTGATATGAAAATTTGGGTTTTTATTTTTTGAATCTTTCTTATTAAAACATTTCATACATATGTGGGTAAAAAACCTTAAAAAATAAAAACTGCAATAGATTTTAATAGCATTTGTACTAATGGCAGGTTCTGTTTATTATTATTTTTTACTAATACAATGTTTTTCGTACATTAATAATAATGAAAGACGATTATACCAAGCTGATCGCAAATACATATATTCCATATTCTGTTCTGTGTTATATCTGCCATTTAGTAGTTTTTTGACTTCTTCATCTAAATCCCGATGTTCCACTTTACATTGATTTCTAATACTGAAGATGAACGGATCTGACGTTGCCAATAATATATTAAATAAATCTTCATTTGTGGAATTTGGTGAAATTTCTACATAGTACTTGGTTGTATATACATATTTTTGCAGTTTCCTTAGCACAATCTCCAAATTTTCTAGAGTCAATTTATTCATTGCACGCAAGTACTTCTAGGATTGTTTTAAATCTACTCCTGTTATTTCAGATGCTGGATCTGAAAAGAAGATAATCCAAATTTATATGTATCAGTATTATCTAATAATTTTGTCGGGACTTGGTTTAATTGACTTGCTATGGCTTCACATATGATGCAGCTTTATGCAGCCTTCGTGTTAATCAAAGCCTGGCCTACTTTTCAATCTATCATTGTGAGCATTAATTGGTAGCTTACTTCAATTTCCTGCCCATCTAACTGTAATTTTAATGGTTTTAGTCTTGCAATTTGGGCCTTTGATATCAGTAACTTCTTTGTTAATGGCATCATGAGTTTCTTTTATGAATTCAAATTTGATTGGCCTCCAGTATTTCGTAGAAGATGGTGTCTCATTTTTCCAACCATCCTTTGTTTCGTTGTACTAGTCGAAGGCTCTGAATCTTTCAAAATCTTTTTCAATCGCGATGGTACAAATGATACCATGAACATATCTGAGTCCGAAATATTTTCACATATTAATTTTTTGTATTGTTTTCGTCCGGAAAAACCATCATATCCCCCTTTACAAAAAAGAATAAACTTTGTTTTCCATTGGCATTCTTACTTACAAATATATGAAAAGATTGGTGTATTTTTTAAGCAGATATCATTATTGGTAATATAACAAATAATGATAATGATAATCAGCTGGAAGATAGCACAAATTTAACATACCAGTATACTTATAGCGCCGATCAAATTACCGTAATTTGAAAATTTTTTTGAGTAATATCATTAAAATGAAAAAAAGTATTCTACCCATGGGTTGCTACGAGTGCGAAAGTAAATATAGGGTTAAAGAGGACACTTTCACCTTTCTCTGGGTGGTATACGCTTGTTCCCTTTTGTTCCCTATAAGTTCTATTCCACTAAAGTTGAAATTTGACAAAAATATAGTAGTTCAATTAATATTTCATAACACCCCTAATATTAAACGTTAGGGCTGTGACCACTTACAACAACTAAAGACTAAAATTCTACCAACCTTGTTAAAAGGACCGCAGGTCATTATCGATGATAACTTGCGAGTAGTAACCATTTAGTTTTGATAAAAAAAAAATCACCTTTTTCTGAAATTAAAAAAACAGTTGAGTTTGACAGCATACCACGCCCACATTTAGCAATAGTTTAACCTAATTTTTTGGCTACCTTAATTTGGATATATTAGCTAAAAATGGCGTTAAAATTTTAAAAATCAGTGACAAAAAAATTTGACTTTTAGCCAAAGAAATCAAAATTTCAGCCACGTGCGTCGTCCATTAAGCAGGAGGAGTATTTATACCCTATACCACTATGTGGTTTGGGTATAATGACTTTGTGCTGCTGTTTGTAACAACCAAAAATATTTGACCTAGACCCATCTTTAATTATACCGATCGAATCAGAATCACTTTCTGAGTTGATTTAACAATGTCCGTCCGTCCGTCCGTCCGTCCGTCCGTCCGTCTGTGTGTCCATGTAAAGCTTGTAATCAAACTGCAGGTCGCAAATATGAATATATTTTGACGAAATTTATTATATATAAGCTTTTATCGGCCATGGGATGAACGCTATTGAAATGGGTGAGAATCGGTCCATGTTCAGACCTAGCCCACATACAAATTATCCATATGAAATCGACATAAATTGCCATAAGATCCAAATTGTCATATAGATCTTACTCAAATTGGGTTTGTATGCGTTCATTACATCCACTAATGAGTAGTCCAAAAATGATCCCTTTGACCCCATATAGAGCTGCTTCCCGATCTTCACTTAAATCTATTAAAAAACAAAAATATTGCACTGATTCTTCTCAAATTTTGTTTGTATATGTTTTTGCAAAATACAAGAGACTTTACCAAACATGATCAGGATCGGTCCATTTTTGGACCTAGTCCCTTTATAGATATAGCATCCGATATGAACTTTTTCATATCTGCAGCCAAAAAAATTAATAAAAATCCCACTCAAATTTGGTTTTTGCTTATTTTCAATGTCCAGTTAGTTGGGCCTAAGAGATAGGGTTTCTAAACGCATGGTATGGGGTATCGTATAGTCGGTCTAGACCGACTATAATTTTCTTACTTGTTTTTTATGAAACATGATTTAAAATTCCCTTCTTGGTTTTTGGCCTTTAAATCTTATATAGCGATTCTCTCTGGAAGTTTTTTATTTTGTGCTTTTTCTAACCTACATTGGCTTTAACTTTAGGTGGAACACTGAGCTTAGTGGTTTGATTTTCTACCGGATGTGTTGGGAGCTCCTTTCAATTTGGTTGGCCTTATAAACAGGATATAGACCTTTCTTCCTCCTGATATTTTCTAATAACATTAAAAAGAGATTGGCATGTCTTTGATTCTTTGGCCAACTTTTTGTATGAACAATTCGAATCTCATTTTAATCAAACTAACAAAAAATGAACATTGTTGTTATTAACCATTACAACTAACATATTTGCACAAAGATAACTTGATAAAAAAAAACAAGTAAGAAAATTAGAGTCGGTCTAGACCGGCTATACGGTACCCTACGCTATGCGTTTAGAGACCCTATCTCTTATATCCATCTAATTAGATATAGAAAACAAACATAAACCAAATTCGCGTGGTATTGCTATTACTTTTTTGTGACTTAGGTTCTGAAAAATCTCATAACGGATGATATATTTATATGGGGAATAGGTCGAAAAAATGGACCAATTCGAACTATATTTGGTAACTATATTTGATTTGACCGAAATCTCTATGATAATTTTGATATTATGGAAATTTAAGTCGATCTCATAGTGGTCATTTGTATGTGGAATAGGTCTTAAAATGCACCGATTTTCACCAGTCTCAATAGCGTTCATTCTGTGGCCAATAAAAGTTTATATACTATGTTACCTCAAAATATAATAATATTTGCGACCTCTAGTTTCATTACAAGGTTTACATGGACACACAGAAGGACGGACGGATATCGGACATCGCTAAATCGACTCGGAAAGTAATTCTGAGTCGATTGGTATAATAGAAGATGGATCTATGTCAAATATTTTTGGTAGTTACAAACATCAGCACAAAGTCAGTATACCCTAACCACATAGTGGTGTATAGAATATAAAAATTGCAAAATGAACAAGTTACAAATTATAGTCAGTTTAGCCCGACTATACGATACCCTATACCATGGTTTAGAGACCCTATCTCTTCGGTTCAACTAATTCGATATAGAAAATAACCATAAATCAAATTTGAGTGGCATTATTATTAATTTTTTTTTGGCTGCAGATATGAAAAAGTTCATATCGGATGCCATATTTATATAGGGACTAGATTGAAACATGGACCGGTTCTGACCATATTTGGTAAAGTCACTTTGAAAAAATATATACAAACCAAATTTGAGAAAAATCTGTGCAAATTTTTGTTTTTCAATAGATTTAAGTGAAGATCGGGAAGCAGCTCTATATGGGCCTATGACTAAGAATTGTCCTATTGGGATTATTTTTGAACTACTAATTAATGGATATAATAAACACAAACAAACCCAATTTGACTGAGATCTATATGATAATTTTGATCTTATGACAATTCATGTCGATTTCATAGGGGTCATTTGTATGGGGACTATGTCTATAAAGGCTTATATACCAAATTTCATCAAAATATATTTATATTTGCGACCTGTAGTTTGATTACAAGGTTTACATGGGCACACAGACGGACAGACGGACGGACGGACATCGCTATATCGACTCAGAAACTGATTCAGAACGTGATTCTGCGTCGATCGGTATAAAAAAATGGTCTAGGTCAAATATTTTTGGTAGTTACAAACAGCAGCACAAAGTCATTATATCCAAACCACATAGTGGTATAGAGCAGTGTTCCGCAAAGCGTGTACCGCGGCACACTGGTGTGCCGTGGTCGTAAGTTAGTGTGCCACGGAAAAAACTCAATTTCCATATTAATTTGATATCTTTTTTATATTAATTTATTGTAAATAGTACAATAACATAAAATGCACAATGAAAAAGTGTGAATTTTCTACATGGTGTGATATTTTTAAATTACTTTACTGCTAATAGCACAATAACATAAAATCAGCGCTGGCCATACCAGCTCCAGGGAGCCGAATTCTAATCGGCTTCTTATATGTATACAGCCGAACTAAAACAAAATACTCACCAAAGAGTAAAAGTAAACAACAATTTCATTCAGTATTATGAAGCAGCAAAACGGGTGTATGTCGCATTGCATTTTGAAATACTTAAATTTTTTTTTAATATGTACACAGAGAATACACACACAATTTTTTGTTTTATTAAAGCTTATATTTTATAAATAGATTATTAATAAAAATGAAGTAACCGTGTGAATGAAGCGAAGTGCCTGGTCTGTAAAGGCCTAGTTACCCACGCGTAACGGTATCGGCGCGAATCAGCTGATTCAACCTGTGTTATGAAAAACACATACCAGTTCTGATAAAGTTTGGTTAATTTTACACAGCAACATGCTGGTTCGTTTTTTGCGTTCTATAATTGCATTAAATACCAACGTTGCGATACGATACGGTTACATTTTAACACCGTGAGAGTAACTAGGCCTTAACACACCTTAACCTTTGAAATTTCATATCATTTTAAGTTTTGATATTTTTTATTTACGTTTTTAAAGAAATGTACTACTTATTTGATTTAATTAATTTTAAACTTATGAATAAAAAAGTGCTTATAGCTTTTTACTGCTTTTTCTAACATCAATGACACCAAATATTTATTTTCCCAACAAAAAAAAAAAAAGTAGTTTTATTAAAAAACACTAATTTTTTTACAGTGTAAATATCTCCTTTTAATTTTACTTTTGCATGCAAGTATGCACAGTTTACTTTAGTCGCTCACTTATTCAAACGCTGAAGTTGAAAGCGTTTTTTGCGATATGAATTTTTTAAAATCCATAACTAGAAATCGAATGTCATTACATTCAGTTAATGCTTTACTTCACATTAAAAATGGATTGAAAAGAGAAAATTCCTGTTGCGAAAGATATCAAATACCTGATGCTGTATATATTTTATTTAATAGCAATGATGTTTATAAAACATCAGAATTTGAAATTTAAATCGTTTTATGGTCGGGTGAAAGTGATGATGAGGAAACAATAGACTTTAATTTAAGTATATGATATTTTAAATTAAAAATTTTAATTAATAATTCTTGTTTGTATAAAATACAAAGAATATTTAACTTTTATAGGTTTTTTTTATTTGTTTTTATATTATAGAATTTCTTTATTTCGATTTTTTTTTACTTTTTACAGTAAAAAAATGTATTCGTGAACTAATTTTTTAAATTAATAAAAAAAAGAGAAAAAATAAAAAATGGAAAATTTAGTACTTTTTTCAAAAAATTACACACTTTTCTAACCGGTTTTGGCGGTTTTTGATATTTTACAGTAGACAGCCCTGCATAATATGCACAATTAAAAAATGTAAAGAACCGTATTAAAAATATGTAACGCTCAAAAAAGAAGAAAATAACACAACATAACAAAACAAGTAAGAAAATTATAGTCGGTCTAGACCGACTATATGATACCCTATACCATGCGTTTAGAAACTCTATCTCTTAGGCCCAACTAACTGGACATAGAAAATAAGCAAAAACCAAATTTGAGTGGGATTTTTATTAATTTTTTTTTTGGCTGCAGATATGAAAAAGTTCATATCGGATGATATATCTATATGCGGACTAGGTCCAAAAATGGACCGATCCTGATCATGTTTGGTAAAGTCTCTTTTATTTTGCAAAAATATATACAAACAAAATTTGAGAAGAATCAGTGCAATATTTTTGTTTTTTGATAGATTTAAGTGAAGATCGGGAAGCAGCTCTTTATGGGGCCTATGACTAAGTTTTGTCCCATAGGGATCATTTTTGGACTACTGATTAGTGGATGTAATAAACACATACAAACCCAATTTGACTAAGATTCATATGATAATTTGGATCTTATGGCAATTTAAGTCGATTTCATAGGGGTCATTTGTATGGGGGCTAGGTCTGAACATGGACCGATTCTCACCAATTTCAACAGCGTTCATCCCATGGCCGGTAAAAGCTTATATTCCAAATTTCATCAAAATATATTCATATTTGCGACCTGCAGTTTGATTACAAGGTTTACATGGACATACAGACGGGCGGACGGACGGACGGACGGACGGACATTGTTAAATCAACTCAGAAAGTGATTCTGATTCGATCGGTATAATTAAAGATGGGTCTAGGTCAAATATTTTTGGTTGTTACAAACAGCAGCACAAAGTCATTATACCCAAACCACATAGTGGTATAGGGTATAAATACAGTAACTAGCCGCTAGTTTGTAATTGTGTCGTCGCGAGCGTAATTGACTTTTTAATAACAAATAAATAGCAGATAATACGTGCATATAATGGATAAATTCGTTAAACGCACCGGAAGTTTGTCAAGTGAAACTAATGATTTCCAAGAAGAAGCATAGCCAACGAAAAAAAACTAAGCTTGTTTGTCGAAAATATGATGGGAGCTATGCAAGTTATGGCTTTATATATTGCGGAGACGAATCATGTTCAATTTCAAAGTGTTTTGTTTGTGGAGCAACTTTGGGCAATTATTCGATGGTGCCCAGTAAACTTTTACGACATTTAACCAGTCTAAGAAACAGGTAACTCTCTTTCAAAATATCAGACAAAGCGCAAAAAGCAAGCTACGTGATCGCTAATATGGTAGTCAAATCCAAGAAGCCTCCTCATTCTCTCGCTGAACCATTAATTACACCTGTATGCAAAGAAGTTGTCAATATTATGATTAGCCAAGAAGCCGCTAAGGAAATCGAAAAAATACCAGCGTCAGCAGATGCAATCTCACGTCGCATTACTGATATTTCTAGAGACATTGAATCAACGTTAATCGAAAAATTAAGGCTTGGTGGAGTTTTTGCGGTACAAGTTGACGAGTCTACTAATATCAGTGGTCACGCGCATCTCATCTCAAATATGAGGTACAATGACGGATGTGAAATAAATGAGGAATTTTTATCTGGTTATAACACAGGAGAAGAAATATTCAAAGTACTTCAGTGACCATAATTTGGAATGGCACAACTGCATAAGCATTTGTACGGACGGAGCAACAGCTATGATATGACGGGAAAAATTAGGGGCTTTGTAGCCAGAGCTTCTGGAGAAACCCTAATATTAAAAATGTGCATTGTTTTTATACACAGGGAAGCACTGATGACGAAGTCTCTGCCTGATGAATTTTTGTCTGTCCTACAAGAAGTTGTTAATATTGTCAATAACATCAAATCGCAACCGCTTAACTCTCGTCTGTTTAATGCAGTGTGTCAGGAAATGAGAGCAGATCAGATCAGTCAGTCACTTCTGTTTCATAGAGAAGTACGATGGCTCTCTCGCGAAAAAGTACTATCTCGGATTTACGAGCTAAAAAATGAGACCCAGACGTTTTAAGAGGCCCAGCGTTCAGATTTGGCTTCTGCGTTTAAAAAAGAAGAATGGGTAGTAAAACCTGCATATCTGACAGACATATTCACTCATTTCAATGAGCCCAACAGAAAAATGCAAGGCAGGAATGATAATATTCTAACATCTTCGGACAAAATTGAAAGCTTTCGCGCTAAGTTGGTGTTATGGATCAGCCACGCTGTCAATGACAGTAATGAAATGTTTCAAAATGTCATGGCTGCCGATTCAGAAAGAAAGTGCAGGCTTTGATAGTGAAACCCTTGGAGCTATTAGCAGAAAAAGTTAACTGTTATTTTCCTAAGTCTGACCTGCAATCTATGTACTGGGTATAAAATCTATTCTCGGATACCATTTCCCTTGGACACTTATCGATAAACGAGCAGGAAGAGTTCATGGAGTTAAAAACTGATCGGACATTAAAACTAAAATTTGGCTGCATATAAAAAATTAGTATCCAGTGCTTTCAAAGCGTGCTGTTGAAAATCTATTACCATTTGCTACAACCTACTTATGTGAATTGGGATTTTCAACTCTCACTACTATTAAATCGAAAAAAGAGAAAGCCTGAGGACGATCAATGAAGAGATGAGAGCAGCCTTATCAACGATTGCTCCAAATTTTGATAGCCTGTGCTCAGTTAAACAGGGTCACATTTCTCACTAAACATCTTTTCATATTAGGTATATTGATGTTGGTAATAAATAAATATGAAATAAACATTGCTTTTTTCTTTGGTGTACCTCTAAAATTTCTTTATTTGATAGGTGTACCTTGAACCCAAAGAGTTTGCGGAACACTGGTATAGAGTATAAAAACGGTAAAAAAAAATGATTCTACGGGAAACAGTGTTGTTACTGCATGAATCTAAGTTTGAATTTTGTTGCACTTTTCTTCAATTCTATTAAAGACTACTCATAACAAACTGCCATTCTTTGCCATTGACAATATTTTATGAGTAAATAGGAAAAAAGAGCCCAAACTTTACAGTGTTAATTTGCTGAAATTTGATTCATATACTCGTATCTATTTGCTTTTCATCTTTTTAAATTTGTTTCATAAGGTAAATAAAACCAAAAAAAGGAACTTTTAGTTGAAACACCTTATTTTTTAATATGCTAAAAATGTCTGTGATTACCATTTCACAGCATTTCATTATTTGTTGCAATTTTTTTTTTGGTGCTCAAAAAAAGACCAAACTTTTCTAAAGGCTTCCTCTTATAAGATAAGAACAGTATTATGATTTTTTTTCTCAAAGTTCTGTTGCCGTTTTTCTTTTTTGAAACATAATGTTTAATAAAAGGCGCCTAGTACGCTGTTTTGAATTTGTTTCATAATGTATACTCGTAAAAGACTTATAGTTTCATTGAAAAATGTGATATGATGAATTTTTATGAGTTTTTTAAGGGTACAACAAATTTGAAAGCTAATTATATTTACTATTATATTGAAGTACTGCACAAGCTACTAAAAGTTAAACATGAATTATTGTATTGTTGAAAGTTATTTTGGGTGTCGGCAGTTAAGTTTAGTGGAGATGTTTAAGAAATTTAGACTTAACAATGTTCATAAATACCACCACGTGGTGGCAATTTTTGATTTCAATTCAAAATTGTTCCGCACCAAACGTGATTTCTAAAAAAGTCAGATTTTTTAACAGTATTTTTATTTAAAATTTTTTTAATGGTTATATGAAATACATTTTAAGTTTACAGAATGGAAAAATTTTAATTGCACTTCCTCAATTGCTGAACAATGAAGTGTCCACATTTTTTATACTTTGTATATTGTTAGCTAAATTTTGTTTCCAAATATTGCAATTTTTCCACACCTCTGACACTTTTCTTAAACATTTTGACACAGACAATATTTATTTCAATTTCTACATTGAATAAAAAATAAGTGGTTATACGATCTTAATATTATTTCACTATGCGAGTTTTCGAATAACTATTTCTTTTTAATCTTTTCTTTTTAATCTTTTAAGATTGAAGCAACATTTTCTGAAGAAAATTTGTTTTTGGGATGAATGGGGTACTTCACTTAGCTCCATTAAAGGGGTTTTGGAACATTAGGACGATAATTATTTATATAAATATCTACTTATATGAAGAAAAACATGTACAAAACTTCGTGTTTTTAAGCAGTTCTGATAAAAAATGTAATTGCGTTGGGTGTGGAAACTTTTTTGCAATTTCGAACTAGACCGACTATTATTATTATTAAAGAAAGTTAAATATATTTAACGACATGTTTTTTAGAAAAACGATCACAATTATCTTTATCAAAATTTATGCATACAAAAAAATATAAATAAAAATAAAATAAACAAAAATATGTTTTGACAATATTGGTTATTTAGTTAAATTCATTTATCAAAAGACAGTTTTTAGATATTTTACAAAGTTGCCCCAGTCTTCCTCATCTTGACCATTCAGTATATTAATCATCTCCTCCTCTATTAAATTTTGTTTGTGGAAAATTGCAAGTCGGAATTCTTTGAGTACTGGACAAGTCACAAGAAAATGTTGAGAGTTTTCCAGCTCATGCAAATTGCATAATTTACAAAGTCTGTCTATATTCGATGCACCAAATCTGTTGTTGTTCAGTGCAATAAGCCCAATGCGTACTTTAAATAACCATGTGATTTTATTGGTACTGAAAAATTTTCTACACTATGAAAGAGAGTTTAATTTCCTCAATAAGTTTTTATACAACCAGTACATAATGCGTTTTAATAACTCTATAAAGTACAATCCAAAGCGTTTTTGGATTTTTATTAATTCTAAAAGCAATAATTCCTCAATACCAGTTCTAATGACGTATAATGGTTCAACACCTAATACATTGTATGATTCGCTTAATCTTTTTGGCAAATATTTCCAGTCTAACTTAAATGATGATGTTTTTTCTATTTCTAATTTTGATATTAGAAGTGTTGATAGTTTTTCCGATTTTGGGTCGTTGCAAGTTTCACATAAAGATGTTTTATTCGGTATAGACAAGCTTTATAATTAATTTAAGTCGGATAATGATGGTCTTTCTGCTTTTCTGTTGAAAAAGTTTGTTTTCATTGATTTTACCTCTGAAAATAATTTTAAATAAATCATTAAGGCCAGGTTATTTTATTCAAAAATGGAAATATACGACGATATTTCCAATATTGAAGTTTGGGAATAAAAATAATGTTGAGAATTACAAGCTTATTTCTAAATTGACTAATATTGCAAAAGTTTTTGAGCATATTGTGTACAGAAAACCTTTTTTTATCATTTAAAGTGTTGCATTTGCGTATCTCAGCATGGATTTATGGCTGGGAGATTAACTACCACTGACCTGGCTGTTTTCACAAATTTTTGTATATCTTGTTTTGAAAAAGGTGTTCAAGTTGATTCAGTTTATACGGATTTTGTGAAAGCATTTGATCGTGTTCCACATGAACTTCTTTTACTAAAGCTTTCAAGGATTGGTTTCCATTCGGAAATGCTTAGTTGATTTGGTTATTATTTAACTGGCCGTCTTTCTGCGATTTCAATAGATGGAATCTAGATCTAGATCTTTCATTTTAATATTTTTATAAATGTTATTTATTACTGTTTTAAAAATTCAAAATATCTGTTGTAAGCTGATGATCTTAAAGTTTTCAAACCAATTTCAGCTGTTAGAGATATTTCTGATCTTCAGGATGACTTAAATAGGCTCATTTTATGGTCTGATTGTAATAACCTTCCTTTTAATATTGGAAAATGCTTTCATATGACGTTTCATGGATGTCGACATATTCTTCCTTCTCAATATATAATGAAGCATCATGTTTTATCATCTGTAGATGAAATTTTAGACTTAGGTGTAATTTTTGATCCTAAGCTACCATTTGGTAGTCACTTAAATTATGTGATACCAAAATCATACATAAAGGACTATCTAATAAAGCATCTTCTATATAAATTGGCGAATAGTGCATATGTATTTCGGTTTGTGGCGGGTTTAACAAATTTTAAAAGTACTGTTTAAAGGTTGATACAGAAACATTGGAACAAATTTGTTATTGGCGATTTCGGATTTCAATCTTACTTGTACTACAGACGGTTTTGTATTTTTTCCGCGCCTTAATATACATTTCTTTATCCTCTGTGTTTTTCGTATTTCTGTATTTTTGAACCATTCAAAATATTTCTGTCTAGCGGTGTTAGATTTATTGTTATACCATTTGTTTTTAGGTTGAAACAAAAATATATTTTTGGTAACTGATGTAGATTTTTTTATAACTTTGCACAGTTCATTCAAGATTGTTTCTCTGGGTATTATGGCTTCAAGATTATCGTTGAGCTTCCTTTTAAATTGATATTTATCATCATTTTTCCAAAGCAACTTCGGCAAAAGGCATAGCTTAATTGCAGATTCGCTTTTACTGTTTATTTTCATCATTAACATAATTGGAAAGTGGTCGGACCATATTTTGTCTACAATTGAGAATTCTTCTACACAGTATAAAATTTCTTGTGATGCAGCACACACATCATTCACTGATTCTCCTATAGACCGACTTTACGATACCCTATACCATGCGCTTAGAGACCCCATCTCTTAGGTCCAACTAATTAGATATAGAAAAAAGGCATAAACCAATTTTGAGTGGCATTGTTATTAATTTTTTTGGCTGCAGATATGAAAAATTTCATATCGGATGCTATATTTATATGGGTACTAGGTCGAAAATGGACAGATCCTGACCATATTCGTCATTTATATTTTGAAAAAATATATATAAACCAAATTTGTGGAATATTTTTGTTTTTTCATAGATTTAAGTGAAAATCGGGAAATAACTTTATATGGTGGCTGTGACAAAGAATTGCCATATGGGGTCTATTTTTAGACAAATGATAAATGGATGTAATAAATACACCCAAACCCAATTTGATCCAGATCTATATGATAATTTGGATCTTATGGCAATTTAAGTCGATTTCATAGGGGTCATTTGTATGAGGACTAGGTCTGCACATGGACCGAATTTCAACAATTTCAATAGCGTTTATCCTATATTTGCGACCTGTAGTTTGATTACATAGTTTACATGGACATACATACGGACAGACTGACGGACGGACATCGCTAAGTCGACTCAGGAAGTGATTCTGAGTCGATCGGTATAATAAAAGATGGGTCTAGGTCAAATATTTATGGTAATAACAAACAGCAGCACAAAGTCATTATACCCAAACCACATAGTGGTATAGGGATAAAAATTAATCCGAATTTCATCATTCCTTTGCAAGACTAGATGTAAACAGTTTCTCTTTTAAGAAATCTAATTTTTAAATTATAGAGAAATGTACATCTTAGTCTTGGAAAACATATATAGATATATGTGGAAATGAAAAAGTTGACCAGCTCGCAAAAAATTCTTTGAAAAATATTACATCTACTGAATATTCATACAAATACTCAGACTATAGGCAAATTATTAAAAGCATATTTTTGACACCTGGAATGATTTATGGAAAAATAATAATGGAACTAAATTACTAAAAATTCAGAAGAACATATCACTTACATTTAGAGTACTTAGACTAAAAATAAGACATTGCTTATTCTCCCATAAATATAGTATTGAAAAGACCCAACCCCAGTTTGCGACTGTGGGAAACTTTAAACATTAACCAGATTTTTGATGAATGTATCCTTCTTAACGACAAACAATTAAAATATAACATAAATAATATTAAAATTCTCCTAAGAGAATATGAATTTGAAAATATAAAACAAATATTTAGAACTCTATTTAAATCTATAAAATAATATGTATAAAATATGGATTATATATTCATTTGTAAAATTAAATGGCCTATATAACCTTATTGCGCTGGGGGCTTTATAATACCAAATAAATAATAATAATAATTGTTTTTCTATTTGCTTACTTAGACCGTTTTTTTTTTTAATTTTTCGAATGTTGACATTTTTTGCGATCGACAGTTTCTAATGAAAAGAAAGAATAATCGCTAATTATACTGAGCTTAATTTAAAATCTGATGTTTTTTAAAGGAAATCGTTATTGCACTTATTAAGTAAAATGATTTTTGTATCTCCATCTGAAAGCTCTTATTATTTAAATGAAGGTAAATTTCTAAATAAGATCACCATTTAATGATAACGACATCATTAGCCTTCAGTCTTAATGGTTAAATTTTATATTTTTGTAAAAAATTTCCCTTTTTATTTTACATTATTTTCATAATCTGTTTGTTAAATCAAATTTACAAAAGTTGGGATTTTTTTTCTATATTTGTGTGTTTGTTTTAAAATAAAGGTAAGAAGAAGTCCGTGTAGTTTAAGCCAATGGCAAATTTAATTTAACTTAATGTATTACGTTTTCATAAAATATAAGTAAACATTTGAATATTGGACAGGGAGTGTGTATGATATCATTGTTATTGACATTTAAAATTTTGTCCAGCTAGGCTGACAGACGAATTGACTCAATTTGGTGGTAACTTTATATGGGTGTTATGATTACAAATGGTTCGACATTGTTTAATTTTTTAAATGATGATTTATGGATATAAATAATATAACCACATAAACCAAATATGACCAACATATGTTTATAATTATATTGTATTTCTGGGATTAAATGGGATTTAAATTCAACTAACAAGGAAGATGTTTTGGGTTTCTGTTAGAAATAAACTTGTGTTGTTTTACTTTTAAAAACAATATTACTGATAATCTGATGCCTATGGGTTGCAGCCAACGAATACCAAAGGGCTTTTGGAAAAAATCGGCTAAAACACGAACCAACAGCTATATCAAAAAACCTGAAAATAGACCGACTATTCGAAGTCCAACTAATTAGATATAGAAAATAGGCATAAATTAAATTTGAGTGTCATTCATTAAGGGTTCCCTGGGAAGTTAAAGCTAAATATCTAGGTGTTGAACTGGATAAAAAGTTACTTTTTAATGAACACATTAGCTTTATAATACATAAAATAAATTTAACTACCAAAGTTTTATATCCACTTATGAACAGAAAATCAGAATTAGACATTGATAATAAGCTCTTATTGCTTAAAACTATTTTTCATGCCATTCGATTTTATGCGGCTCCTGTATGGTATACTGCCTCCAACTGTCATTTAAAGAAATTACAAGTTAGCCAAAACAAACTCCTCAAAATGATATATAATCTTCCACACCACTTTTCGACATCAACTCTACACTCTATGTCTAATATAAACTTAGTCAATGATAAACTTCAGACTCTATATCTAGCTATACATTAACTCTTTATGTTTATAAATAAAATTTATAATTTTTAAGTTTGTAATAAAAAAAAATTTTTTTTTTCCTTTTTTTTCTTTTCTTTTTAATTGGGTTTTTATATAAACTTTTCCATTCAAAAACATTATATTTATTGTATATATGTATATTATTATTAGATTTATCAATATTTAAGGTGAAAAATTGTACAAATTGATCTCTTAATGTAAAACTTTTAAATTATTGTGAATATGTATAATAAATATGCAATAAATGGATTAAAAAAAAAAAAAGAGTGTCATTGTTATTAATTTTGTTTGCCTTCGGATATGAAAAAGTTCTTATCGGATGCTATATTTATATGGGGACAAGGTCGAAAAATGGATCGATCCTTACCATATTTGGTGAAGTCGCTTCTTTTTTGCAAAAACATATACAAACCAAGTTTAAGAAAAATCTGTGCAATATTTTTCTTTTTTAATAGATTTAAGTGAATATCGGGAATCAGCTTCATATGGGGGCTAGGACTAAGAATTGTTATATAAGGTGGATTTTAGGGCTGCTGATAAATGGATGTAATAAACATACACAAACCCAATTTGACCGAGATCTGTATGATAATTTGGATATTATGGCACTTTAAGTCGATCTGATAGGGGTCATTTGTATGGGGACTAAGTCTGAACATGAACCGATTTTCACCAATTTTAATAGTGTTGATCCTATTGCGGATAGAAGTTTACACACACAAAATTTCATCAAAATATAGTTTGTAGTTTTATTACAAGGTTTATATGGACAGTAGCGTGGCCCTTAAAAAAAGTGTTCAAACCGCCGGTCTCACCCCCTAGAAATATGCGGATAGCAAAAAAACTGAGAAATACAAAGTTTTGAGTCAATCAAAAAACGTTTAGTCGTGGCGCAAAGCGATTGAAAATTTCAAGTGTGTTTATATGGGGAAAATATGACTTTTTTTTCAGATTTTACGAAAATTTCGTTCTACAGTTTAATTTTTCCGACAAGCTGTTATATAGTTCGGGATCAGTATTAAATTATCCTTTCAAAAGGCTATAGAACTTCGAAATCGAATAAAACTTCGCCAAGAAATAGCAAATGCCCCAGACCAGTTTTGTGCCAAAAAAAACTAGGTCATGGAATTTGATGGCATTTTTTTCAACTTTGAGAAATTGATTAAAGCCATCATTCTCTTTTAGTCTCTATACTTACAGGTACTCAGATATGAAGTATTGTTTTATTACCGCGTTGTTAACCTATTGCGCATTGAGACCGAAAATTGGAAATTTTTTTGATAAAATTTTTAAAACTCCTTTTTCAAGTTTGAAAAAATTTTCTTAAACAAAATTTAAAAAAATTAATCTATCACTTTAGAGTTTTATTAAATACATGTTGCAGATTAACCGTGTGAATTTTTAAGTAAATCCCTCTGCCAGAATTTTTTTGACAAGGATTTTATTTTTGCGGATTTCGAGAAAAATTGGATTTTTGTGAAATATTCTATAAATGTACTCTTTCTAAATACTTTGTATCAAAAATTCATCACTTTTCTACTTTTAAATGTGATATTTTATCTTAACAGCCTAGGGTTTCGGAAAAAAATAATATGGATACATTAACCCTTTGGGAATTGCGGTCACATATGACCCCAAGCTAATAAAAGACAATTTATGAAAAAAATTCAAATATTTTGTACGTGCTGTCCAGTTTCTAGAGGCGAAGCTTAAAATATAATAACCAAATGTGTAGAAGTTTCGTTCCAAAAATTTGGGATAAACCCGAGTACGTTAACCCATTATTTGCCAAGAAATTTAAGAATTTAAGAAATTTTTAAGTAAAAATTACGGAGAACGAGTTTTTCTATTAAACTCGATGAACCAACTATTTCGAATTTAAGAAAAATAGTTCGGTTATTTTTTATTTATTTAAGGCTTCAGTGCTTCTGGGATCAAAATAATCCATTGTGATATATCTTTGGTGCAATTATCTGCTTATTGCACGCGAATATAAATTAAAACAACTTTTAACCAATTTTGTTATAAAATTATTTTATGTATAAAAACTATCTATATTTTTAAAATAAAGTAAGAAGACTCACAAAAGACCCAAAGCTAATAAATGACATTTTATTCAAAAGAATACGAAATATAAAATTAATATAATAATATAAAATTTCATCGCGTTTACTATAAAAACTTGTTTTCGGTAATTTTTATTTAAAAATATCTTAAAATCCAAAGCTGGCCTTGGCAAATAATGGGTTAAAGTTCTCGGATTTATCCCAAAATTTTGGAGCGAAACTTCTACACATTTGGCTATTATATTTTAAGCATCGCATCTAAAAATTCATCAGCACTTACAAAATATTTGAATTTTTTGAATAAATTGTCTTTTATTGGCTTGGGGTCATAGTCATATTATTTTTTTCCGAAGCCCTAGGCTATTAAGATAAAATATAACATTTAAAAGTAGAAAAGTGATGATTTTTGATACAAAGTATTTAGAAAGAGTACATTTACAGAATATTTCACAAAAATCCAATTTTTCTCGAAATCCGCAAAAATAAAATCCTTGTCAAAAAATTCTGGCAGAGGGATTTACTTAAGAATGTACACAGTTAATCTGCAACATGTATTTAATACAACCTTAAAGTGATAGATTCATTTTTTAAAATTTTGTTTAAGAAAATTTTTTCAAACTTGAAAAAGGAGTTTTAAAAATTTTATCAAAAAAATTTCCAATTCTCGGTCTCAATGCGCAATAGGTTAACAAGGTGATAATAAAACACTACTTCATATCTGAGTACTTGTAAGTATGGAGACCAAAAAACAATGATGGCTTTAGTCAATTTCTCAAAGTTGAAAAAAATGCCATCAAATTTCATGACCTAGTTTTTTTTGGCACAAAAGTGGTCTGGGGCATTTGCTATTTCTTGGCGAGGTTTCATTCGATTTTGAAGTTTTATAGCCTTTTTAAAGGATAATTTAATACTGATCCCGAACTATATAATAGCTTGTCGGAAAAATTAAACTGTAGAACGAAATTTTCGTAAAATCTGAAAAAAAGTCATATTTTCCCCATATAAACACACTTGAAATTTTGAATCGCTTTGCGCCAAGACTAAATGTTTTTTGATTGGCCCAAAACTTTGTATTTCTCAGTTTTTTTGCTATTCGCATATTTCTAGGGGGTGAGATCGACAGTACACTTTTTTTCCCTCCATATAACGAAGGGCCACCCTGATGGACACACAGTCGGACAGTCGGACGGACAAACTGATATCGCTAAATCAGAAGGTGATTCTGAGTATAATACTGAACAATGTGGCGCATTGAAACTTAATATTTACGTTTTTTTAATTTTTACCATACTAATACCGCCATCTCTATGTCACTCTATGGAGTATCTCCAATTAGAAGAATTTGAATAGTTTTAGGATACTAGCCCTTGAATTAGAATTATTTAATTTTAGATCAAGTAATACCTTTCAAGAAATCTTCAATGTATTCTCTCTGACTCTGGTCTTAGCTGCAGTAGCTAACGAACATTAGCATTGGTTATAGTAAGTAGACACAATCATTGGAAATACAATTTAAAAACAAGAAACTAATTCTGATATTAGTTTTCATTAAAACAAAAAAAAAAAAAATGTTTAGATAACAACATCTTTTGGAAAAAACTTATACTGGAATCTTTACAACATAAACAGCAGCTGTTATGTTATTTATTTTAATAAAGATAACAAAAGTATTTTCAAATTAACTAACAAAAGTTGTTTCACGTAAAGAGCAAAAGCGGTATATGAAATTATATGCATATTTTATGATGACCTTTAATGGTATTTATGGTTGTTAATTTTTTTTTGTGATACTCAACATTAAGCAGCAGATGGAAGACATATTTATCTGGTGTAGATAATCATATTGGATTTTGTACCATTTCTTTTAAGTCACCGGTCGTTTCTATGTTAAAAAATGTACACAATTTTTAAAATTTTGTGAACTTAAAGTTATGCAAATGCCTACAGATTTATGCAACACGTTTTTCGAAATATTATGTGTATTTCAATGAAGTACATATACTATAAAAAGCTAATTGCTGTAAAATTACTTTTGAGTTTGCTTATTCCCACAGCAAATTTTCTATGTAATTTTCCCTGAAGAGTTTTTAATATATCTTTGTATTTTATAAATACACGGCTTGGTCTTTATTAATGTATGCAAAAATATTTATAATTGTTTCGTTCTAGATTATGATTCCAGTTAAAAAGTAATAATGAACTTTAAATCAGTTATGTCAGTAATAGTATGGGGTATAAAAAGTTTGTACTAAAGTTTGCGACTAAAACCTTTGACCTGTCATGCGAGACCCAACTCAATTTCTAAATCATTTATGTTTCAGTTCGTGAAAATCTTGTAATGAAATATTAATTGCGAATACAATAATGTTGGGATGAAATCTTGCAAAGATGTGTATGTGTATGATTGCTTGTGTTGGAGACTTGAAGTAATGTATTTATGCATGAAACATTTAAAATCTGTGAACTATATGTTAATACAATAATACAGACGTATGTATGTACATTTTTAGTCTTTTTATATTGTTTGCGCATATAAATCCGCTTTATATTTTTAGAATTCATATTATATTATTAAAGTAAAAATGTGAACATGCATACATTAATACCAAAGTTCGCAACTGTTTTCTATAAAATACACAGAAAAAATTTACGATTAATCAATTGTTATGTCTGTGGTTTGCTAGAATAACCGCGTATGTCATAAAAGAAAATGTTCAGGGGAGCCAAAAATCGTTATATTTGAAATTATGGGCTCGATATAAAGATTTTAGAGCTGTTTATTTAACATTTCTTTAGATATGGGCAATAACTACTTTATATAAAATTTTGAGTCAAAAATCTTCAGAGGAATAGATCCTAGAGAAAGACGAAAAAACAATATGTAAATAACACTTGAAGTGTGTGCAGATAAAACAACTTATGTCGACAAACGTCGTTTTATTTGAAAAAAGTTTTTGTTGCTTGAAAAATGGATTTTTTTTGTTCGTCAACAAAATGTTAACGGGACTTAGGATGAGAATATAACAACGTATCAAGAATAATAGTGACAAAAAAATAACAGAGATAAACACACAAGTTTTTATAAGTGGTTATAAACTGAAAACTATTCTAAAATTATTTTGCATTTTTTTTCATTAATAACAACGTATGTCGCTATGTGTCGTTTTCTGAGAAAATTGTTTGTCAGCGATCAAACGTAGGTCGACATACGTCGTTAGTGCTGCAAATTAATTTAATAAACATTTAAGTTACGTCGTTATTTAAATTTGGCATCGTTAACTCAAAACTGACAAAAATGGACATACGCGGTTATTCCAGAAAACCACAGATATTTGATACTATTTTCGATAATAGAATTAATTTTTTAATTAAAATGGCACCAAAAATCGATTTTTTAATATAATAAATATTTTGTTACTTATAATTGTTAACACTCATCATTATACCTTCCACTCCAGTGTGCAGAGGGTATATATAAGTTTGTCATTCCGTTTGTAATAATTAGAAAAAAAATTTTGGACCCCATAAAATATATATATTTGTTATCCTTATAACAACCGGAGTTGATATAGCGATGTCCGTCTGTCCGTCTGTGGAAATCATGATGGCGGCATCAATCGGGCAGCTAGGGTGCTCGCTGACATAAAAAATGATTCATTAATATCCTGTAAACTGTTCTGTTTAAAATCGTCCAAATCGGTCGAGCCCGAGATTTGAATGAAGAACTAAAAAAAGTCTTGAAAAAATATAATTATCTATGTTGTTCTTGTCACGATCACGCCCTCAATAGGATAGCTAAGGTGATCATTTTTAGTGAGAATGATTCTTAAAATTCATGGGAAGATTCCTATTTCAAAAATAATTAAAATCGGTGGAACAGGTCCAGGGAAATCTCTGAAAAATTAAAAAAAAAATTAAATATATGATGTTTCTATAGTGTTCTTGTTGTTATTCTAAATGTTATATTGTTGTCATAGCTGGACTTGTTGTTTTTGTGGTCGTTGTGGTTATAATATAATAAAAACTAACCCTTTGTACATATTTTTTATCAACTCTGGTAGAAAAATTTAAAAGTTTCCATTGTTTTGGCATCACTAACAAAATTTACTAGATCATGACAGACATTGCCGTCGAGCCTGCCTGCAAAGTTTCAGATCGATTGGGCCACGGGAAAGGGGTTTAAATTGATCCAAAATTTTTTCGACAAGCAGACACTACGAGTTAATATAAAGGGAGTAAAAATTCACCAGCATCTAAAGCAAATAATGCTAAAATACCTAGTTGTTAATAAAAAAAAACAATGTAAATTTAGCCAAAAAAGTTTTTATGTATTAATTTATTTAAAGAGAAAAACACAAAAATAACGTTTGATGTTGTATTTTTTGTGTGTAATATTTACATATAAATACATACACATATTAAATAATATAAATAATATACATATATTCTATATATGTATATCCATAATAACTGCATGTTAGAAATAAATCGGTATATTATTTTATTTACATAAAATTCTGCAATATTTTGTTGTGGGGAAAATACATTTCTTTTGCATTAACAGAGTGTCACTTCATTTTGCTCAGCATGACTATGCCACAATAGATGGCGCCACAATTTTTGTTCTAATAAGCTTTGCAATAGTTATTTCTATTTTAACATGAATGTCAATATTTTCAAATGGATAGTATACATAACAATGTTAAGAGTATACACGGGCTGGTCTTTTATTTCATACGTTTTTTCATTATTCTTTTACAAATATGAACACAAGTTTGGCAGATTAACTTTTTGTTGTCTTTACAAAATAGAGTTACCGAGTTATCAATGAGTTTTTTGCTTTCAAAAAAGTTCTACATAGTTATATAGAATTATTATTCTGCTTTACCTATAAAATATCTGATTGCGATTACATCTAATTTTTAAAAATTGTTTATAATTACTAAAGCATTATTATTCACATAAATACAAAATTGCACTTTTTAAATTTTCCATTCAAATTTAAGAAAATAGCAATTCTAAAAACTGGAATTAAAATTTCCAATTATAAATTAGAAAATATTAACTGAATTTCAGAAAATCATATCAAAACGACGGAAATAATAATTTTTAATTTAGAAGACATCAATTGCATCTTTAATATACATATAAATTTTTTTCGTTAAACACAAATTGAAATTCCAAAACAAACACCAAATATGTTTACATTTAAAAAATGTTTAATTAAAAAAAAAATATTGGCATTCAGGAGAAATTAATAGCTTTTCAGTAACTTCTTTTAACGATTGTCGAATCGTTAAAAAAGAAAAGCAAAATTATCAGTAAAATTTTTAAACGATATCCGCTATTGTTAAAGTCAGCTGTTGTTCTTATCGAAACGACAACTATTTTTGTGTTGTTTATTCAATCGATAAAAACTTATTATTTTAGGTTGAAATGTCGTCATACATAAATAAAAATCATAAAATAGTGAAAATATTTTGCTTCTATTAAAAAACTTTTTTATATAAATAAAAAAATTAAATAGCATATTCAATTCATTATTTTGTTTTCAAATAAATAAACAGAAATACTAGTAAAAAAAATAGAGATATTAAACATAAACATAAAATCATCCTGTCAAATACGAAGTAATTTGTTTTTTTCTATTCTTTGTGTTTTTCGCTTATTTTAACAGAGACGCCACCCGTTTACAATATAAATAAATAGAAAAATAGATTTGTCGACTGTCGTTAAGATGTGTGTACTTAGTGAATCACTTAATCTTCAGTGCAAACAACAATAGCTGTCGATATATTTTGCGATTGTCGGATCGTTGAAATTCTGTCGGATCGTTGAATTCGCACTACAGAAAACATTAATTTAAATTCAATGAATTTTAGATAACTTCAAATTTTAATAAAAAAAATATATTTTAATAAAAAAAAAATGAGAGAGCTTTTGGTTGGGCTTTTGTCACGTTTTGGGATCTTTTGTTTGACATAACTCGAGAAATACTAGTCCGATTTTGCTGGAACAAGTTTAGAAAAATTAAGAACTTTAATCTACTTCTCTACTATTTCTTAACACAATCAACAGTTTCGCAGTTATTAATAAATTTTGAAGAAAAAAAATATTTTTTTGCTTAAAAAATTAAAATTTTGTATTTTTAAAAATCATGCAAAATCCAAAACGGGAAAAAGTGTCGTCTTATTACTTTGGCATAAAGTCACATAACCTGTGCATCAAATGAGAAATGGATCGTGAAAATCGATGGACGCGTTTCGCTTTTATTCACAATTAAGTAAAGGTATCTCATTTTGACAAGAATATTCATTTTATGAATATTATATTATGACAAGAATATTGATTTTATTCTGTTCATAGGTTATGTGAATTTGCGTAAAAGTAATAGGACTTGGCACTTTTTTCCGTTTTGGATTTTTTATGAATTAGAAAAAAAAATATTTTTTGCCAAAAAATTAAACGTTATATGAACAGATTACCATACTTACTAAGTTCAAATCGATATTTCTCGATTCCTAGACGTGACCCAGCGAAACGCCGGGATACGTGTATCTTTTTTTGACCTTTATAACTTTCACCGTTGGTTTCATCCCATCCCGATCACAGACTCCTACCATTAATCGCACAGTGTAATCAAGAATAATATCTACATAGCTTTTTAAGTAAAATGCGCACACGGTAGAGTGTGAAATTGGGCATAGTTATAGTTCATATGGAGGAAAAGTGCAGAAAAATAAAATTTATTTATATGTGTTAAAAATATATTAATAAAATACAACAAAATATTTATAATAAATAAATAAGAGCCTAAAGGTATGCTAATCAATTTTAGCCAATTCACAATCATTGCCTGTGCATTTATTTTTGATGTTTTCGAAAAAAAAAAAAATACATTTAAATCGACCTGATTAATATTGAATTGCTAAAATTGATTAGCATACCTTTAGGCTCTTATAAAATTATTTTTAACAATCCCATTTTTTTTTGTTCTATGTGATCATCGTATATTTTAATGAAATTGAATGCAATTTATTTAAAAATTCTCAATTTAATGAATTTTATTGAAATATTCATAATTTTTATACCCTATACCACTATGTGGTTTGGGTATAATGACTTTGTGCTGCTGTTTGTAACAACCAAAAATATTTGACCCAGACCCATCTTTAATTATACCGACCGAATCAGAATCACTTTTTGAGTTGGTTTAACAATGTCCGTCCGTCCGTCCGTCCGTCCGTCCGTCTGTGTGTCCATGTAAACCTTGTAATCAAACTACAGGTCGCAAATATGAATATATTTTGATGAAATTTGGTATATAAGCTTCTATCGGCCATGGGATGAACGCTATTGAAACTGGTGAAATTCGGTCCATGTTCAGACCTAGCCCCCATACAAATTACCCATATGAAATCGACATAAATTGCCATAAGATCCAAATTGTCATATAGATCTTACTCAAATTGGGTTTGTATGCGTTCATTACATCCATTAATGAGTAGTCCAAAAATGATCCCTTTGGTCCCATATAGAGCTGCTTCCCGATATTAACTTAAATCTATTAAAAAACAAAAATATTGCACTGATTCTTCTCAAATTTTGTTTGTATATGTTTTTGCAAAATACAAGAGACGTTACCAACCATGGTCAGGATCGGTCCATTTTTGGACCTAGTCCCCATATAAATATAGCATCTGATATGAACTTTTTCATATTTGCAGCCAAAAAAATTAATAAAAATCCCACTCAAATTTGGTTTTTGCTTATTTTCTATGTCCAGTTAGTTGGGCCTAAGAGATAGGGTTTTCAAACGCATGGTATAGGGTATCATATAGTTGGTCTAGGCCGACTATAATTTTCTTACTTGTTTTATATATGGGGCGTTTCATGTCAAGTGATCCAACTTTTGAAACCGATGTCTTCCGATCAGGATGACATTTGCAAAAATGTTAGTCCTATTGGATAGTAGTTCGGGCACAATTTTTCAACAAGATCGGTCCAGAACTCTCTGAGTTAGGGGGGGGGTCAAAATTTACCATTTTGACCAAACAGGTGTTTTTTCTCATCCGTGTAACTTTTTACCTATTGCTCTTAGCAAAATTTGTCGCAAATAGTTTAGATAGCTAGTCATTTCATCAGTCTTTCGGAAAAAATTTAAAAAATAAAAAAAATTTTTTGACTTTTTTGCAAAATCAAAAAATTTTTTTTACTTTTTTTCAAAAAGGAATTTTTTTTTTTTGCTCAAAAGAAAGCTTAGGCTTTTTCCTTTAAAGGCTTTTTGGTCACTTAGTGGGATGCGAGTGGGATATATATAAAAAAAAAATGTTTTGCAACTCAAGACAACGGTTTTTCAATTTAACCTCAGTAAAAAAATCACTTTTTTGCTATAGAAATGTTGAAAAATTATTATTTTTATTTATTTGTAATACTAATTAAATTAATACATAAATTAATATTAATAAAAATAAAAAGATAAATAATTTAATAAAATTTAATCTTAATCACATTAGATCCATTTATAACATTTCTATTTTTTATTTAATTTATTGTAGCTGATGAAGTATTTAAGTTTTGTCTTTCATCCGGCTTATTTGTCGCCTTTGTTTGCTGCTTTTTTGCCAATTTTTTCTTGGCGTTACTAGTTTCAGCTGTTGACTAAATGATTCGCCAGAAGATTTACATGATTACCGCGATTGCCCTAAATTGACTATGTGTCTTACTACAGCAACTTCTTGCCACTTAGGTGATTGTTCAAATTGCCAGGACACCATATTCATCAAAGAGAATTTAATGAACTCTTTAGCTTACGAATATATAGAGGAGGTCAAATTTGAATCTTGGATTCAGAGTGACAGTTGCACATTGAAAACAATCATTTTAAATGTAGATGATTTTGTGGAAGAAATTTGTACAGGGTTACTAAACTTGCTTACTAATAATAAAGCCCTAATTAAACCATTAGACCAGGGTATCATCGTAAGATAAAAATCATATTACGTAAAGCGATCATTTCAATACATTTTGAAATAATCTAACCCATGAAAACAAAGTTTTTATTAAAATTCTTTCTTTCCTTGTGCATGTGAGTTTTGAATATCTCCGTGACTATCTTAAAATAAATCTTGGGCAACAACAAGTCTATAGACAAAGTTTCAGATCCATCTGATAAGGGATTTAAATCACTCCATGACTGCGCGTGACTATGCCGAAGTTGATCTTTCTTTACAGCAATTATATCGACCAAGTTTCAGATTGATTGGATAAGGGTAAATCCGTTTAAAATCTCTCCGTGACTGTGCGTGACTGTGCGGACTGTCAAAGTTATTCTTTATTTCAAGCAAGTGTATGGACCAAGTTTCAGATCGAACGGATGAAGGGAAATGACATTTAGATCAATCCGTGACTATGCGTGACCACGCGTGACTGTAGTCACGACAAGACTATGAGCCAAGTTTCGAATCAATTGGATAAGGGGGAATGGGGTCCACCTATGGCAGACGGACAGACATACAGATAGATAGTGAGTATGAGTTAAAAGAAAGAAATTAAAAATAGACATTACTGCAACAGACGCATGGAAAAAAGTTTTCTATAATGGATAGCTTTGTCTTTTTTAGAAATAAGATAATAAGATAATCGAAGGCCATTTGGCACGAATGCATTAAAAGTGGAAATTCTGCTGCGACCGCAAATATGGTCGATGAACTGTGTACAAAAATAATCACTTTGGCTCAAATAGTATTAAAAATTTTTGATGTGTTTTTTTTATAAATCTAAACATCTCTGTGGCTATTTAATAATATATACCGACACATGCCGATATTATTGTCTCGGTAATATTACACCTTTAGGTTAACGAAAAGTTTGATACTTATAATGCCAATGTTTTGAACATATACTACACAGAAATATGTACTATTTGATTTCCGAATAAGGAACCAGAATTTTTTTGAATCACCTATAACAAACATTAATTATGAATCACCATATAACAAACAAGATAAGTTAATTTGTTATTTTATTTGTTTATTTAGTTCTTCAGCTCTATCTAGGAGCTGAGTCCTTTAATGCTAAATTATTAAATGATTAATTTATTATAGAATGTTCTTCTATATATACATATTTTCAACCTATATTAACAACAATGTGTTACCTACACTTGATACATATTTTCAACCTATATTAACAGCAATGTGTTACCTGCACTTGGGTCAGCATAAACATAAGTGTGCCAGCGTAACAACAACATACAACAACAATATACGCAGTCATACAATGTTTTGTAAATACAGTGGTCAACAATATTGATATTTGTTATTTCCGCATTTGCAAATATTGTACGCTATGCAGTGTGGGTATTATATTTTATTTATTTTAATTTTAAGTTATTAACCAACACTCAGAGTATGCCCCCTACACATGCAGGGCATTGTGTTGATCTCAGAAAAATAGGTTTTGGGAAGGAGGAAAAAGGGAGTACGGATGTGATCTAAAGAGAAGCGGGGAGACTGAAACTGAAACTGAAACTGAAACTTGGGCACTTGGAATAAGTTCGCTAATCTCAGAAGAACATTTCCCATGGTAGTATATATAGAAAAGTGCTACACAACCCACATTCCAACGATCTTCCAATGAGTCAATAGAGTTGGATACCCTACTGTCATTCATGAGCATATGGTCCAGTAGCTCTAAAATAGACTTTGAAGCCCCTGCCCATATATGGGAGTTTTACTTCAGTTTCGGTCCGATGTAAGTGGTATAGATTTTAGAAAACCAAGGCACTTCAATGCTTTTTTTGACACCTGAAAACCATGCTCGTTCCAACGAACAAGACATTGAATTATCATGTCCAGAATATCAAGATAATCCGATTCCTCGTTACCTATAACACCCATACATGGCTCTATGGGTCAAGAGACAACAATGAATCTTCAGCGCATTAAAATCAACCCTACTCGCTTTACCCCACTCGGAGATTGTTAACAGCTCTTGATTGAGTGTGTCATTCATTGTGTGCCTTTTGCCCCCCAACCTCCAAGAGGTTTGGCCAACAATTAAAGGAAAATGAATCACAAATGCTGCTGTCATCAGCGAAAGAATAAATAGAATTAAAAGTTTGACCAAGAAGGTCGTTCAGACGGTGCACCGTCTTCGGCTCTCTCCCTGCTGTTTGCTGTTTTTGCTGCTACCAGTTGTTCCTGCGGCACATGCTCACTCAGAATGCGTCTGTTCATTGTTGTGTTGTGTCCTTGTCTTTTATGTTTATATATTTGTCGTCCAGGGCCACCAGTCCCGAACTGTTTGAAGTTCAACTTGTAGTAGCTTCGGCTACGAAGCCTGACCGGAGGCTATATTCTGGTACCACGGGTGTCAGGAGCCCCTGGAACCTAGTTCCAGCCTGGCAGTGGTGCGGCCCCCCTATGGGAGCATCGTGGTGGCTGTGGTTTAGACCCAAATCGCGGGGAGAGCGCAAGCTCGGTGTGGAGTTGCATTGCAACCGGGTGCCATGACCCATAGATCGGTATGAGTTTTAGATAGTACTCCGCTCCTCATCCAAGGGGGAGGTCATGCCCAAATGCATGCCTCAAATTGGTACTCGCACTGTGAGGGTGCCGGTGGACGCATTGTTTCCACCCGGTGTTAAGTGCACCGTGAGGTCAGGCCATCGTGGCAGGTACTCACGATAATCTTGAGCACATCTTGCATCTAAGAAACTTGGCCTTCAATTAAAGGAAAATGCTGATGTTATCTGCGAAAAAGTATATAGAATTAAAAGTTTGACCAAGAAGGTCGTTCAGAAAGATAAGGAAATGAGAAGAAGAAAGAACGGAACGGGGTACCCCTGAATTAAGCTGAAATTCATTGGATGAGACCCCATCAATAACAACACGCATTGTGGGGTCTCTAAAAAAACTCGATATAAATCGATAGAAGTAATTACCGACCCCAAATGCAATAAGCTTTGATATCAATACACCGTGCCACACGTGACCGAATGCCTTGGAATTATCTAGAGCAACCACTTTACTTTCGCCAAAATTGTGAATGGATCGACTCCAGCGCTCAGGAAGAGAGCTAACAGGTCTCCCGTGGAACGATTTCTGTGGAAGCCATACTGCCGATCATTAAGAAGTGAGTTGACCTCAAGATAATTCACAATATGGAAATTGATCATGCTCTCTATCATCGTTGAGAGCGCAAAGCAGATTGCAAATGGACGGTAATTTTCAGGGTTATTAGCCGCACCGTTTTTCGGGATTGGTTGAACATTAGCAACTTTCCAGCAAGAGGGAAAGACTCCCGCGCGGTACGAAAGGCTGCAAAGGTTGGCCAATGGACTAGCTAGCGTCGAAGAGCGCTGTTTCAGCACCAGTGCTGGTATACCATCCGGTCCCGAAGACTTATTAATGTTGAGATCCGAGAGAACCTTTCTAACTGTACGTTCTCGAGAGAATATTTTAGACATAGTACAAGATACACTTTCAAATTCGGTCATAGGTTGATTGTTATCCGGCAAAAATGAATATGTGTAAAAAGTTTAGCAAACGTTTTGTTTTCCTTATCAATCGGATCAGTGAATATTTGGTCATTTATTATGAGAGTTTGGATAGCAGAGCTAACATTATTCTTTATTCTTTTAACAAACAAATGACCACGAAGATGCTGATCGTAAAGAAACTTTTCGCGGCTTATTGCTTTGACACATTCGTTTCGCGCTTGATTGCGTAGCAGTTTAGTGAAGGAATTTTTATTCTCACGCCAATATCTGAATGTTTCCTATCTGGATTTGACTGCATAAATATTACTATGAACCAAAAAAATAGAAAAAAATTGGATGTCGCCCTAATGTATATGTTAAATTCTTTTCTTCCCCTTAAAAACTGTTATTTATTCACTTACAATTCTTGCAATCAATTACCAAACCTGCGTTAAAATACACAACAACAGATTGAAAGAAGTGGTGGCTTTTTCCATATATTTTTCAAAATCTTCAAAATCTATTACTGCTTTTACTGGCAATTATGAGAGTTACTTTATCATAGCTGATGGAAATAACTGCTGCATGTATATAAAAGATTTTTAAAAATCCAAACTTTTTACTATTTTGTAGAGAAGTTTAGATAAATCTTAAACGAAAAGTTATTTCCAATTATTATGCAATATAGATTTGGAGGAAGAACAGGTAAAAAAAAAACTTTTTTACAAAAAGGAAACGAAATATTTACAGAACATTATTAATTGTTTAATTTACAAGTTTTTTTTTATTAAATGTTCTAATTATTTCATTAAGCATTATATTTTTTTTATAAGCTAAACTCTTCTGAACCTTATTTATTTCTATTCACACTTTTTTGTTCTGAATACGACTTTTTAAGCGTCTGGAGTTGTTGAAATATTTCTTTACGTTAGAAACATCTATACAAACTCATAACCATATTATGTGGTACAGATTATAAGTACATAATTTGTTATGGAAATTATGCACTTATTTCAAGCAGATTACCTTATAAGCATTATAAACAATTGTTTACATTATGATGAAAAATTTGGAGCAAGCAAGTTTGACCGCAGGAAAAAAATCAAATTTTAAAAATTTTTTGTTCTAGGGCGCACAGCGGCTGAAAATTGTTTATCATTGGCCAAAATTCTGTAAGTTTTGAACCGATCAAAATATTTTAGTAGTTCTTTTTCTAGTTGGTAGATATTTAACTGAGCTTGAACCTGTTTTAATTTCATTATAATTGATTGCGTACTTTTAAAGAAATTCTAGGTCAAATTTGAATTTTTAATTTTTTTAACTTTTAGCGTGAAATATGGGTTTTTATTACTTTTATTTATTAAAAAATGTTATATTTGGATTTTAATAATAATTAAAAGCATTTCTTGTAATAATGGGATTTTTTTAATGTTTACAGTCAAAAAAATTTGTACAATAAAACAAGTAAGAAAATAATAGTCGGTCTAGACCGACTATACGATACCCTATACCATGGTTTAGAGACCCTATTTCTCGGTGCAACGAATTCGATATAGAAAATAAGCATAAACCAAATTTGAGTGGGATTGTTATTAATTTTTTTTTTGGCTGCAGATATGAAAAACTTCATATCCGTGCAATATTTCTGTTTTTTGATAGATTTAAGCGAAGATCGGGAAGCAGCTCTATATGGGGCCTATGACTAAGAGTTGTCCCATTTTTGAGTTGAATCATTTTTGGACTACTGATTAATGGATGTAATGTACACATACAAACCCAATTTGACTAAGATTTATATGACAGTTTGGATCTTATGACAATTTATGTTGATTTCATAGGGGTTATTTGTATGGGGCTAGGTCTGAACATGAACCGATTCTCACCAATTTCAACAGCGATTATCCCATGGCCAATAAAAGCTCATATGCCAAATTTCATCAAAATATATTCATAGTTGCGTCTTGCAGTTTGATTACAAGCTTTACATGGACACACAGACGGACGGACGGACGGACATCGTTAAATCGAATCAGAAAGTGCACCAGAAAGTGATTCTGATTCGATCGGTATAATAAAAGATGGGTCTAGGTCAAATATTTTTGGTAGTTACAAACAGCAGCACAAAGTCATTATACCCAAACCACATAGTGGTATATGGTATAAAAACCCACTATACAAATGAATTATCTTTGTGTGTTTTCTTTACTACTTGTATTAGTGCATTGTTAGGTAAAATAAAAAGGTATAAAAAGATATGATAACTAAAAAACCCAGGGTACAAATGAATTACATCCTCTTACATTCTTACATTCTCACTTACAAATATATGAAGAGGGTGGTGCATTTTGTAAGCAGATATCATTACTGGTAATAGAACAAATAATGACTATTATAAGCTATAAAATACCTAAAGCGCATATTTAACACACCATTGTATACTTATAGGGCTGTTTAAATAACTGTCATTTGAAACTTTTTTGAGTAATTTCATTAAAATGAAAAAGTGTTCTACCCGCGGAGCGTTACGAATGCAAAAGTATTCGGATGGTATACGTTTCTTGTTCCTTTTTATTCCCTAGAAGATTTATTCAACTTAAGTTGAAATTTGACACAAATATAGTGGTTTAATAAATATTTCAGAACACCCCTAATATTAAATGGTAGGGTTGTGACCACTTACAAAAACTAAAGACTGCAATCGTACCAAGCTTGTAAAGAAGACCGCAGGTCATTATCGACGACAACTTGCGAGTAGTAACCATTTATTTTTGATAAAAAAAAACAAAAAAAAAATCACCTTTTTCTGAAATGAAAAAAAAAAAAAAAAAACAGTTGAGTTTGACAGCATGCCACGCCCACAATTAGCAATAGTTTAACCTAATTTTTTGTTACATTAATTTGGATATATAAGCTAAAAAATGGCGTTATTTTTTTAAAACCGGTGACAAAAAATTGGACTTTTGGCCAATTATATCAAAATTTCAGCCACAGTGGGGCGTATGATTAATACACAAACAAATTTAATAACACTTATACACACAAATGTTACGAAAAATAAGAACTTTTGTTTAAAAAAAAACCCTATTTATGTTTTAAATACAGTATAACCATGATACTCAGGTTTATTCGGACTATTGCATGTTCTTAAATCCAGATTGCATACAAGCAGCTATTTTATATTAATTTTTTATTTTACAATTATGCGCAAAATTATTTTTGTTTTTAGCACCTGCGATTTTAGTGTAGTATTGTTGCGAGATGCCTTTCGTAAATGTATTCTGCATTCCAGCTAAAAAGAACAAAAATGTCGTCTATGGAACAATTGAAAAAACCACAAAACCATCGTAGCCGATAACGGTGTCTTTGAAAGCAGCAGATTTTCATGCCCTCCGATACCATGATGAAGTCAGTGACTAAATACGCATGGGGACTATATAGGGTTGTTTTGTGAGTCATTGTCATGGGCAATGTTTTGTAATGTGTATTGTCATTTTAAACTTGTTGGGTTAAATTTTTTTTAAACAGCGAATCTAAACCGGTTTAGCTGGAGGTTCGCTCTCAGTCCGTTTCAGTCATTTATTTGCAATGATTTTCTTTTTTCTTAATAAATACGTAGTTTTAACCAATGTATTTAAATATTTTTTTTATTAATAAAAAAAACCAAGCGGTAAACGCGATTGGAGTTTATCCATCAATTTTCCGGATTACCGAGCTTTTACTGTATTGCATTTATATATTAAGCTTTTCTGTATAACATGATAAAGATTAATAACTATTTAACAACTAAAAGGGTTAATTGTGCATAACTTATTTGTTATAATTAACGAGCTAGTATATGTTGCTGACGTGACATACATAAATTCGTGCATGGTGTACATATTAAATAAATGGAACGATTTGGAAAGAATTTAATAAAAAACAACTGTAAAAAATGTCACCAGCACTTGTTAGTATTGTGGTTAACATTGTAAAGTAATGATAAATGAACTAAAAGTTGAATTAGTAAAATAATTGGGGTAAGATTTGTCATATTGTAGCTTGGAATGAAGTGAATAAATTAATATTTTTGAGGTTTATTAGATTCAAGAACATTAACTATTAACTATTAAGTGCCTATTAACTAGCCAAAAGGAGCTTTTTTAAAGGAAACTAAACTGGCGTTTTTGTCTTTTTCAGCACTTTTAGCATCTTTGAAATACACTTGCTCATGTAGAACAATGAACTTGCGACCAAGTTTTAACTTTTTGGTAAAAGACACTCATAACTAGTTCTCTTATTGATCAGTACACACAGAAGAGAAATTTATTATGTCTACCGATTTTATTGGCAACCGAATTACGATAAAATTACAAAAAATAATAAAGTGCGATGTGAACTCTCTCTATATAGCTTGAGGTAGTTCAAACAGTAATCAAAAGATGCGTTACTTGAATTCCTAAATAAAAATAGCATTTTTGCCTTTAATACTGGGAACACGAAATCCTTTGTTAACAGATTAAGGGATGAGGTTTTGGATATTTCCATTTGTTTCGAAAAATCTAGTGGACGATATCCAAAATTGTCATGTCGCACAGTGGCGCCATTTGAGTTTTTTCGTTGCAAAAATCATATCTTTTGAACCGAATAACATAATTGAACAGTTTAAACAGCATATGCTAGACAACTGTTCAGCCTATGAAATGAGCATTTGGAAAGGGTGCTACGCTTTGTAGGGTCCTACTTATGGCTTACCAAAGTTAAAATTTGTAGAAAAATCAATTTTATGGTAACCAAAAAAAATTATTTTTACATTTTTAGATTGTTTTTATTTTTTTTCTTTAGGGTTTTATGTTTTAAATTATTACCCAACAAATAAAAAAAAAATTACTTCTTTTTTAAATTTATTTTTTCAATTTTCTGTAAAATATTCATCACAATTCGTAAGAGAAGGTATATCTAAAAGACTAATCATTTCTAAACTATAATTATTTTCTAAATCTATTCGTGACTTCACGTGCCGCAGGGAAGAAATAAGTGGATCGGAAGATGCTGCCAATATGTTGAAGAGGTCCTCCTTTTGCCTTACCCTTGATGCTTTGAATGTGTTCTGCAATCTATATTTTTTATAAAATTTGTTAAGAGACTCCTTTGCTTCTTCAGAAAGCTCTCCAATTGGCAAAGACTGGTACTCAATTATATCTTTGCCATGCGCCAATATTTTATGGACGGTCGGGGTCAATTTCTTCTGTGGATACATTTCTGCTGAAAGAGATGCAGTTTTCGATGCATATTCTCCATATTTTGTAGAATTGAAATTTTCTTTGCAGTTTAAAACATTCCAGATCGTTCCCAATCTTTTCCCGATTTGATTGTCAATTCCAGTGATTCTAGTTACTGCCTCATCATTTTCAAAAAATCTCCTAGAAGTGTTTCCATCATTTGAGTTACCCTATCCGTTCTTGGGACAGTCTACTTTTAGTCCAACTTGTTTAAAAAAAGCATCCTGTATTTGCTTCTTTCTGATCTTTTCCTTATCTTTTATTGATGTATTTTCATCGAAGTTTTCCTCCTCTTGTGGTAGGGTATACGCCAGTTTTAGCAAGAACTCCATACACCTTATCCTTGCGTGCAATGGTGACATTCCATATTCGTAATTCTCCTCGTTTGTAGAATCGTTTAAATTACCAAAGTTCTTCTGACTCTTTTTGCAAATCGTGCATGACAATGTTGAGGTTGTTCCTGTCAGTTCGTTTACGACTTTTCCATCAACCATGGTCAGGTGGAACTCGTAATTGCATTCAATATATTTTCCTTCTCCAATTTGCAGCTTTGTAGGCTTAATCTTGCTTATTTGTTCTTCAATGTCCTTCACCGTGGTCCTTATGAGTTCTGCCGATTCCTTTGCAAACTGAAACATTATTGGTCGGCAATAATGCACTGATGATGGACGTGGATTTTTCCAGTGTAGGGAAACATCAGATTTTAGCCGCAAAGGAACAACAGATGCCATAAACATATTTCCGTCCGATATTGTAGCGTCATCGGAAGATATCCTTTGCTTATAAACGCTTTGTCCGGATGATCCATCGCAGCCCCATTTGCTGATCAATGTCAGTTTCTCAGGAAGAATTTTCACCTCATTTTCAGGAAGACTCTCCAACAACCGTTTTGCTGTATGGCCCATGAGATCCTGCAGATTGGCTTTCACAGAGACTTCCGTAAACTCCGTATGCAGTGGTCGTGAATTTATTTTGGCTTGCGTGATATGCTTATATCCTGGTAAAACGTCAGCCCCGTGTCGCATCAAGGATGCCCGTAGTATCTCATATTTTTCTTTGGAAAGTTGTAAGTCCATAAACAAGGCCAAGGCTTCTTCGGAACCTTAATCCTTTTTAGTCGCAGTGGGCTTGCATCAGCAACAGATTTTGTAATCTGCGACCTAACTCCTTCACTATCCTCTGTATATTTAATAGACAGCGCGTCCGATAAATGCTTCGTGGTCAAGGCAAGTTTCCTCTTTCTTGTGAAAATTGAACACTCCTCAATACTTTTTTTTTGGCCTTCCTTTTGCTCCTCTGGTTGATGTGGTGGGTTTATCTACTGCCAATATATCCAGGATGGTGCCTTCATTAAGCCAGTCCTCGTATTTGGAGTTGAAGTTCTGAATGGTTCGATTAGATTTCACCCATTTTGCCTTAATATTTGCATATATCAGATAAAAATTATTTTTTATAATTTCGCTTCTCTCAATAATTCCGTATAAGCTATCAAGTTCTTCTAAAGCAGCTTCCGTGAAAAACTTTGGTGTGGTTGACCTTCTAAACAGTTCAAATAATTTTAAATTGTTTAACGCCGTGGTTTCAGTACTTGTTGCGCCAACTTTCAGTCGTAGACTAATCCAGGCATTATGCTTATTTTGCAATATATAGGCTTATGCTACCATGCCTAAAAATTTACCTGTTCCCTGCATACATATGGATTTAGGCTGAATTATGCAATTTTGATATTATGCTCGTGCCTAAATAAGATTTGTGCCTACCTGGAGGGACCATAAGTCATTATTGTTCTTGACCATTTGTACTCCAAAGTAATTTTTAAGTGAGGTACGCACCTGCGAATTTCAGTGAGTAGTTTTTTGTACATCCTGTGTCTGTAACAGAATATTGGGAGTAGACTTTGGCAGAGGCTCACAAGTAGACAACCGACTTAAAATGCAATTTTCAAACTATTAGATCAAACTACTGTCAGTCAAAACATGTAAGGGATGCACGCCATACAATTTCTGCAACCATGTCTTTTTAACCTTTTTTTACCGCTAGAAGCCAAACGGGCACGTACGGGCAGATAAGACCTTCTGAATTATGTAAAGAAATAATCAAAGAACATGTTTTGCAAATATGGCAAATATAGAAAAATACGGATTTTTTTTATTTTCCGTCAAAGTTGAAAAATGATTTACCAGGAGCAACACAAAGCAACACAGTTCATTTTTTTTTATCATTATACATTTAATAAATACATCAATCAACACAAACAAAAATGAGGCGATTCGTTACCTATATTTCGTGATATTACACCTGAAATCGCAACAAATTGAGTAAAAATTGTGTGTTTTTTTGAAAACCGAAAGTCGGTCAACTTTGAACGGTTATATCTTCTAAACTAAAAATGTGATATTATTAAGAGTAGCATATTTGAAATCGTTGAAAAGTTTCCTATAACATGGGTTTATTCAAAACTTCGTCGGCGCGCACGAAAATTTTGATTTTTCCAACCTCGTTTGCTCTACGGGCGCCACTGTGTGTCGTTAAGTTTCATTACTTCTCGGACCATCGACACATTTTATTTAAACTCTCACAACCACCACCTCCACCCATCAAGTTCAGAAATAAGGCTAACTACTCCTCCGACATGCCTAAGAAATATCGAAGAGGTTGACTGAGAAATGGATAGATTAAATTAAAACCTTATCGAATTTTATAAGGAATATCGCCCACTCTGGGAAAGGACATCTCCTCGAGATAAACCCTTGCTAACAGGGGAATTAATAAGCCTTGGGAAGGATGTAAGAAGACTATTTAAAACCCAAGTTATATATCAATAGGGACGGAAATCGGGCGGACTCAATGGAACAATCTCCTTATGGGAATTAACTCAAGCCAACGTGTAACGACAGACAGGACCTGATGGGGCACAATATGGTGGGCCTAACGAGGGAAATATTGAGCGGGGCGAAATAACATAATATACGAAACTATGGTAAATAAAGCGATGCAAAACTTTGCCCCTTTTAATGCGGCAGGTCTAGATTAAATTTAAAAAGGGTGCGGCTAATAACCCTGAAAATTACCATCCAATTGTAATCTGATCTGCGCTCTCAAAGGTGATGGAGAGCATGATCAATTTCCATCTTGTGAACTACCAAGAGGCCAACATACTTCTTAATGATCAACACTATGGCTTCCGTAGAAATAGTTCCACGGGAGACCTATTAGCTCTACTTTCTGAGCGCTGAAGTCGATCCATTCGCAATGAAAATAAAGTGGTTGCTCTGGATATTTCTAAGGCATTTGATCGTGTGTGGCACGGTACATTGATATCAAAACTTATTGCATTTGGGGTCGGTAATGACTTCTCTCTATTTTTATCGAGTTTTCTTAGAGACCGAACAATACGTGTTGTTATTGATGGGGTCTCATCTAATGAGTTTCAGCTTAATTCAGGGGTACCCCAAGGTTCCGTTCTTTCTCCTTCTCTTTTCCTTATCTTTCTGAACGACCTTCTTGGTCAAACTTTTAATTCTATATACTCTTTCGCAGATGACAGCAGCATTTGTCATTCATTTTCCTTTAACTGTAGGCCAAGTCTCTTGGATGTTGGGGGCAAAAGGCAGGCAATGAATGACACACTCAATCAAGACCTGTTAACAATCTCCGAGTGGGGAGATTTTAATGCGCTGAATACTCAATACTGTATGTTGACCCATAGTCCCATGGAACCAACAATGTCATCTGTATATATGGGTTTATAGGTATTGAGGAATCGGATATTCTTGATGTTCTAGGCATGAGAATTCAATGTGATGTTCGTTGGAGCGAGCATGTTTTTCAAATGTCGAAAGAAGCATTCAAGCGTCTTGGTTTTCTAAAACGGTGTAAAAATTCCTTCACTCCTTCTGATCTCCTTAAAAAAAATGGAAATAGAATACAGCTCCCATACATGGGCAGGAGCCTTAAAGTCTATTTTGGAGCTACTGGACCATGTCCAAAGAAGGGCGTTGGCACTCATCAATGACAGTTGGGTATCCAACCCTATTGATTCATTGGAACATCGTCGGAATGTGGGTTGTGTAGCACTGTTCTATAGATATTACCATGGGAAATGTTCTTCTGTGATTAGCGAACTTATTCAAAGTGCCCGAGTTTCGGTTTGCTCTACCCGCTTCTCTAGTAGATCGCATCCATTTGTAGTCTATTGTCCAGTTGACCGCATAACAGATTACAGAGAGAATTCGTTTATAAATCGAACTAGCCGTATGTGGAATGAACTCCCCACACAGGTCTTTCCTGACAGTTGTAATCTTATAAAATTTAAGTAAAATATCCATAAAAACTACTTCCTCTCTCCTCCTTCCCATAAATTTTTTTTTCTGAAATCAACACAATGCATTGCATTTGTAGGCAGCATCCCCTGAGTGTTGGTTAATTAAAAAAAAATCTTTTACAAAAGAGCGGGAGTTTAATAGGAAATAGTCTAGCTGTCATATTCTCTGCTTGCCTGAAATTTATACGTAGGCAGGAGGCCAAAGAGATCTTAACATCAAAGCTGGGTGAAAAAGTAACGCAAACACAGGTCTTCACCCTAGCCATATTTATTGATATATAAGGTACTTTTGATAATGTATCGATCAATACGCTGCTCCAACCTCTAGATCATTTCGACAAAGACCTGTACATTAAGGCCAGGAGCGATCACATGTCAGGGAAAAGGTGGAGGTTGGGGGCATAATAATAAGAACCGAGGTTTGTTGTGGGACACCTCAAGGGGGAATTCTGTCCGCTCTGATTTGGGGACAGTCTGTTAAGAATTTTAGCCAATAAAGGTTTCCGATCTATCTGCTACGCAGATGGTCTAGCTATATTTTAAATTGGGAAAGATGCTGGATATTTATGTAGGAGGGCATCGGATGCATATAACTGGGCCTTAATGTAAATGCGGGGAAGAAGACCGAAATATGCCTTTTTCCTACGAAGACAAAATGATTAGAATTGTGCAAATGGTAAAATAGCTTAAGGTGATTCTTGACAAAAGCTCACTTGGAGAACCATATCGAAAACAGGGTTGCGAAAGTCCGCTGTAGGTTCGAAACGGGAATTAAACCCGAGGATGGCACATTAGCTATACACCAGCGTCGTTCACCCTATTCTTACTTACATATCCATAGTCGTATGGACACATATAAGAGGTAAGTGTATCATTAAACCACTCCAGAGGAATCAGTGGTGAAAGGCGGATAACATCTATGAGAGCTTTAGAAACTATTCTAGCTATACACGCAATCAAGATTATAATAAAATATGAGGCAGTTCTGGGCATGATACGATTAAGTGTAACATGATAATATATAACCGACCACATGACCAGACACCAAACAATTTTGGATAACAGTGGAGGTTCCACACAGTGGATATTAGCTGTGATGGAATTGCGGAAGTTTCGAAGAACACAATATGCAGTATACGAACACCAGACACAGAAAGCTGGATAAACGGCAACATTCCGGAAAACCTTCCAGGGACACACTACTATACGCATGGTAGAACAGGTATAGGTTTCTATGGTGAGAGCTGTTCTATTGCTAAAAACCTCAGTCTTCTGGACCACAACTCCATCTTTCAGACTGAGTTAGTCGCGATAACGGAGTGCATTAGATCCACTGACTTACGAGGAAATACCAATCCCGGAAACGTAAAAATATTTACGGAGAGTCTAGCGCCTACTAGAGCGATATCCTCCGACAAAATGAGATCAAGAACAATCCTCAAGTGTAAGGTGGAGATTACAATCTTTTCCAGATGGAGCAGACTTGAAATTACTTGGATCCCAGGATACATTGGTGTAAGGGGAAACGAGAGTTCTGACGAAATGGTCAGGAAGGGTTCTTCCCCGGAAAGAATCAACTTGGAGAACCCAATACCTTTAGTGTTTCTCAAACTGAAACTAGCGGACTGGGCGACCAGTTCGCATTTATCAATTTGAGAGGATACTGATGTGGCAGAGCTGACGAAAATATTATGAATCACTCCCAGCACTTCGAAAACGAGGGAAATCCTGAGCCTTATTAGAAGGGAACTTAGTGAGATAAATGGTATCTGGACACTCAGTACTGATGGCTCACATATATTGGGTAGGACGAGTAGAGTCGGGCATATGTAGAGCTTGTGGCAAGAATGACGACACCCTGGAATAGTACCTTTGTTACTGTCCTGCAGTTGCGAGAACGTGGGGCAGAAATCTATCCAACGCCATTATACTCAGCCTAAAGGGTGTTAGGGGGATAAGCTGGAAAACAACAACGGAATTTTTTGACGAAACAGAATTTCTAAGTTAATATAGGGGTAGGAACCAGAGGGATGAATATGTGACTGTAGAGAGCGCACTGACTTTCTGGCTTAAGTGTAGATCCGGGTCAGTCTGATATGGGTTCTGTAAATATAGATCTTTTTCTCAACCTAACCTTCATTTCCCATCTTTCTATTAAAGATAAAAAAAAATTTCCATGGAATTTTTCATGTAAACAAAATAATAAAATATATTAACGACAGCTTGATATATATCAAATGACATTTCGAGAGATTGTACCCGATCGATTGGTCATGATCGAATGCCATTATTTAAAAATGAATAATTTCGATCAGTTTCAAATATTTTACTAAAAATAATTGACCTGGTACCATATTTTATTATAACGATCGCCCTTGAATCAATTTCTGAGTCGATTTAGCGATATAGGTCCATCCTTTCATCTATGCATTCGTCCGCGCGTGTGTCCGTCTATCCATCCGTCTGTGTGTCCGTCCATCTATCCGGCTGTCTGTCCGTTCCTCTGTCTGTGTGTCCATGCAAATTTTGTAATTAATGTACAGGTTCCAGTTATGAATATATTTCGATGAAATTTGGTACGTAAGCTACAACCTGCCACTGGACGACAGCTGTTGAAATTGGTGGATATCGGTGCATATTCAGACCTAGTCAAATGGCCCCACACAAATGACTCCATAATATACAAATTTTCATATAGATCTGTCAATTTTGGTTTTTGTGTGTTTATTACACCCATTAAACAGTGCTCCAAGACTAAACTGCCGGATAATTCTTAGTCATAGCTGCTTCCCGATCTTCACTTAAATCTATCAAAAGACAAGACTTTTTCCACTCCTTTTAAGAACCCGCCCTATTCCATGTTCGACGGTTGATTTTCATATTTTTCCTTATATGTCACTCAAAATTGCATTACAATAACCACAATTCCACAACAATCTATATTTTATAAGATTAAAGTAAATATTTAATACTAATTTTTATAACTAAGCACGTCTCACTCACAACTGGCAATGTAAATTGTTTGCTTCATAACTTCAACAATGGCATTGTCTACAAGACCAAGCATAAAAGAAAATCACCTTTAGCCCCAAGACTTATTCCTTCCACTGTCCAGTAGATTATGATTTAAAAACAGAAAGATAACTAAAAACTAACCTTGCACAAATTGCAGCATAAAAATATATTAAGTTGTTTAAAATACATAGAACAAATAATATTCCCTTTAGTAATATATTCAAATAAAATCCTAGGACATTATAACCGAACTACCAACAAATATACAAAAAGAAAATAATCTTACAAAATAAAGAAAATAAGAAAATAAAAACAATCAAGATGGTCGGTCTAGGCCGACTATACGATTCCCTACAACATGAACTTATGGCAATAATCGACCCATACTGATTGAAAACAATATTTCAGTGAGAATTCTATGTATTTCGTTTCTGAAGATATGTTAAAATTAATTTCAGGTGTGAAGTTAGTGAGTTTGAAATTTTTATTAATTTTTATATAAATATAAATATGTTCCTTCAGAGAGATTAATACTTTTGCAGTAGCCTCGAACAAAATTTAGCATTAGCTTATGAGTAAAAAGTAATTGATATCATTAGAAAGAGGAAGCCTTCAGGATTTCAAATATGAAGAATAAACTTTAAGTGTTCAACTCATTTTTTTTTCCCAAAAATTAAAAATCAATTTAAATGATTGTCTTTTGTATTAAATTGAAAATACCTCTAAACAAGCCCGTCATGCGACACATCTGTTTTAGGTAATTTTTGTTTATTGAAAAATTACAATTTTATAAATATCGCCACCTTTATAACTTTTTTGTATACCCTGGTTTTCACCAGTTTTGGACAATGCTTTTAAATCTAATTTTTCAGCATATAATAAAATTAAACTTTGATTGAAATACCATAATATGTTAGAATATTATGAGTATATTTGAAATGTTTTTAAATATATACATTTTTTCGGTTTTACACTATCAAATTCGTTGTGAAACTAAACCATTTTCCCTTTATCTATAACTAAATATTTTAGTGAATATAAAACGGTTTAATGAAAATATGTTTTCAGCAATCCACTAATAGAGTATGTTATTGTGATATTATAAACCTTTTGAGGATAAAACTGAAACTTCTAAAATATTTGGTCAAAAATATTTTCTTAATTCCTTACAATGAGAAAAACTATGTAACATAAATATCCTACTATTCGCCAATGGGTAATATTTGTGTAACACAACTAGATGATCAGTGTATAATGAATTTGTGCTGATCTATGTAACTAGCAGGACCCAGACCCACCTTTTGAAATTGAAAATCAGTTTCTGAGTCTGTTCAACGACGTTGCACAGTGGCGTCATTACAGTTTTTTCGTTGCAAAAATCATAACTTTTTAACCAATTTAGATAATCAAGTTAAGTGGAATGTTGTCCAACCTACGAAATAAGTATTTGAACAAGGTGTTACGCCCTTTAGATGCTTACTTATGGGTTATCAAAGTAGACATTTGTTAACGGCATGAAAAACACGTAAGAAAATTATAGTCGGTCTAGCCCGACTATACGATAACCTATACCATAGTTAAGAGACCATATCTCTTCAATCCAACTAATTGGATATAGCAAATCTGCATAAACCAAATTTGAGTGGCATTTTTATTAATTTTTTTCGCTGCAGATATGAAAAAGTTCATATCGGATACTATATTTAAATGGGGACTAGTTAGAAAAATGGACCGATCCTGACTATATTTGGTAAAGTCACTAATACTTTGAAAAAATATATACAAACCAAATTTGAAAAAAATCTGTGCAATATTTTTGTTTTTCGATAGATTTAAGTGAAGATCGGGAAGCAGCTCTATATGGGGCCTATGACTAAGAATTTTCCTGTAGGGAATATTTTTGAACTACTGATTAATGGATGTAATAAACATATACAAACCCAATTTGACTGAGATCTATATGATAATTTGGAACTTATGGCAATTTATGTCGATTTGATAGGGGTCATTTGTATGGGGGCTAGGTCTGAACATGGACCGATTTTCACCAGTTTCAACAGCGATCATCCCATGGCCGATGGAAGCTTATATACCAAATTTCATCAAAATACATACATATTTGCGACCTGTAGTTTGATTACAAGCTTTACTTGGACACACAGACGGACGGACGGACGGACGGAAATTGCTATTTCGACTCCAAAAGTGATTCTGAACCGATCGGTAAGTTACTTATACTTTGAAAAAATATATACAAATCAAATTTGAGAAAAATCTGTGCAATATTTTTGTTTTTTGATAGATTTAAGTGAAGATCGGGAAGCAGCTCTATATGGGGCCTATGACTAAGAGTTGTCCAATAGGGATCATTTTTGGACTACTGATTAATGGATGTAATACATACATACAAACCCAATTTGACTAAGATTTGTATGATAATTTGGGTCTTATGCCAATATATGTTGATTTCATAGGGGTCATTTGTATGAGGGCTAGGTCTGAACATGGACCGATTCTCACCCATTTCAATAGCGTTCATCAAATGCCAAATTTCGTCAAAATATATTCATATTTCCGACTTGCAGTTTGATTACAAGCTTTACATGGACACACAGACGGACGGACGGACGGACGGACATCGTTAAATCGAATCAGATGGTGATTCTGATTCGATCGGTATAATTAAAGATGGGTGTAGGTCAAATATTTTTGGTTGTTACAAACAGCAGCACAAAGTCATTATACCCAAACCACATAGTGGTATAGGGTATAATCAGGTTTATGTAACCTTAAAAACATGATTTTTCACATATTATATTTTTATACCTTCCACACCTCAGTGGCGGAGGGTATATATAGGTTTGTCATTCCGTTTGTAACGCATTGAAATAAATTCCTGAGACCCCAAAAAAATATATCATCTTGATCCTTATAACAAGGGAAGTTGATTTACCGATGACCGTCTGTCCGTCTGTCCGTCTGTCTGTGGAAATCATATAAAATCGTTTATTAACATTCCAGAGGAGTTGCTATTTAAAATCGTCAAAATCGGTCGAAGGGTTCACGAGCTATGAATGAAACTTTGAAAAAACTCTTAAAAAAATTTTTTTTTCAGTGTGTTTGTTGTTTTTCTTAAGATATGTTGTATATGTTGTAATTCTTCGTATTGTTGAAATCATTACAGTTGTGTGTATATTAATACTCCACGTGTCACGTTGGCCTAAGCAAGTTCTGCCACATATTTTTTTTATCATTAAAATTATATATTAAAAATTAAAAATAAATAAAAATAAAAAAATAAAAAATGAAAATTGAAAAATGGAAAATGAAAAATGAAAATTGAAAAATTAAGAATGAAAAATGGAAAATGGAAACTGAAAAATGGAAAATGAAAAATTGAAAGTCGAAAATGGAAAATGGAAAATGAATAATTGAAAATGGAAAATGAAAAATGGAAAATGAAAAACAAAAAGTGAAAAATGGAAATGAAAAATGGAAAAAGAAAGTGGAAAATGAAAACGGAAAATGGAAAATGGAAAATGGAAAATGGAAAATGAAAAATTAAAAATGGAAAATGGAAAATGGAAAATTAAAAATTAACAAGTAAGAAAATTATAGTCGGTCTAGACCGACTATACGATACCCTATACCAGACGTTTACAGCCCTATCTCTTAGGCCAAACTAACTGGACATAGAAAATAAGATAAACCAAATTTGAGTTTGATTTTTATTAATTTTTTTGGCTGCAGATATGAAAAAGTTCATATCGGATGCTATATCTATATGGGGACTAGGTCCAAAAATGGACAGATCCTGACAATGGTTGGTAACGTCTCTTGTATTTTGCAAAAACATATACAAACAAAATTTGAGAAGAATCAGTGCAATATTTTTGTTTTTTATAGATTTAAGTGAATATCGGGAAGCAGCTCTGTATGGGACCAAAGGGATCATTTTTGGACTACTCATTAATGGATGTAATGAACGCATACAGACCCAATTTGAGTAAGATCTATATGACAATTTGGATCTTATGGCAATTTATGTCGATTTCATATGGGTAATTTGTATGGGGGCTAGGTCTGAACATGGACCGAATTTCACCAATTTCAATAGCGTTCATCCCATGGCCGATAAAAGCTTATATACCAAATTTCATCAAAATATATTCATATTTGCGACAGTTTGATTACAAGGTTTACATGGACACACAGACGGACGGACGGAAGGACGGACGGACGGACATTGTTAAATCAACTCAAAAAGTGATTCTGATTCGATCGGTATAATTAAAGATGGGTCTGGGTCAAATATTTTTGGTTGTTATAAACAGCAGCACAAAGTCATTATACCCAAACCACATAGTGGTATAGGGTATAAAAATGAAAAATGGAAAATTAAAATTGAAAAATGGAAAATGAAAAATGAAAATTGAAAAATGGAAAACGAAAAATTGAAAATGTAAAATGGAAAATTAAAAATGAAAAATTTAAAGTGAAAACCGGAAAATGAAAACTGACAAATGGAAAATGGAAAATGAAAAATGCAAAATAAAAGCGAAAAATGGAATATGTTTTAAAATTATTATCCATAAACAAAAAACAAATGAAAATATTTTCCATCAACTTTGAAAAATAGTGCAAAAATAGACATTTGGTAAATAGCGATATACTTGGAGAAACGCAAAGTGAACAGTAATTTTTTTTTCTATGATATACTGAATAAATACAATGAATAATAGAAGTAAAATTAAGTTTAGTTACCTAGTTTTTTTAAATTCTACCTGAAACTGTACCAAATTGCCTAAAAATTGTGTTTTTTTTGAAAACTGAAAATAGGTCACTTTGAAGGGTTCTACCGTGTAAACTACAAATCTGATTTTATTGAAGTTAGCAAATTTGTTTTCCTTGAAGAATTTCCTATAAGGCGCTCACGAAATATTTGATTTTTGCAACCTCATTTCATCCTATGGCCGGTAAAACCTTATATACCAAATTTCATCAAACTATATTCATATTTGTGACCTGTAGTTTGATTATGGGGCTTACATGGACTCACGGATGGACAGACGGATGGACGGATAGACGGACATCGCTAAATCGATTCAGAAAGTGATTCCGAAAATAAAGCAAAATGCTGTGGTTTTACTCTAGCATCCGTACTCCTTTCGACATAACTAATATGATGGCCGATTTGATCGAGGCGCAAAAGAAGGTGCAGCTCCTGCTTTTGGTCTTGCTACTACCTACAAGGATAAAAAAAAATTTAAGTTTTCCGCTTTTGTGTGTTTCAAAATATTTTATTTTACCTTTACCTTGAATGATTCCATAGCGCTTTGAATACTAGAATAGCTCGCATACGTCCATTGGTGTCTCGTTATTTAATACTAGGCAGTTCTAATTATGTCGTGAGCAATTGCAAAAATGAGCGTTGGCTGCATAGTTTGTGATAAATCTATAGAACTGCTGTAATCGTACTAGTTATTCCAATCACTCCCGAAAAAAAGAATAATAATAATAAATAAGTATTTCAATTTCAATTCTTTATTTATGTAACATTTATCAGTTATTAATTTAAAAATTTTTTTTCTTAAAGAGTTTAGGATACATATTCCTTTTCTGCTTAAATATATTTAACAATAATATATAATAATACAAAGTAAGGTGAAAATTCTTAAAAAACCTTATTGATTTTTATTTTTTTTGGTTTTATTTTTAAAATAAAAGGTTTAAGGGTTAAGGATAAAATTATGATGAGATAAGCTCATTAAAGTGGATAAATTCCGAATTAACACATTTGGAATTGAAGTTTATTGTAAGCCGTTCAATCTTGCTTGCCACGACATCAACGTTGGCTATATAATAAATAAGTAAAACAATTACAGTCAGTCTAGAATGACTAAATAATACTTTATACCATGCAATTTTAGAGATGATCTTGATACAATAACTGGGGAATAGAAAAAAAGCAGAAATCAAATATCGATGGTGCTCTTGTTAATTTTGGCATTCACAATTGATGTCATTATTATATGGGAACTATGGCAGAAAATGGACCAATCATTACTATATTTAGTAAAGCCACTTAATTTTCTCCAAAACTTGTATAACCCAATTTGGGGAAATCTATAAAGTTGATTCCCCGTATAAAGTTGATTCCTGATAACTTTATTTTTGGACTGCTAATTGTGGGATATAATACACAATCTTAAAAAAAATTTATCGATGTATATATGATAATCTGGATCTTTATTTATTTATTTATTTCTTCATAATAGATTACAAGCCCTTTGGGCCTAATTAATCCAGAGAATACATATGGCAGTAAAATAAAAAACAGAAAAAAACTTATTTCTATTACAATTTAATTTTAAATAATTATATTTTCCATAACTTAAAAGTAACGCTTCTGAATAAATTAATTAATACAAAAAAATTTATAATTCAGTGCACAAGCTCTGAGAACAAGACCAATTAGAAATCGTGGTAAATAATTGGTGATAGAACTTCTACTTTTTTTAATATTTTACTATTTAGTTTTCTATTTTACTAATTAGTTATTATTTTAAATATTCCAATAAAACCTTTTTAAATCCAGAAATTGGGGGATAAGGCTCATCATGCACCGATTATCACTAATTTCGATAACCACCATGTCATGGGGTCGATTTAAGCTTATATACTAAATTGCATGAAATCATATTCACATTTGCTACCTAAAGTTCGATTATTTATTTATTTATTAATATATGGAATAAATCCTTACAGACTGTTTACAGAAAACATTTAATATTGAATGAAAAATTAAAAAATTTAATTTAAAGTGTTCAGATACATTATTAAATTACTTTTTATGACATTTGTATTTAAAGAAAAATCAATAAATCTATAAAGCTTATTAAATTCAATACATATTCATCTAAGCGGATCACCGTTCGCATAATTTGATCTATAAAACTGGACATATAAACGTGAGAAGAAACGTGTTGGCCGTTGGTGGATGTTAAATGAAATATTGTTGATCAGGAAACCAGACCAAACATCGCTTAATTATGTTCAAAAGAAACGAAACGTTTAGCATAGATCTGCGGCTTTTTAAGGTTGGCAGCTGCTGTTGTACGCCGCACAGTGGACCATATTTTGAGAAGGCGGCCAAAAATCATTTTTTCTTGTTACCGATTTTAAAGTTATTTTATTCATTTGAAAGTTAATACTAGTAAACCTCGGGAGCCAATAAATTGCGACTCTATCTCAACTATATCACAGCGAACAGGGTCTTCGAAAATGGGCTTTCTCAGTATTTTGCTAAAATTAAAAATTTCTTTGTAAATTTTTATTTTTGAATGACTGTAACTTTTTATACCCTATACCACTATGTGGTTTGGGTATAATGACTTTGTGCTGCTGTTTGTAACAACTAAAAATATTTGACCTAGACCCATCTTTAATTATACCGATCGAATCAGAATCACTTTTTGAGTTGATTTAACAATGTCCGTCCGTCCGTCTGTGTGTCCATGTAAAGCTTGTAATCAAACTGCAGGTTGCAAATATGAATATATTTTGATGAAATTTGGTATGTAAGCTTTTATCGGCCATGGGATGAACGCTATTGAAATTGGTGAGAATCGGTACATGTTCAGACCTAGCCCCCATACAAATTACCCCTATGAAATCGACATAAATTGCCATAAGATCCAAATTGTCATATAGATCTCACTCAAATTGGGTTTGTATGCGTTCATTACATCCACTAATGAGTAGTCCAAAAATGACCCCTTTGGCCCCATATAGAGCTGCTTCCCGATCTTCACTTAAATCAATTAAAAAACAAAAAATTGCACTAATTCTTCTCAAATTTTGTTTGTATATGTTTTTGCAAAATACAAAAGACTTTACCAAACATGATCAGGATCGGTCCATTTTTAGACCTAGTACCCATATAGGTATAGAATTCGATATGAACTTTTTCATATCTGCAGCCAAAAAAATTAATAAAAATCCCACTCAAATTTGGTTTTTGCTTATTTTCTATGTCCAGTTAGTTGGGCCTAAGAGATATGGTTTCTAAACGCATGGTATAGGGTATCGTATAGTCGGTCTAGACCGACTATAATTTTCTTACTTGTTTGATTTAAAAGATTTTGAACTGAAGTAAATTTTGTATAATTTTGTGGTTTCCATACTATTAATGTTAAAAATGTAAAATCACTGAGTCATTCCAAAATTAAAAAAAATAATTTTTTTTAAAAAAGGTCAAAATTTTCCGAAAATCTCCTACTTAATAGAGCATAACTCCTCCAGTCAAAAGCAGTCAGAAAAAATCTTGCATCTTCTATAGCACGAACCCTCCCCTATATTCCTATACCCCATTATATATCCGCCAGTTTCCGCCCGTGTGCACCAGAACAATTTTTCTGACCCTAGGTTTGATATTTTGTGCAAAATTTATGAATACAAAAGTTGTCCACTATGTGGTTAGGATATATTAAGTTTGAGGTGATGTTTGTAACTGCCCAAAATATTGGACCTTTATCCATCTTTTATTATACGGATCGACTCAAAAACACTTTCTGAGTCGATTAAATGATGTCCGTCCGTCTGAGTGTTATGAATAAAAAAGTTGGTCGTCCCGGGGCACCGCGGTGTATTTTTTTGCATGTCGGTAGAGTTGTCAGGAGTTGTTATATACTTATAAAATAGGGTTGAGATATAAAGCACTTAATTGTTACAAGTACATTTACATAGGTATCTTTCAAAAACATTAATAGTCTGAATTAGAGTAATAGCATTACTTTAATTTCTAAATGGGGATGTGATGGATCCTCTGGTTAGAAACAATACAAGCAATTTAATGCCGAAAATTCATCAAATGCTTATTTATTTATGGTATCTTTCGTTCCATTGCGCTTAACAAAAAGGTATAGCGTCTAAGAGCCGTCAACTAGTAGAGCAACAGAAATTGATATATGGAAAAATGAAATTCCTTCTTCAACAAAGTATTGCAGACCAATAAAATTTGCATTCAAAAAGGAAACCAAAGATGTCATAACTGAAGAAGTTCAAAAAATAAAAGATCAAATTAAGGGACTTCAACCAGTAATATTTAAATTTGATGACCAAGACATTGAAGTTCATTTTAAAATGTATCTCACAATGATTGAGGAAAAGCTGCACAAGCTTTAACTGGAACAAAGTCAACGTCAAGCTGCATTATATGCCAAAAGACATCAAGTCAATTAAGCCAACCCCCACCAGAAGACGATAGTAAGGGAGCCTACGAATTTGGAGTGTCCCCTCTTCATGCTAGAATACGTTTCATGGAGCATATTCTTAAATTGGGTTATGATTTTGAATTTGGTCCGTTAGGCGAAACAGTGAGAAAAAACAAAGAAAATGAAGAAAAAAGAAAGCAAAAAAAAAACAAATTCAACAAAAATTCCACAGCTAGGCCTCAGACTTGTTTCTGGATTTAAATAACGGAATAATGAAAGAGTCCTTCCACCTATTTGGAAAGTATCTGTATTTAATTGATGAGTTAAACATTATTCTCAATGGAATAGCTAAAGCATCCGCACATTTGATTAAGATACTGCTAGGAATTTTATCAGGTGCACTATTATAAGAAAATTTTAGTTTTTCAAACCATTGGAAACCATAGAGACATCAAGGAATGGAATAGATATGTTTCTATTAGCAGTTAGTATAGATGGATAAATGGCAGAATCGGAATAAGTTGTTGAAAAAAAAAATCAGCAAACAAATTACTTATAAAGTTGTTTTTCTCTTAGTGTTGACAAATTTGTAAAAAGACTGGATTACTTTTGAAACTATTTATACCCTACACCACTATGTGGTTTGGATATAACGACTTTGTGCGACTGTTTGTAACTACCAAAAATATTTGACCTAGACCCATCTTTTATTATACCGATCGAATCAGAATCACTATCTGGTTCGATTTCACGATGTCCGTCCGTCCGTCCGTCTGTGTGTCCATGAAAGCTTGTAATCAAACTGCAGGTCGCAAATATGAATATATTTTCATGAAATTTGGTACATAAACTTTTTTCGGCCATAGGATGAACGCTGTTGAAATTGGTGAGAATCGGCCCATGTTCACACCTAACCCCCATACAAATGACCCCTATGAAATCAACATAAATTGCCATAAGATCCAAATTATCATATAAATCGTAGTCAAATTGGGTTTGTATGTGTTTATTACATCCATTAATCATTAGTCGAAAAATGATCCCTATGGGAAAAATCTTAGTCACAGGCCCCATATAGAGCTGCTTCTCGATCTTCACCTACATAAATCTATCTAAAAACAAAAATATTGCAGTGATTCTTTTCAAATTTCGTTTGTATATATTTTTGCAAAATACAAGAGACTTTACCAAACATGGTCAGGATCGGTTCATTTTTGTGCCTAGTCCCCATATAGATATATCATCCGATATGAACTTTTTCATATCTTCAGCCAAAAAAAATTAATGAAAATCCCACTCATATTTGATTTATGCTTATTTTCTATATCCAGTTAGTTGGGTCTGAGAGATAGGGTCTCTAAACGCATGGTATAAGGTATCGTATAGTCTAGACCGACTATAATTTTCTTACTTGTTTTCATTTTGAAAAAGGAATTAGAGTAACACGATTTGTTCAGTGCAGTATATTCCGCTCGGCTAATGGAGTATTTCCCATAATCTACAAGAGACCCGGATAGCTTGTATTTCTTGTAATATTTATTTTTTTTATTTTTAAGTCTTGTTAGTTGCTTGATATTCCAAGGAGGACCGGAAGGTTTATTACAAATTTGTTTCGGAATACATAAATCCATTGCAGAAGAAATCGTACTGTAAAATGTTTCAGTCATATGATCAATATCAGCTGTGGATCCAATAGAAAAGGATAATAAACTGTGCCAGTTCGTACTGTATAGAAGTTCGTTCAACAAACAGTAATTAGATTGTGCGAAACAAAATTCCTTATCATCATTTTTACAAGGTGTTTTTAAAAGTCTAGAGGGAATATATAAATTTACTTCAATGGTAGGGTGATATGTATCCTCAGGAGAAGAAATCGGGATTTCACGCTTGATGAAACAATCCGAAGTATCGTTGACAAATATTAAATCCAATAATTTATAATGACTGTTGTATATACCATTTATTTGAAAAAGATTCAGATCGAATAAAATATTGAAAAGCTCTTCACACTTGTTATTTGATTTGGATGGAACGAAATATTTTTCATCAGGTAAGAACTTCCAGGATATTGAAGGCAAATTAAAATCTCCAAGAATAATAACAAAGTAATCTTGATTAGCTGTACGAAGAATATATTTAATAGCTTCGCCATGTTTGTCATATATAGACTGTGGGGACGATTGAGGAATATATGAGCAGGCAATAAATAATTGTTTTCCATTAAGTTTAATTAAAACTGCGTTAAATTCGATGTCGAATGAGGCGCCAATCAATAAAACCTCAGGGAATAAAATACTAGAGACTGCAATAAGAACACCACCACCATTTGTTGTGGTCCCACGATCGCGTCTAAAAATATTGTATTTACATCTTACGGATAGCTTTCTTATCTCGAACTCTTCTGTCAATATGCGATGTATATCAATTTTATGAAAAGTAGATGAGATGGAATATCACTGAAACTCCTTTACAAATATTACGGCAAATTTAGTGCAAAGATTTTATATTGTTTGTTAATGATATTGTATAAATATTTTTAACAATAACAACATGGACCTTAGTCATTCCAGCAGCCACATTATATGGCTGGATTAATCAGCATGTTGTATTTCACCTTTATATTGATGGGGAAACTGATTATATGTCACCGAGGACGATTTTCGGGATCATTTTACAATAGATTAGATTGAGGTTTCAGTTTATACTTATAGTTCGAAAATGGAAACAGGAATATTGTAAGAGTTTTGCGAGAGGGAATTTGCTATCAGATATCTCTCCTGATAAATGTTGCATTTTCGAGGCCGAAATTCATGCAATTAAATTGCCAATGACATTAATTGTGGAACGGTATATGGATCCATCACCCGTTAATAATTTGGATAATAGTCTTGCTGCTCTCAGGGCCTTGCAATAGAGTTCGGAGATGTCAAAATATGTAAAAGAATGTATTATGACTCTCAACTGAACCCGGCAACACACCTTGAATTTGATATGGATAACTAGTTGGCTGAGGGGCTCCGACTGTGTGGAGTTGACATTTTTCACATATATTTTAGGTACTTATTAAACATTTTCATAGATGCAGCTCAGCTTAAATGGATGACGAGAGGGAAACAGTTTGGCCCTTGCCAAAAGCAAATAGAGCTAAAGCTCTCTTGAATTTGGTTAAGGAACAACCGAATTTCAAAATAGGTTTCCATTACTATAATTGATAACCCAATTACAATTAGGTTGGAGTAAATTAAACTTATTCTAGGGCCTTGCCGTTAACTTCAAGAATTTTTATATAGTACCTGCTGTAGTGTGCAACAATCTATTATGAATATAAGTACATATATAAAAATTTGCATTTTTATATCAGGTGCAACTATTGCTGTTCATTCATTTAACATTTTCTTCTATTTATTGTTTCTACAATAAAATGAAAGTAATTTTAAAAATGAAAATCCATAAATGCAATTTTGTCTTGTTGGGGTACATAATGTCAAATTGAAATTTGTTATTACAAACAGTACAAAACAAATGGCACCATCCTCAACAAAAAAGAGACCAGAGAAAGATTACTTTGTTTTATACAAATAACGGTTTATAAGGAAATAATGGAAGATACCAAAAGGTGGCATTACAAAAGACTTACCAAAAATAATGTGAGTTAACAATGACTATGTGATTCCCTAGTAGCAAAAACTTTTACAATTTGGTTCACAATAAAATAATTCTTCTTCTCTTTGAATACTTAAAGTTCAATTAATTCTGCAATAACTCAATAAATCAATAATGTCAATAGATGTACAAATTTTGGCTTAGTAATCGAATGTTATCGAGAAGTGCATGCATTCGCAGACATTTGTTTTGGAAACCGCTTATCAAAATTGCTCTAGTAAAAGTTGGTAAACCATATAGAAGAATTGTAGATCTATCTTATACTGAATATTGGTAGTGACTCTGATATATACGCAGCCATTTTATATCTTTGAACTTAATCAATCGATTGTAATTCCTGTTGTTGTCACATCATTCACAACAAGCCGTACTACCTAATGTATTATCCTGAGTTACGATACACAAATTGTATTTATGCATAACTGGCTTTGGGCCAAAAGTAAAATAAAAGGTAAGTTGAAAAATAAATTAATAAATGTAACTGTAAAACAAAAAAATTTTTGGATTTTAATATTTATGTTTTTTTTTGAAATTCAAATGAATTTCTTAACATCTTGAACACTTCTAAACAGCTTATATCGGGCAGTAGTATTGTTTTATGGTTTACAGCAGATGGTTTCAGAAATCTGTTTTCTATTCTTAGTTATGAAACTGGTAAATGTTTAGAAATTTGTTTGTACAGGTAAGTTTATCGAACATTGGAAAGTGTTACTTGCCAGCAGAATAAATTTTAGTGCAGTGAAGGAATATCATAGTGAATATCTTAATGAAAATATTCATTTTATTCATGTAATGTAATGTTGGTGATTCAGAATGCTGCAATCTTACTTTAATAGTGAGAGAATTAACTCAACAACATATTGGTAGTGACATCTTATATTTATTTGTAGTGTCAACAATAAAGCATGGAAGTCGTTAGTACACACAGAAAATGGATTTGCTGTGGCAACAGAATTTGTTGCCAACCGAATTTTGATAGTCCCATGTACTATCACATTATTCTGTAGTGATTACTAAATAATATTATCGAAATAACCATACGGCAATTGATGTTTTAAGTAAATTCGATGGCATGAACTGTTAAGTTTTGTTCATACAATGAAATTAAGATTTTCTTTATTGGTGGTTACAGCCATTTATTGGAGTAGCCCAATGCATGCCTACAATAATTATTACTACACTGTAAAATAATTTTATATATAATTTATTTCTTTTATGGTTATAAATCTATAATATTAACAGGCTAGGCGATTTCTTGTGACCGATGTTTTGTTCTACCGTTTTATCTCGATTTTGGCCAAACGTATATTATTTGAAAGGTATTTCTCTTTAGTCACTTTACAGATTTACAGATTTTTAAATCTTTTCCTTTATTTTGAGTAAATTGAATTTAAAGTTGATACTAACACATACATAAAATTATACATATAGTATGTGTGTATTTATTAAATTTGTTAATGTGTTTGTTAATGAGTTTGTTATCTTCATTCACAATATTAATATACCATAAAAGTGTTGGTTTGTGAATTGGCTAAAATAAAGCTCCATAGAAATTGCACTCAAATTTCAAGCGCTGGAATCTGCTAGTTAAGAATTAGTAAGTGTGTATGTGTGCATGTTTTTGAGTTAGAGACGATAGGAGAATAAAAATTATTTTATAGGAAATATGAAAAACCTTAGAAACTGGTATTAGTACGAAAATGCAGAATGATTGTTTACAGATGTTCAAGTATCTAATTAAACTCTCATCATCACTAAAACCAGCTTGTGGAGGTTTAGGTCCGCCAGCACGTTTGGCCATAACAATTTGATCAACCTTTAAGACTATGTTGGCAACACTAACAGCATATTTCATAGTCCAATATTTTGATTGGAACAGATCGAATGCCTTCATGGTGGTGATATCAATAGTTTCAGTGCACAATAAACAAGTCGGACTCCCAGAGGATAGTAAAAGGATCACGAAAATTACATCAGTGGTTGCTGTTTTTGCCTAACCAGTATATCTAGAAATGCAAAAAAAAGAAACAGGTCGAGTATCCTAACATCAGGTCACCTACTCAGCGTGTGTCTTATTGTGAAGCTATACCGGTTCCAACATTATCAGCGAAAATGGAATTAGAAACTTCGTCAGATGATACCTCAGAATGTGACATGGAATTTAAGGAGCCCTCAACTTCAAAACAACCACACTTCATAACCCAAAGTGAGTTAAACGATCTCGTTCGTGATTTAAATTTGCCTAGGGTTCAAAAATAACTTATTGGTTCACCTTTGCACTTGTGCTAAAACAACTCATCTCAGAAACCGACATGAGGCTCCTACTTCATTTTGCCAAATGGATGAGTTCTTGTGCTATTAAAATGATTTCGATGGTATTTTCAACACTCTTTGAATAAAGCATAATGCATCTGAGTGGAGGCTTTTCATCTGTTCTTTAAAAGCGGGTTTAAAGGCCGTTCTACTTCACAACGGTAACTCTCAACCATCTATTCATCTTGGTCATGTTACAAATATGAAAGAAGGCTATAAGAATATGAAGTTGCTTTTATGAAAGATTGAATACAATAAGTATGGTTGGAAAATTTGTGACGTACCAAAAATTAATTGGGATTTTACTAGGACAGTGACAGGAAAAACCACTACAAAAGAAAGGAGTGGCCAACAAGACATGGTATAACTGCAGCAGTTAAAAATGTACACCATGATCCATTAGTCAAGTAAGGAGATGTACTATTGCTACATATTAAGTTGGGACTGATGAAACATTTATTTAAGGTTCTGGACAAAGATGGAGATGACTCAAAGTACTTGAAAGAAAAGTTTCTGAGGCTAAGTGATGCTAAAATATAGGAAGGGAATCTTTGTAGGAACGCAAAAAATTAGATTTCTCCTCACTGATAAAACCATAGAACTAACTGCATGGTCAACTTTCAAGTCAGTCGTAGAAACTTTCTTGGGAAACAATATAATCTAACCCATAAAAACAAAGTTTTTATTAAAACTCTTTCTTTCCTTATGCATATATGAGTTTTGAATATCTCCGTGACTGTGCGTGACTGTGTGTGACTATCTTAAAATTAATCTTTGGCCACAACAAGTCGATGGACAAAGTTTCAGATCCATCGGATGAGGGGAAGTGGGGTTTTAATCTCCCCGTGACTGTGCGTGACTATATCGTAGTTAATCTTTTTTCACAGCAAGTCTATCGACCAAGTTTTAGATCGATCGGATAAGGGAAAATGGGTTTTGAATCACTCTGTGACTGTGCGTGACTATGCGTGACTGCGCTTGACTATGTCGAAGTTGATCTTTCTTACAGCAAGTGTATGGACAAAGTTTCAGATCGATCGGATGAGGGGAAATGACATTTAGATCACTCCGTGACTGTGCTTGACCATGCGTGACTGTATGTGACTACCGCAAAATTAATCTGTGGTCACGGCAAGACTATGGGTTAAGTTTCAGATCAACTGGATAAGGGAAAATGTGGTCCACCCATGGCATACAGACAGACAGACAGAGAGTATGAGTTAAAAGAGAGAGTTTAAAAACACGGAGACTACGTCAAAATTGTCACTGAGACATGATGTGCAACATGTCTCTTAAAATTCATTTTTTGCATTCTCATTTGATTTTTGCCGCCGGAAAACTTGTGTAGCATAAGTGCCGAGCATTATCAACAAGATATAGCTACTATAAAAAAGCGCTATCAAGGAAAATGGAGCCGATCAATGCTTGCGGATTACTGCTGGACGCTACAAAGAGATTCCATAGACCTACAAAAGCGCAAGTCATCTGCTAAACGGATTAAAAAGACAACAGCAACAACGAAAATTACGGCTATGACACATAAAAATTTAGTATAGCAACAGTAACAGGTACATAGAAAAATCATATTTGCCAAGACTTTTCTTACTTTTTAATTGACAGCTCGGCATCGGTTGAAGCGATTTCGATGATTTCAAACAATAATCTGCTAATGATGTCAGTGAATCATTTCCACTAAAAATTAGCTACCCAGATAACCTGCCGAGGGCCTAATTATGGCTTCTACTGATGGACAGACGGACATCGCTGTATCAAGCGGCTTGCTATAACCATCACGATTATTGTGGGGTCCAGATTTATTTTTTAGTTACTACAAACGGAATGACAAAACCCTGCACACTGGTGCGGAGGTTATACAAATTTTATGTGATATAAAATTATCACTAGCATACCAATAAACAATAGTCAGACATGTTGTATTGAAATGATCTCTAAACACCGATAGACATGGTTTTTAGTTTTTGTATCTTTTTTATACAATTATATTTATTTATAAAGGATCGCTTTTTGTTGTTTTGGGTAGTTTCAGATGGCGTTGTTTTACCTGCATACAGTTACATATATACCAATTGCATCTATTCGCAATACTGTTCATCGCGTGATGAATTTATTGAAGTTAATAAACCATTTGTGGCTATTTTTTTTAAATATGTGTGTATATATCACAAAAGCATTATAAACACGAAACAGAAAAATCTTTCAACTTTAAATTTCGTTGATGACTTGTATGCTTTATTTAATAGTTAACAAACCGTGGAAGTTATAAAATGAAGTAAGTGGTACGGAATTCCATTTACTATAAATTGAGTTATATGACAAACTGCCGGTATTACAAATGTAAAGAGTCACACAACTAATTAATAGTTAGTTTTTAAAAGTGACTAAATTAGTTTTTAAACAGAAACTTAATATCTGTCTTTGCTAATTGCGTGTGTTTGTTATAATTACTATAACTTTTTTTTACCCTTATTATTGGATCGAAGTGTGAAGATCATAATATTGAATCGTTTATAACTTTTAGAAAACAGTGCATAGCCTTTTAATTAAGAATTGCTGGATTTTTGGTGCATTTACATTGTATTGGTTTTAAACTTGTATCAAGCTAGTCACTCCATAATTTCAATACGCAAAAATTTTTAGAACCATCCACAACTTTTTCAAATGGCTTTCTATGTAATACACGATTGAAGAGTATTTCAGGCTATTTGATTATCGGTATATATTAATTATACCCTATACCACTATGTGGTTTGGGTATATTGACTTTGTGCTGCTATTTGTAACTACCAAAAATATTTGACCTAGACCCATCTTTTATTATACCGCTCGAATCAGAATCACTAATTGATTCGATTTAACGATGTCCGTCCGTCCGGCTGTGTGTCCATGTAAACCTTGTAATCAAACTGCAGGTCGCAAATATGAATATATTTTGATCAAATTTGGTATATAAGCTTTAATCGGCCATAGGAAGAACGTCATTGAAATTGGTGAGAATCGGTCCATGTTAAGACCTAGCCCTTACACAAATGACCCCTATGAAATCGACATAAATTGCCATAAGATCCAAATTGTCATATAGATCTTACTCAAATTGGATTTGTATGCATTTATTACATCCATTAATGAGTAGTCCAAAAATTATTCTTATGGGACAACTCTTAGTCATAGGCCCCACATAGAGCTGCTTCCCGATCTTCACTTAAATCTATCAAAAAAAAAAAAATATTGCACTGATTCTTCTCAAATTTTGTTGGTACATATTTTTCCAAAATACAAGAGACTTTACCAAACATAGTCAGGATCGGTCCATTTTTGGGCCTAGTCCCCATATAGATATAGCATCCGATATGAACTTTTTCATATCCGCAGCCAAAAAAATTAATAATAATCCCACTCGAATTTGGTTTATGCTTATTTTGTATGTCCAGTTAGTTGGGCCTATGAGATAGGATCTCTAAGCGCATGGTATAGGGTATCTTATAGTCGGTCTAGACCGACTATAATTTTCTTACTTGTTTTTATATTAAATTTGGTTCTGATGAATTAATTTTGTACAAATATGTTAAAATTCAAATAGCTAGATGTATGTAGTCTACGTGCAATAAAGGTCCGACCATTGCCACATGAAAAGTGGCCACCTTTATGTTCTACGAAGATCACAAACAAATTTTGAGAAAAATAGACGTTGTTAATGGTTTTATATAAGTTTGAGTGAACTAAAAATTTCCCAACATTTATTAATCATTGTTCGTATTATTCGTAACATACGGCCAAAAATGCTCGAAAAAGTGACCAAAAATTGTACGTTCAGAATGCGGTTCGTCTAGAACAGTTACGCTAGGCATATGCTCGAAATCATCTTCAGGTGTTGGCATTGATTTATCTTTCGAATAAAAAGAAATTTTGCATCCAAATTTAATTTTTTGTATTATGTCTTACAATTTCAAGTTCTAATGGGCTTAAAAAACACCCTTTAGTTTTATTCTAATTAATTAAGAGTTAAATTTAATTAAAATATTTTACTTTAATTTTACAAGAAAATCGATAATACATAGAAAAATTGTATATTTGTAAACAAGTCCATAATTCAAAAATAGTTCACATTATACTGTCCTGCTGCTGTATATTCTTCTCTCCAATAGCATACATACTGCAAAATAATTGGAAATAATTTTGGTTCATTACTTTTTTGTTTTGCCAATTTCCACCCTGTAATTATGTGCAAAAAAGTTATGTTAATTGAGTTGCATATTTAGAATACACTACACATTTCTATAATTCTTTTTGGATTGTTGTTACTGTTAACCCAACAAAGAGTAAATTCGAATATTTTAATATATAGTTACGCAGGGCGCATATTTACGTGTGATTAATTGTCACTAATAGTGGGAATTTATTAAAATTAAAAAAAAAAGATTCACTAATAAAGGGAATTGATTAAAATTTAAAAAATGTTTAAAATTTTGTTCTCTTTTTGAGCTCGCACCATTCAAATTATGGACTCACTATTTTTAGGGTTGAAAGATAGAAAAACGTCAAATTTGGGCTGGGAACATTAAATGGCTTATATATTGTCATTAATCAAAATGGTTGAAAAAGTACCTTTTCTAAAAGAGTGGGTTTTCTGAAAAAATTATTTTCATATTTTTTCAATGGGCACTTTAGGCACATTACAACTTATTAGTGCTAAACAATCTTTTACTCATTTAATGCAAGAAGCTGAAAATTTTAAAAAGTACTTGTAAACAACGAAGAAGTTTGAGTCCACAAAGTAATTGAGACATCGATTGAAAAGATAAAATGTTGTTCATTAATTTGCGTCAATTTATATATATCGAGGGTTTATATTTACTAACATCAAAACTCCGAAAAAACCGAAGTTTTTGGTATATGTTAACGTTATATTTTTTGACTGAAAATTACTTTTAGACCAGTTTTATCTTCATTGTGGAGAAATAATCAATTTTCCACCACTCGAAAGATTATTATTGCTTTTCACAGTGGGATCGCCTCATACATTTCTTGGCAAAACGTATAAGGAGAGCTCATAGAACATTGAAATTTGGCCGAGAGCCTTTTATCAACTCAATTAAGAAAACTTTAGTTTAATCAAAATTTAACACGTCCATATAACCCGAAAAGATTTTTTCTTCCCAAATGTTTATTTCTTTACCAAAAGTCATGAAATTTGGTACAAGTCATCACTGTTATGGGTCACGCCCACAGCCCATATACCAGAAAATGAATTTTTGGACCAGAATTTTTGTTTCTTCATTAAAAGTCTGGTAACTTGATTCAAATTATCAGTATTATGAAGTAAGGATGTTTGAAAAATGTTGCAGAAATATGCCACGCCCACCGCCCATATAACTAAAAAAAGTTTTTTTAGAAAACTACATTTATTTTTTCAAAAATCTCTAAAATTGTTAATGTTTGGTTACCCATTTTTCTTGACTTTTTCATCATCATGTATATGAAACAAAATGGATTACTTTTAAGTTTCAAATCATACATGGAAATTTGATGTAGTTTTCTACTCGGCTTAGGAAACTTGTTTGAAAATAGTACCTTGTACGCCAAGTGTTCCGTATTTTGTGTATGGCAGGCTAGGGTGGCCCTTCGTTACATGGAGGGAAAATAAGTGTTCAAAATGTCGGTCTCACCCCCTAGAAATATGCGAATAGCAAAAAAAAAACTGAGAAATACAAAGTTTTGGGCCAATCAAAAAACGTTTAGTCGTGGCGCAAAGTGATTGAAAATTTCAAGAGTGTTAATATGGGGAAAATATGACTTTTTTTTTTTCAGATTTTACGAAAATTTCGTTCTAATTTTAATTTTTCCGACAAGCTGTTATATAATATGACATATGACCCCAAACTAATAAAAGACAATTTATACAAAAAATTCAAATATTTTGTAAGTGCTGTCCAATTTTTAGATGCGACACTTAAAATATAATAACCAAATCTGTAGAAGTTTCGTTCCAAAAATTTGGGATAAAGCCGAGAACGTTAACCCATTATTTGCCAAGGCCAGCTTTGGATTTTAAGATATTTTAAAATAAAAATGACCTAAAACGAGTTTTTCTATTAAACTCGATGAAACCACTATTTAGAATTTAAGAAAAATAATTCGGTTAATTTTTATTTATTTGACCATTCAGTGCTCCTTGGATCAAAATAATCCATTGTGATATATCTTTGGTGCAATTATCTGCTTATTGCTCGCGAATATAAATTAAAACAACTTTTAACCGATTTTGTTATAAAATTACTTTATGTAATAAAGTAATAGTTGAATTTCTTGCTGTCTCACCCACTAATTTGGTGGATATTGATAAAAAACGACAAAAAAAATTTCAGGTCAATCGGTGAAGATGCCATCACTTATAATGGTTGACATTTTTTGATTTTTTTATAATCGGTCGCTTTATATTATCTTCAATGTCACCTACATGTTTTGAAACTTCTACCATTTTATTTCCCAGTTTTAAATAGTTTATTAAATAAAAGTAAATTTCAAATATAAAAATATATATAAAAGGTAATGTTAAATTAATACTACTCTTAATGGAATAAATTACAAAATTAAATAAAAGTGAATTTCAAAAAACGTCCTATTTTTTAGACATATGACCTAAGTTGTTTCAATTTATATTCGCGAGCAATAAGCAGATAATTGCACCAGAGATATATCACAATGGAATATTTTGATCTCAGGAGCACTGAAGGGTTAAATAAATTAAAATTAACCGAATTATTTTCCTTAAATTCCAAATAGTGGTATCAACGAGTTTAATAGAAAAACTAGTTTTAGGTCATTTTTATTTAAAAATATCTTAAAATCCAAAGCTGGCCTTAGCAAATAATAGGTAACGTTCTCGGCTTTATCTCAAATTTTTGGAACGGAACTTCTACACATTTGGTTATTATATTTTAAGCGTCGTATCTAAAAATTGGACAGCACTTACAAAATATATGAATTTTTTGAATAAATTGTCTTTTATTAGCTTGGGGTCATATGTGACCCCAATTCCAAAAGGGTTAATGGAGTCATATTATTTTTTTCCGAAACCCTAGGCTATTAGGATAAAATATAACATTTAAAAGTACATTTACAGAATATTTCTCAAAAATCCAATTTTTCTCGAAATTTGCAAAAATAAAGTCCTTGTCAAAAAAATTCTGGAAGAGGGATTTACTTAAAAATTAACACAGCTAATTTGTAACATGTATTTAATAAAACCTTAGAGTGATATATTCATGTTTTTAAATTTTGTTTAAGAAAGTTTTTTCAAACTTGAAAAAGGAGTTTTAAAAATTTCCAATTTTCGGTCTCAATGCGCAATTGGTTAACAACGTGGTAATAAAACAATACTTCATATCTGAATACTTATAAGTATAGAGACCAAAAAAGAATGATGGCTTTAATCAATTTCTCAAAGTTGAAAAAAATGTCATCAAATTTCATGAACTATTTTTTTTTTTTTGGCACAAAAGTGGTCTGGGGCATTGGCTATTTCTTGGCGAAATTTCATTCCATTTTGAAGATTTGTAACCTGTTGGAAGGATAATTTAATACTGATCCCGAATTATATAACAGCTTGTCGGAAAAATTAAACTATGGAACGAAATTTTCGTAAAATCTGAAAAAAGTCTTATTTTCCCCATATAAACACACTTGAAATTTTCAATCGTTTTGCGCCACGACTAAACGTTTTTTGATTGGCCCTAAACTTTGTATTTCTCAGTTTTTTGTCTTTTCGCATATTTCTAGGGTGTGAGACCGACAGTTTGAACACTTTTTTTTTATTAAGGGCCACCCTAATGCTAGGCCATTGAGTTTTCAGAAAAATTATGTCGAAAAAACAGCTTGAGTACTTGACCAAAATTGTTCGCTTCGGTGATACAATAAGTCGTTGACAAACCAGAAATTTGCTCCAATTCGTCATCTGTGGGATATGTGGTTTGAAATGTTACAAATACTTTTCACCCTTAGTCATTGACGAACAGCTATCTGATTACCATGGAGGTTGCTTATTTATGCAAAGCAAACCGGAGAGATATGGTTTGAAATTTTATTTTATATGTGAAAAAACCTTCTATGTCTGGAAAATAGAATCATACCTTGGGAAAGCTGCTGAAGCTGCTCCAGAAAAAATCAAGGCCAACGAGTTTTATTACATCTGGCCGAGGGTCTATAAGTCATAACGTTACAATGTACAATTTCTTCATGTCTTATGAGTTGGGTCAAAAATTACTACAAAACAAATTGATCATGGCTCGATTCCACCAGTGCACTTTTGCAGTGTACATTCCAATTTACCAAAGATATTACACTTGTTTCCTAGGTTGGAAAAATATTAAAATGCACAGTGTTGCAGAGTACTCTTCACAGCACGCCAGAAGTTGAGACTGCTGAAACGAAGCTACCAGAAATAATATCATAGTACAAAAAAGTAAGGGTGAAGTTGACACAGTTGACCAAATGATTTCTGAATATAGCTGTAAACGGAAAACTAATAGGCGGCCGGTCAATGGTTGTATTTAGTAACATGATTGACATATCAGCCTTGAATGCTATTATGCTATACTATACTATTTTTTGAACTTAGTACAATACTTTCATATACTTTTAGAATTAACCCCAATTAGCCAAAAAATAACAAAAACATGCAAAGCATCGTTTGTTTTTGCGTGATCTGGGACTTGTTCTTCACCAACTGTACATGGCGCAGAGAAAATGAGGTATATGTGCTACTTCTGTGTGGTAAAATGTACCTGAACTAAACTCTGCCTCGCGAGTCATTACTGAAAAAAAGAGGCATGTTACGTGCAAGAAAAGAACGAGAAAGCGAATTATAACCATGAGTTAGTTTGCTGTCATTGCGAAAAAACCGTTTGTAGGGCTCGCGAAAACCAAATTGATTTCATTCCCTGTATGTATAGAAGATATGTAGAACTATACTTTTATTAATCACCTCATATATAAAGACATACGTAAAACTGATTTTTCTTTAAATAATATAATTTTTGTTTACAAGATAAACCGATTTCCATATAAAACAAGTAAGAAAATTATAGTCGGTCTAGACCGACTATACGATACCCTATACCATGCGTTTAGAGGCCCTATCTCTCAGGCCCAACTAACTGGATATAGAAAATAAGCATAAACCAAATTTGAGTGGGATTTTTATTAATTTTTTCGGCTGCAGATATGAAACAGTTCATATCGGATGCTATATCTATATGGGGACTAGGCCCAAAAATGGACCGATCCTGACCATATTTGGTAAAGTCTCTTGTACTTTGCAAAAATATATACATACAAAATTTGAGAGGAATCAGTGCAACATTTTTCTTTTTTGATAGATTTAAGTGAAGATCGGGAAGCAGCTCTATATGGGGCCTATGACTAAGAGTTGTCCAATAGGGATCGTTTTTGTACTACTGATTAACGGATATAATATATACATACAAACCCAATTTGACTAAGATTTGTATGTTAATTTGGATCTTATGGCAATATATGTTGATTTCATAGGAGTAATTTGTATGGGGGCTAGGTCTGAACATGGACCGATTCTCACCAATTTCAATAGCGTTCAGTCGATAAAAGATTAAGTACCAAATTTCATCAAAATATATTCATATTTGCGACCTGCAGTTTGATTACAAGCTTTACATGAACACACAGACGGACGGACGGACGGACGGACATCGTTAAATCGAATCAGATAGTGATTCTGATTCGATCGGTATAATTAAAGATGGGTGTAGGTCAAATATTTTTGGTTGTTACAAACAGCAGCACAAAGTCATTATACCCAAACCACATAGTGGTATAGGGTATAAAAACCTTCTATGTCTGGAAAATGGAATCATACCTTGGGAAAGCTGCTGAAGCTGCTCCAGAAAAAATCAAGGCCAACGAGTTTTATTACATCTGACCGAGGGCCTATAAGTCATAACGTTACAATGTACAATTTCTTCATGTCTTATGAGTTGGGTCAAAAATTACTACAAAATCATTGAACGTAAAACTGATTTTTCTTTAAACAAAATAATTTTTTTTTACAAGTTAAACCGATTTCCATATAAAAACATACAGGAAGTAGAAAGTACATAAAGGTAGGATTATGAAGTTTTTTTTAAAGGCAGGAGTACGATTAATTAAAAATTCAATTACATTTTTTTTTAAGTGAAAAAGTTTTGTAATTCGACGTAAAAGCTATAATTTACAACATTTTTCCACAAAAAAAAAACTAGTTGAAACAACATAAACGATCTAATGACTGATAAATATTTTAACGACATCATCGAGTTCCACAAATGTTTAAGAGGTTGACTTCTTTTGCTAGTAATGTAATGTGTTTCGTGACTTCCTTTTTTTTTTTATAAAATTTATAACTTTGTTCATCAGTATACAATATTATCCGAATTTTATGTATTAAGTCAAAAGAATACACTCCCACCTTTAATTTTTTTTGCAACCGTAACACAAGGTCGATAAAGCTCGTCGTTTTTTTTGCCCAAATTTTGATGCATTTTTCTTAACTAAACAATTAACTACAAAACTGCATCATCACATTTTTGATATTTTATATTCGTTTTGCCAGCAAAATCCCACAGTGCGTTGCTAGTGGTACAATAAAAACATTTGTGTACAAATTATTGATTGCTTACAAAGTATAGCAATTTATTATGCATTATAAAACAAGTTAGATCCAACTAATTGGATATAGAAAATAAGCATAAGCCAAATTTGAGTGGCATTATAATTAATTTGTTTGCTTTCGGATATGGAAAGTTGATATCGGATGCTATATTTATATGGGACTAGGGCAAAAATTGGACCGATCCTGACCATTTTTAGTAAGGTCAGTTATTTTTGGAAAAATGTATAAAAACCAAATTTGAGCAAAGTCTGTGCAATATTTATACCCTATACAACTATGTAGCTTGGGTATAATGACTTTGTGCTGCTGTTTGTAACAACAAAAAATATTTGACCTACACCCATCTTTAATTATACCACTCGAATCAGAATCACTATCTGAATCGATTTAACGATGTCCGTCCGTCCGTCCGTCCGTCTGTGTGTCCATGTAAAGCTTATAATCAAACTGCAGGTCGCAAATATGAATATGTTTTGATGACATTTGGTATTTGATCTTTTATTGGACATGGGACGAACGCTATTGAACTTGGTGAGAATCGGTCCATGTTCAGACCTAGCCCCCATACAAATGACCCCTATGAAATCAACATATATTGCCATAAGATCCAAATTATCATACAAATCTTAGTCAAAATGGGTTTGTATGCGTTTATTACATCCACTAATGAGTAGTCTAAAAATGATCCCTGGGACAACTCTTAGTCATAGGCCCCATATAGAGCTGCTTCCCGATCTTCACTTAACCCTATCAAAAAACAAAAATATTGCACTGATTCTTCTCAAATTTTGTTTGTATATATTTTTGCAAAATACAAGAGACTTTACCAAACATGGTCATGATCGGTCCATTTTTGGGCCTAGTTCCCATATAGATATATCATCCGATATGAACTTTTTCATATCTGCAGCCGAAAAAATTAATAAAAATCCCACTCAAATTTGGTTTATGCTTATTTTCTATATCCAGTTAGTTGGGCCTGAGAGATAGGGTCTCTAAACGCATGGTATAGGGTATCGTATAGTCGGTCTAGACCGACTATAATTATACCTTATGCCACTATGTGGCTTGGGTATAATGACTTTGTGCTGCTGTTTGTAACTACCAAAAATATTTGACCTAGACCCATCTTTAATTATACCGATCGAATCAGAAACACTAACTGATTCGATTTAACGATGTCCGTCTGTGTGTCCGTCCGTCTGGGTGTCCATGTAAACCTTGTAATCAAACTGCACGTCGCAAATATGAATATATTTTGATGAAATTTGGTACGTAAGCTTTCGTTGGCCATAGGATGAACGCTATTGAAATTGGTGAGAATCGGTCCATGTTCAGACCTAGACCCCATACAAATGACCCCTATGAAATCGACATAAATTGTCATAAGATCCAAATTGTCATATAGATCTTACTCAAATTGGCGTTTATTACATCCATTAATGAGTAGTCTAAAAATGATCCCTGGGACAAGTCTTAGTCATAGGCCCCATATAGAGCTGCTTCCCGATCTTCACTTAAATCTATCAAAACACAAAAATATTGCACTGATTATTCTCAAATTTTGTTTGTATATATTTTTGCTAAATACAAGAGACTTTACCAAACATAGTCAGGATCGTTCCGTTTTTAGGCCTAGTCCCCATATAGATATTGCATCGGATATGAACTTTTTCATATCTGCAGCCAAAAAAAATAAATAAAAATCCCACTCGAATTTGGTTTATGCTTTTTTTCTATATCCAGTTAGTTGGGCTTAAGAGATAGGGTCTCTAAACGCATGGTATAGAGTATCATATAGTCGGTCTTGACCGACTATAATTTTCTTACTTGTTTTTGTTTTGATATTTTTAAGTGAATATCGGAGTCAGCTTGATATGGGGACTATGACTAAGAATTGTTCTATAGGGTTAATTTTTGAACTACCCGTAAGTAAATCTAATAAACATACCCAAACCCAATTTGACCATGATCTATATGAGAATTTGGATATTGTGGCAATTTAAGTCGATCTCAGTCAGTCGTCCACGTCAAATATTTTTGGTGTTTACAAATATCCGCACAAACTCATTATACTCTGAATACATAGTGGTATGGGGTATAACGAAGATATTAGGGAAGATCAGAATTTTATTTCTATTGAGTAAACATATTTGATATTCAGAAGGAAGTTAAATCTAACCTAAATATGGTCAAAAAATATTACAAATATTTATTTAGAAAATACAAAAACAAAATTACTTTTTAGTTCTTTTTTTATGTACAAAAAGGAATATTGTTAATTTTAATAGTTTAAAAACATCAAAATCGGCTTAATAGGTCCGTAGATTTCAATGAAAATATGAAAAAACTTTTGAAAACATATTATTTTCTATATTATTATGCCTGGTTTTAACTATGTCATATAAACTGATAACAAACAAATGTCTCAACTGACATCTCTTAATTTTCTATTTATTACGTTTGTATTACATCTTATAAACTAACAAAAAATCTGGTTGTCAAACAAAAACAAAATACCAAAATGTTGGCAATTTCGCTTTAGATGTAAAACATTGCAAATGACTAGACATTAAGATCAATTTTCATACAACTGACAATAACAGACATAAATTGACTTTAAAAATGATGGAGTGAAAGTCAGGCATTATTGTTATTGTTATTGTTGTTATACTAAATTTTGTTTCTTGTGTTTGTAGAATTTACTTCATGAGTGTGTGTGTGCTTATACTCCACATATCAAGAGGTAGTCATGAGCCTTAGAGCTGTCTGTTTTTTGTGAAGCTTTTAATGGCTCACTCAACTTCAAATTTTCATATACGAATATCTGTTTTTTAATTGTAGTGAAATGGTTTTCGTTGACATATAACCCAGCCAGAAAAATACCAGCATTGCTTAAAAAAGAAACAATAAATCGGAAATTGTAATATATACTGACCAGCAGAGCCCACCACTCGAAATTAATCAATCATTTTCTAATTATATGTATAAAAAATTTATGAGTATTTAAATAAAATGTATTAAATTGTGAATTTTTAAATAAAATATTAAATTCCATTATATACATTTGTTGGACACAGAGAAGATATATTAATGGGTTTGTTAATAAATAGTTTTGTAAGAGCCTAAGGGTATGCTAATCTATTTTAGCCAATTCATAAACACACACACAGCATTTTATAGGTTTTTATTCGAAGCTGAAATATGTGTTTTATGTATGTGTTAGTAGCAACTTTAAATGATTATTACTCCACAAAAATGTACCGGATGGTGCACATCTGTGAATATGGTGCACATCTGCAAAGAAATACCCTTCAAATGGTATATTCGTTGTCAAAATCGCTTGATAATTAAAAGCCTAACAGGGGTCATTTGATCGCCTGGCCTATTAATATTATATTTTAAGAAAGAATAAATACTAATTATAAATTTAAATGGTATTCGAACTTCAAGGTTAAGCAAGTATTTAAATGGTAACAGTACCCAACAGTGGTTATAATATCAATGTTTCGGCACAGCCGAATTTAATACTCTAACTTTTTTCTCATGTCATGTATTAATAAAACTTTCATAATGAATTAATAAAACGTTTTTTTTTTTGGTTTGTGTTTTTAATATAGCTGATAGCTCTGATGTAGGTGCATAATTTTGAAAACTAAATATTTTGAATATATTTTATTTTTTGGAGTTTCTCAATTTTGAATATTTCTATGATAATATTTATATCCTGTTTTAATATTTTTAACTTTTAGTTATAACGTTTTTTTTTGTAGAAACAAACGAACGATTCCTAGTCACAAAGTTGTTTTAAACTCATCTGCCAACTAACGAATTTAAAATAATGGAAGAAAATGTAATAAAGTATACTAGTAAGAAGGTCTCCTCGAATCTTAATTGCGATAGTGCTTATGATTCGGATTATTATAGGAAAGACTCAAATAATAATTCCATGTTTTGTTTCAGGTTCATTGTCATATTTATTGTTTATAAAAAGAGTTTGAAAAAAAGATAGCTTTTTATTTGCAAAATCAATTAATTTTCTATACTCACTACATTTCAGTTGTACTAAGGACTTTTGAACATGAAGAAAATAATATTTTTTATTATATAAAAAAAAAATAGGTTTTTTAAATAAATTGTGTGCAATATTATAGCCGCATGATCTTTTTCGCGATTTCTTACATATAATAAAAATGAGAAAAAATCGTTTTATGCCATCTGAAAGACCATTGACAATTAATAAGAGAAGCAACAAAAAAATTTTTTTTTGTCTTATAAACCATTACAACAAATAATTTATAACTTCGGATAAAATAAAAAAAACAGGAAAAAAAACCATATAAGTACACGCAAGATAGTCATAAGTGCCAGCAACTCAACGAAAACTGCCGAGCAAATAGCTCATTAATGTGGTCCGATGGATAGTAAATCGCGTACTACAGCAGTCTTCAGTACTTCACAATGAAAAAAAGCACATTGGCTTTTTGCTAAAAATAATATGAGTAAGGGTTGGAATAAGGTAAGTAAATATCTGTAATATGTACTCAACATGTTTTGGAAAATATTTTTACTACAAGCAATTTTTTCTGATGAGAAAAAGTTGAATTTGGAAGGTCTGTACAGGAGAGATTTGCGTAAGGAATCACGATAGTTTTCCAAAAAAAATTTTGATGGCGACAAACTCTTTTTTGAATAAAATCGTAAACAGCGGCATGATAATGCCGCTAGATAATGCCACTGTTTAGCCTAGAAACTAGACTCATATGTGATTACAGTCACACAATATACCTCAACTGCAATAGCCTGTCATCCTGACCACAATCTCATGGAAAATGTCTGTGTTATCATGGTATGAAAAAATATTTGGCGAAAATAAGCAATACGATACGATTATGGACCACAAATCAATGGTAATTGAAGCTTGGGAGACAATCACAATTGATGTCGCTTAAACCATTGTTGGCCATCGAGATAAATGAGTTAGTAGTAGTGTTTACGAACATGTGTTAGTTGTATTATACTGATCAAAATCCATGGACGTAACACAGTGCCGATATTAAAGTGGTTTGTGTAGGTTTTGTGTGAATGTAAATATGAATGACTAATGGGGAAAATAGTTGAGCCCACGATGAATATGAGAAAATTTTCGATACGTTTTGTTGTGTTAACTGCTTTAATCTTACATTTTGAAAATTTAAAACAAAATGTCAAGAAAATTTAATCTGTTTTAGTCATAAGTTTGAAATTTTTTAAATCAAATAAGTAAGTAATTAATTTCGTTAAAAAACAAAAGCAAAAAATGCCAAGCACTTCGCTTAATTTAGTGCGTTTAAACAAAGGCAAAACTACTTTCCAGTTCTTCATCCCACATGGTTGATTTATTTTTATTAAAATTTTTTAAAATATAAGCTTCAATAAAACAAAAAATTGTGTACCTATTAAAAAAACAATGTACGAATTTCAAAAGGCAATGAAACATAGACCTGCTTTGTTCAAAAGCTTTCATATGACTGAAATGAAATTATTGTTTACTTTAAGGCCAGCTTATTCAACTTGTCTTATGCAAGTGCTTACCCAACTTAAGCTAAACGTATCGTATCGTTAGCTTCTGTTGATTTTAGATTTTTGCTACATTTGTAAGTGACATTTATGAACAGCTGATAAAGTTTGGTTAATTTTACACAGCAACATGCTGTGTCGTTAATTATGCCTTTACTCTTTAGGGAGTATTTTTGATTTCGTTCGGCTGTATACATATAAGAGTCACTATGGCCAGCTATGGTCTAAACATTGTATGGACCTTTGTGAAGTCTTTGTGCCTGAAGATGTCCAATTGTACAAAATACGCCACTAAAAAATTCAGAAATATCACTTAGAGTTCCTTCTGAATTGTCGCTTCGTAAAAACACGTAAAATCAGTGTTAGGATCAACTGCTAGGATCAGTGTTTGGATAACTAAGGCAAACGTAATTGCAGGAATATTACATGTGGAGGAAGAAATTTCGGAAAAGCATTTTTTAATGAACATGGAAGTTCTAGGAAATTAAATCATTATATTATAACACCTTTGTTGGATGATTTAATGAAAAAAGTTTAGAATAGATAGCAAAAAATTCTTATTTTTGTAACAGATGCCGCAAAATATATGCTCACAACTACTAGTGCTATAAGTGTATTTTACCCAAATATTACACAAATTACATGTCTACCTGGACTCATACATATCGAATGCCAAAAAAACATTTTTAGACTCTTCAGCAAGAATTTCAATTCTACGAGAAATAGGTCAAAATTTTCATAAACCAATTTAAATTTTGAATCAACTTTTACTTCCACATCTCGAAGAATGCCAGAATTTTTTTCAAAAGCATATTTGACAATATTTACTTAGGAGACCATGGACCAAGGATAGGATTTATTAATTTCGTCTCTTAATGTGGGAATACCGAGATCATCATGTATACACTTGTTGCTTAAAACCATGAAGCATTAGTTAAAAATCGTAGTGTTTTCGATGAATTCCCCAAAGTTGTACACCATTAGTCCAGATCACCTTTAGTATTGTTTTGTATAAGCTGACCTTATTTTCGAAGCTTAGCTCTGACTTTTGGCCGATACAATTTTCTTATTATAATGTTTAAATACTCTCGTTTCGTTTTTATATGATTTTTCCAGTGAGCCTTCTGTCTACATGTATCGCTAAGTACTTTACATTATAAGCTTTAGGTATGCGATTTCCATTTAAGTACAGTGATGTACATTCACTTTCTTCTTAGACTGAAAGTCACATGGACAGATTTCTCGATATTCACTTAAATGTTCCATTTTAGTATCCAAGATTTCATCATATCAAATTGGCATTGTACCAATCCAGATGAATTATTTGGAGATTCATTGGAATAGAGAATTGAAGTATCACCTGTGTGCGTTGCAGGGGCCTATCCCTCTATAGTCGGCATATCCGAAGTAAAAATTATATAGAGAACTGGTCCTAGAATGCTTTCCTGTGGGACGCCAGCTTAAATAACTACAAAAGTTGCATCTTCATCGTTAACATTTACATAGAATAATCTTTCCTGTACATAAGATATTAATAACAAGTAAGAAAATTATAGTCGGTCTAGACCGACTATACGATACCCTATACCATGCGTTTAGAGACCCTATCTCTTAGGCCCAACTAATTGGATACAGAAAATAAGCATAAACCAAATTTGAGTGGCATTTTTATTAATTTTTTTTGGCTGCAGATATGAAAAAGTTCATATCGGATGCTATGTCTATATGGGGACTAGGTCCAAAAATGGACCGATCTTGACCATGGTTGATAAAGTCTCTTGTATTTTGCGAAAATATATAAAAAAAATTTGAGATGAATCAGTGCAATATTTTTGTTTTTTGATAGTTTTATGACTAAAAGTTGTCCCATAGGCACCTTTTTTGGACTATTCATTAATGGATGTAATAAACACATACAAACCCAATTTGACTAAGATTTATATGATAATTTGGATCTTATGGCAATATAAGTCGATTTAATAAGGGTCATTTGTATGGGGGCAAGGTCTGAACATGGACCGATTCTCACCAATTTCAATGGCGTTCATCCTATGGCTGATAAAGGCTTATATACCAAATTTCATCGAAATATATTCATTTTTGCGACCTGCAGTTTGATTAAAATCTTTACATGGACACACAGACGGAAGGACGGACATCGTTAAATTGAATCAGATTCGATCGGTATAATAAAAGATGGGTCTAGGTCAAATATTTTTGGTAGTTACAAACAGCAGCACAAAGTCATTATACCCAAACCACATAGTGGTATAGGGTATAATTATTGCGGTCCTAAATTCTTTCAGCTTCGGGCAGCTGTAGTTGACGATAGAGCAGATTTTTCCCACCCGTGTATAAAAACGCATGTGGCAATTTTGAATGCTTTCAGTTTTTATAAATTGGCCCTTATCAAGCCGAGCTTAAATAATTTTACTATATGGATTCATGTTAATCATTTCTTTTGTAATTTGTTGCATTTAACGTGTTTTTCAACTTATAGAAAAAAGTAAAAATTGATAATAAACATTTAACTAACAATATGTAATTGTGTATTAATAAGCTTAGATTTTATACCATTGCAGTTTTGGTCTTTACTGTAATCATATATTTAAATATATAGGCGAAATTTTAAAAGAATAAAAAAAAAAAACAAGTAAGAAAATTATAGTCGGTCTAGACCGATAGACCGATACCCTATACCATGCGTTTAGAGACCCTATCTCTCAGGCCCACCTAATTAGATATAGAAAATAAGCATACACCAAGTTTGAGTGGGATTTTTATTAATTTTTTCGGGTGCAGATATGAAAAAGTTCATATCGGATGCTTTATCTATATGGGGACTAGGCCCAAAAATGGACCGATCCTGACTATGTTTGGTAGAGTTTCTTGTATTTTGCAAAAATATGTACAAACAAAATTTGAGAAGAATCAGTGCAATATTTTTGTTTTTTGATGGATTTAAGTGAAGATCGGGAAGCAGCTCTATGTATATGGGGCCTATGACTAAGAGTTGTCCCATAGAGATCATTTTTGGACTACTGATTAATGGATGTAATATATACATATAAACCCAATTTGAGTAAGATTTGTATGATAATTTGGATCTTATGGCAATATATGTTTGTTTCATAAGGGTCATTTGTATGGGGGCTAGGTCTGAACATGGACCGATTCTCACCAGTTTCAACAGCGTTCATCCCATGGCCGATAAAAGATTAAATGTCAAATTTCATCAAATTATATTCATATTTGCGACCTTCAGTTTGATTACAAGCTTTACATGGACACACAGACGGACGAACGGACGGACGGACGGACATCGTTAAATCGAATCAGATAGTGATTCTGATTCGATTGGTATAATTAAAGATGGGTTTAGGTCAAATAATTTGGTTGTTACAAACAGCAGCACAAAATCATTATACCCAAACCACATAGTGGTATATGGTATAAATATTGCACCGTGGAACATATTCCGAGCTATTATTCGGGGGATGAGAAATTCCAAGTCAGGGCGAAAGTACTAGGCCAGTTTAGAAAAATCTCCAAAAGGTTTGACGATCTCAGGCCAATCTATTTTTTTTTTTTTACTTTTTATATATTTTGATGCAAACTAGTTTTTCAGCTATTGATGACTTCTCATTTCATTCTTCAGCAGACTTGCGGCTAAGGCTAAAATAAATAATTCTAATCTTCCATGCAATTAATGAGATATAGAAAATAAGCATAAACCAAATTAATTATTAATTTTTTTGCCTGCAGATGTGAAAAAGTTCATACCGGATTTTATATTAATGGGCTTTAAAAATGTACTGATCTTGACCACATTTAGTAAAGTCTCTTAAGTTTCGTAAAAATGCATATAAAATATATTTGAGAAAAATCGTATACATCTCTTATACTCTACTAATAAACGATATTCGTATGACCTGAATATGCTGCTCTTAAAATAAAGAAGATTAAAAAAAGGGTAATAAAATTTTTTTTTTGTAAATTTCGTTCGATAAATTGAGTCCAAATTGATTAGCTGAATCTATGTGCTGAAGAACCAAGAACTGTGTACCCGAAAAACTAAGCAAACAAAACATGATAAGGAAAAAAGTATAAAAGGTCATCATAAAGTTTGGGCTGAGAGCACCAAGACTTTTGAACATTTTGCTATACTAGCCTAGTGCTTTCATCCTGACTTGGAATTTCTCACCCCCCCCACATTAGCTGTTTCACTGTGTAAGATAATCTTCTTTTTACTATAAATTTTAACAAAGTTTTTTGTAAACGCTTGAAAGAAAATTTTTATCTTACGCTATAACGACGTTTTTGTAGCGTTTAATTAAAATATCTGTGGTCACAAGCAATAACCGCCTGACTCAAAAATCATGCTTTTGAGAAAATTAGCTTTTTATATAAATGTTTGTATAAATATTTGTATTAATATCTTTTTAAAAAGCAGTGTTAGAGAAATTTGCATTTCAAGTAAATATAAAGATTTTTTAGTAGAATATGATAGTATATAAGTTAACACGAGAAACATTTAAAATAACAAAATAAAAAAGAAATTCACACGTTCACAAAGCTGACGTCGCGTCTGCGATATTTGAGACACATTCCGCAACGCAGCTGGTTCACATGCTGACACAACGTCTGCGACGTACACGAGCAAGCCGATTAAGGTGGTGTGAGTTTGAAAGTAAGCAAAAACCTGCGCTTATTAATTAGGGTAATTTAAGTTTAAACTTTACTCTGTATTTTATCGTGAAACAATAAAGACGTTGTGTGTTCTAACAAAACACACAACAATAATTTTTTTAAAAGAAAAATATAACGTTTTCTTAATTGGCGCCCGAGCAGGGACCCTGAAAGGTCCTCACGGTAAAATTCGAGTCAAGCCTTGTCAGGCCCCTCAGTAATCCTAAAAAGGATAAAACGGATTGTGCGTTATGCCAAAGCCTGATAAGCTCGCGTAAAGTGACATTCGCGAAAATAAATACTAGAAAAGTTAAGTGAATAAAAATAAAAATAATTGTAGCTGAATAAAAATTAATAAAATAATCAAGATTTAAAAGGACATTTGCCAAAATCAATGAATGTTTGTGAAACTAAAGAAAAATAAGTGTAACTGAATAAAATTTATTTTAAGAATTAAAACTAATAAAATAATCAATATCTAAAATGACCAAATGTTTGTGAAACTAAAGTAAAAATAATTGTAGCCGAATAAAATTTATTTTAAGAACAAAAAAATAATAAAATAATCAAGATTTAAAGTGACTTTTGCAAAAATCAAGTGAACGAAAGTTCCAACTAAAATAAAAACAAATAAATAATCTGAATAAAGTTATCTAAACCAGAAAATAATTAATATTTTAGACTCAAAAGTGACATTTGCAAAACTAAGTGAATAAAAGTTTAAATTAATACTAAAGAAACAATACAAGAAAAAAAACTTAGTAAAACTAAAGAAACTATTTGAGAGAAAAAATGTAAGAATCTTATGTGAAAAAGATTTTAATTAAAAAATAGCAAAAAATTAATTAATTTGAAAATAATAATATAATTTAGACAGTCGCAAATAAAAAAAAAAAAAATTCGAACTTAATAAAACTAATTAAAATTTAATACAAAGATCAAGTCGAAAATAAACCAATACAGGAAAGACAAAGAAGTAAACTATTCAAATTTTAAAGCTAAAAAAGAAACAAATTACATCTAATAATATAATTACATCGAAAGGAGTCTTCAACAATCATCATCCCTTCAATTATCAAGACGTCCACCCATCATCAAGTTCCAGTAAATTACCTGATTCTTGCGATGCTGCTAATAATGTAAGACATTTATTTATAACTTTTTTTTTATTACACAATATTTTATTTTTTTTGTAAAATAAGTAATTATTTTAAAATTTTATATTTGACATTAATATTTCAGTAGTGGTTGACAGAATCAAAGAAAATAACGTTTGTAAATCTCATTAAAAAATATTCAGTGTAAAAGAAAATTCATATTCCAAATTTCTCTATAAGAACAAAAAGAAAGAAAAATGCCAGACGATACTTTGAACGAATTGACAGAAAAATTTAGTCGGTCCTTGAACATGGCCAGTCCTTCGGCTAATATTGTTTCGGGATTGAATGAAGTCCAAATGGAACAGATTAGAGAGTTAATAAGAGGAACAATAAACCCTTCTCAAGATATTTTTTCAGATGATGGAGTAGATCAACCAATAGGTACCATAACTACAAGATTAGAGGAATTAGATAAAGTTCCGGATGTTGTTAGGTCCTTGCGGGAATTCTCAGGGAAACCAGGAGAATTCAATTCATGGAGAAAATCGGTTGATAGGGTCTTAGAACTTTATCAAACTTTGAAAGGAACTGCGCGATATTACGCAATATTGCACACAATTCGTACTAAAATCATCGGCGATGCCGATATTGCCTTAGAATCTTATCGAACACCATTAGATTGGATTAAGATAAGAAAGTGCCTAATGATGCACTACTCAGACAAACGTGACATAGGCACTCTAGAATACCAAATGACATCTCTTTGTCAGGGAAGCAAATCAATATCTGAATTTTATCAAAGTGTGTACCAACACTTGTCTTTAATCCTAGACAAAGTTTCTTGCTTAGAATTAAACGAGGGAAGTCTCCGAACTATGACAAATACGTATAGGGAAAAGGCATTGGATACCTTTGTACGGGGACTCAATGGCGATCTACCTAGATTATTAAGTGTAAGGGAACCAACGTCCCTGCCACAAGCTCTTCACATTTGCCTAAAACTAGATAATATGTCTTTTAGAAGGGACTACGCGCACAATCGCATAACAAGAAGCGAAACGCGCAAGGATAACCTTAGACAAACTTTACCTCAGTACAGACCGAACTTCTACCCTGAATTAGCCCACATTGGTGGAGTGGGTAATAATAGACCTACCTTACCAAATTTTAGGTTTCATCAGGGGGCAGGATTCAACCAGAATCTACAAAATAGACAATATTACAACGGTCAAAATTACCAAAATAATTACCAGAAAATCCCATCGAATGTACAAAGAAGTTTCGAACGTCATCAATATCAGGGACAACGGCAAAACCACTACAACAATCAACAAAAACCAGAACCAATGGACATAGACCGTTCTATGCAAGTAACGCCCCAACGTAATCTGCCATTTAAGAGACCAGCAGAAAACTCAATTCAAGCTCCCATGAACAAGATACAAAGAAATTTTCATTTAAATACCGAATATTGGCCGAACAATAATTTAGAAGAGGCTAATAATTATTCATACGGAGGACTTGAAATCGATGAACCAGAGGAAGCGTACGGATACACCGAAGAATATTTCGAACAATTGCCAGAAGAATTTATAACAAATGAAACCCAAGAGAATCAACAAAGCGATATCCAACTTGCTGTAAATTTTTTAGATTAAATTGTTCCTCGTTACCTTATTTTGAGACAAGAACGAGGGACGGACAAATATTGACATTTTTATTAGACACAGGAAGTAATAAGAACTACATTAAACCAGATTTAGTAAAAAACCCCAGACACAATAAAGAAATATTCGGTGCGAAATCAGTAGGTGGCGACATACAAATTACTCAACATACATTAGTAGACCTTTTCGGAATTGACAACGCCCCAATCAAATTTTACTTATTGCCTGGATTAATCTCGTTTGATGGAATTTTAGGGAATGACAGTCTGAAAGAAATTTCAGCAGTTATTCATACAGCCGAAAACTATTTCACAATTAGAGGAGGTAAAAAGATACCTATTAAACAACGTTTGTCACAAAACGTAAATAACCTCGAATTAAGAATACAACACCTACCCAGTCACCAAAAGATGTCATTAGAAAATCTCATAAAACAACATCGTTGCCTTTTTGCAGACCCTGATGAGAAATTGACATATACCACTACAGTAATTGGAGACATCCGCACAGTCAATAATTCACCAATATACGCTAGAAGTTACCCTTACCCAATGGCCTTAAAAGATATTGTAGAAAAAGAAATCGATCGTCTCCTTTGTGATGGCATTATAAGACCATCACGGTCTCCATATAATTCACCCATATGGGTCGTACCCAAAAAGGAAGATTTTTCAGGACAGAAAAAATACAGATTAGTTGTCGATTTTAGACGATTAAACGCAGTAACGGTGGCCGATAGGTACCCCATTCCAGAGATTAATGACGTTCTATCCAACTTAGGTGGGAATCAATACTTTACAGTGTTAGATCTTAAGAGCGGCTTTCATCAGATAACATTAAGAGAAGAGGATAGGGAAAAAACAGCCTTTTCAGTAAACAACGGAAAATATGAATATACCAGGTTACCGTTTGGGCTGAAAAATGCTCCATCAATATTTCAAAGAGCACTCGACGATATTTTGAGAGAATTTATTGGGAAGATATGTTACGTATATGTGGACGACATCATAATTTTCAGTAAGGATGAGAAATCTCATCTGGAACACTTGGGAACAATATTTAGGACACTAGAATTAGCTAATATGAAAGTTCAACTAGACAAATGCGAATTTTTCAAACATGAGGTTGAATTTTTAGGCTTCGTGGTATCAAAGGAAGGTATAATGACAAATCCCAAAAAAGTCGATTCAATTTTGAAATTTTGCTATCCAAAAACACTAAAAGAACTTCGGTCATTTCTCGGACTCTCCGGGTACTATAGAAGGTTTATTAGGGGTTATGCAGATATTGCAAAACCATTGACGGCGCTTCTGAGAGGATCGGACGGACGAATTTCAAAATCTATATCAAGTCAGACGAAAATAGAATTGGATACTTCATCCAAGAATGCATTTGATCAATTGAAAAACGCATTGGCTTCACGTGAAGTTTTGTTATCATATCCCAATTTCGAAAAAGATTTTCAATTGACTACAGACGCTTCCAACTTTGCAATTGGTGCAGTGTTAAGTCAAGAAGAAAAACCAATTGCATTTATTTCCAGAACATTGAATAAAACAGAGGAGAACTATGCAACTAATGAAAGAGAGATGTTAGCCATAATATGGGCACTGAACTCTCTAAGAAATTATTTGTATGGTTCCAAAAAAGTGGTGATCTACACGGATCACCAGCCCTTGACATACGCCCTCAGTAATAATAATAATAACTCAAAAATGAAAAGGTGGAAATGTATTTTGGAAGAGTATAACTACGAGTTGAAGTATAAACCTGGACGAACAAATGTAGTTGCTGATGCTCTATCCAGAGTCCCTATAGGATTAAATCCTATAAATGCTCAAATAAACTCTTTGACCCCCACCGAACACAGCGCAGAAAGTTCGTCAGAACATTTAATACATAGCGTAGAAATTCCAATAAATGTTTTCAAAAATCAGTTATTTATAAATGTGGACAACACATCATCGTACCAATTTCAAATTGTATTTCCCGGAGTACATAGACACATTATTAAAGAACCCCAATACGACGAACAAATCCTAGTGAACATTCTAAGAAAATATCTGAATCCGTCCGTCATTAACGGAATAAAAACTCCAGAATGGATAATGGGAAAAATCCAATTATTTTATCCCAATCATTTCGCAAATTACAAATGCCGCTTTACACAGTCGACCGTTGAAGATATAACATCTGAGAACGATCAAGAAAATCTGATAATAGAAACACACAATAGGGCTCATCGAAATGATAGAGAAAATAAAAAGCAAATGTTGGAAAAATATTATTTCCCTGGCATGTCAGGTAAAATAAAAAGAATTATAAAATTATGTTCCATATGTAAAAAAGGAAAATATGAGAGACACCCAAATAATCCAGAATTACGCGAAACTCCCATACCAACATATCCAGGGCATATTGTCCATATCGACATTTTTTCGACCGATAAAAAACTCATTTTAACATCAATTGATAAATTTTCTAAGTACGCAAAAGTAAAATTATTAAACGGAAGATCTATAGAACATGTCCGAAAACCCCTTAGGGAAATTTTGTTTTCATATGGAGTGCCAAAGTATGTGGTTATGGACAACGAACCTTCCTTAAACTCCGCATCCATACAATTCATGATGAAAGATGATCTAAAAATTGATGTATTTACCACCCCGTCATACAAGAGCGAAATAAATGGTCAAATAGAAAGATTCCACTCTACTTTAGCGGAAATCATGAGATGCCTGAAAAATGACGGAACATCCAGAGATTTTGAAGAATTGCTGGAAAGATCGGTGAATGAATATAATCACACGTTCCATTCGACGACTAATAAGAAACCAGTTGACTTGTATTTTGGGCGAACAATTGATTTTTCTCCCCAAGACTATGAGACGACAAGACTATCCAACGTTGAGAGACTGAAACGAAAACAGGAAAAAGACTTAAGTTATCATAACAAAAATAAAAAACCTACAAAAGAATATGTGCCCGGTCAGTTGATTTACGTAAAAACTAATAAAAGGTTGGGTACAAAGTTGAGTAATCGCTTTAAAGAAGAGATTGTTAGGGAAAATAGAGGGACAACCGTAGTTACCGAAAGCGGCCGTGTTATCCACAAAGGTCATATTAGAAATTGACGAAATATTTCTTTACTTTTATTTTATTTTTTTTACAGATTATTAATAAACAGCGCGTTAGCAGATTTCAACATTCTAGACTACTCCAACTCTAGATTGATAACCATTCAGAATGGTATTGCAAGGAGACAGAATGGCACATTTAAAGTTATACACTCAATCAATCTCGAACAATATCAAGCCTTATCAGAAGAACTTGAAACAATTTTAAATACGAACATTACATTCAAACATCCGCTCCGTCCGTTTTTAACGCAACAAATTATTGATATAAAAAGTCTTCTTAAACGCCTATGTCCAGGTAGAGAGAAGAGATCAATAGATTTTATAGGCAGTGCATGGAAATGGATTGCCGGAACTCCAGACAGTCATGATTGGGAAATCCTTAATCAAAAGATCGGAAATCTTCTAGAAAATAATAATAGACAAATGGTAATAAATGAACTGACTATTGACAGAATACAAGAAATATCGAATATTACTAACGAAATATTGAAAGTTAAAAGAGAAGATTGGAATAACGAGTTAGCAAGTAAACTAGAACACAAATTGATTTTGATAGAAAAAGAATTACAGAACATCGAATATGCCATCCAATGGGCCAAAGTTAATATTGTAAATTCATTTATTTTATCAAAAACTGAAATCGAAGTACTTAATGATGTTCTGACTAATTATAATATACCATTATTTAACGTAGATGAGTTACTATCATTCGGAAATGTAAAAATCGTTACAAATAATAAAGAAATTCTGTACATTTTAAGTATTCCAATCACTCAAAATGATATCTGCAAAATGTATTTAGCAAAACCAGTAAAAATTGGTCATTTAATTGATAGAATTGAATTTGATAAAATTTTGAATTGTAATAATGTTTTATTTGCTATTAAAGATAAATGCAAAAATTATAATGATCTAACCATATGTAATAGAGATAAATTAATAAAATTAAGAGATGATTATTGTATAACAAATCTATTTAAGAACAAGATAGGGAACTGCACCCAGGTAAACAACGAACACATACCCACCGTAGAGGAAATCGGAAGTGATATTCTATTATTAAATCAATATAACGGCAAAATCAGCGTGAACAATGAAGAAATAATTTTAAATGGAACTTATCTACTTAAATATTACAATACAACAATAATAATCGATGATCGTGAATATTTCTCCAAAGAAGTAAGCGGCAGCAAACCTCTCCCAGCCTCTCTACAACCAAAAGCAGCAAACGCAAAAACAGAAGAAGTCCTATCCCTACAACGACTCCATAAGATCAATATGGGAAATTTTGAGAGATTGGAACTATTGGAAACCAAGAATAACCTGCTGATAACTTCAAGTACAATTACCATAATTTCAGCCCTAGTCATCACCATTTGGTTAACAACGAAGAAGATATTAAAACGGAAAAAAGAGAGGTCAGAAACAGAAACAATTTCATTAGAACAAATAGAAAAGGTACAAGACACAGAGAGGAAACCCGAGAAAAAAAAACCAAGCATTTACGACCTACACACGTTCTAGGCAATCGGGACGATTGCATTTGAGGAGGGAGGAGTTAACACGAGAAACATTTAAAATAACAAAATAAAAAAGAAATTCACACGTTCACAAAGCTGACGTCGCGTCTGCGATATTTGAGACACATTCCGCAACGCAGCTGGTTCACATGCTGACACAACGTCTGCGACGTACACGAGCAAGCCGATTAAGGTGGTGTGAGTTTGAAAGTAAGCAAAAACCTGCGCTTATTAATTAGGGTAATTTAAGTTTAAACTTTACTCTGTATTTTATCGTGAAACAATAAAGACGTTGTGTGTTCTAACAAAACACACAACAATAATTTTTTTAAAAGAAAAATATAACGTTTTCTTAATTTATATACTCAAATCGGCGAAAATCATTCTTTCGAGAAAAATAACTGTTTATATAAATATAATGGGGCTTTGTTACGACTTAGGTCAGTATGTTTTCATTAATAATTTTTCAATAAAAACTGTTAGAGAAATGGGGATTTCACGTAAAAATAAATATTTATTAGTAAAATATGACAGTATACATAACTGAATCGGCGAAAATCAGTCTTTCGAGAAAAATAACTGTTTATAAAAATGTAATGGGGCTTTATTACGACATATGTTTTCATTAATAACTTTTTAACAAAAAGTGTTAGAGAAATGGGGATTTCACGGAAATATAAAGTATTTTTAGTAGACTATGACAGCATTCATAACTCAAGTCGTTCTTAAGTCGACTTAGGCGGTTATCGCTTGTTACCGCAGATATGTAACAAAATGTAAGAAGAGTATAGTCAGTTTAGAACGACTATACTCTGCCCTATAACATGCCGAGATAAGGATTGGAATCAACTTTGTGAGTCAATAACAGTACATAAAACAAGTAAGAAAATTATAGTCGGTCTAGACCGACTATACGATACCCTATACCATGCGTTTAGAGACCCTATCACTGAGGCCCAACTAACTGGATATAGAAAATAAGCATAAACCAAATTTTAGTGGGATGTTTTTTTAATTTTTTTGGCTGCAGATCTGAAAAAGTTCATATCGGATGCTATATGGGGACTAGGCCCAAAAATGAACTGATCCTGACCATGTTTGGTAAAGTCTCTTGTATTTTGAAAAAATATATACAAACAAAATTTGAAAAGAATCCGTGCAATATTTTTGTTTTTTGATAGATTTAAGTGAAGATCGGGAAGCAGCTCTATATGGGGCCTATGACGAAGAGTTGTCCCATAGGGATCATTTTTGTAGTACTAATTAATGGATGTAATAAACGCATACAAACCCAAATTGACTAAGATTTATATGATAATTTGGATCTTATGGCAATTTATGTTGATTTCATAGGGGTAATTTGTATGGGGGCTAGGTCTGAACATGGACCGATTCTCACCAATTTCAATAGCTTTCATCCCATGGCCGACAAAAGCTTATATACCAAATTGCATCAAAATATATTCATAGTTGCGCCCTGCAGTTTGATTACAAGCTTTACATGGACAAACAGACAGACGGACGGACAGACGGACGGACGGACATCGTTAAATCGAATCAGATAGTGATTATGATTCGATCGGTATAATAAAAGATGGGTCTAGGTCAAATATTTTTGGTAGTTACAAACAGCAGCACAAAGTCATTATACCCAAACCACATAGTGGTATAGGTATAGGGTATAATTACATGTTTGTTATTTGTCAGTGAACTGGTTTATCCAAATTAAAATTATATAAAAATCTTGAATTGAGGGCCGGTTCTTGTCCAGGTTCAATAACTCACATTAACGAATTTGTTATTGTGAAAATGAATATAAGAAATAATGTGCAAAGATTGCAAATACAGAAAATTATTTTAATCATTGAATTGTTAAAACTTACATTATTTTATCCATTGATGAGGTCAAGTAGGGCCCTTTTCGACTGCAATGAATGATGTTCCTTTTTCGATTAGATTGTTTGCTGTAGGTGTTTTGGTAAAATTAAGTCTTTTGCGCACTTTACATACTTATTACAATAAAAATTTTATGTGTACAATTTATGGTTAAAAAAAAAAAAAATTAAGTATCAAGTTGTGGCTTACTAAATTTAAACTTATTCACTATTTTATATTTGTACACTTTTGATAGAAATAAACTAATTAATAATTATATAAATAATTCACATTAGTTTCCAGCTAATAATAAAAAGTTAAATATTAACATCAGACGTTAGCGGACGGACATGCTAAAACAACAGACAAACTTTGTCTAAATGTCAATGAGAGTAGTTGTTGGTAATAAAGATTTATTGTATAGGTCATATCACACGATGTGTTTTTTACATATGTACTGTCACTTTTTTTATTCCGTATGTCTGTCAAAATTGTCATTTCACATACGATTCACAATTTTTGCTATCACACGTGCATATGTATTTCCGTATGACATAACCTGTAAATGAAAACAACAGTAGATTTATTGTCAAAAGTATAGTTATATCTATATATATAAAATTCATTTTCTGATTTTTGATTGATTTTTTGTTTGTTTATTTGTTTGTTTGTTTGACCGCTATACAAATTTTTATTTTTCAACGGATTTTCCTGAAATTTTGTACACACGATCGGTATAACCTGAGAAAGGTCGCCATATACTTTTTACCTGCCACGCCTACTTTTACGCCCACTTTTTATGTAAAATTCATTTTCTGTTTTATTCATATTTGTTAACTATACAAATTTTTATTTGTTAACAGATTTCTCTGAAATTCGGTGCACACGATCCCTGTACTCCAGCTAAGGTCACCATATACTTTTTATCGACCACGCCTACTTTTACGCCCACTTTTTATGTCAAATTCATTTTCTGTTTTATTCATATTTGTTAACTATACAAATTTTTATTTGTTAACAGATTTCTCTGAAATTCGGTGCACACGATCCCTGTACTCCAGCTAAGGTCACCATATACTTTTTATCGACCACGCCTACTTTTACGCCCACTTTTTATATACAATTCATTTTCTGCTTTTTTGTATATTTGTTCGCTATACAAGTTTTTATTTTTCAACCGATTTCTCTGAAATTTGGTACACACGATCTCTCTGCTCCATATGTTTTTTGTATATTTGTTCACTATAGAAATTTTTATTTTTCAAGGGATGTCTAAAATTTGGTCACACGATCTTTATACTACAGGGAAGGTCACCATATGCTTCTCGCAGGCCACGCCTACTTTGCGCCAACTTCTATGTATATAAAACTTATTTTTTTTTCCTTTTATTTGTTTCTTTATTTGATTGCTATACAAACTTTTATTTTTCAATGGCTTTCTCCCAAATTTAGTACGTGTTCCAGGGAAGGCCGCCATATGATTTTTACCGACCACGCCTACTTTTACGCCCACTTTTTTATACAATTCGTTCTCTGTTTTTTGGTATATTTGTTCGCCATAGAAATTTTTGTTTTTCAACGGATTTCTCTGAAATTTGGTTTACACGGGAATAATTTCACGGTGAACAAATTCCCCAAACTTAAAAAAAAGGAACCTAAAAGAAATGAACAATTTCCCCATTTTTTTTTAATCGAAATAAAAAATGAACTTACCCCCCAAATTCATTCTTAAATTTTTACATATTTTTATTTAATGAATTTTGTTACATATTTATTTTAGTGAACATTTGCATACTGCTCTCAATATATGTCCTAAAATAAATGCATTTAAAATGAGTATTCTTTTCAATAGCATCATTTCGTTGCGCGGAAGCAACGCGCACGGGGAATACAGCTTAGCTAGAATATCGAAATGTTCTGAAAAATACATTTTGACAATTAATATAAGTTGGCAACAGCTGCGTGGCAGCACAGGTGTGGCTGTCAAACTCGCGGAAGCGACGCGCTCGCGGAACACAGCTCAGCTAAAATATCGCAATGATCTGAAAAATATATTTTGGCGATTAAAATAAGTTGACAATAACTGCGCGGCAGCACTGGTGTGCCTGCCAAATGCGCGGAAGCGACTCGCTCGCGGAACACAGCTTAGTGAAATGTCGTATGATAAATTTTACCTACGTATGTGAAATAATTACCTGTTGATCAAAAGAGGCCACACATATACTATAAGCAGTTGCTCAAAAAAACCTTGCGACATAATATTAAACGTCGCATTAGTCTTTCATTTCTGAAACTTGAATTTGACGTCTTTGCTCAATGATGATCACTTATTGAATGAAGTAATTCAATTTTTAAAATTCTGATTCCTTTAATATGCAAACGATTCCGCTATATTTGATGTTTATAAATAAACTTTAAAAAAAACTTAAAGCGGTTTCGCAGCTTATTTTTGAAGCATTTTTGCTGCAGCAGCATCTTATAAAAAACTAAATTAAAAAATCAAAAAATTTTTAATTGAAACAAAAAATGAATTTACTGTCCATACAAATTTTTGGGGAGAAAGTTCATTTTATTGGGGAATTTGTTAATTGGGGACTAAGTACTCAGCGCGTCAAAGGCCTTTTTATACCGGGCAAGACCGGGTAAAAACAGCTAGTAGTTTATATATATTTTTTCTTAATTAATATTAAACAATTTATTTTTGTTTCGATATTAGTCTTTATAATTTAATCTGTTTTTCTTTCGCCGCAAGCAGTGTTGTATTTTCATAGTCATGCCAAAATAGAACCTGTTCTAATTGAAAAATGTACATGCGACTTTCCTCATGTATTGTGAATAAACAATATTTCATATATATCGCACGATGTTGCGGGAAAATTTGACAGTACATATGTAAAAAACACTTCGTGTGATAGTACCTTAAGCAATATATAACTTCCTTGAGAGAGAGAGATAACAAGTTGATGGTAACAAAAAAAAAAATTTATAAGAACTAGCAGATTCCAGCCGTGCAATTCTAGGAAATTTTATGTGTTCATTAAATAAGACCCTAAAGGTATGCTAATCAATTATAGCCAATTCACAAATCAACACAAAAGAACAAATTTATTTTGATTACAAACACATTAACAAATTTAATAAATACACACATAGCATTGTATAAATTTATGTATGTGTGAGTAGCGACTTTAAATGCAATTTACTGAAAATAAAGGAAAAAATTTAAAAATTTGCAAAACGGCTAAAAAGAAATACCTTTCAAATAATATAAGTTTGGTCAAAATCGCCTAGCCTATTAATATTATAGATTAGGAATTTGCAACTTTGGATTTTAATTACAATACAGCAGAATGTATGATAGTAATAATAAACAATTTGTTTTATGCATGAAATAGTAAAAATTATTATGAGAATGAGGCTTATGGTACTCTGTAGGCAATTTTTGTATCTAAAACAAGTCAACAGTAAAAGGATTTTATATTTAGTCAAACTTTTAAATATTTATGTATAATGAAATTTGCTATATGGGGGGGGGGGTTTCATGTCAAGTGCACCAAATTTTGAAACCGATGTCTTCCGATCAGGATGAGATTTGCACCAAGGTTAGTCCTATTGGATAGTAGTTTAGACACAATTTTTCAATAAGATCGGTCCAGATCTCTCCGAGTTAGAGGGGATCAAAATATGACATTTTGGCCAAACAGGTGTTTTTCTCATCCATGTAACTTATTACCTATTCTTCTTAGAAAATTTTCTCCCAAATAGTTTAGATAGCTATTTCTTCAATATTTCGGAAAAAAATACTTAAAAAAAAAAAAATTGTAGACTTTTTTTTTTGCCTTTTTTTTCAAAAAGGGAATTTTTTTTTTTTTTTTTTCATAAGAAAATTTAGGATTTTTCCTTTAAGAGCTTTTTGGTCGCTTATTGGGATGGGAGTGGGATATCTATCAAAATAAATGTTTTGTAGCTCAAGACAACGGTTTTTCAATTTTTCACAAATGCACTATTTTGAATTTTTTCCTGTTTGTGTGGAAAACCTTACAAATAAAACTTATGCTGAGAAACTAGACAAATTAACCTTTCCGAAGGTATGTAACATACCTTCATAACATAACAGAAGAGAATGGTTATCTGTAACCTGAAAGAGTTATTTGCAACACTTCAATCTGAACACGAGGATGTTAGAATTGGCTTCACGAAATTAACCCAAATGAGGCCAAAACATTGCGTTTTGGCAGAAAGCAGCGGAACTCACACAGTATGCGTTTGCATTTACCATGAAAATGTTAAACTGATGTTGAAGGATCTCAACTTAAAGTATTTAACAGTTGATTCGGCAGAAGATTTACACGATTACCGCGATTGCCTTAAATTGACTATGTGTCCTAATGCAACAACTTCTTGCCACTTAGGTGAATGTACCAATTGCCCGAAAACCACATTCATCAAAAAAATTTTTATCAACTCTTTAGATCGAGAATATATAGAGGAGGTCAAATTTGATTCTTGGATTCAGACTGACAGATGCACATTGAAAACAATCATTTTAAATGTGGATGATTTTGTGGAAGAAATGTGTACAGGATTGCTAAACTTGAGAAACCATGACTTTTTAGTCAAAGAGCAATGGTCATTCTTTAAGGATTTGAAGATACATTTGAAGTCTGGTGAATTCGTTATTTCATATGATTTCGCAGAAAACTATAAATATGTTCTTCAGGATGCCATACAAGCATTCCACTTCAATAACGACCAAGCAACTATATTCAGAGTTGTTTATTTACTACATGAAAGCACTGAAGAGCAGATTCGATGCTGCGGCAACAATCGATGGCACCGATCAATACCATGCTTTTATACCGCTTGTCGATGGACGACCCAAGTTGAAAAAGTTTTCTGCCTCTATTCAATGCGATTTCTTTCCAAAGACAACAAATAAACTAGCAGCGAAATCAACAGCTGAACCTAGTAACGCCAAGAAAGGATTGACAAAAAAACGCAGTAAATAAAGGCGACAAAAAAGCTGGATGAAAGACTGGGTATTTAAAAATTTACAAGACTTAAATACTTCATCAGCTACAATAAATTAAGTATAAAACAAGTAAGAAAATTATAGTCGGTCTAGACCGACTATACGATACCCTATACCATGCGTTTAGAAACCCTATCTCTTAGGCCCAACTAACTGGACATAGAAAATAAGCAAAAACCAAATTTGATTGGGATTTTTATTAATTTTTTTGGCTGCAGATATGAAAAAGTTCATATCGGATGCTATATCTATATGGGGACTAGGTCCAAAAATGGACCGATCCTGATCATGTTTGGAAAAGTCTCTTGTATTTTGCAAAAATATATACAAACCAAATCTGAGAAGAATCAGTGCAATATTTTTGTTTTTTAATAGATTTAAGTGAAGATCGGGAAGCAGCCCTATATGGGGCCAAAGGGATCATTTTTGGACTACTCATTAATGGATGTAATGAATGCATATAAACCCAATTTGAGTAAGATCTATATGACAATTTGGATCTTATGGCAATTTATGTCGATTTCATAGGGGTAATTTGTATGGGGGCTAGGTCTGAACATGGACCGATTCTCACCAATTTCAACAGCGTTCATCCCATGGCCGATAAAAGCTTATATACCAAATTTCATCAAAATATATTCATATTTGCGACCTGCAGTTTGATTACAAGCTTTACATGGACACACAGACGGACGGACGGACGGACGGACGGACGGACGGACGGACGGACATTGTTAAATCAACTCAAAAAATGATTCTGATTCGATCGGTATAATTAAAGATGGGTCTAGGTCAAATATTTTTGGTTGTTACAAACAGCAGCACAAAGTCATTATACCCAAATCACATAGTGGTATAGGGTATAAATAGTTATGATATAAATGGATCTAATGCAATTAAGATTAAATTTTAATAAATTATTTATCTTTTTATTTTTTATATTATTATTATTATACATTAATTTAATTATTAATAAAAATAAATAAAAAATAATAATTTTTCAACATTTCTATAGAAAAAAAGCGATTTTTTTTCCTGAGGTTAACATATTCTGGGTATTACAGTTTCGAGGGTATAAAATTTTAGTTAGGTATGTTATATACCTTCGGAAAGTTTAGTTTGTCTAGTTTCTCAGTATAAGTTTTCGTTGTAAGGTTTTGTACACAAATAGGAAGAAATTCAAAATAGTGCATTTGTGAAAAATTGAAAAACCGTTGTCTTCAGTTATAAAACATTTATTTTGATAGATATCCCACTCCCATCCCACTAAGCGACCAAAAAGCTCTTAAAGGAAAAATCCTAAAAAAAAAAATGACCTTTTGGAAAAAAAGGCAAAAAATGGATTAATTTAACAAAAAAAAAGTCTAAAAAATTTTTTTTTTTTTTAAGTATTTTTTTCCGAAATATTGAAGAAATAGCTACCTAAACTCTTTGGTAGAAAATTTTCTAAGAACAATAGGTAATAAGTTACATGGATGAGAAAAACACCTGTTTGGCCAAAATGTCAAATTTTGATCCCCTCTAACTCAGAGAGATCTGGACCGAACTTGTTGAAAAATTGTTTGTAAACTACTATCCAATAGGACTACCCTTGGTGCAAATTTTATCCCGATCGGAAGACTTCGGTTTCAAAAGTTGGTGCACTTGACATGAAATGCCCCATATATAAAATAGTTGTTTTTTGTGTATGTATAGTCATGTAAGATTTAGTTAGGTAGTTACGCATATGGAAAGGAGTTTGCAGCTATTATGGACCAACTGTGATTTTGGTGTTTGCTGATAATGCTACTAACGCATCGAAGTTGCTTACAATTAATTTCTTTCGAAATTACTAAATGTACCAATCAGAAGTATGAACTGGCGTTTTCTGACCACTTGTGAATAGTATGGAGTTATAAAACTGATTTCAGTGGTTTGCTCTCAAAGGTATTGTCACTGTTTTAATTAATTACTTGAAACTTGTTTAGGCACGTTGAACTTGTAAAAAACTAAGTGAGGTAGTTGAAATACTGAAAGTGCAATTCAGATGAATGCAGAAGTGGATTAAAGCAACCGAGTATCAAGTATTGTCGATAAAATTAATGTTAAACTTTTAGTGTTGCAAAATATTTGAATTATTATACTCGTACATGTGCAGAAAATAGAATAAAAAATGTTAATTGAGGCAATAAAAAAAAACTGTTTAAATAAAAATCTAATTTTATTTTAATTTCATTATTTTCTATAAAAATAAAAAATCTCAATCATTAATTTTTTTTTTAACGATTGAAACATTTTGGGCTAATTTTTTTTTGCGTACAAATATTAAGTTGAACAGAAGTAGTTTTACATCTTTTTACAATTTTACTCTATGCATCTAGAAATCGTAAAAAACATTTGTACATGCCAAGCGGTATATTTTAATTTGTTTTTCGAAAAGTTACCGAGATCCGGCTCCTTCAGAGTTTCTAATTAGATAAAGCAGATATTTCAAAAAAAAGTTCAACGCAATGTTTGTTCAAAAACTGATTTAAACTATTTTTTATTTATTTTCCAAAAAAAAAAAAATTTTTTTAATTTTTTGCGACCTGTAGTTGTTTATAAACAGATATTTATTGTGCCGCTAAGAAACAAACAAATGCCAGTGAGTTGTGTCACCCCTTATGAGATAAAAAAATTTCCACATAATCGAAGTTTTGACCTTAGGGAAACTTCCTTTTTAGTATAGATCAGTATTTTTTCCATTCACTTGCATTTTTTTCCCTTTTTTGTTGTTGTTGGTAATTAGTTTCTTGTTTACAATATGGTGCTAATGGTTTCTCTACTTATTTACTGTTGAAGTAAATTTGAAACACATGTTTCCTTTTTTTTTTTGTTTAATGTATAGTTTTTGGTTTACACATATAATTTCATAAATTTTTTTTAAATGAGCTAAATTTTGTAATTATTCGTTTTTCATTGACAATATTGGCTAACCATGTGTTTAATGCATTTTTCACTTTATCATAAAACTGCATAAATAGCAGACTAATTAGTAAGGTGGCCATGCTATTCGATATTTCATAGTATAATTAGTGTATATAAATAGATATAACAAATAAAATATTGAAGATTTCATTATTTAGATATAGAGTAATTTTACACTTCAAATAATCTCTATTTTCGAACAAATCTATGATGTTGTAAATTTCATTAAATTGCTCACACAACCAGTGAAATAGATGATTATTAGCATAGTTAAATCGAAAATAATTAATATTTAAGAGCTTGTAAAATATATTGTAGATCTCGAAGGAATATTTATATGAATTCTACTAAATAAGTAATTGGAATCAATGTGGCCATGGAATAAACTGAGCAGAAAGGAAATGCTAAGCATAGTTGTATGAATTTTCAGTGTCGGTAACTTGATTAGAGCAAGCCTGGACTTATAAGCGGGTAAGGCATGGAACTTCCAACCAAATCCACGTAGACAGAATAAAAGAAACTGTTTCTGGACAGATTTGATGAAATTTATGTGAATAATTTAACACAAGTTAACAGAAAATTTTTTACTCTATCGATACGTAAATCCAAGAACGCCATAAGCTTTGCTTATTCTTGAAAAATATATGCACGAAAATTTAATCTATGATCTAAGATAATGCCAAGATCTATGAATGATTCGACCGAGTCCGAGTAAGTAGTATGTAGATATTTAGATCTGTAAAAGGACATGTGCTTTCATTTATGAAAGTAATTTATGAAATAATAAAACTTCATATGGTTGAGCTCGAGGTCAATGAATTTTGTTGTATAAATATTCTCCTTATTTAATCAATATTTCGGTACTCTTTGAGTATCATCATCAGGATTCTTCAACCATATGAAATTTTATTAACAATTTGAAAGGTCAAATAAATACAACTACAAAATTAGAGAGGAAAAGAGTTTGACATTATCAGCGTATAAGAGAATTTTGGAACTTTGAATAACAGAAGGGAAATCGTTAGTAAATAAAGTAAAAAGTACTAGACCAAAGACAATTCCTTGTGGGACATCAAAAAACACTTAGATTTTTTTAGAGACAATGTTTCTAAATTTAACCAGAAAACTAAAAAATTACTGAAAGCCATAGAATTCATGTTCCATATGTTCTCTAGATCCTTCATTTATAACATAAGGGAACAAAATTGAACTTATTATTGCAACCGTTATGTCCAAAACTAAGGCACTTCCACTACATATGTTGGAGTAACTTGAAAACGGTTCATCATATTCAGTTAAAAAAAATCAAAAACTCGTCAACAATGTTATCTTTAAGCCATGTTTACATCGGTTTTAAATTTGCCCAGCAGTTTCAGAGATATCGTGGAAGTTTTGAAAAAAAGAACAATTTCAAAAAAAATTTAAAATAGTTTTATTTAAAATTCATAAAAAATAAAAGTGCAACATGGATCACAGGTTTGGTATAAAACCATTTAGTTAGACATATTTTGAATGAAATGAGCTTTATTTAATTGTAATCGGTGCACAACTTTTGATTTTGTGCACAATTTACTGAGAAAACTCAATTGATAAAAATCGCGATTTCCATAAGATTTCAAGATTTTATAAGATTTTCTTAAATTATAATTTAAGTGAACAGGGTTTTTGTTGATTAGAAACTGAATATTGTTTTTAAGGTTATTTGGGACACTGAATCCAAATCTGCACTTGTTTTTTTCTACCAGCTCGATTTTTCGCAATGTACCATTATGTCCCAACTTACGGCACTTTCTCTACTTATATTGGAATAACTTGAAAACGGTTCACCATTTTTTGGTGATTTTCAAATTTGTTCTTTTTTAAAGATGCAGTTGTACCTTTGGAAAACAATAAAATTTTTAAAAAACAATAAAAAATGGCTGAGTAATGGTCAATGTGATATCCATATGATGGAGGACTATTGCTGGAGCATTAAAAATAAACCCTCTAAACAAGATAATTTAAGAAAATCTTATAAAAGAAAATTTTTCGATGAGTTGTACTTACATTATAATATTTGTTATTAAAAATTTGTATTTTCTTTAAATCCTCTTTTATTGATAAATTGAAAAGTAAGTTGATAGAAAAAATCTGACTTAATATCTGAAATAAGTGGCCTAAAAACAATAACTATAGCACACTTATAGCATAAATAGAACACCAGCAAACACACACATATTAAACAAGAAAGAAAATTATAGTCGGTCTAGATCGACTATACGATACCCTATACCATGCGTTTAGAGACCCTATCCTTTAAGGCCCAATTACTGGATATAGAAAATAAGCATAAACTAAATTTGAGTGGGATTTTTATTAATTTTTTTGGCTGCAGATATGAAAAAGTTCATATCGGATGCGGAATATGGGGACTAGGCCCAAAAATGGACCGATCCTGACCGTGTTTGGTAAAGTCTCTTGTATTTTGAAAAAATATATTCAAACAAAATTTGAAAAGAATCCGTGCAATATTTTTGTTTTTTGATATATTTAAGTGAAGATCGGGAAGCAGCTCTACATGGGGCCTATGACTAAGAGTTGTCCCATAGGGATCATTTTTGGACTACGGATTAATGGATGTAATAAACACATACAAACGCAATTTGACTAAGATTTATACGATAATTTGGATCTTATGGCAATTTATGTTGATTTCATAGGGGTCATTTGTATGGGGGCTAGGTCTGAACATGGACCGATTCTCACTAATTTCAATAGCGTTCATCCTATGGCCAATAAATAAGCTTATGTACCAAATTTCATCAAAATATATTCATATTTGCGACCTGCATTTTGATTACAAATTTTACATGGACACACAGACGGACGGACGGACGGACGAACATCGTTAAATCGAATCAGATAGTGATTCTGATTCGATCGGTATAATAAAAGATGGGTCTAGGCCAAATATTTTTGGTAGTTACAAACAGCAGCACAAATTTATTATACCCAAACCACATAGTGGTATAGGGCATAAAAATGTTGTTTTTTGTATGGAAGTCGCGATTTTTATCAATTGAGTTTTCTCAGTAAATTGTGCACAAAATCAGAAGTTATGCACCAATTACAAGAGAGTAAAGCTCATTTCATTCGAAATATGTTTAACTAAATGCTTTTAGATCAAACCTGTGATCTTTGTCGCATTTTTATTTTTTATGAATTCGTAAAGAACAAAAAAATAATTTTTTTGTTGAAAATTGTTCTTTTTTTTGCAAAACTTCCACGATATCTTTGAAACTGATGGTCAAATTTAAAACCAATGTAAGCATGGATTAAAAATAATGTTGTTGACAAGTTTTAGAATTTTTTAAACTGAATATGATGAACCGTTTCAAAGTTAATCAATATATGTAGTGGAAGTGCCTTACTTTTGAACATACCGCGAAAAGTCGAGCTGATAGAAAAAAGCAAGTGCTGATTTGGATTCGTCATCCTAAATAGCTTTAAAAACAGCAAAAACCTTGTTCCCTTGTGTAATTGCGGTAAGCTCCAGAACATTGGTGATTGTGGAAAGAGATATACGAAAATCATGTTGATATGGAGAAGGTAAGGGCGATACTTTATGAGATAGCGAGTCTGTTATAATTTTTCTTGAAACTTTTGGGATTGCACTCCATTTTGTGATGCCTCTGTAGTTAGACACATTGATGTTATTGCCAGGGGCCAAATCACCGCATTCGATTGCAAGTAAACTGAATCGAAATTCAATATTTTGGTTTATTATTTAGAGAAGACGGACAAACATCAGCTCTTGTTTCGCTTTTGATCCGAACTAGGGACTGTAGTTGTTAGCTGTGACAGAATAAAATTATTCTTATTTTGGAAAATAAAAAAATAATTTCGATCGAAAAATTTCGATAACGAATGCGGTTATTTGGCGCCGGATTTGTATAAAGGGATAATAAAAGATTGCTTTCAAAGAGATGGTAAGTATCCTTTACGGAAGAACTGATTAAAAACTATTATTAGTTGATACGACAGGGAGTCATCAGGACCACGATAAAAATAATTTTTCAGTGTTTTCATGTTACTCAAAACAGTGATGTTGTTAAGGTAACTTATATTTATTATCGAAGAAGCTTTGGTAATTTCAAATAGATATACAGCCCTGTTCTTGAAACGTTGTTATTTGAATAAGAGTGAATTTAAAATCACATGAAATTTAAATTTTGGGTTTCTTGAAACCACTTTTTTTTTATTTATTTAATGGAAACATATGTTTGAGTTAAGAGCAATATGTTTGAGTTAAGAACATATGTTATCTAGAAACCGAGGTGCCATATGGTTCTTTATTCAGTTTCACAAAAAACTTTTAAGTATTTTGTGCATGTTTTTTTCTTAAGTTTATAGAAAAAATATAAAGAAAAATATTTTCTTTTAAAATAACAACATTTAATTGTTTTGTTCTTCAATTTCATTCAATTAAAAATGACTTTTCTATTTTTAAAAAGTTAGGCATCACCAAAAAAAATTTCGATATTCAAATATAAATTGGATTTGACTGGCATCACTACTGTTTCGAACATATGCCAAAAAATAAAAATATGTGATTTGATGAAAAATTTTTTTTAATTCCTTTATTTGCAATAATTATTGCATAAAGAATCTATCTTATAATTGAAAAAATTATAATGGAAAATAGATTGTGTAAATAAAAATTTTTTATTATAGTTATAGAACAGCATCATCGTAAAAAGTGTGTTTTATTAACATCGACCACTTATTAAGAGTTTTTTTTTTTAAATCAGCACAAATAATAGACGTTTTTTAAAATCTTTTTTTTTTCACAAAATTGATGTCTATTTTTTTAAAATAATGAAAAGGTTCAATAAAAAACATGTTAGAGTTTAAATATCAATTAGTTTTCTTATCTCTTAAGACCTGCTTAGTAGAAAAAAAGGGCATTTGTTTTGATTTCACAAAGCCTTTTCTATGTGAATTAAAACGAGAAAAAATATTCTTATTGAAAAACTCGTAGATTTAAGAATTTTTTCATTTACGAGTTTTTTTTTTTGTGATAGTGGTTTCAAGAACAGGGGTGATAGTAAAATTAATCAAAATTTTTTATTGAATATGTTGTGGCAAAAAAATTAGCAAAAATATTACTGATGAATATAAATTTTAGTTATATCTGACTTTTTTCAGGATCTTCAAACAAACGACTGGCAGTATAACCTTCATTGCTATTGTCAGAAATATGTTTTATTTTTTTTTTTAGTTTCCAATCTGTATAATATATGTAAAATAGATTCCATTAACCGAATGTAGGAATGTTGGGTACAACAAGTATATTTGCTATAGTTATCGTTCTACATGCTTTTAAACATGAAAAATTTCAGTTTATACAACTCGAGCTATCCGTTTTTAAATACTGAGCTTAACCGTAAGCTCTTGTTAGTGTTACATTTTCCACCTCTGTAATAGTTGATGTCCAGAAATAAAGTACCGTGACTTTTAGTTACATAAATAAAATAAAATTTGATATATGCACACGGAAAAAAGTTCTCCAACCGAATTTTTCTAAAGACTAACAACTACATTTATTTTCGATTGTATCAATAGAAATTTAATAACAGCTAACTAATTTTTTTTGATATCATACTGCTGTTAAGATGACAAAATTATAATCGTAATTAACTGGAAACTTGGATTTTACCTTCGCAATTGAGTTGGCAGTAAACTCGGTAGCGCAATGAATCATATTTTTGCAACTCATAGACACTCATGAAATTTTAAGTATAAGTGAATAGAGATCATTGAACTTCAACTTTTCTAATGTACTAATACTCACAATAACATTGATTTATAATTTATATCATACTCATACCATCAGAAATCTGCTTGATTCATAAATCACATCAGTGTGATATATAATTCTGGGAAAATATTTATAATTGATTCAACTCATTTAAATTATCCTCGTTCAAATACATGTAAAGGGTCCGCCAAATAACTTTTTTTTTTGAAAATGCTTTAAAAAAAACTACTGAATATTATCTCAAATTTCTTTTTTTTATGTGAAAGTACAATCCTTCCGGTTAATAATGGAAAATAATTTCATTCAAATGGCTGCCTCGGCTGGCCATGCAGTATCCTACGCGATCGGTCCAATTTTAAAGCACATTATCGATTGTGTGCAGCTCTATTTCACCAATGGCTTCACGAATATTGTCCTTTAAAGCGTCAATTGTCTCTGGCTTGTTGGCGTAACACTTATCTTTGAGGGCACCCCACAAATAATAGTCCAACGGTGTCAAATCGTAGCTCAGAGGTGGCCAAGCGACATCAGCTCTGCGGCTGATAATGCGATCTTCAAAAACAGGGCGCAAAACATCGAGTGTAGCCTCGGCTGTGTGGCACGTAGCGCAGTCCTGTTGAAAGCAAATGTTGCCAATATCCTCCTCTTCAATTTTTGTGAACATAAATTCGTTCAACATGGCTCGATAACGATCGCCATTGACTGTAACGGCCACTCCTTGCTCATTTTCAAAGAAAAATGTCCCAATTATGCATCTGGACCAAAGTCCGCACCAAATAGTGACTAGTTTTGGGGGTATCGGCTTTTCAATGTATGCGTGCGGGTTTTCTGTGCCCCAAATGTGACAATTTTGCTTGTTTACATACCCGCCAAATCAAAATGAACTTCATCTGAAAAGATGATTTTTTTTTGGCAAAATCGGCATCTTCTGTATGTCGATCGCAGGCCCACTTAGCGAAGCGAAAACACATTGGATGGTCAGTTGGCTTCAACTCCTGAACCAATTGGACTTTGTATGGCGTCGTACCAAAGTCTTTATGTAAAATGCGTCTCAATGATGCCTCCGAAATGTTCAATTCTTGAGAACGACGGTGAATTGATGTTAATGGCGCTGCACACACACTTTCTGCCACAGCAGCAATATTCTCGGGTGTACGCACTGTTTTTGGCTTTTCATGCTTTGGTTTATCGATGAGGATGCCAGTTTCTTTCACTTTTTTCACAAGATAACGAACATACGGAACTGACGGTGCTTCTCTTTTTCCAAAATCCGTACGCAATTTTCGCACACATTCTGCAACATTACCATGATTTTCAAAGTAATGTCGCAATATTTCCCAGCGTTGTTCAAGCGTATACACAACCATATTCGTTCAGCGGAAGGATAAAACTAATTATCTGTCAAATTAGACATGAGCTAAGTGTTACCATTCACGAAATAAGCACTAGTTGAAAAAAAAAAAAACGTTAGATGGCGGACCCTTTATATATATTTACCATATTAGACATCAGTAGTGCATCGAAGTTCAACTACACTGATATACTTATACTCAACCTTACGTTGATTTATTAGCGCTAGCATTGCCCAGAACTCGAACTTTAAGTGCAAATTCTAGAAAATTTTATTTTTTTATTCGATTTTTATCTTTTAATATTTTTTTAAACTAAATATATAATATATATATTTATTAGCATTTAAATAATATTCATTAAATTTCATTATAAATATTTGTTGAACACACAGAAGATATATAAGTGGGTTTGTTAAAAAACATTAATATTGTAAGAGCCTAAAAGTATGCTAATCAATTTAAGCTATTCACAATTCAACACAGGGTGTGTGATATACAATTATAATCAAATTTGATTAAATAATAAATGCACAGGCGATGAATCGTGAATTGGATAAAATTGATTAGCACACCTTTGGGCTCTTATAAAATAATTTATTATAAATATTTGATATTATTTAATTTAACACATATTATACATTAATTTTATTATTCTGTACCACTCCTCCATATTAACTATAACTTACTAAATTTCTCACTCCTCCGTTCGCGCATTTTGCTTAAAAACGGTCAGAAAGGTTTTCCTTCAAATATTAGTATTTTCATTATTTATTAAACGACCGAACCCCGCCTAACACTTACCCGCCCCACCGGACCGAGGGGGTATGCCCGCTTAACATGGGGACCGCGTACATACTATGGTCTGAACTCTGGCGGATTCCAAGAGCTGGCAAGTAGATTAGATTAGATTGTATTAAGAAGGCACTGCGACCAATCTGATTTTATGTACAGCCTATGGTTGTCCTAAAAATTAAGGCTTTTTATAAAGACAGTTACCCTATTTGGCAAGAGACACTATACGTCCCAGGGGAATACTGTGTATCCTCCAAGTGCAAGGGTTCTCTTGCCACTTAGTCTCGGACATTCACAGAGAATGTGTTTTGCGGAAACTTTTCAGCGATTTCAAGTATGCTACTCTTAATAATATCACATTTTTAGTTTAGAAGATATAACCGTTCAAAGTTGACCGACTTTCGGTTTTCAAAAAACACACAATTTTTAGTCAATTTGTTGCGATTTCAGGTGTAATATCACGAAAAATAGGTAACGAATCGCCTTATTTTTTATTTATATTGATTGATGTATTTATGAAATGTATAATGATAAACAAAAATTAACTGTTTGCTTTGTGTTTCTCCTGGTAAATCACTATTTAAAAACTATCCGTTTTTTCACTATTTTTCAACTTTGACGGAAAATAAAAAAAATTTATATTTTTCTATATTTGCCATATTTGCAAAACATGTTCTTTGATTATTTCTTTACATAATTCAAAAGGATTTATCTGCCCGTACGTGCCCGTTTGGCTTATAGAAGTAAAAAACGTTAAAAAGACATGGTTGCAGAAATTGTATGGCGTGCATCCCTTACATGTTTTGACTGACAGTAGTTTGATCTAATAGTTTGAAAATTGTATTTTAAGTCGGTTGTCTACTTGTGAGCCTCTGCCAAAGTCTACACCCAATATTCTGTTACAGACACCGGATGCACAAAAAACTACTCATTGAAATTCGCAGGTACGCACCTCACTTAAAAATTACTTTGGAGTACAAATGGTCAAGAACAATATTGACTTATGGTCCCTCCAGGTAGGCAAAAATCTTATTTAGACACGAGCATAATATCAAAATTGCATAATTCAGCCTAAATCCATATGTATGCAGGGAACAGGTAAATTTTTAGGCATGGCGCAACAAGTACTGAAACCATGGCGTTAAACAATTTAAAATTATTTGAACTGTTTAGAAGGTCAACCACACCAAAGTTTTTCACGGAAGCTGCTTTAGAAGAACTTGATAGCTTATACGGAAATATTGAGAGAAGCGAAATTATAAAACATAATTTTTATCTGATATATGCAAATATTAAGGCAAAATGGGTGAAATCTAATCGAACCATTCAGAACTTCAACTCCAAATACGAGGACTGTCTTAATGAAGACACCATCCTGGATATATTGGCAGTAGATAAACCCACCACATCAACCAGAGGAGCAAAAGGAAGGCCAAAAGAAAGTATTGAGCAGTGTTCAATTTTCACAAGAAAGTGGAAACTTGCCGATGCCACCAATGACTTGACCACGAAGCATTTATCGGACGCGCTGTCTATTAAATATACAAAGGATAGTGAAAGAGTTAGGTCGCAGATTACAAAATCTGTTGCTGATGAAAGCCCACTGCGACTAAAAAGGATTAAGGAAAGCATTCCCACGCCCACAAACGCACACATTAAATAGTATGGTTCCGAAGAAGCCTTGGCCTTGTTTATGGACTTACAACTTTCCAAAGAAAAATATGAGATACTACGGGCATCCTTGATGCGACACGGGGCTGACGTTTTACCAGGATACAAGCATATTACTCAAGCCAAAATAAATTCACGACCACTGCATACGGAGTTTACGGAAGTCTCTGTGAAAGCCAATCTGCAGGATCTCATGGGTCATACAGCAAAAGGGTTGTTGGAGAGTCTTCCTGAAAATGAGGTGAAAATTCTTCCTGAGAAACTGACATTGATCAGCAAATGGGGCTGCGATGGATCATCCGGACAAAGCGTTTATAAGCAAAGGATATCTTCCGATGACGCTATAATATCAGACGGAAATATGTTTATGGCATCTGTTGTTCCTTTGCGGCTAAAATCTGATGCTTCCCTACACTGGAAAAATCCACGTCCGTCATCAGTGCATTATTGCCGACCAATAATGTTTCAGTTTGCAAGGGAATCGGCAGAACTCATAAGGACCACGGTGAAGGACATTGAAAAACATATTAGCAAAATTAAGCCTACAAAGCTGCAAATTGGAGAAGGAAAATATATTGAGTGCAATTACGAGTTCCACCTGACCACGGTTGACGGAAAAGTCGTAAACAAACTGACAGGAACAACCTCAACATTGTCATGCCCGATTTGCAAAAAGAGTCAGAAGAACTTTGGTAATTTAAACGATTCTACAAACGAGGAGAATTACGAATATGGAATGTCATCCTTGCACGCAAGGATAAGGTGTATGGAGTTCTTGCCAAAACTGGCGTATACCCTACCACAAGAGGAGGAAAACTTCGATGAAAATTCATCAATAAAGGATAAGGAAAAGATCAGAAAGAAGCAAATACAGGATGCTTTTATTAAACAAGTTGGACTAAAAGTAGACTGTCCCAAGCACGGATACGGTAACTCAAACGATGGAAACACTTCTAGGAGATTTTTTGAAAATGTTGAGGCAGTAACTAGAATCACTGGAATTGACAATCAAATCGTGAAAAGATTGGGAACGATCTTGAATATTTTAAACTGCAAAGAAAATGTCAATTCTACAAAATATGGAGAATATGCATCGAAAACTGCATCTCTTTTAGCAGAAATGAATCCACAGAAGAAGTTGACCCCCGACCGTCCATAAAATATTGGCGCATGACAAAGATATAATTGAGTACCAGTCTTTGCCAATTGGAGAAATTTCTGAAGAAGCAAAGGAGTCTCTTAACAAATTTTATAAAAAATATAGGTTGCAAAACACATTCAAAGCATCAAGGGTAAGGCAAAATGAGGACCTCTTCAACATGTTGGCAGCATCTTCCGATCCACTTATTTCTTCCCTGCGGCATGTGAACTCACGAATAGAGTTAGAAAATAATTATAGTTTAGAAATGATTAGTCTTTTAGATATATCTTCTCTTACGAATTGTGTTGAATATTTTACAGAAAATTGAAAAAATAAATTTAAACAAGTAAGAAAATTATAATCGGTCGAGACCGACTATATGATACCCTATACCATGCGTTTAGAGACAGTATCTCTTAAGCCCAACTAACTGGATGTAGAAAATGAGCATAAACCAAATTTGAGTGGGATTTTTATTAATTTTTTTGGCTGCAGATGTGAAAAAGTTCATATCCGATGCAATATCTATATGGGGACTAGGCCTAAAAATGGAACAATCCTTACTATGTTTGGTAAAGTCTCTTGTATTTTGCAAAAATATATACAAACAAAATTTGAGAAGAATCAGTGCAATATTTTTGTTTTTTGATAGATTTAAGTGAAGATCGGGAAGCAGCTCTATATGGGGCTTATGACTAAGAGTTGTCCCAGGTATCATTTTTATATGACTCATTAATGGATGTAATAAACGCATACAAACCCAATCTGAGTAAGATCTATATGACAATTTGGATCTTATGGCAAATTATGTCGATTTCATAGGGGTCATTTGTATGGGGCTAGGTCTGAACATGGACCGATTCTCACCAATTTCAACAGCGTTTATCCCATGGCCGATAGAAGATCAAATACCAAATTTCATTAAAATATATTCATATTTGCGACCTGCAGTTTGATTACAAGCTTTGCACGGACACACAGACGGACGGACGGACGGACGGACATCGTTAAATCGAATCAGATAGTGATTCTGATTCGATCGGTATAATTAAAAATGGGTGTAGGTCAAATATTTTTGGTTGTTACAAACAGCAGCACAAAGTTATTATACCCAAACCACATAGTGGTATAGGGTATAAAAAGAAGTAATTTTTTTTTAATTTGTTGAGTAATAATTTAAAACATAAAACCCTAAAGAAAAAAAATAAAAACAATCTAAAAATGTAAAAATAATTGTTTTTAGTTACCATAAAATTGATTTTTCTACAAATTTTAACTTTGATAACCCATAAGTAGGCCCCTACAAAACGTAGCACCCTTTCCAAACGCTCATTTCATATGCTGAACAGTTATCTATCATATGCTGTTTAAACTGTTCAATTATGTTATTCGGTTCAAAAGATATGATTTTTGCAACGAAAAAACTCAAATGGCGCCACTGGGCACTGGCCGGGACATTTGTTCCAGTGTTCGGCAAAGAGTGATTTTTCTTTGATGTATCCCGTTGGAACGCCAAAAAATGGTTCCGGACCGATGAAAGGACAAAGAGCCCCCCGATTGGCCAGGCAATCCGCCCTTTAATTGCCATCATGTCCCTCGTGTCCTGGAATCAAGCCTAAGAATAGTTCGTTGCATCTGCTTAATTCGTTCAGCACTTCGATACAATCCAAAATAAGTCTAGACGACACATTGTAGGATGTTATTGCCTTTAGTTCAGCCTAACTGTCGGTTATTATGTAAATGAGTGCCCTTTTATCTTTCTTCTAAGACATTCAGTCACGCATATATAAACAGCGAAAAGATTGATCGTAAATCAGCTACTGATATTAGAAACATAAAGGAAATATAAACATATAAGTTGCAACAAATATGATTCCACCGTTGACTTCATAATCACACCATCTCAAATCTGTTTGATTCATAAATCATATCAGTTTTATTAATAGTTTTAAGAAAATAATTATAACACTTACAATTGATTCAACTCACTCAACTCATTCATGTACAAATATATTTACCATAGTAATGCAGAACAAACGCACAACCTCACAATGAGTGTTTTTAATGTTCGTATTCGAATCATAATAATTTTACATCGTCTATATACGTTAATTGATGGTGAGTCTAAATAGGCAACGTAACAAATGCTGTTAAGTATGAGTATCACGGGTACATCAATTTTAAATAAGTAAGAATGCATATATGTGCAAGATATTATGAATCATGATCAACTCTAGCCACTACTTCAGCACTGATTTCAGATCTCTGGTGTGTATAATGTTTTTAAAACTAATTATAAAGAATAAAATAACTTCACCCTATAGAGATTTATACAGAAATCTATCTATTCCTAAAACCATACAGATTGTCCGGAAAATCTGCGATTGTAAATTTTTCATAGCTACAAAAATGTCTGTAATATTTAAAACAAATAACATAGGATGTATGTAATAGATGAAGTAAGGAGTGACTCTATGTCATCAAAAACCTTGAGAAACTAAGCAGTTAATGTTTCAGAAATACGTAGGTTATTTCTGTCATTAACTTTTTAAAAATGAAACATCAATTATGTAAATACTTCACTTTATAAAAACTTTATCTTCCCAGGAAAAATTTCGTAATAGCAGCTCATTGATTTTTGCATTACCAATAATGACCTACCACTGCCCACTGCATTACTTCTAAAGTGAAAATAAGGCGTTACTAATAATGTGTTATACAGCTACTTATATGTCATACCAGCGCATTGCATACTGCATTACTTTCAAAGTAAAAATAATGAGTTCCTAGGCAACTAGCTACCTCCAATGACATCCCCGTGTTAAAATAATGAGCTTATCAGGCAAACTTCAACCAGTTACATCTCATTCTAAAACTCATTATTTGGTAATGTTTGTTTTTCCTGGGTTATATTTTACAAAATGTTTAAAAATAGCAAGGTTTCAAATAAAAATAGCTATTGACCAGGAAAAACTATTTGCTAAGTAATGAACGGATATACTTGCAATTATTGAAAGAGCACGACGTAGATATTGAATGACTCAATTGAGAAACAATTCTAAAAATCAGACATAGAACTATGCATAAACATATTCTGGAGAAGGCAATAAGTTCAGGAATCCCACTAGGTATTCCTATATTTATTCACTTTCTGCAACTCAAATGTTCAAAATAAATGATTGTATTGGCTACTCATAAATGCATGTACGACTATTTCAAACTTAGACTAGGATCTGCATTTAATAACTGCTAAATTTTCCCATTTCAATTTTACACAAATTGAAAAATGCTTTTAGTGTACTGGCACGCCCAGCCTAATTGTCGGTTTATTTAAATTTAAGTTCATATTGTGTTCATTCACGAAAAAAAAAACAAAATTCTGGTTAACTTCGCAAACATTTATTATTGGTTTCTGGTCGAGCGAAATTTTTTGTTGGCAGGTTTTGCGTTCTGCTTTTATTTTCTAGTCGGTTTATTATGTTGGCTTTGGTTAAGTGCTAGTTTGTTTGTAGGTGCGCATGAAGTTTTGAAGCAATTATGATGTTTGTATTTTGGCTGTAATTAGGGATGTGCTTAATAGATTTTGTATTGAATAATACCCAGCAAAAAGGATCAGACACATATGAAAAGATAAATTTTTTAATTGAATACTATTTATAAATACATGCAGATCTAGCGTTTATCAACTGCATTTCCGTAAAGGAGTTGGACTGCTAATCTAAGCAAATTTTTTTTGAATAAATAAATTATTCATAAAAAAATAAATTGTTCCTAAAAAATTTTTGGTAGATACGAGGTAGTCGAATCAGCCCAATCAGCCTTTGTATAAATATACCAAAAAGTTTTATAAATTATTTCCAATATTATTTCTAATATTTTATGCAGAAGTCAAATAAAACACGTGATTCTCGTAATTCTCTCTTCCTTATTATACCCTCCACCCCAGTGTGCAGAGGGTATATATAAGTTTGTCATTCCATTTGTAATAATTAGAAAAAAAATGTTGGACCCCATAAAATATATATATTTGTGATACTTGTAACGAGAGGAGTTGATATAGCGATGTCCGTCTGTCCGTCTGTGGAAATCACGACGACGGCTTTAATCAGGCAGCTAAGGTGCTCGCTGGCATAAAAAATGATGCATTGACATTCTGGAAAGTTTGCTGTTTAAAACCGTCCAAATCGGTTGATTAGGTCCCGAGAATTGAATGAAGAAGTAAAAATGTCTTGAAAAATATGATTTGTCTGTTCTTGTCACGATCACGACCTCAATAGGATAACTGGGGTGCTTGTTTTTAGTGAGAATGATTGACAAACATCATGAGAAGGTTTCTGTTTGAAAAATAATGAAAACCGGTTTAACAGGTCCCGATAAATCACTGAAGAAGTTAAAAAAAAATTTAAAATATATGTTTCTGTATTGTTCTTGTTGTTATTTGAAATGTTGTATTGTTATCATAGCTAGACTTGTTGCTTTTTTGGTCGTTGTGGTAATAATATAATAAAAACTAACCCTTTGTACATTTTTTTAATCAACTATGGTAGGAAAATTTTAGAGTTTCCATTGTTTTGGCATCAGTAAAAAATTTGTTAAATAATTTTTCGCCACGAGCCTGCTGCAAAGTTTCTGATCGATTGGGTTACGGGAAAGGGGTTAAAAATCGATCCAAAATTTTGTCAACAAGCAGACGAGCAGAAATAACGACTTAATATAAAGGGAGTAAAAATTCACCAACATCAAAACCAAATAATTCTAAACTACCGAGTTGTTAATAAAAAAAAAACAATGTAAATTTGGCAAAAAAAAAATTTATGTATTAATTTATTTAAAGAAAAACAACAATAACTTTTGATGTTGTATTTTTTGTGTGTAATATTTACACATACATTCATACATACAATTATTAAATAATAAAATAATAAATATATCGCACCTGTACCTCTAAAGTGAGTCAACTTAAAATTTTTCAATTTTTACTTTTTACAAGAAAACGATACACAATGGTCATATCTATCCACTGTAAAAATATTATATCGGTTTTCTAGTCTTTCGTAAAAAAATACAGTTGTAAGCCTCTATGTGTTATAAGAGTAGCTTCTTTATAATCCACTAAAAAGACATATTTTGAGTTGCACCCAAAAAACTTGCTATTTTTGATGATCACTGAAATACTTATTATTCGCAATTCTTTACAATGAAACAACTGTTTTTAAATTTTATAGTAAATATTAAAAAATACCGTTTTTTGCCTCTACTGAAAATTTTTAAATTTTGAGTTGACTCACTTTAAAGGTACAGGTGGGATATATTCTATATATGTATATTCATAATAAACGCATGTTAGAAATTAATCGTATTTTGTTTTAGGGAAAATACATTTCTTTTATGTATTAACAAACAGCGTGTCACTTCATTTTGCTCAGTGTTCCTATGCCACAGTAGATGGCGGCACCTTTTTTTTCTTTGCAATAACAAAACACAACAATGCTATGAGTATACACAGGGCTGGCCTTTAATTTCATACGTTTTTCCATTATTCTTTTACAAATATGACCAAAAGGTTGGCAAATTAACTTTTTGTTTTGTTTACAAAATAGAGTTACCGAGTTCATCAATAAGCTTTTTGCTTTCAAGACAGTTCTACATAGTCATATAAAATTATTATTCTGCTTTTCCTAAAAAATATCTGATTGCGATTACATATAATTTTTAAAAATTGTTTATAATTACTAAAGCATTACTCTTGACATAAATACAAAATTGCACCTTTTAAATTTTCCATTCAAATTTAAGAAAATTTAAATTCTAAAAATTGGAATCAGATTTCCAGTTATAAAATTTTTTTTTCTTAACAAATAACCATTAAAAACATCTTTTCTTAAACAAGTATATTTTCTTAAAAATCTACCCTTTTTTAAAAGGAATATTTTCTTAAAAAGTATTTTTTTAAAGTCATTTTTTTTTGAAAAAGGTACCTTTTTAAAATGATAACTTTCTTCTTAAAGTAAATTTTCTTAGAAAGTTACCTTTTCTCGAACAATGATCTTTTATATAAAATAACTTTTTTTAAATAATTTTTTTTTTTAAAAAGTAAATTCTTTTAAAGTAGGTACTTAAAAAAACACTTTTTCCTGGTATATGGCATATCAAAAATTGACAAGATTTTTAGAAACTTTTATTTTGAAATACCGCATAATTTTTAGCTCCCAAAACTTTGAAAAGTATTATTACTTATTGTGACTGTTGGTATTCTGTTGTAATGCATTGAACAATGAATTGCGACCCCATAAAGTATTTGTATTCTTAATCCCTTTAACAACTCGTGTCCATATAATGTCCGTACATGCGTCGGTCTCTCTGTCTTTTGAATTTACGGTCATTCAACAAGATAAACCATTTTTCGGGGTAAAGTTAAAATAATATGGTTTGTCATTACTACGAGCATTTTGGTATTTGAAATCGGGCATCAATGTGTCAAGATATGGTCTAAAATATGGAGATACCTCCAAAAATGCTAAAAAAATCAGTGTATTTGCTGAAATAATTTGGCAGTAAGTTAAACAAATTGTTTACTTTTTCAAATATATTGTTTATATTTATTATTAATAGTCAAACCGAGGAAGAGGGTATCAAAGTTTCGGCATAGCCGAGTTTAACACTCTTACTTGTTTTTATATTCTGTTTATTTGTTTTTTCAAGAAATTAAAATCCAACGAGAATATTCAGAATTGGGCTGAATAATAATAGGAATATACATATTATGATTACTATACACTAGGGCGGGTCGATTTGTAGGGAGGCAAAAAAATCGATCAAGTGACAAGAAAACCATGTTATAGGGATCAAAATAAGAAACTTTGCACAAGGAACCATACCTCTGAAACAAATTCTGATGTCCCGACTTTTGACCTGTCTATCTGTCTGTCTCACTTTGACCCATTTAGAATGCCCCAATCGAGTCCAAATGTATGATCGACCACCACTAACTTAGGAGGGCCGACCCACCCACGCCAGTGGCACACCTCCTGGAACCCCCCCTGTTTGATTTAATATTAAAATTAACACTAATACGTATACGTATTATCTACTCTGCTAATAAATAATAATCATACGCCTTGACTATGTTATGTTATTCAAAAAGATCGATCGGATGAGAGTAAATAAATTTTAGATCACTCCGTGACTATGCGTGACTCTGCGTAACTACCCCAAAATTAATCTGTATTCACAACAAGACTATGGGCCAAGTTTCAGATTAATTGCATGAGGAGGAATGGGGTTGCCCCATGTCTGACAGACAGGTCAAAAGTCGGTATATCAGAATTCGTTTTAGAGGTATGGTTCCTTCGGCAAAGTTTCTTATTTTGATCCCTAGAATTCGATTTTCCTTGTCACTTGGGCGTTTTTTAAATCGACCCGCCCTACTATAGAAAGATAACGTATTCATTGTAATAACCGGATTTGTTTGAAACCAAATTTTAGAAGTCTGTAGTTGGTAGTAGTATGTAACATTATATAATTATGTTGTGATAACTTTATTCTCCAAATAACCGTTCTGTGATCAAGACAACAGATTTTTTATTTAATTCGGTTGCATGAGTTGTCACGTTTAGTTTATGAAATCGACCTTAGATTTTGTATATGGATTGTAACAACCATTTTCCGGGATTACCTATTTCAAAATCCAGTCGATACAAATCAATATGAATTTAGAAAAAAAATAAATATAAAATATAATATAAATATATAAATATGTAATATATAGTAAATATACAATATCATATATAATAAAAATTAAATTAGTCGCAAACATACGTCTATCAATTTAGGTAGGCACATACATATCAACAATGAATCGTTTTTTCGATATTCATACTCATACATTAAATTTAGTATAAGTGATGGAGATCATTATAATTCAACTAATCTGATATACAAATAATGATTTGCAACAATAAGTTACAATAAACATAAACACGATATTGACATCATGTAAATCCATTTAATTCAGAAATAACATAATTTTAATTTACAAATTTAGGAAAATTCTAATGGAGTGAAAAGTACATGGCCTAACAATGAAAAAGCTGTCTTTTAGGATAAAAATAAATTTTATTGTTCCACGTTATCTTCATTAAGTGAAATGCAGGCAGAGGAAGACGGTTATGATAGTTGTTATGATAGTACAAGATATTTTTCTTATTTAAGTGGGTCATGTTTTTCTAAATTTCTTCATCGAATCTGTCCGCTAACTCAACATAATACTATGTAGTTATTCTTTTTCCTTCCTCCAGGCAATAGATAAATATTATACCACGTGCATCCCAAAAATCACTGGCCATTACATTTCCAGCCCACTGTTGAGTCTTTGGCCGCTTTGGTAAACTTTCGCACGCTTGTAAGCTCTCCGCAGACTATCTATTTGACTCCAGTGTATCTATAATATTAATAGGTTATGCGATTTCTTGTGACCGATGTTTTGTTTTACCATTTTATCCCGATTATGACCAGACGTATATTATTTGAGAGGTAATTCTTTTTCGCCGTTTTGCAGATTTACAGATTTTTAAATTTTTCCTTTATTTTGAGTAAATTGCATTTAAAGTTGCTACTAACTCATACAAAAATTATACATATGCTATGTGTGTTTTTTTAAATTTGTTAATGTGTTAATGAGTTTATTATCTTCATTCACAATAATAATAAATCATAAAAGTATTGGTTTGTGAATTGGCTAAGTCGAAAAATAAAGCTGCCTAGAAATTGCACTCGAATTTCGAATGATGGAATCTGCCAGTAATAATGAATCCACATCTCATCCATTGTTATAAATAAAAATTCAGTTGAACTTTCTTCAAACATCTCCAAAGAACACTTTGAATCCCGAACACTTTTCAGTTTATATTCAACTATTAAAAATCTTGGCATCTATCGAGCAGAAAGCTTTTTCATATATAAATGATCATGTAATATAGGCCGAACTTACTCTGTTTGTATGTTTATGATGTCAGCAGTTACACTCACTTTAACTTTTCAATCATCCAATTCCATCTGTTGCATTTTTTTTACGTTTTCTTTAATAACTGCCTAATTTTGACGACCATGATGATCTGCATCATTTGTGCTCATACGACCACGTTTAATTTCGGAATACCATCTTTTGGTCATTGGATATGACGGCGAAAATTCACCGCAATTTTTAACAATCCATATTTTAGCTTGGCCAGTATTTTTTTTCCACCAAAAACGAATGTTTAATTAAAACACGAAACTCTTTTCAATCTATTTTCTCAAACTTCAAAAGAGGCATCATTTTTATAACGCTAAATTTTTTTTTTTAATTAATGAAATGTCATGAAATTTTGCCACAAATTTTCTATTGACTAAACAGAAAAAAATTGCCACATCCCATCTCTATGTGAGGCCACGTACTTTTCACTTCATGTAGTACTTATAATACTTAGTTTTGATTCAACTCATTCAACTCATGAAATACATGTACTAGAGTGGGTAAAATTGTAGGGGGCCGAAAAAATCTCCATGGGCTCATCACGATTCTGGTACTATGGGCCATAAAATCATTTTCGAACCCTCCAAAATTTAGATGAAAAAATCGATTTATGTCGTATATGAGTACCCGACATAATAATTTTTTGTGTAGCCCATGTGGGGAAGAACAAGTAACTCCAGTGCAGAACGTGGCATTTGTTCCATTTTCTTTTGACAACTATTTGAAACGAAACGAGCGCCACTGCCATCGCCATCGCCATTAAATATAGTCTGGATCGGTCCATATAAATATTGCATACGATATGAACTTTTTCATATCCGAAGGCAAAAAAATTAATAACAATGCCACTTAAATTTGGTTTACATGCTTCTGGTAGCGCTTCTAAACGCATAGGCTAACGTATGTTCGATCTAGACGGACTATAATTTTCTTACTTGTGTTTTTTCTTTGATTTTGCTTGCATCAAATAAGTTGAATACCGCTTAAGTAAATAATACATTAACTCTCCCACAGTATAATCCTTGACTTAAGGTGGTGTCTATTTAAGTTTTTTATTTTGTCAAAAAAGTAAATTCCATGACTGTAGATGTGAGCTTTAACCTGAAAAGCCAAATACGTGTCCAGTCACAAAATAAATGTTATATATTGTTGTTTACAGTCTAGCGTAGAGTACACAGATTTTACGATTAAGATTATATGAAAAATACTGAAAAAAGTTTATTCCATAAATAAAAAGAAAACACAAAGGATTTTATTTTTTTTTTTCAAATGACTGCCACTTCCACTACAACAATTTTGTTAGCACTACAGAAAAAAAAATGCCTTTAAAACCACTTTCCACAAAACTCGAAGTTCTCTATCTCGTTGACCCTTTAATTGTGGCCAAAAAAGCGAAATAAAAAAATACGAACAAGCAAACATTATAAACTGCATTAATTGCATTTCACACATAAATTATTGGTCTATGTTTTGTTACGGTCCTTCTTGCCATCGTACTTTATTATAATATTTCGCTGTTATTACTCTCTAAGGACTTGGTGGTTGGGCACATTTATTTTCTTAATTTCTTTTTAATTTCCCTAGAATCTGTTTTGGCTTGTCAACAAGAGAGTTATTTAAAACATCATTAATCTTAGAAATATGTATGTATACTTGTGTGTACACAGAAAAAAAAAAATACTTAAATTGGAATTGTAATACTGAACAATTCTTTTGTAAATACAAATAAATTTTTGGTCTAAAAGATACTAACAACTGATTTTGTTAATGCAAATACCTCTTGTAGTTCATTACTTTATTTTCAATAATAAGAAAACCATAATTTATTAGAGACTGCTTTAATTTTTAGACTTTGATTATCTGCCTGTCATGGTCAGGAATTCCCGTATTTTAAACTCACTACATATATAAAAAGCACTCATTTTACTCATGTACTATTTGCTTTCAATTTATATAAAACAAATCCTTAAAGTTTTAAAAATTCATATTTCGTCTGTTCGTCTGATATTAATTTTAATCACACAAATAACAGTTTTATCAACACCGCCACAGCTGAGGGAAGGCACACGCTATAACATAACAACTAACAACACAGCACTCTAATACCAGTACAGAGTTAAATTTGTCATTGGCCAATATCACATCCATCAGAGTTCATCATAAAGTATGCAGATTAGTTTGGCACTTTTTTGATTAGAAGATTGCAATTTTATTATTTATTTTAATTAATAAAATCGTAATACACAAAATAAAAACTTTTTTTTTTATGCGTTGCCACAGCCATTTACGCCAGTCGAATCTGGAGTAATGCATTTTAAAATGGATGAACCATCTCTTACATGGATGGATATGTGTTAGGGCATCCCAGTTGTGTGAATTTTATTTTAATACGTTTTTATTAACTAGCTTTAGCATCTTTTTTTATTTGTTCGGCACAATCTTTGTAATCAATTTTAAGCTATATTTTTTTTTGAGATATCAAGTGATTCCATATGTTGTTAATAGATGTAGCCGAACCAAAAAAGGACGAGAGCTGATCAATGGGCGTGCTGCCTCCCAATACAAAGTAAAGTCATAATTATTTACGAAACCCTCCTAGAAATCTGGGATAACGATAAAATAAGTAAATCAGGCCTTTTATAGATAAACAACATGTTTTTTTTTTGAGAGAAAACAAGGTGTTGAAAATGGGCTTTAAATTTTAAAACACGAAATAAGAATACAATTTCTCCATTCTCCACTTGTAAAATCCAAAAAGAAAAACTAGTGGCGCGTGATATAAAACACAATCACTTCGTTCTATTATCTATTGCATGTTTCCACGTTTGCATTTTAAATAAAGTATTCTTTATTTTTAGTCAATTTTAAACTATAGTATATATTATAATGTTTTATATTAAAATAATTATATGTCTTGCTAATTAATTGGAAATGAGGGTTTCTTGGTTAATTGAAGCAACGAATAAATTTTAATTTGCGCAAACTTTGAGCCAAATCGGGCAATGATTTCTGGAAGCGCATTGAGTTCAAAGTTCAAATATGAATTTATATGTAAAAATTACAAAAAAAAAAATTATTTTTCACAAAAATTTTGATATTAATAATTGTGTTTAAGATAAATTAATTAATAAGTCATAATTCCGAGCAAATTATCTTTCTAATAAAACAACAAAATCTATTATCGGTTGAAAAACAGCCAAGTTATAAAGGGTGATTTTTTTGGCATCACTGGTTCAAACAGCTGACGCACGTTTCGTGTTTTGCTTCATTGTCAAACATCTTCAGTTTGGTCTATAATTTAACCATGAATCGTCTTACAAACGAACAACGATTGCAAGTTATTGAATTTTATTACCAAAATGCGTGCTCTGTTAAGAAAGTTCATCCCGCGCTTCTGCCATTTTATGGCCAGTTTAATCGACCCACTGAAGCGGCTATTCTGGCTATTGTGACTAAATTTCGCACCAAATTTACATTGTTGGACATTAAACCACCAACACGCTTACATAGAGTGCGAACTGAAGAAAATATCGCAGCTGTATCGGCCGGTGTTAATGATGACCATCAATTATCGATTCGTCGCCGTTCGCAGCAATTGGGCCTCTGTTACTCAACAACGTGGAAAATTTTGCGGAAGGATTTAGGTGTGAAGCCTTTCAAAATACAGCTGGTGCAAGAATTGAAGCCGAATGACCTACCACAACGTAGAATTTTTGGTGAATGGGCTCTTGGAAAGTTGGCCGAACAATTGTGTTCAGCGACGAAGCTCATTTTTGGCTCAATGGGTACGTAAATAAGCAGAATTGTCGATTTTGGAGTGAATATCAGCCAGAAGCATTGGAAGAGCTACCAATGCATCCAGAAAAAGTCACAGTTTGGTGCGGTTTATGGGCTGGTGGCATTATTGGACCGTACTTCTTCAAAGATGATGCGAATCGTAACGTAACTGTGAATGGTGAGCGCTACCGAGAGATGATATCCAACTTTTTTTTGCCCAAAATGCAAGAGCTTGACTTGCATGACATGTGGATTCAACAAAACGGTGCCACATGCCACACAGTACGCGCAACAATGGACTTATTGAGAGGAGAGTTCGGTGAACATTTTGTTTCACGTTCGGGACCGGTCAATTGGCCGCCTAGATCGTGCGATTTAACGCCTTTAGACTATTTTTTGTGGGGCTATGTTAAAGCTCATATCTATACAGACAATCCCGCTTCAATTGACGTATTGGAAGACAACATTGAAGCATTTATTCGTGAGATACCGGCCGAAATGTTGGAAAGAGTATGCCAAAATTGGACTAAGCGGATGGACCATTTGAGGCGCAGTCACGGTCAACATTTGCATGAAATAATCTTCAAACATTAAATTATATAGACCGTACTATCGATTTAGATTTCATGCAATTTTCTGAATTTTATGTGTTTTTTTTTGGAAAACTTTCCTATAGCTCTTAAAAAATCACGCTTTATAAAGTTCCCCAGGCAGTAAATGCGTCGCAGACCACTAGATTAAGAAAATCGAGTTCACATTTTAAAAACATTGAAAGAATTTACAACAGCAATATTTTTGCATTCTCTTGATCCCAAAATGATCTTATGTAAAGTAATTTGCATCTCGTCTATTGTTATGATATTTTTTGCACAATTTTAAAATGTTCAATTTTACTTTTTCAAAAATTTTGTACAAGAAACTTTAAGAAGTCAAGGTCTTATTAACAAAGTATATGCGATTAAAAATGCCAAATATTGTAGGTATCGTATTCCTAATTTGGCGAGGGCAGCGTTTTTCAATTCAGCGAATTTGAAGAAAAATGTGATTTTTCATACTTTTTTTTAACTGTTAGGCTACATCTTTTTCGTGTTTTCATATTTCAAGTATATTTTGTCAAAATATTATACTACTTGATATATGTTCTTAATCCTGTAATTGACGTTAAAGTGAAGCACTATAAATTGTCCCCCTTTAAGTTGAAAAGTCAAATTTAAGGATATTTACATTTTTTAAAACAAAATATTGAAATAATATATACTAGCAGATTCCAGCCCTCGAAATTCGAGCGCAAATTCTAGGAAATTTTATTTCATCATTAAAAAAAGACCCTAAAAGTATGCTAATCAATTATAGCCAATCCACAAATCAGCGCAAAAAAAAAACTAATTTTTATTACAAACACATTAACAAATTTAATAAACACACACATAGCATATGTATAATTTAATGTATGTGTTAGTATCAAATTTAAATGCAATTTACTCAAAATAAAGGAAAAAATTTAAAAATCTGTAAATCTGCATATCGGCTAAAAAGAAATACCTTTCAAATAATATACGTTTGGTAAAAATCGGGACAAAACGGTAGAACAAAACATCGATCACAAGAAATCGCCTAGCCTATTAATATTATAGATTTGTCGAATGATTTCGATAAAAGTTGTTGATAACATTTTAATAATTCAAAAAAAAAAAATATTCTGAACTTATTTTTTGAAATTAACTCGTGGGGTACTCAAAATATGGCCTAGTTCTAATTATTTTTGAGAATCATTATATTCATATAAAGGTATATCAAGGGCTTATATTCAAAAAGTGCTATCTACATTTAACAGCAATATTAATTTTTGATTTCAAACTGTTCTCTGATATAACTGTCAAATATAATATTAATTTTGATATCATACATGTTTAGTACGAATATTTCTTATAGATATTGTGGCAAGCCGATCGACAAATACTTTAATTAGTAATGAATTAGTATTACACGCTCTCTTTCAAATAATTATTGATGCAGAAACCAAGTTCTGAATACAAGCCCTCGATATACAAATTTGTTTATACTGTGTTAAATACTGTGTTACTCTAAATATTTTCATAAAATAGCGAATAAATTTGAGGAATTTTATGAATACATTAAATTGGTTTTATTTAAAAATAATCCTGATAAAGAAAGAGTCAATTTCATAGAGAATCAATTTAACATCAAGCGAACCCCACGGGTTGTTCTCAGATAATAAGTCCAGAATATTATTTTTTTGAATAATTAAAATATTATTAACAAGTTTTATTGAAATACTTTCACAAATATACATTATTTCGATAATTTGTTTTAAAAAAATATAAATCTCCTTAAATTTGACTTTGATCTTAAAAAGAAAAAAGTTTATAGTGCTTCAATTTAACCTCAATTTAAAAGATTGAGAACCTATATCAAGTTGAATAATATTTTGATAAAAGATATTTGAAATATGGAAACACCAAAAAGATGTAGCCTAAAAGTTGAAAAAGTATTAAAAATCACATTTTTCTTCAAATCCGCTGAAATAAAAATGCTGCCCTCGCCAAATTAAGAATACGACACCTACAATATTTGGTATTTTTAATCGCATATAAATACTTTGTTAATAAGACCTTGACTTCTAAAAGTTTCTTGAACAAAATTTTTGAAAAAGTAAAATTGGAGATTTTGAAACAGTGAAAAAAAATATGTAGCGTTTCGAGATTTATTTAGAACGGCATAACAATAGGCGAGATGAAAATACCCTACATGTGATTATTTAGGCATTAGGAAAATGCAAAAATATTGTTGTTGTAAAGTAAAGAGTCCGCCAAATATTTTTTTTTTTTGAAAATGCTGTAACAATAAACTACTGAATATTATCTCAAATTTCTTCTTTTATTTGAAAGTGCAATCCTTCTGGTTAATAATGGAAAATAATTTCATTCAAATGGCTGCCTCGGCTGGCCATGCAGTAGCCTACACGATCGGTCCAATTTTTAAGCACATTATCGATTGTGTGCAGCTGTATTTCACCAATGGCTTCACGAATATTGTCCTTTAAAGCGTCAATTGTCTCTGGCTTGTTGGCGTAACTCTTATCTTTGAGGGCACTCCACACATAATAGTCCAACGGTGTCAAATCGCACCCGCAAAGTGGCCAAACGACATCAGATCTGCGGCTGATAACGCGATCTTCAAAAACAGGGCGCAAAACATCGAGTGTAGCTTCGGATGTGTGGCACGTAGCGCCATCCTGTTGAAACCAAATGTTGCCAATATCCTCCTTTTCAATTTTCGTTCAACATGGCCTGATAACGAGCGCCATTGACTGTAACGGCCGCCCCTTGCTCATTTTCGAATAAAAATGGCCCAATTATGCTCTGGACCAAAATCCGCACCAAACAGTGACTCGTTTTGAGTGTATCGGCATTTCAGTGTATGCGTGCGGGTTTTCTGTGCCCCAAATGCGACAATGTTGCTTGTTTACATACCCGCCAATATCAAAATGAGCTTCATCTGAAAAGATGATTTTTTTTGACAAAATCGGCATCTTCTGTAAGTCGATCGCAGGCCCACTTAGCGAAGCGAAAACGCATTGGATGGTCAGTTGGCTTCAACTCCGGAATCAATTGGACTTTGTATGGCGTCATACCAAGGTCTTTATGCAAAATTCATCTCAATGATGCCTCCGAAATGTTCAATTCTTGAGAACGACGGTGAATTGATGTTGATGACGCTTCACGCACACTTTCTGCCACAGCAGCAATATTCTCGGGTGTACGCACTGTTTTTGGCTTTTCACGCTTTGGTTTATCGATGAGGATGCCAGTTTCTTTCACTTTTTTCACAAGATAACGAACATATCGAGCTGACGGTGCTTCTCTTCTTCCAAAATCCGTATGCAATTTTCGCACACATTCTGCAACATTACCATGATTTTCAAAGTAATGTCGCAATATTTGCCAGCATTGTTCAAGCGTATACGCAACCATAGTCGTTCAGCGGAAGGATAAAACTAATTATCTGTCAAATCAGACATGAGCTAAGTGTTACCATTCACGAAATAAGCACTAGTTGAAAAAAACAACGTTAGATGGCGGACCCTTTATTTCAATGGCTTTAAAAATGTGAGCTCGATTTTCTTAATTAAGTGGTCTGCGGCGCATTTATTGGCTACGGAACAAATTCAAATTTTGCGTACAAAAGTTCTGGATCCAATGTCGTGCGGGTCGGGGCACGTCTTGAAATTCCAAAAAAAAAATTTGGTCAGGTATGTTTGTAACTACCAAAGATATTTGAATATCAGAATCACTTTCTGAGTCGATTTAGCGATGTCCGTCCGTCTCTCCGTCCGTCCGGCCGCCTGTGGGTCCATGTAAACCTAGTAGTCAAACTAAATGTGGCAAATATGAATACATTTTGACGAAATTTATCACATGAGCTTTTATCGGACATAGGATGAACGCACATGAAATTGGTGAAAATCGCTGATGTTCAGACCTAGTCCTTATACAAATGTCAAAATATTCAAATTATCATATAGATCTCGTCACATTGGGCTTGGATATGTTTATTACATTCGTTTATCAGTAGTCCAAAAATGAATCCTATAGTCAATTTTTGGTCACAGCTCTTTTAGTTAAATATATCAAAAAACCAAAATATTGCACAGGTTTTTCTCAAATTTGGTTCATATATGAAAAAAGTAAGTGACCTTACCAATTATGGTCAGGATCGGTCCATTTTTTGACCTAGTCCCCATGGTAATAGTGGTTAGTGCTTATTGTCTATATCTAAGTAAGTGGACCTAAGCGATAGGATATCTAAGCGCAATAATTTTTGTTCTTTAATTCTTTGCAAAAATCATAAAAACTTTTTCGGCGTTCCTACTCCGGAGCAAGTTGCTAGTTTTTTCGCGACATTATGTTTTGGCGCTTTTTATTTCGGCGATTTTTGAATTTGGCGATTCTGCCCGTATTTTTCACGACTAGTCACATTGGTAATTAATGAACTTTTTGAGACTATCGCTTTCATAGTACTTCATATTTTTTGTAAAAGCGGTGCCTTGCCAATTAATCCTATCCCACCCATTTTTGATCTGACTGCTCACATTAATATCTGATGAACTCGTGCAAAGTGTCAAGGCTTTCTTCTTTATAGCACTTCAAGTATATGACATTTCATATTTACTTTGTAAGGGGCGTGCCACGACCAGTGATCCGATCCCGCACTTTTTTTTCAGACTACTCACATTAATAAGAAGATGACCTCAGACAAATTTGTAAAGCTGCTTTTGTCATAGTAGGTACCCGAGATATATGATATTGAATAATTATTTAGAGGGCACCTAAAAATATCGGGTTTTGTTTTCTACATAGAATTTTTACTCTAAATATTTATTTTCGGATTCAAAATACATTCCGGTTAGTTAGTATGGTACGTTACATGAACGAACAGTGTGTTTTTATTATTAAAACATTTTTTGAAAATGGCAAAATTTTCTAAATGTAATTAGGAAATTTAGAACAAAATTCGGTAGAGAAAATGCTTTAACAAATCGTGCCTTCAAGCTGATGGTTGAGAAATTTGTAGAAACTGGATCTGTTAGTGATTTGAACAAAAGCAGAATTTATTAACGCAGTGGACGTTCAATCGATAATGTAGCAGCTGTGAGCATTAGTGTTGATGAAGGTCCAAAAACTTCCACTCGTGATCGTTCGCAGCAATTAGTCATCAAAGGATCCACATTATTAAACATTTTGCATCGTGATCTCCATTTAAAGGCTTATAATATTCATCCGACCCAAGATTTAAAACCAGCTGACCATGCATTACGTCGGCAATTCGTTTTTTGGGCCATCCAAAAACAAGAAGAAAAAGAGAATTTTTAAACAAAATAATCTTCTACGATGAAGCCCATTTCCAGTTCAATGGCTACGTCAATAAGCAGAATTGCCGCATTTGGGGTGAAAAGAATCTAAGGATTATCTTAGAGCAACCACTACATCCACAAAATGTTACGGTTTGGTGCGGTTTGTGGTCAGGAGGAATCATCGGACCATATTTTTTTGAAAACTAAAACGAAATCGCTACAGGGAGATGATCCGAAGTTTTTTGTGGCAGAAAATTGAAAATAAGACGTAGTGGTTTTAACAGGATGGTGCCAATTGTCACACAGCAAGAGAAACAATGGATCTTTTGAAAGAAAAGTTCGACAGTCGCATTATTTCTCGTAGATGAGGAGTGAATTGGCCACGTAGATCGGGCGATTTGATTTTTTCAAAATCGAAAGTGTACAGCAATAATCCCACAACACTCCAAGAACTTAGGTTCGATCGCGATCGTGAAGAGCGAAAGACGCATTACGGAAAGCAAAATCGTGGGTTAGTGTTACACTACAATTATTTACAAAATTATAACTAACCTCTTTCACAAGAGTTAGACTGTTTTTTTTTACATATATTTTGTTATTTAAAACAGCAAAAAAAAAAAAATTAAATGAGTGAGCATCATGCTCAAAACTCAGAAAACATTTATGTACAAAAACATTAATATTGAAAACAATAGAAAAAGAAAAAACAACAATATGGATTCGTCCATGCCTAAACATTATAAAAACAATTATTACGCAGTGCTTGACACTGATGATGATTCACAATGTGATCAAGAACTAATAAAGAAGTTTGAGAAACATGTGAAAGAGAACACAGAAAAATCTAAAAAAGTAAATTCAGCTAATGCAACAATTAATAATGTCCAGAGAGAAAACAAAAACATTGCAACAACAAAAGAAACTAACAATACAGTGGTTAATAATGTAAAAATAACAAAAAAATACCCCTCCAATAAATATTATGGACATAGAAACAAAACCGTTAATTGAATTCATCAAAAATGCATTAAATATAAAAGAATTAAAATAACAGAATTTAGAGACAAAAAGTCATTATTTAGGAACAATTTAGATGATTTTCTAAAAGTGAAAACTTATTTAGAAAAAATCAAAACTAAAGTTTATACCTTTACACCAAAAGTATTAAAAACTAAAACATATTTGTTAAAAAGTCTAGATGAAAACATATCACCAGAAGAAATATTAAATGAACTATCTAAATTTCAAGATGAAGATCTACAATTTATTAAAGTTAGCCAGTTTTCAACTAAAAAATCTACCGAAAGCTGTTACAGTTTACCAATATTTTTAGTTCAAGTTAAACCAAATTGTAACATAAACAAACTTAAAAACATCAAAGCTCTTTTATATCGCTGTGTTAAATGGGAACAAATAAGACGCCCGGAAATTCCCCAATGTCGCAACTGCCAAGGGTTCTTCCATAGTGCCGCAAACTGCTTTCTCCAGCCAAAATGTGTGCAATGTAACATCGCTCATGAAAAAGGTCAATGCCCCACAATCAGTGTATCAGCTGGGGAAAAAGAAAAGATAGATTGTGTCATACGTAACAAATATAAAGGGTGTGAAAAGTACAAAGAACTTCAAATAAAAATTAGATCTAAGAAAAAAGTTTTATTAGAAAATAGAACAAATAATAACTCATTCATTAACCCCGAAATGAGTTTTGCAGACGTTTTAAAAGGGAATAATAATCCAACTACAAATAATTTAAACGATAATTCTAATAATTCCTTTTTATTGGAACTGAAAAATATGATGATAAATTTAAATATTCAAATGGCGAATTTACAAAAACAATTACATTTACAAACATCAGGAATTGATACTATTTTTTCCATGATAGGTGTATAAACATGGCAAATGCTCAAAATAACACAATATCAAAAAATTTAAAATTAATTCACATCAATGTTAATTCCTTAATATCCATAAGTAGAAGGTACGACCTAAAACAACTTCTAAATATACACGTTCCTGATATCGTTCTTCTGAATGAAACGAAACTCAGTGCTAGACATAAACTACAGTTTACAAATTACAAAATGATTAGAAAAGATAGAATAAGTGCAAAATAAGGTGGTGGGACGGCTATACTAATTAAGAATAATTTAAAATTCTATAATTTTTCAAACAATGTAACGAATTCACTTAAGTTCTTAGAAACTTGTATTATCAGATTGCCGGTAATAATGATTGTTATATAAAAACAGAAATACATAAACTATTTCAATCATTAGATTGCCAAAACTATAATAACTACTATATATTAGCAGGTGATTTAAATTGTAAACATTCAGACTGGGGTAATCCTACTAATAACCCAAAAGGGCATAAACTTAAAGAATGGTTAACAGAAAATGAAATTAATTTCAGATGTAGACTGTATGCTTCAAGTTCCCCGTCATTTCCCCGAACCGGGTCGTATTTAGATGTTTGCATTGCTGATTCTAGATTGCATATACTTACAAAAAATAATACCTTAAATTGTATTGAGACGATAGATTATGACAGTGATCATAATGCCATACAAATATGTGCTTATTTAAATAATGAACAGAATCCATTTATTTTTATAGAAGAAAGACCCATATCTAAATACAACTTTAAAAAAACAAATTGGAAAAAATTGCAGAATAATATCATTCGCAAAATAGAAAGTGAAACACAAATATCTAATACCAGAAATCTCACAAACACCGAAATTGATTCTCATTTATGTAAACTAAATAATGTAGTAATCTCCGCCATAGAAACTATAGTTCCAAAATATCAAAATTTAGAATCATTTTCCAAAATAAATCATCCAACCATAAAGAAGTTACATGCAGAAAAAAGTAAAATTCTTACAATTATAAAAAAAAAATCACCATAGACTAGAATATACTCTATCGGAATCTCTAGTTAATTTATTGAAGGTTAAGTTAAAATTGATCAAAAAACTCATAAATGAAAATTGTACAATACTTCTAAACAAATATGTTCAAGAAAGATTAACCGAACTAGATCCCAAAGATTCGAAACAAATGTTTGAAGGAATAAATAAAAATTTCAAAAAACTTAAACCGTTTAACTTACAAAATTTAAAAATACCACAAAATTCCGAAGAGATATTAAATAAAGCGGAAATTGACATCGAAAACCTAGAAAAGGATAGCTCAGATAATTTTATAATAAGAGAACAAGAAGAAATGTTAGATACTCTTGGTGCTTATATTGAGTCAATTCACTCTTATAAACAGATTAATCTGGACATCAATCAACAAGTGCTAGTTAACAATTATTTTAATGGATTCATAGAATTGAAAGAAAATTTCGAAAACAATCAAATGACTATAACAAATTTTAGTATTGATAAGAAATCAAACAATATAAATGAAAATCAAGCGGAAGAATATTTCATAACAAGGGATAAGATTTATTACATTTTCTCTAACTTAAGAGGCAAATTATCTTCAGGTTTGGATAATGTACCAAATATAGTATTGAAAAACCTTCCCAAAATAATAATTTTTGAATATTGCAATCTTTTCAACAACATGATTAATAATTCATATTTTCCAACCAAATGGAAAATGGCGAAAGTAGTGGGTCTACCAAAAAAGGACAAAGATTTATCTAATCCAAAAAATCTTCGGGCCATTAGTTTACTACCTAACATCAGCAAAGTGTTTGAAATTTGTGTAAATAATAATATGAATAATATTTGTTAAAACTTAAAATTAGTAAGCGAAAAACAATTTGGATTTAAGTATAAACATTCCGCAATTAACGCAACACATTTACTTACATCAAATATAACCTGGAATTGGAACAAGAAATTATGTACAGGCGCTTGTCTAATCGATATGGAAAAAGCCTTTGATAAAGTTTGGATCCCTGGGTTAAAATTTAAATTAAATAAGTATCAATTTCCACTTTATCAAATAATAATGATTTACAATATGATTAGTAACAAAACATTTAGGTTGTTTCATCAAAAACATAAAAGCAAACAAACATACAAAATAATAAACGGGTTACAACAAGGAACTGTTAACGCACCCATTCTTTGCAACTTATTTATTCATGACTTACTAAATAAAATAGAAAACTGTATTGCATTTGCAGATGATATAATAATATATCATGCCGACAAAACAATAGAAAAAATTAACCAAAATCTTCAAGATTCTTTTGATATTGTTGAGAAGTATACTATTGACTGGAAAATGAAAATTAACACACAAAAATGTGAAACAATTTTATTTTGACCGCCAGTTGACAAATGCAATAGTAACATAAGGAAAAACTGGAAATTGTTTGAAATTAAATCACATCTTCATAATACTACTATAACAAATAAACAAGTTGTTAAATATCTAGGTGTTTATTTAGAAAAATTTATATATTTCAATAATCATGTTATTGAAATTTTAACAAAAGCAAGAAAGGCATTCTTCAGGTACAAATTATTATTTTACTCAAAGTTTGTAAAGCCTAAGGTCAAAATTATGATGTACCAATTATTAATTGGACCAATCATAACTTATGGATGCCCAATCTGGTTTAACATCTCACCATCTTACATGGAAAAAATACGTGTATTCGAAAGAAAGTGTTTAAGAGCTTGTACATCAATGTTTAGATCGACGCAAAGCAACTATACAAAGTACATATCCAATAAAAAATTGTATAATTCTGCCAATATTATAAGAATCGATAATTTTATTATACATTTAATCAGAAATTACATTTTCAGATGTACATTATGTAGCGAAAACAATTTCATTCTGGCACCCAACTATTCAAATGAAGAATATATATCTGATACCCTGAAAAATGGGTTTGTTCCACCTGAGGCATTTCTATACCTCGATAAGATTAAGAAAATTCAAAATGAAAATGGCATCCCAGTCTTTTATCATAATTTTAGACGGGCTAATATAAAAGCAGTTAATTGCAATCAATTAAATAATGATCTAAGATATGATGTCAGCATAGCTAACAGAGAACATATCTTGCAAAAATCAAAAACTAAAAAATTTTGGTGGCTATAAATATTTATTACTATACCCTTTGTTTTTTTTATCCTTTAGACCGTTTTTAAGTTACAAAAATTTAGAGTAATGTTTTTAAACAGAATTTTTCCATTACAAAATATCAATAACTTATTCTTCATTTGAAGTAAGGAAACTAGTAATTTATTTTTAAATAAAAATATATAATTATATTAACAATACTCGAGAGCCCGATTTTGGGACTTTGTATATAGAAAAATTATTGTTAACTATTGTTTTTTTTAGTTTATGAATTGTTATCCTATTATGAATTAATAAACGTTTTGAAAAAAAAAAAAAAAAAAAACTCCAAGAACTTAAAAACAACATTATCGAGCAGATATCAACCATTGACAACAGTTTATTGCAAAACGTGATTAAGAATTTTGGTAAAAGATTGGGAGCCTGCCGAATCAGTAGGGGGGTCACTTGACCGACATAATTTTGCATTTTTAACCGGAACCTATTTGTAAGAGACAGAGCTCCTTCCAGTCACACAGTAAGACTCTGTATAAAGTTCAGGAAGATCGGTACAATAAACTACAAACCAACAAACATACTTTCTTCGGTTTTATATACAGTGTTTCAAATAATTCTTTGAAAAATTAAAAAATGTCATAGTTTTCATCTTTTAATTTCAAAATTTATTAACAAAACGAGTTTCTTTCACTTTTTCTTTCATAATTTTATAAGGCTAAATAATAACTACTAATATTAAGTAGAATCGAAAGTCGAATGCAAATTCAAGAAAAATTTTTTTTTCATTTTATAAATAATTTTATAGGAGCCGATGCTAATCAATTTTAGCCAATTCACAATTCAACACTTTTTAAATAAATTTCAGTAAATTTTATTATATAAGTGGATTTGGATATATAAATGGATTTGTTAATAAGTAATTTTATAAGAGCCTAAAGCTATGCTTATTAATTTTAGCCAATTCACAATTCAAAATAGGGCTTTTGATATATACTAGCAGATTCAAGCCCTCGAAATTTGAGCGCAAATTCTAGAAAATTTTATTTTTTCATAAAATAAAGACCCTAAAGGTATGCTAAACAATTATAGCCAATTCACAAATCAACAGAAAAAACAAACTCATTTTTATTACAAACACATTAACAAATTTAATAAACACACACATAGCAATGTAAAATTTTATGTATGTGTTAGTAGCAACTTAAAATGCAATTTACTCAAAATAAAGGAAAAAATTTGAAAATCTGTAAATCTGCAAAACGGCTAAAAAGAAATACCTTTCAAATGATATACGCTTGGTCAAAATCGGGATAAAACGGTAGAACAAAACATCAGTCACAAGAAATCGCCTAGCCTATTAATATTATAGATTTTAAACACACACACAGTATGTGTTTTATATATGTGTTAGTAGCAAGTTTAAATCAGCACTACTGCAAAAAAATATTTCAGACGGTGCAAATCTGAAATATGGTGGACAAGTAAGAAGCAATACCTTCAAAATGAGGTATATATTGGTCAAAATTGGTTTGCAACTAAAATTTTTATATGACAGATTTATAACCTAAACTTAAATACTATGGTAGTATTGGCGTTAATATTTGGTATAGTGGCCACTAACATCCAAGACTGCCTTCAGACGACAAGACATTGACTGTATAAGACCATTTAAATCATAATATTCAAAGATTTTCTATCATTCTTGTTGAATCGGTTTGAAATATGCGTTTCTATGCGCTTCGTTTAATAAAGCCCACAAATTTTCAATGGGACTTAGGTCCGGACTTTGTGCAGTTGTGTAAATAACATTGCTGTTATTTTACTGCAGCCAGGTACTGCAAAGCAACGGTTTGTGTTTAGGGTCATTGTCCTGATACAGCATTGAGGATCAATAAACCCGAAACTAATCGCGCTCCTTGACAATTCATTTTGTAGGATATTCAAGTAAAACTTCTTCGTCATAATTTCATTATAGATACGCAACCCCCACACAATTTCTGAAAGCTTCCAACACTTCACTGTTGGTATTATATACTTCTGCTGGAAGGCTGTGTTTGGCTTTATCCAAACTTTGCTGGGTCCATCATGGCAATCGATATTAATGTCCAATGCTATATGCCTCAAGATTGTTTACGGGTAATCCCCAATATTTTTTTAAATTTCGAATTGATGGTGTGTGGTGAGTTTTGGTAGTCTGCCTTCAAGAAGGTTGTAAATGGTCGCCAATTTTATATTAAACACTTCTGCAATTTCCTTTGCCGTTTTTCCCTTATAATGATTGCAATAAATTAATTTAATTAAGTCTTCATCAACTCATTTGCCAGGCATGGCTAAAACGCAGATTTTAATTAAATGTGCACTTGTCCAAATATTAAATCGTAATAAAAGCAATAGAGCAAAGCATACCTTAGGAACATATTTATATTTTTTTAATAATTTGATTTACCGTTGGTTTGTTCTTTGTCTCTCTTCCACGTGTGCTTGCATTTTGCAAAGAATTAATTGACAAGGGAATATTTGGTATTTTTATACCATATACCACTATGTGGTTTGGGTATAATGACTTTGTGCTGCTGTTTGTAACTACCAAAAATATTTGACATAGACCCATCTCTTATTACACCGATCGATTCAGAATCACTTTCTTAGTCGATATAGTGATGTCCGTCCGTCCGTCTGTCCGTCCGTCTGTCCGTCCGTCTGTCCGTCCGTCAGTCCGTCCGTCAGTCCGTCCGTCTGTCCATCCGTCTGTCCGTCTGTCTGTGTGTGCATGTAAACTTTGTAATCAAACTGTAGCTCGCAAATATGAATACATTTTAATGAAATTTGGTATGTAAGCTTTTACCGGCCATAGGATGAACGCTATTGAAATTGCTGAAATTCGGTCCATGTTCAGACCTAGTCCCAATACAAATGACCCCTATGAAATCGGGTCAAATTGGGTTTGTGTGTGTTTATTACATCCCTTTATTAGTTATCAAAAATAAACTCTATATGGCAATTCTTTGCCATAGCCCCCATATAAAACTGCTTTCCGATTTTCACTTAAATCTATAAAAAAAACAAAAATATTGCACAGTTTTTTCTTAAATTTGCTTTGTACATATTTTTTCAAAATATAAGTGACTACCAAATATGGGGACCTAGTCCCCATATAAATATAGCTTACGATTGAACTTTTTCATATCTGCAGCCAAAAAAAAAAAAATTAATAACAATGCCACTCAAATTTGGTTTATGCTTATTTTCTATATCGAATTAGTTGGACCGAAAGATAGGGTCTCCGAGCCATGGTATAGGGTATCGTATAGTCGATCTAGATCTATTATAATTTTCTTACTTGTTTTGTTTTGGTTGTTGGTTTGCTTTATATTGAAGTTGAACATTTTCGTTATCTATCTATAGCTAATATTTACCCACGCGTTTTTGTTAATGAATTTTCAACTTAAAACTTAAAACTATGACTTTTTATACCCTATACCACTATGGGTTTGGGTATAATGACTTTGTGCTGATGTTTGTAACAACCAAAATACTTGACCTACACCCATCTTTAATTACACCGATCGAATCAGAATCACTATCTGATTCGATTTAACGATGTCCGTCCGTCCGTCTGTGTGTCCATGTAAAGCTTGTAATCAAACTGCAGGTCGCAAATGTGAATATATTTCGACGAAATTTGGTATTTGATCCATGGGATGAATGCTATTAAAATTGGTGAGAATCGGTTCATGTTCAGACCTAGCCCCCATACAACTGACCCCTATGAAATCAACATATATTGCCATAAGATCCAAATTATCATACAAATCTTAGTCAAATTGGGTTTGTATGTATATATTACATCCATTAATGAGTAGTTCAAAAATTATCCCTATTGGACAACTCTTAGTCATAGGCCCCATATAGAGCTGCTTCCCGATCTTCACTTAAATCTATCAAAAAACAAAAATATTGCACTGATTCTTCTCAAATTTTGTTTTGTATATATTTTTGCAAAATACAAGAGACTTCACCAAACATGGTCAGGATCGGTCCATTTTTGGGCCTAGTCCCCATATAGATATAGCATCCGATATGAACTTTTTCATATCTGCAGCTGAAAAAATTAATAAAAATCCCTCTCAAATTTGGTTTATGCTAATTTTCTATTTCTAGTTAGTTGGGCCTGAGAGATAGGGTCTCTAAACGCATGGTATAGGGTATCATATAGTCGGTCTAGACCGACCATAATTTTCTTACTTGTTTCATTTTGCAAATGGTTACTCTATACACTCTCTATACACTCCGTGTATAGATAATTCAAAATTTAATTAGCTTTAATATAATTGTATGACTTATAAAAAAATAACACTAAATAAAACAAGTACCTTATAACATGCGTTTGGAGATCCTCTCTCTTACGTCTAACTACGAGTAACTAGATATATAAAAGAAGCATAAACAAAATTTGAATGGCATTGTTATTAACTTTTTTGCCTTCGAATATGAAAAAGTTCATATCGGATGCTATATTTGTATGGGGACTGGGTCGAAAAATGGATCAATACTGACCATATTTGTTAAGACACATATTCTTTGCAAAAAAACGAAATTAAGTCATAACCAACATATAAAATGTCTCTATATTCTATTTTATTACTATCTTTTTATTTATTTTTTTTATTTTTTTTTTATTATCTTTTTATTTTTTTATAACGGCTAATGAATTATTTTAGATTTTTTTTAAATAAATTTGGTTGAAACAATTGTTGTCGTTATTATAGGGGTGTTTTCATTTTTAGATGTACGCGCAGAAAAACGAATTTAAAATAAAGCTACACTCGAATCTGTGTGGTTTATGTGTGTTCGAAACAAAAAATATGTGATAGAAACATGTTCGTATACATAACGAAAATTAGAACGAAACACAGTCATGATTGTGTTCGGCACCATACAAAATGTAGAAACACACATAATTGATATGAAAATAAAAATATGTGTTGGCTGCTTTAGAACAGGACATTGTGCGTTTGATGTGTGTGTTTTCTGATGTGCGTATTTCCCATATTTTTTCATAAAATGTGGCTCAGTCGATTTTGGTAAATATTCCATGCCACATTCATTAGTTATTTTAAGTGGTCATTGATTACATTTAATTGCACTTAATACTGGCTTAGTAACAGTTAACACATCAGCATGCTTAATGCTGATACGATTTGTATATTGATAACCAGTGATGTTTGTTTGGGAAAAATGACAGTCCTCTGGTTAAGGAATATTTAATGATGCCAATTCATTGGGAAGGATAATGGTAATGGCTGACTTATAAATTTTTCGAACTTACTTTTCTGAAGTACACTGGTACAGCTTGTACAAATACTTTCGGGTTAAACTACTGTGTTGAAGGCTTTTAACAAGGCTTTATTTTTCTTCAGATCCAAGCGATGTTTCTTGTCAGCGAATAAACCGTAAACCTTACAAAAATTATAACACTTATCACACTCATTTTAAGGGTTGTTAAATATTTACAAAAACTACAAATTTACTTATTTTAATAAAAATAATCATCATCAATTTTACACTTTTTACTACCTTCATAAAAGGTAGACGTATTTAAAGTTTGACATTGTTTATTTATTTATTCAAATTTATATAACTGAAAATTGCATATAAAAAAAGATTCTGAACTTTTTAATGATTCAAAAAATAGAAAATAATGTACACCATTCATCTATGTTATCTTCAATTTTGATTTTTTTTAAATACATACAGATTGACAACAACGCATTGCGTACCACATTTTGACCATTTTTTTAGGGTTACGAATTTCACAGTTATATTATTCATTTGAAAGTATATACCAGTGAACTTCGGGAGACAAAAATTGCGACTCTAGTTCAACTATATCATAGCGAACAGGGTTTTCGAAAACGGATTTTCTCAGTATTTTGCTAAAATTAAAAATTTTGCTGTAAATTTTAATTTTTAAATGACTGTTACTTTTTTTTTTAAGATTTTAAAGTAAAATAAATTTTGTGTAATATTGTGGCTTTCAAGCTATTAATGTTAGAAATGTAAAGTCATTGAGTCGTTAAGAAATAAAAAAAAAATTTTTTAAAAAAGGTCAACATTTGCCGAAAATCTCCTACTTAATAGAGCATAACTCCTCCCCATCAAAAGCCATCTAAAAAATCTTGCACTCTTCTGTAGTTCGAATCCTCCCCTATACTCCTATACCTGCCAGTTTTCGCCCGTATGCACTAGAAAAATTTTTCTGACCCAAAGTCAGATATTTTGTGCAAAATTTATGAATACAAAAGTTTTCCACTATAATGAGTTTACGGTATATTTGTTTACGTGAGTATATTTGTTTTTAATACTGACAGAAAAAGGAAACGGTAGAGTAATGGGCTTAATTGTTAAATTATATCAATGGCTAAAATCTTTTTTATTTTGACAGGGCATTTACATAGCTATTTTTCAAAAACATTAATAGTCGGAACTTGAGTTATATAGTTTAAATTCTTAACAAAATAAATGGTAAAAAACTATTACGACACACCCTTCTAAGATACGAGCAGGTATGCTTCACCTTTTAAAAGGGGTTAGGGTCTGGCTTTTAACCCTATACCACCATGTGGATTGGGTATAACGTCTTTGTGCTGCTGTTTGTAACTACCAAAAATATTGGACCTATACCCATCTTTTGTTATACCGATCGACTCAGAATCACTTTCTGAATCGATTTAGCGATTCTGTCTTATTATCTTTATATATAAAAAGAGTTACGTGATTGATCATCATCGTCCAGCCCAAACCCTTCGGCCCAGAAACTTGGAATTTGAACTGTAGGTTCCACTCTCGGTGTAAAGATCCACTAAGAAGGGATTTTTAAAAATTCGTACATTAAGGGGGGTAAAAGCTGACAAAAAGGGGCGAAAATGGTAATAAATGAGCCTAGGAATACGAAATTTGGTGCGTAGACTTTGTTCTCGCCCAAAAAGGGTACAAATTGTACCTTTCTGCATCTTCTTAACATATTAATATATATATATGAATTTTGGTAAACACACTACACCGTATACGTGAGCATCAGTCCGGAATGAATTTATTGCTAATTATAACGTCTAGGGGGGAGGAACGGCCAAAAAGGGGAAAAATTCTAAATTTGGTATCTTCTAGACAAGCGAATATAAAATATAGTTTGTGGATAGAAACATCAAATGAGACGAAATCTTTTGGAAATTCGGATGTAAAACGGTGTAAAAACGGCTCGTAAATGTAAGAGTGTACCTTTTTGTATCTTCCTTACAAAGTAATTTAGGAATATGAAAATTGATATGTAGATTCCACCAGAAACACAAATATCGGAGAAAATAAAAATTGTTTTAATTCGAGCCTTAAGGGGAAAACTGATAGTTTTCAACTGGTAAATTTACATTTGAAAGTAAATTTTCTTAAGAAAACAAATTGGGTTTAGAAAAAAAGCATAAACCAAATCTACGTCGAAAATTAGACCGATCCTCACCATATTTGGTAGAGTCACTTATTTTTTGCAACAACACCGATTTTGGGAAAAATATGTGCAATATTTTTGTTTTTGATAGGTTGAAGTGAATTGTCCTATATGGTTTATTTATTAATTAATCAATTATATTAATTGATGTAATAAACGCACAAAAACCCAATTCGACTGAGTTCTATTTGATAATTTGAATCTTATGGCAAGTTAAGTCGAAATCATAGGGGTAATTTGAATGGAGAGTAAGTCTGATAAATAAAATAATATTATTTTTGATCTTTATAATTTAAATAATTTTCGAACCGATTATGAATAAAAGAACTGGTACTTAAATATTACATTTTAAACTTGTACAAAATTCAAAATTTTCCAATTTTGTTTTTTAATAATTTCGCGCTTAGTAATAAAATTATGTATTTTTTTTTGCGAAATCACTATTTGGTGTGTTCTATATTGGAAGATAACACATTTTTTACAAAAAATACGATTAAAATACAAAAAAATAGATAAACGAAAAAGAAATATTTTTTTAGAGATGCCAAATCAGTGGAAACTTTTAAACTTTTTTACCGGAGTTGATTAAAATAATAAAAATAGAAGAAGGAGTGAAAGAAACTATAAAAAAATCTTGCCGTTATTTAAACGTAGATTCTGGCATTTTCTTTCAATTATTATAAATTTTTTTTTTCATTCATCTTTGTTTATTGAATCTGCACAGGTTTGTGAACTAACCATAAGTTATTCAAATATTAAAAGTAAAACTTAAATATTAAATCCAGCTACTGGCAGACAAAATTTCATTTATCCTATATACTTATGTAATCTAAAGATAAAAAAAAAGAAAAAATTGTATCATCCAATGAAATCAGAAATCAGCAGTCTCCCTCCTTCTTAAGCGTTGGTGGATACGATTGTTAATTAAGTTACATGCTAGAGGATGCGGATGAGACTCTGGCTTTTCCAAATAGTTTGCACCATATCTAGTGTTTTCGTACTTTACTAGAGAAACATTTAAGTCTCTGTGCTAATGTGAGTTTCTTACGTACCATGGTGCGCCTTTAATCATTCTTTGTATTCTTTCTGTGTTTGAAGCTGAGGCTGTTCCCCATAACTGTATACCATAGCACCAAATGGATTTGAAAATCGAGTTATAAATCAAGAGCTAACAATCGAGACTTAACTTTGAGTTCCTGAATTGAATTGGACTAATTTCAATTTTATTTGTGTGAATTTAGCGTCTATATGGCTTTTTCAGGTAAGTCGGCGATCATGATGTAGTCCGAGATATTTAAGAGAGGAATGTTGCGGTATAGGCTGGTTCCTAATTCGAATTTGAGTCTCCCTTCTTAGGGTATAAGTTATGTTGATACACTTTTGTACATTTACTTTAATCTTCCACATATCTAGCTAATCTTCCAGCTGTTCAATATGGCTCTGTAAGAGAAGAGATGCTGTTGAGGGATTTGCGTGTACGCTTAAAATTGTAGTATCATCCGCAAAAGTCGACGTAAGTGTATTTTCATTTATTGGCATGTCTGATGTGTACAGGATGTACAGAAGCGGGCCCAAGATACTACCTTGTGGTACACCAGCATGAATTGTCTGTGGAGGGCTCACAAAGCTTCTCTCTCTTTTCTATTAATTATATAGCTCTCCATTAGCTTATGTGTGTTCGGTGGTAACAACTGTTTAACTTTATAGAGGAGTCCCTAGTGCCGAACTCAGTGGAATGCTTGCGAGACGTCTATAAAAAACGCAGAGCAGTACTTTTTTTTTTTTCGAAAGCTCTTCTGATGGCACTTAAAACTCTGTAAACTTGCTCAGTGGTGCTGTGTTTTCATCTGAAACCAAATTGATGTGCTGGAATGACATTATTTTGATCCACGGATATTGTAAGTTAGTTTACCAAAATTCTCTCGAATAATTTTGATAAGTTGGGCAGTAAACTTATTGGTCTATACGAATCGACCTTTCTGTGATCTTTACCTGGTTTAGGTATCATTGTAACGAGTGAAACTTTCCATTCTGAGGAAAAGTGTTTAATGGGTATTATAGCATTAAAAATAAACAGAATTATTCTTAATTCTATTCGGGGTAACTCCAAAAGCATTTTATTACTGATCCCATCGACTTCTCACAGCTCTATGCTGTGAAGTAACAGGTGGCAAGTCATCAGAAGAAGTAGGGCTTATAAAGAGTCCGCCTTCTAACGTTTTTTTTTCAACTAGTGCTTATATCGTGAATGGTAACACGTAGCCCATGTCTGATTGGACAGATAATTAGTTTTATCCTTCCGCTGAACGAATATGGTTGTGTGTACGCTTGAACAACGCTGGGAAATATTGCGACATTACTTTGAAAATCATGTTGCAGAATGTGTGCGAAAATTGCGTACGGATTTTGGACGAAGAGAAGCACAGTCAGCTCCGTCTGTTCGTTATCTTGTGAAAAAAGTGAAAGAAACTGACATCCTCATCGATAAACCAAAGCGTGAGAAGCCAAAAACAGTGCGTACACCCGAGAATATTACTGCTGTGGCAGAAAGTGTGCGTGAAGCGCCATCAACATCAATTCACCGTCGTTTTCAAGAATTGAACTTTTCAGAGGCATCATTGAGACGAATTTTGCATAAAGACCTTGGTATGACGCATATAAAGTCCAATTGGTTCAGGAGTTGAAGCCAACTGACCATCCAATGCGTTTTCGCTTCGCTAAGTGGACCTGCGATTGACTTACAGAAGATGCCGATTTTGCCAAAAAAAAAATCGTCTTTTCAGATGAAGCTCATTTGGATCTTGGCGGGTATGTAAACAAGCAAAATTGTCGCATTTGGGGCACAGAAAACCCGCACGCATACATTGAAAAGCCGATACACCCAAAACGACTCACTGTTTGGTGCGGATTTTGGTCCAGAGGCATAATTGCGCTATTTTTCTTCGAAAATGAGCAAGGAGTGGCCGTTACAGTCAATGGCGATCGTTATCGGACCATGTTGAACAAATTTTTGTTCACAAAAATTGAAGAGGAGGATATTGGCAACATTTATTTTCAACAGGACGGCGCTACGTGCCACACAGCCGAAGCTACACTCGATGTTTTGCGCCCTGTTTTTGAAGATCGCATTATCAGCGAGCTGATGTCGTTTGGCCACCTTGGAGCTGCGATTTGACACCGTTGGACTTTATTTGTGGGGTGCCCTCAAATATAAGTGTTACGCCAACAAGCCAGAGACAATTGACGCTTTAAAGGAAAATGTTCGTGAAGCCATTGGTGAAATACAGCTGCACACAATCGATAATGTGCTTAAAAATTGGACCGATCGTGTAGGCTACTGCATGGCCAGCCGAGCAGCCATTTGAATGAAATTATTTTCCATTATTAACCGGAAGGATTGTTCCTTCAAATAAAAAAAGAAATTTCAGATAATATTCAGTACTTTTTTTTTATGGCATTTTCAAAAAAAAAAGTTATTTGGCGGACGCTTTATTTGGAGTAAAAACTTTTTTTAGATGTTCCACAAACATATCTCCCTTCCCTTTCTCATTCCTAGCCCATCCTCCACTTTCCTTTCTTAAAGGAGGCTTACATACAACAGGTGTTTTAAGATTTTTTGCAGCACGCCACTAAGAGTAATAACTTTTTATACCCTATACCACTATGTGGTTTGGGTATAATGACTTTGTGCTGCTGTTTGTAACAACCAAAAATATTTGACCTACACCCATCTTTAATTATACCGATCGAATCAGAGTCACTATCTGATTCGATTTAATGATGTCCGTCCGTCCGTCCGTCCGTCCGTCCGTCCATCCGTCCGTCTGTGTGTCCATGTAAAGCTTGTAATCAAACTGCAGGTCGCAAATATGAATATATTTTGATAAAATTTAGTATTTGATCTTTCATCGGCCATGGGATGAACGCTGTTGAAATTGGTGAGAATCGGTCCATGTTCAGACCTAGCCCCCATACAAATGACCCCTATGAAATGAACATATATTGCCATAAGATCCAAATTATCATACAAATCTTAGTCAAATTGAGTTCGTATGTATATATTACATCCATTAATCAGTAGTCCAAAAATGATCCCTATTGGACAACTCTTAGTCATAGGCCCCATATGGAGCTGCTTCCCGATCTTCACTTAAATCTATCAAAAAAGAAAAATATTGCACTGATTCTTCTCAAATTTTGCTTGTATATATTTTTGCAAAATTCAAGAGACTTTACCAAATATGGTCAGGATCGGTCCATTTTTGGGCCTAGTCCCCATATACGTATAACATCCGATATGAACTTTTTCATATCTGCAGCCGAAAAAATTAATAAAAATCCCACTCAAATTTGGTTTATGCTTATTTTCTATATCCAGTTAGTTGGGCCTGAGAGATAGGGTCTCTAAACGCATGGTATAGGGTATCGTATAGTCGGTCTAGACCGACTATAATTTTTTTACTTGTTTCTGTTTGATCCAGTTTTTCAAGATAACTATTCAGTTTAGCGTTTCTTTGTGTTTCAAACAGTTTCCGTAGGTTTTTCATGCATTCTTTCAATTGTTGCAGTTGCCACACTCTTTGAATTCTTCTTTTTTCACCTAATAGCCTTTCGACATCTACAGAGGTAGTTCTATATAGCCTGGTGTGACGAGGAGGTTTAGTAGCAAGTTGAGCAGCTAGTTTGAGATTTTGTTCGAAGTTAACAATCGAGAGGTCAATATCATCTGGTGTTCTTAGCGGAAAGCTTTCTGTGCAATGGGTGTTAAGAAAAAGTTGTGATGAGTTAAAAACCGAATAATAGATGATTTTAGTGATGGTCGTAAGCAAAAGAATATTTGTGCGAAATATTCTATGAACAAATCCATAAAATCGTCTGACTAGCATTAATCTAAAAAAACGCATGAACTGGAATTAGAATACTGTTGGCGAATAGCGTCGACTAAAAAGTTGAATATTTAAATGGCCACAAAACGGCTACACGCTTCGGGGGTTTTACTAAAATAAATTAATACAATCGTTCGGTATAGGAATCGTCTACCCCCCAAGAACATGTGTTAATGTATAGATTAATTTTTTCTTAAGTTATGTTAATATTTCTTCTTTGTTAAATAAATAAAACATATAAATGTTTAAATTAATAAAATAGTTTTTAATTTTATGATAACATTTTTGGTATTGACCGTCAAGTCCTCAAAAATATATTTTGTTAAAGTTTCCATCGTATTGTCAATCACACCATATTTCTTATTGTTTTATAATAATGTTATGGCTTAAATTATTTATAATTGATATAATAATTACGCTAACATCGTAGCGGGTATACTGCTAATCTATACTAATATTATAAAGAGGTAATGTGTGTTTGTTTGTTTGTTTGTTTGTTTGTTTGTTTGTTTGTAGGAGGTAATCTCCGTAACTACCTATCTGATATTCCTGAAATTTTCACAGAGTCTTACTTCAGATATGGGAAGTGCTATAGGCTATAATTTTTTAAAAATTTTTAGTGGGCGTGGCACCTCCCACACAAAGTAAATTTTTAATATCATATACATATATTGAGTATTATGATAGGGAGAGCTTTGCAAATGTGTGTGAGGTCACCTATTGTTAATATTGATAGCCACGCCAGAAATGGGCCGGATCGGAGAAGTGGGCGTGGTACCTCCCATACAAGTAATAATCCAATGTTATATATCTCGAGTACTATGATAGAGAGAGTTTTTCAAATTTGTCTGATGGCACCTATTATTAATGTGAGTAGTCGGACAAAAATGTGCAGTATCGGACCAATGGGCGTGGCACCTGCCATATAAATTAAATATAAAATGCCATATATCTGGAATACTGTTATAGTGAGGGTCTTGGGACTTTGTGTGAGCCCAAAAGTTATTCATGTGATTAGATAGACAAAAAATGGGCGTGATCGGAGCAGTGGGCGTGGCACCGCCAGCACAAAGTAAATATATGATATCATATAACCGGTGTACTAAAAACGGGAAGCTTCGACACTTTGTATGACACCATCAGATCTTAATATGAGTTGTCGGAAAAAAAAATTGGCGGGTTCACACCAATGTGCGTGGCACTCCCGATGCAAAGCAACTATTGAATGTCATATATCTGGAGTACTGAAAACGAGAGGGCTTTGTGGGTTTGCATGAGCCGTTAGGTTCTTTGTATGAATAGGCGAACAAAAAAAAGGGCGTGATCGTAGCAGTGGACGTAGCACAGCCAATGCAAAGTAGATATCTAATATCATATAACTGGTGTTCCATAAAAGAGAAAGACTCGACATTCTGCACGAGTTCATCAGATATTAATGTGAGTAGTCCAATAAAATAATATGAATAATATGAAGTACTACGAAAGCAACAGTCTTTTGTTAAGTACATTAGTTATCAATGTGATTTGTTGTGGAAAATATATAGCCAAAATCAAAAATTCGCCGAAACCGAAAATTGCGAAAAATAAAAATCGCCCAAAAAATCTTCAAAATCAAAATGGGCAAAATCAAAAATCGCAAAAAAGAAAAATTGTCAGTTGACATTCTAAGTTCAAGGCCAATAGTTAAGTGTTGCCAGATCTAATTTTGATAATACATCTTCTTCTCATGGGCAGCTACATGTACCTTGCTCCAGGATAGGAACGCCGAAAAATCTGATAATTGTTGTACCCAATGAAAAAACAAAAAACATTGTATATCAGCAAGTATTCAAATAAAAAAAACTATGCTAATAATCTATACTAACATAATAAAGAGGTAATGTGTGTTTGTTTGTTTGTTTGTTTGTAGGAGGTAATCTCCGTAACTACACATCTGACCTTCCTGAAATTTTCACAGGGTCTTACTGCGGATATGGGAGTGCTACAGGCTGTAATTTTTTTAAATAGTTTAGCGGGCGTGGCATCTCCCATACAAAGTAAATTTTAAACATCATATATATTAGTATGATGGAGAAAGCTTTGCAAATTTGTCTTAGGTCATCTATTATTACCGTGAGTAGTCAGACAAAAAAATGGGCGGGATTGGAGAAATGCACGTGGCACCCCTAGACAAACTTAATATTATCTCAATTACTGTATTAGTGAGAGCCTTGGGACTTTGTATGAGCCCCTTCATAACAATTCGGAAGGGGGGGGGAGGGGGAGGGTGTAGCGAAGCACACCGGGTTACATCTAGTATTACATAAAATTGGACCACAAAATTGGAACCCTAAGGAATGATATCAAATGCAAAAATAATAGATAAGTTTTTTGAATATTAACAAAAATACTTTTTTCTAAAGACATATAACTAGCGCTTTTTAGCGTTTTTGGTTTCATTCTAATTTAGCGCCTTTTACCTCCTTTTGGGATACTGTTTTATGAATTTTTCTTGAAAAAAGTTGGCATCGCTAAGCTAACTCTTTACTCGTATGTGTATAATGTTTTGGCTGTTGAAAAAAAAAGCGAAAATCTGCGAGAAAAAAAATATATACAATAAACAAACTATACAACTCTGTTAAAGCTTAATGTATGGAAATGTGTTTTCTGTTCTGAAATAAACTCATACACCCTAAGTTATACTTTTATATTTTATATAACAGCTAGGACTTTTTTTTTTTAAATTTCGACACACATATAAAAGTGCTTACTAGGAATAGTTAGTTCAAGATAATGTTTGTAACATTCAACATAATTTCAAATAAACTGTGTCACCAATTAACCCTCATAAAAACAAAAGAACGACATCCTTACCTTACAAATAGCACATATTAGAAGGTGTGTCTGCATTAGTGCCATGGACCAACCAGTCGCTGACATATGCCATATGAGTCTGCTTCCATTGTGCTTTATTAGAATTTATGTATAGTATACAACATTCGTGTTTATCCTCTTTTATTACCCTTGTTTAATTTTTTTTTTGGGCCGTATATATGGTAATATGTAAACATTTCATTGTAACACTGTGTGGTGTTGTTAAAGAGTAGTTGGTTGAAGCACGTTAGTCAAACATCGGTCATTATTGTTGACTTGAGGAGGTAAAGAAAAAGTTTGTTAAATTTAAAACTATATTTTTTTTCTATAGCCAACACGTTGCCTTTATGCGCTATAAGTGCCCTATTAGATTATTTTGATTTTTAGTTGTACATTCCAAATACGATTGAACATGGACGATTCCCGAATGCATCTTCAGAAAATTCTTGAAAATAACTAAAAAAAATTTCACTAAAATTTATATGGAAAACTGACGGGCCTTCAAATAATAAGTTTGTTGCTATAAATTTATTCCCCCATGGAAGATATTCTGTAATTTATGTAAACAAATACAAATATAATATAGCTCTCCTATGTATTCATAAACACATATGTATGTGTGTATGTTGCCTGAATGAATGTATGCCTTCTTGGTTGCATGGTTACCCCTTCTGTCTGTGTGACTGACTGCCAGCTTACAGGCTTGTGCATGACTGACTGTTGGGTGCTTTTGTTGTTGTATAATGTTGTTTAGCATTGCATAAATTAAGAAGTTGCTTTCCACTGCGATGAGTGCTTAAAATGCATTATTTACACAGTAATAAAGCGTAAAAATCAACCTACAGAATTTAATTGTAGCAAGACCAAAAACAAATGTTTCACGGGTATGGGATAAAAAAAATATGAAAGCCTTATAGAAAAAAAAAAAAAAAAAAAATATGATTTTTTAAGAATTGAAATATCATTAAAATTGAGTAACTTAAAAAAAAAACTGTGTGTAAGAATTTATGAATCAAAAATAATACAGACAAGAGAAAAATCAGCAATAAAACGATGCTCGTCCGTCCTTCTGTTTATTTACGTAAACATATGTAGTAAAAAATAGGTGATGTGTGGAACTAGCTGACATACAAATGTGTCCTGTGAGATTGAGTAGAATTTCTTTAATATGCAAATTATTTTATATATCTTCATCAAATTTGCAATGAAGCGTCCCGCTATTCACTTTTATTGATCGACAGTATGGCTTCCTTAGAAATCGTTAGCTCTTCTTTTTGAACGTTGGAGTTGATTCATTCACAATTTTGGTGAAAATAAAATGGTTGTTATAGATATTTCCAAGACGTTATACTGCGTGTGCCATGGTGCATTAATATCGAAACTAATTTCATTAACATCTCTCAATTTATGTCGAATTTTCTCAGAGACCGCACAATACGTGTTGTTATTCATAGGGTCTCATCCAATGGATTTCAGCTGCATTCAGTGTACCAAAAGGTTCAGTTCTTTCTCCCTGTCTTGTCTTTCTGAATGACTATTTTAGTCAATCCTCCGATCCTAGATATTTTTCGCCGATAACAGCAACGTTTGTCATCATTTTTTCTTCAATTTCAAACTTTTTAAGGTTTGGGGAAAAAGACCGAAAATGAATGACCCACTCATACACTACTCCCTTTCTCTTCCATCCCATAACTTGTGTTCCTGAAAATAATACAATGCAGTGCATTTGATGGGGGCATCACCTGAGTGTTAGTTACCAATAAAAAACAAGTAAGAAAATTATAGTCGGTCTAGACCGACTATACGATACCCTATACCATGCGTTTAGAGACCCTATCTCTCAGGCCCAACTAACTGGATATAGGAAATAAGCATAAACTAAATTTGAGTGGGATTTTTATTAATTTTTTCGGCTGCAGATATGAAAAAATTCATATCGGATGCTATATCTATATGGGGACTAGGTCCAAAAATGGACCGATCCTGACCATGTTTGGTAAAGTCTCTTGTATTTTGCAAAAATATATACAAACAAAATTTGAGAAGAATCAGTGCAATATTTTTGTTTTTTGATAGATTTAAGATCGGGTAGGCAGCTCTATATGGGGCCTATGACTAAGAGTTGTCCAATAGGTACAATTTTTGGACTACTGATTAATGGATGTAATATATACATACAAACCCAATTTGACTAAGATCTATATGATAATTTGGATCTTATGGCAATATATGTTGATTTCATAGGGGTCATTTGTTTGAGGGCTAGGTCTGAACATAGACCGATTCTCACCAATTTCAATAGCGTTTATCCCATGGCCGATAAAAGATTAAATTCCAAATTTCAACAAAATATATTGATATTTGCATCCTGCAGTTTGATTAAAATCTTTACATGGACACACAGACGGACGGACGGACGGACGGACATCGTTAAATCGAATCAGATAGTGATTCTGATTCGATCGGTATAATTAAAGATGGGTGTAGGTCAAAGTCATTATACCCAAACCACATAGTGGTATAGGGTATAAAAAGACAAGCAAGAAAATTACCTTAAGCGTGCGTTTAGAGATCGTATCTCTTCGGTCCAAATAATTGGATATAGAAAATAAGCATAAGCCAAATTTGAGTGGCATTGTTGTTATTTTTTTTGGCTGCAGATATGAAAAAGTTCATATTGGATGCTATATATTAGGGTGACAGCTTTTTATACCCTGTCCCACTATGTGGTTTGGGTATAATGACTTTGTGCTGCTATTTGTAACAACCAAAAATATTTGACCTAGACCCATCTTTAATTATACCGATCGAATCAGAATCACTTTTTGAGTTGATTTAACAATGTCCGTCCGTCCGTCCGTCCGTCCTTCCGTCTGTGTGTCCATGTAAACCTTGTAATCAAACTGCAGGTCGCAAATATGAATATATTTTGACGAAATTTGCTATATAAGCTTTTATCGGTCATGGGATGAACGCTGTTGAAATTGGTGAGAATCGGTACATGTTCAGACCTAGCCCCCATAAAAATTACCCCTATGAAATCGACAAAAATTGCCATAAGATCCAAATTGTCATATAGATCTTACTCAAATTGGGTTTGTATGCATTCATTACATCTATTAATGAGTAGTCCAAAAATGATCCCTTTGGCCCCACATAGAGCTGCTTCCCGATCTTCACTTAAGTCTATTAAAAAACAAAAATATTGCACTGATTCTTCTCAAATTTTGTTTGTATATATTTTTGCAAAATACAAGAGACTTTACCAAACATGATCAGGATCGGTCCATTTTTGGACCTAGTCCCCATATAGATATAGCATCCGATATGAACTTTTTCATATCTGAAGCCAAAAAAATTAATAAAAATCCCACTCAAATTTGGTTTTTGCTTATTTTCTATGTCCAGTTAGTTGGGCCTAAGAGATAGGATTTCTAAACGCATGGTATAGGGTATCGTATAGTCGGTCTAGATCGACTTTAATTTTCTTACTTGTTTTTTTTTGGAATTTCAAGACGCGCGGCTTGGATTATTATAACACTAGATCTAAAACTTTCGTGCTCAAAATTTGATCCAAATTGGACCATGCTTTCTGGACGCACATTGAGTTCAAAGTTCAAGTATGAATTTGTATGTAAAAATTATCAAAAATAAAAATCGTTTTTCACAAAAATTTTGATATTTATAATTGTTTTTCAATTAAATTAATAATAAACCATAATCTAGAGTAAATTGTCTTTCTAATAATATAACAAACTCTTTCATCGGTTGAAAAACAGCCAAGTTATATCAAGTTCCCCAGGCAATAAATGAGCCGCAGACCACTTGACTAAGAAAATCGAGCTCACATTTTTAAAAACATTGAAATAACTTACAACAACAACATTTTTGAATTGTCCTGATCCCAAGATGATTCCATGCAAAGTGTTTTGCATCTCGTCCATTGTTATGCCGTTCTAAATTAATGTCAAAACTATACGTAATTTTTAGCACTATTTCAAAATCTCCAATTTTACTTTTTCAAAAATTTTGTTCAAGGAATTTTCCGGAATCCACGATTGGACTTTAAGGTCTTATTAGCAAAATACATGTGATTAAAAATGCCATATATTGTGGGTAGCCTGTTCTTAATTTGGCGAGAGCAGCGTTTTTGTTTCAGCGGATTTGAAGAAAAATGTGATTTTTCATACTTTTTCAACTCTTAGGCTACATCTTTTTGGTGTTTGCATATATCAAATATCTTTTGACAAAATGTTATACCACTTAATATATGTTCTCAATCCTGTAAATTAAGATTAAATTGAGACACTTTGTTGTCCCCATTTAAGGTCAAAGGTCAAATTTAAGGATATTTACATTTTTTTAAAACCAAATACCGAAATAATATATATTTGTGGAAGGATTTCGATAAAAGTTGTAAGTAATATTTTAAAAATTCTACAAAATAATATTCTGGACTTATTTTCTGAAATCAACCCGTTATTTTGTTAATAAGACCTTAAAGTCCAATCGTTGATTCCGGAAAATTTCTTGAACAAAATTTTTGAAAAAGTAAAATTGGAGATTTTGAAATAGTGCTAAAAATTACGTACAGTTTTGACATTAATTTAGAACGGCATAACAATAGACGAGATGTAGAATACTTTACAGAAGATCATTTTGGGATCAGGAAAATGCAAAAGTATTGTTATTGTAAATTATTTCAATGTCTTTAAAAATGTGAGCTCGATTTTCTTAATCAAGTGGTCTGCGGCGCATTTATTGCCCGGGGAACTTGATATAACTTGGCTGTTTTTCAACCGTTAAGAGATTTTGTTGTTTTATTAGAAAGATTATTTCCTCTAAATTATGTCTTATTGATTAGTTTCATTGAAACGCAATTCTTAATATCAAAATTTGTGTGAAAAATAATTTTTTTTTGATAATTTTTACATATAAATTCATATTTGAAGTTTAACTCAATACGCGTCCAGAAAGCATTGTCCAATTTGGCTCAAATTTTGCGCACTAAAGTTTTGGAGCCAGTGTCACAATAATCCTACCCGCAAACCTCAAAATTCGACCAAAAATTTTTTTTCATACAAACCGCTGTCACGCTACTATATATATATGGAGACTGGATCGAAAAAAGCTTGGATCCTAACCGTATTTGACAAAATCACTTATATTTTTCAAAAACGTATGTAAACCAAATTTGATAAAAAGCTTTGCAATAATTTTGTTTTTCGATTTAAGTGAAGATCGGGAAGCAGCTTTATATGGGGGTTATGGCTAAGAATTGTCCTATATTGTTTTTATACCATATACCACTATGTGGTTTGGGTATAATGACTTTGTGCTGCTGTTTGTAACAACCAAAAATATTTGACCTAGACCCATCTTTAATTATACCGATCGAATCAGAATCACTTTCTGAGTTGATTTAACAATGTCCGTCCGTCCGTCCGTCCGTCTGTGTGTCCATGTAAAGCTTGTAATCAAACTGCAGGTCGCAAATATGAATATATTTTGATGAAATTTGGTATATAAGCTTTTATCGGCCATGGGATGAACGCTGTTGAAATTGGTGAGAATCGGTCAATGTTCAGACCTAGCCCCCATATAAATTACCCATATGAAATCGACATAAATTGCCATAAGATACAAATTGTCATATAGATCTTACTCAAATTGGGTTTGTATGCGTTTATTACATCCACTAATGAGTAGTCCAAAAATGGTCCCTTTGACCCCATATAGAGCTGCTTCCCGATCTTCACTTAAATCTATTAAAAAACAAACATGATCAGTATCGGTCCATTTTTGGACCTAGTCCCTTTACAGATATAGCATCCGATATGAACTTTTTCACATCTGCAGCCAAAAAAATTAATAAAAATCCCACTCAAATTTGGTTTTTGCTTATTTTCAATGTCCAGTTAGTTGGGCCTAAGAGATAGGGATTCTAAACGCATGGTATAGGGTATCGTATAGTCGGTCTAGACCGACTATAATTTTCCTAATTGTTTTTGTTGGACTACTGACTGTTGGGTGCAATAAGTATTCACAGACCTAATTTGACCGAGATCTGTATGAAAATTTGGATTTAATGGCCATTTATGTCGTTCTCATAGGGGCCATTTGTATGGGGACTATGTCTGAACATGAACCGATTTTCACCAACTTCAATAGCACTCATTCTTTGATTGGTAGAAGCTTATAGACTAATATTACCAAAATAACTTTATATCTAAGACTTGTAGTTTGATTATAAAGATTGCATGGAGAGACAGACAAACGGACGGACATCGCTAAAGCGCCTCAGAAAGTGATTCTGAGTCGATCAGTATAATAAAAGATGGGTCCAGGTCAAATATTTTTGGTAGTTACAAACATAAGCACAAAGTCATAATACCATAACCACATTGTGGTATCTATATATATAAAATTCATTTTCTGTTTGTTTGTTTGTTTGTTTGACCGCTATACAAATTTGTATTTTTCAACGGATTTCTCTGAAATTTGGTAAGCACAATCTCTATACTCCGGGAAAGGTCGCCATATGATTCTTACCGGCCACTACTTTTACGCCCACTTTTTGTATACAGTTCATTTTCTGTTTTTTGGTATATTAGTTCCTTACACAAATTGTTATTTTTCAACGGATTTCTCTCAAATTTGGTACGCAGAATCTCTCTACTCCGGGAAAGGTCACCATGTGATTCTTACTAGCCACGCCTACTTTTACGCATACTTTTTGTATACAGTTCATTTTCTGTTTATTCGTATATTAGTTCGTTACACAAATTTTTATTTTTCAACGGATTTTTCTGAAATTTGGTACGCAGAATTTCTGTACTCCAGGCAAGGTCCCATATGCTTCTTACCGGCCACGCTTAATTTTGCGCCTACTTCTGTGTATATAAAATGTGTTTTTTTCCTATTATTTGTTTCTTTGTTTGCCTGATATACAAACTTTCATTTTTCAACAGGTTTCTCTGAAATTTGGTACACGTAATCTCTGTACTCCAGCGAAGGTCAGATTATATATCTTTCTGGCTACCCCTACCTTTGCGCATACTTTTTTATAAAACTCATTGTTTGGGACATTTGTTCGCTATACAAATTTGTATTTATCAACGGATTTCTCGGAAATTTGGTTCACACGGGAATAACTTCACGATGAACAAATTCCCCAAATTAAAAAAAAACTCCCCAAAAGAAATGAACAAATTCCCCATTTTTTTTAAAATGAAATCAAGAAAATGAACTTACACCCCAAATTCGTTTTTAAATTTTTACATATTTTTATTTAATAAATTTTGTTAAATATTTATTTAAATGAAAATTTGCATACTGATCTCAATATACGCATTTAAAATCTGGGGTCGAATCGTCGCATTCGTAATCGAAACTTTTCGATCGAAATAATTTTTTTATTTTTCAAAATAAATTACTAAATAAGAGTAATTCTACACTGTCACAGCTAACGAGTTATGGTCCATAGCTGATAGTTAAAGCGAAACTAGGTCTTCGAATTGTCCATCTTCTTTAAATAATAAACCAAAATATGGAATTTAGATTGATTTTACTCGATATCGAATGCGGCGATTTGCAACCTGTATTCTTTTCATTAGCATCATTTTGACGAGCTCGCGGAACGCAGCACAGCAAGCTTTGTTAAGAGAACCGGAAATGCCTGAATCTACTCAAGTGCGTCTAGAAATTCAGCTGCTAAGACAAGCCGAATCCAAGGAATCTGAAACTCCTTAAACGACTGTTTTTCTCATAGACAATTTTATGTCGCCTGCTCCAGAGTATAATATTTTCGTATATACACCAGAAATGTTGTATATCACAAAGCTGTGGAATAACTAAAATTCTTAACTTTTAGGCATCATACACTCAAAATACACCATGCATAAACATAGTTAGTTGTAATGGTTAGCAGGCGCCGTGTACTTAGTCCCCAATGAATAAATTTCCCAAAAAAAAGTAACTTATTGCCTAAAAAAATGGGATATAACTTCACGATGAACAAATTCCCCAAACTTAAAAAAAATGTCCCCGAAAGAAATAAACAAATTCCCCATACTTCTCTCAGTATTCTTCTCAATAGCATCATTTCGGTGCGCGGAATTGGGGCGCGGACCCGAATGCGACGCGACTCGCTCGTGGAACACAGCTTAAATAAAATATCGGAATGATCTGAAAAATAAGTTGACGCTAACTGCGCGGCAGCACGGGTGTAGCTGCCAAAGGCGCCGTAAAATATCGGAATGATCTGAAACATATAATTTGGCAATTACAATAAGTTGACAACAACTGCGCGGCAGCACTGGTGTAGCTGCCAAAAGCGTGGACGCGGACGCGACTCGCTCGCGGAATACAGCTCAGTGAAACGTTTTATGATACATTTTATCTACGTATGTGCAACAATTACCTATTGATCAAAATAGGCCAAACATATACTATAAGCAGTTGCTTAAAGCAACCTTGCGGCACAATTTTAAACGTCGCATTCATTTTCCATTTTCTGCTCAATGATGATAATTTATTGAATGAAGTAATTCAATTTTTAAAACTTCTAATTCCTTTAATATGCAAACGATTTAGTTATATTTGGTGTTTACAAGATAAAACAACTTCAAAAAAAAAAAAAATACTTCAAGCGGTTTCGCAGCTTATTTTTGAAGTATTTTTTCAGCATATTTTAAAAAAACTTCTAAATTGAAAAGAATTTACTTCCCAAAAAACGTAAACCTTGGGGAATTTTTTTCATCATGAACAAATTCCCCAATCCCATACAAATTTTTGAGCAGAAAGTTAGTTTTCTTGAAGTCAAAGGCCTTTGGATCCCGGCCAAGAGCGGTTAAAAGCAGCTAGTAGGCTAAAAAAACGCTTTGAATATGCTAAAACCTGTAAAACTGAGACGATGGAGTTCGGGAATCATGTTATTTTTGCAGACGAAAGCATATTTAATATGTATGGTAATGACGAAAGGTGCAAAGTGTGGTGAAAGGTCAATGAAGAATTAAGAGATAAAAACTTATGTGACAATTTTAAACATGCGGGTGGCTCAGTAGTGATGTGGGGCTGTATGTATGCTGGTTGTGTCAGGGATTTCCATATAATCTAGGGAATATTAGATAACAAAAAATATATCCACATTCCAATGTGCAAAAAATGGTTCTGCTGCCAAATTATTTATTTTCTTAAGACAACGTTCCACATTATACGTCCGCCAATACTAAGTTTTGGCTCCTCTATAATACTCCGAAATGCATAGACATAACTCTCCTGTTTCCGGGCATTACTCCGGCAATTACCTTATCGAAAATCTTTGGGATCAATTGGGGAAAAAAAGTAAGAGAAATAAAAATTCACAACAATAACGATCTGGTCAAAGCTCCACAGGAAAAATGGGCAAAAATTTCAGTGGATGTGCCCAAAATTTGGAAAATGCTATTCCAAGATAATTAAAAGCCATAATAAAAAGTAAATTATAATAATTTCTGTTTTCTAAGTGAATTTTAAAGAACAATCATAAGTGAGCGCTCAGTTTTTGTTGTTAAAAATCTATAATATTAATAGGCTAGGCGATTTTTTGTTACCGATGTAAGTTTCACAGTTTTACCCCGATTCTAACAAAAAATTTATCATTTGAAAGGTATTTCATTGTAGCTGTTACCCAGATTTGCAGATTTTCATCGTCTGGAATATTTTTTTGGAGTTATGATCGTTTAAAGTTTCTACCAGCAATACATAAAATTATATAATGATATGTGTGTGTTTATTAGATTGGTTAATGTGTTTGTGTTAACGTGTGGAGTTTGGTTTCTTCATTTAAAATGAGTTGAAGTGTGAAGTATAACTTTAGGGTCTTTATTAAAAAAAAAAAAATGAAATTTCCTAGAATTTGCACTCGAATTTCGAGTGCTGGAATCTGCTAGTAAGTATAAAATGACATGTTTTATATTTTGCACAAATATTAAATTGTAGTAAAAAAATTATTTGAAAATGAATGTTAGTGGTGAGCACTCACTATAGTCTTCTGCAAATTATTAAGCTTTTAAATTTAATTTTTTTTTATTTATTAATACAATTACAACTGAGTAAAACTCATTTAGTAATATTACAATATGAGGTAAAATAGTGTGACGAGCAATAATTCAGTAATTATCCTCAAAGTTATAAATTTTTGAATGTTTTTCTAGTTGATGACCAGGTCCTCAGTAGTCTTCTATTTCGGTTGTGAGAAAAGAAGATTTCATTAAGATCATCATTTTTAGGAAGCTGGAGTTTTGTTGCATGCTTTTGTATATGACGTTTTGCCTCTTCAATTACGGTGTTTATCCCCAAGTCTCTATGCAGATCATCGTTACGAATAAACCGTGGAGCTTTGGCGATAGTACGTAATATATTGTTTTGTGTTTTTTGCATAATATGTACATTGGTTTTCTTTGAACAGTCCCAGTGCTGGATTCCGTACGTCCATATTGGTGTAATTATTTGGTTTACACCATGAGTTTATTACTTAGAGATACTTCAGAATTATTACCAAGTAACCAGTACAATTGTTTGAATTTAAGTTTCATTTCTTGAGTTTTTTTTAATGTGTTCCTTCCATCAAGTATCATGCCTAGTATTTGGCAGTATTAGCATATGGTATCTTCATGTTGTTTATGTATAAAGGTATGTAATTTAATTTTTTATTGGTGAAGTTCATATGGATAGATTTGCTCTCATTGAGTTTCAACCTCCACTTTTTTATCCAAAGTATGGTATTTGAAAGAGCGTTTTGTACTTTGTTAGTGGATTCTTTCACATCTTTTGCTGTTGCTAGTATTGCTGTGTCATCTGCAAACGTTGCTATTGTTGCGGATTGGGGTAAGGGCAGGTCTCTTATATACAGCAAGTATAAAATGGGTCCAAGGACACTACCTAATGGTACACCTGCTTCTATCTTTTTTAAATCTGAATATTCATTTTCCACTTTTACTCTAAAATGACGATCAGTAAGATAAGATTTTAAAATTCTGTAGAATTCTTTTGGTAGATCTTTGTTCAATTTATATAGAAGTCCTTGATGCTAAACTCGATCAAATGCTTGACTTACATCAAGGAATATGGCTGAACAAACTTCTTTATTTTCAAGTGCTTTTTCAGCAACATCTATAATACGATGGACTTGTTCTACTGTAGAGTGTTGCTCTCTGAATCCAAACTGATGTTTGGGTATCAAATTTCTTTGTTTTATTATGAACTGAAGTCTTTTAGCAAAATGTTTTTCAATAGGTCTATATGTTGTTATTTCATTTTATGAATGAGTGAACGAACATTGAAGCGAAAAATATTTAAATTTTTTATTAAATTTTTTACTGTTGCTAACTTTAAAAGTCATCAATGAGATGTGTATTCGATTATTATTCGTTGATTTAATATAAATAAATGGTCGAAAAATGTGGAACCGACTTGAAAAAGGACTAGTTCCAATAGATTTAGATTTTTCTAATTAAGTTTACCCACCTGGTGCTCCGTCACAACTTCCAGTACAGTGTCACCAAAAAATAACACTGTGATCGGTTTTTTTTGATTTTCGTTCCAGAATTATATTTTTCGATAGTTTAGTTTTTGATTTAATATAAAAATAAACAGTCTAAAAACTAAAGTCGACTTTGTATTTAACTTTTAACTATTTCTTTAAATACAAGAGCAAAAATTACACTGATAAACCATCTTTGCTTGTTTTCTTTTATTTTACTTTGTCAAGTTAAGTTTTAATTACAAACACACTTCAAAGGAATAAATAAGATGATAAAAAAAAAGTAATAGACGACAATACCGACTGCCGGAAACGGTCTTTCTCTGCAAACGCAAAGAGTTGTTATTAAAACAAGCAAATGAAATTGTTCTTCAATATAATTTAAATGTTGTACATATATCTCTCTTTTGTAACCGATTTTTGTGTAACTACTTTAATTCACAACAAAGAAAGAGAATTGTGTAAATTTATTCCTTTTTAATGGCTTTTATCTTTTGCTCAGTTGACAAAAATCTTTGCTACAGTTAAACTTAATTATATATTTTCCATCCACTAATAATACAATTCATGGATTTTTAAATCAGTTGGTATAATAAAACAGAAATTTTTTTTTGTTAAACATTAATTTAGAGCTGGTGGTAGTCACAATTTTAAGTGTAAGAAACGTTTCAATTGCTGTGTGTCTGTCAGTGTAAGAAACGTTTCAATTGCTGTGTGTCTTGAATATGGTTGTGTCTTATTTTTAGATACGAGCAATACTTTTCATCAATATGCCTTCAAGCATAGGTCAAGCAATGCCAAGGTTGGGAGAATGGTGTTATATATGCATAATATGTATATGTAATCAATTAAGACCTTTTGACCACCTTCGATTGTTGTTGAGCATAGTTGAATGATGTAATGCCGCATTTATCTTCGGATATTATTAGACTCCCGTGATGTTCTGGGAATAACAACTCAGTGTGTTGTTCAGCATAAGATTTACTTCACTCTATCCGATTTCCCTACATTCAAACTACCTATTTCGGAAATGAAATACATGGATTGGACTTTACAGTCCTTTGGAAGCCAAAGTGTATAATTTAGGGCAATCATGGTCATCAGAGAGGGTAGCCAACTCTACTGAGTTGGTTGTTTTACACTGCTCAAAAAAGCTTCCTTACAAAAAATATTTATGAAAAATTGTGTAAAGTTGGAAAGACCAAAAATACAAAAAATCATCCTAAACATTTTTAAAAAGATTTATTTATAATAATCTAACCCTTAAAAATAAAGTTTTTATTAAAACTCTTTCTTTCCTTAGGCATATGAGTTTTGAATCTCTCGGTGACTGTGTGGGTGACTTTACGTGACTATTTTAAAATTAATCTTTGGTCACAACAAGTCTATGGACAAAGTTTCAGATCGATTGGATGAGGGGAAGTGAGGCTGTGCTTGACTATGCGCGACTGTGCGTGACTATGTCAAAGTTATCGACCAAGTTTCAGATTGATTGGATGAGGGGAAATCCGTTTTAAATCTCTCCGTGACTCTGCGTGACATTGCGTGACTGTGCGCGACTAAGTCAAAGTTTATCTTTTCTTCACAGCCAGTGTATGGACCAAGATTCAGATTGATCGGATGAGGGGAAATGACATTTAGATTGCTCCGTGACTGGCGTGACTACTCCAAAATTAATCTGTAGTCAAAACAAGACTATGGGCCAAGCTTCAAATCAATTGGGTAAGGGCGAATAGGGTTGCTCCACGACAGACAGACAGAGAGTATGAGTTAAAAGAAAGAGTTTAAAAAAGAAACTCATTTTCATGCTAAATGTTTAAAAAAAATTAAAAGTTCGACTTTGACGTTTAGCTTCTGAAAACCTACTAAACCGGTTTAATTTAGTTGAAATTGGAGAAAAATGTTATGAATTATTTGTCAAGTAAAAAGAAATAAGTATAATAGTTCAATTTGCGCAATATTTTCAGAGTTTTGACTAATGAAAAAATATGCAAACAATTAGGGCTTAATGCTGCTGATATCGTTTATGTCTAAACTTATTACATCAACAAAATCAATAATAGAAATATTCACAATTTTGCAAAATTTTGGAATTGGGAAACGGTCATAGGTCAGAAGATACTGTATGAGTTTACAATATGTAAAGGAAATAAACATTTAAAAAATTTAAGCGAGATTATCACGTACTTGGTTACCACTTTTTATATAGTTAGGGTCATAAATGGTTTGCCGGAAACTAGAAGGGAAGCTGCTTTAAGGAAGAAAATGCTCGCTAATGTTTATACCCTATACCACTATGTGGTTTGGGTATAATGACTTTGTGCTGCTGTTTGTAACAACCAAAAATATTTGACCTAGACCCATCTTTAATTATACCGATCGAATCAGAATCACTTTCTGTCCGTCCGTCCGTCCGTCTGTGTGTCCATGTAAACCTTGTAATCAAACTGCAGGTCGCAAATATGAATATATTTTGATGGAGTTTGGTATATAAGCTTTTATCAGCCATGAGATGAACGCTGTTGAAATTGGTGAGAATCGGTCCATGTTCAGACCTAGCCCCCATACAAATTACCCATATGAAATCGACATAAATTGCCATAAGATCCAAATTGTCATATAGATCTTACTCAAATTGGGTTTGCGTGCGTTCATTACATCCGTTAATGAGTAGTTCAAAAATGATCCCTTTGACCCCACATAGAGCTGCTTCCCGATCTTCACTTAAATCTATTAAAAAACAAAAATATTGCACTGATTCTTCTCAAATTTTGTTTGTATATATTTTTCCAAAATACAAGAGACTTTACCAAACATGATCAGGATCGGTCCATTTTTGGACCTAGTCCCTATATAGATATAGCAGCCGATATTAACTTTTTCATATCTGCAGCCAAAAAAATTAATAAAAATCCCACTCAAATTTGATTTTTGCTTATTTTCTATGTCCAGTTAGTTGGGCCTAAGAGATAGGGTTTCTAAACGCGTGGTATAGGGTATCGTATAGTCGGTCTAGACCGACTATAATTTTCTTACTTGTTTTCTTTTGAAATTTGTTCGAAATCTCTGTGATAATCTAGACCGTTGGCTAGTTTAAGAAGATAGATTTTATAACGAAATATTAATTAATTTTTCGAGACAAATTCGATTCCACCGATACCTTCTACTGATTGAATTTCCATTCCATTCGAAAAAGTTTGTTTCTTAATTTCAAAATAACCCTTCAATAAAATAAATCTTCTTTAATTAATATGTAAACGATTAAACAAAAGAAGGCAAAACACAAACCATCAGAAACCTTTTCATTAATTGTCCATTAATCACTTTAAATCAATATTATATGTGCAGGCCTACAACATGACAATATTTTTTTGCTGACTCAATACCCACTAAGGAAATGCAATAATTTATGGACGTGTTGAAGATTTAAATCCTCTCTGTGTGAGTGTGCAAATGTTTGTGTAAAAATATTTTTAAATAAGTAAATGAACGTGCAAATGAACATGTCCATATACATATGTAAATACGCTTGTATATGCGTTTGAACCTCCATATATAGATGTGGGAAAGGATTTATCGTTGCTTGACATGTTGATGAAATTTTGTTAAACATTAAAATTTAAGCTGGTCAAATATAAATGATTTTAACCTTATTTTTTTCATTTATTTTTCGTGTTGATTTTTAATGATTTTTTGTTCAGTCGTGTTTCTTATGGACTTTTAAGTAATTTACATTTTATATGTAAAAGAAAAATATGCAACAAAATATAATTTAATGTTAAGTTCAGGATAATTCAACTGCTAGTAGGCAGTTAAATTTAATTCCATAAGAATTTGTAAATATTCTTTGAAAATTACTGGAATATTCAATCTAAGTATAAAACAAGTAAGAAAATTATACGCGGTCTAGATTGACTATACGATACCCTGTAACATATGTTTAGATAAAGGGATTTAAGTCCAATAATTGGATATAGAAAATAAGTATAAAATAAATTTGAGTGTCATTGTTGTTATATTTTTGCATGCAGATATGAAAATGTTCACAACGGATGCTATATTTATATGGACTCTAAGTCGAAAAATAGATCAGTCGGCCACATTTGGTAGTCACTAATTATACCCTATATCACTATGTGGTTTGGGTATAATGACTTTGTGCTGCTGTTTGTAACTACCAAAAATATTTGACCTAGACCCATCTTTTATTATACCTATCGAATCAGAATCACTATCCGATTCGATTTAACGATGTCCGTCCGTCCGTCCGTCCGTCTGTGTGTCCATGTAAAGCTTGTAATCAAACTGCAGGTCGCAAATATGAAACTATTTTGATGAAATTTGGTACATAAGCTTCTATTGGAAATAGGATAAACGCTGTTGAAACTGGCTAGAATCGGTCCATGTTCAGACCTAGCTCCCATACAAATGACCCCTATGAAATCGATTTAAATTGCCATAAGATACAAATTGTCATATAAATCTTAGCCAAATTGGGTTGGTATGTATTTATTACATCCGTTAATCAGTAGTCCAAAAATGATCCCTATTGGACAACTCTTAGTCATAGGTCCGTCCGTCCGTCCGTCTGTGTGTCCGTGTAAAGCTTGTAATCAAACTGCAGGTCGCAAATATGAAATTATTTTGATAAAATTTTGTACGTAAGCTTTTATCGGCTATAGGATCAACGCTGTTGAAAGTGGTGAGAATCGGTCCATGTTCAGACCTAGCCCCCATAAAAATGACCCCTATGAAATCGATTTAAATTGCCAAAAATCCATATTATTATATAAATCTTAGTCAAATTGGGTTTGTATGTATTTATTACATCCGTTAATCAGTAGTCCAAAAATGATCCCTATTGGACAACTCTTAGTAATAGACCTCATATAGAGCTGCTTCCCGATCTTCACTTAAATCTATCAAAAAACAAAAATATTGCACTGATTCTTCTCAAATTTTGTTTGTATATATTTTTGAAAAATACAAGAGACTTTACCAAACATGGTCAGGATCCATTTTTGGGTCCATTTTTGGGCCTAGTCCCCATATAGATATAGCATCCGATATGAACTTTTTCATATCTGCAGCCAAAAAAATTAATAAAAATCCCACTCAAATCTGGTTTATGCTTATTTTCTATATCGAGTTAGTTGGTCCTGAGAGATAGGGTCTCTAAACGCATGGTGTAGGGTATCGTATAGTCGGTCTAGACCGACTATAATTTTTTTCTTACTTGTTTTTTTTTTTTTGAAAAAACCTAGAAAACATTAATTTGAGAAAAATCTGGGAAATAGTGTGTTTTTTGATAGACTTAAGAGCATATAGAAAATTGTAGTCGGGCTAGACCGACCATAAGTTTAGAGACATAAGTAGAAAATATGCATAAACCAGAAGTTTATTTATATTTGAGACGACAGAAATTTATTCTGAGCCGATCGGTATAATAAAAGGTGGGTCTAGGCCAAGTATTTTTGGTAGCTGCAAATATCAGCACAAACTCATTAAAATCTGACCACAGAGTGGTATAGGGTATCAAAAAGTTTATCATTTCATATAAGATTATTTGAAGCTATTTTTCATTGTTTTATTTAGTCAAACCTTTAATTTATTCACCACATGTATATGAATTGGACCACTCTCATAGCACTGTCTAACATCATTTTTGGAACCGAATAGTGACCCTATAATACCGAAAGGGCATATGTGGAATAAACTTATAGTCCAGCTGGTCTGTGTTTTTTTTTTACAGTGGGTCAAAATTTTCATTTTTTTGTTGGGGGTAGTATTATACTAAATGACAAAAATGTTGTAAGTTAATAAAGGGTGATTTTTTAAGAGCTATAGGAAAGTTTTCCAAAAAAAAAAACACATAAAATTAAGAAAAATGCATGAAATCTTTATTTGAATCGATAGTACGGTCCATATAATTTAAGATTATTTCATGCAAATGTTGACCGTGACTGCGCCTCAAATGGTCCATCCGCTTAGTCCAATTTTGGCATACTCTTTCCAACATTTCGGCCGGTATCTCACGAATAAATGCTTCAATGTTGTCTTCCAATGCGTCAGTTAAAGCGGGATTGTCTGTATAGACATGAGCTTTAACATAGCCCCACAAAAAATAGTCTAAAGGCGTTAAATCGCACGATCTAGGCGGCCAATTGACCGGTCGCGAACGTGAAATAAAATGTTTACCGAACTCGCCTCTCAATAGGTCCATTGTTGCGCGTGCTGTGTGGCATGTGGCACCGTCTTGTTGAATCCACATGTCATGCAAGTCACGCTCTTGCATTTTGGACAAAAAAAAGTTGGATATCATCTCTCGGTAGCGCTCACCACTCACAGTTACGTTACGATTCGCATCATCTTTGAAGAAGTACGGTCCAATGATGCCACCAGCCCATAAACCGCACCGAACTGTGACTTTTTCTGGATGCATTGGTAGCTCTTCCAATGCTTCTGGCTGATATTCACTCCAAAATCGACAATTCTGCTTATTTACGTACACATTGAGCCAAAAATGAACTTCGTCGCTGAACACAATTTTTTGGTAAAAAAAGTGGATCTTCGGCCAACTTTCCAAGAGCCCATTCACCAAAAATTCTACGTTGCGGTAGGTCGTTCGGCTTCAATTCTTGCACCAGCTGTATTTTGAAAGGCTTCACACCTAAATCCTTCCGCAAAATTTTCCACGTTGTTGAATAACAGAGGCCCAATTGCTGCGAACGGCGACGAATCGATAATTGATGGTCAGCATTAACACTGGCCGATACAGCTGCGATATTTTCTTCAGTTCGCACTCTACGTAAGCGTGTTGGTGGTTTAATGTCCAACAATGTAAATTTGGTGCGAAATTTAGTCACAATAGCCCGTATAGCCGCTTCAGTGGGTCGATTAAACTGACCATAAAATGGAAGAAGCGCGCGATGAACTTTCTTAACAGAGCACGCATTTTGATAATAACATTCAATAACTTGCAAGCTTTGTTCGTTTGTAAGATGATTCATGGTTAAATTATAGACCAAACTGAAGATGCTTGACAATGAAACAAAACACGAAACGTGCGTCAGCTGTTTAAACCATTGTTGCCAAAAGATAATAGCTAAAAATCACCCTTTATCTGAGAGAATGTTTATTGTCAGGGTTATATTTTCGAATTTTATGAAGATCATGTTTGTGGAAGATCTTAATCTTCTAGCTCCTCTCTTTAGTCGTCAGTTCAGTGGTGTAGCGAGCTTGACTCGCTCCCGAGGCACACTACATTTTTAGCGCCCGCACCCCTTTCGAAAACCATAATATTATATGTAAAATATACTCTCAAATTAATAAATAAATGAAGCATACTAAATAAAATCAGAGGCTCAAGCAAGGCTTTAAATTTGAGATAAAAAATTTAGTTGAGTAAACAAGACTTAAATTTTCAAATGTATGCATTAGGGTGGCCCTTCGTTATATGGAGGAAAAAAAAAGTGTTCAAACTGTCGGTCTCACCCCCTAGAAATATGCGAAGAGCAAAAAAACTGAGAAATACAAAGTTTTGGGCCAATCAAAAAACGCTTAGTCGTGGCGCAAAGCGATTGAAAATTTCAAGTGTGTTTATATGGGGAAAATATGACTTTTTTTCAGATTTTACGAAAGTTTCGTTGTATTGTTTAATTTTTCCGACCAGCTGTTTTACAATTCAGGATCAGTATTAAATTGGCCCTTCAAGAGGCTACAAAACTTCAAAATCGAATAAAACCTCGCCAAGAAATAGCAAATTCCCCAGACCACTTTTGTGCCAAAAACAACTAGGTCATGAAATTTGATGGCATTTTTTTCAACTTTGAGAAATTGATTAAAGCCATCTTTATTTTTTGGTCTCTATACCTATAAGTACTCAGATACGAAGTATTGTTTTATTACCACGTTGTTAACCTATTGCCCATTGAGACCGAAAATTGGAAATTTTTTTGATAAAATTTTTAAAACTCATTTTTCAAGTTTGAAAAAACTTTCTTAAACAAAATTTAAAAAAATGAACCTATCACTTTAAGGTTTTATTATATACATATTGCAGATTTACTGTGCAAATTTTTAAGTAAATCCCTTTGCCAGAATTTTTTTGACAAGGATTTTATTTTTGCGGATTTCGAGAAAAATCGGATTTTTGTGAAATATTCTGTAAATGTACTCTTTCTAAATACTTTGTATCAGAAATTCATCACTTTTCTACTTTTAAACGTTATATTTTATCTAATAGACTAGGGTTTCGGAAAAAAAAATATGACTCCATTAACCTTTTGGAATTGGTGTCACATCTGACCCCAAGCTAATAAAAGACAATTTATTCAAAAAATCCAAATATTTTATAAGTGCTGTCCAATTTTTAGATGCGACACCTAAAATATAATAACCAAATATGTAGAAGTTTCGCTCCAAAAATTTGGGTAAATCCGAGAACGTTAACCCATTATTTGCCAAGGCCAGCTTTAGATTTTAAGATATTTTATAATAAAAATGACCTATACCGAGTTTTTCTATTAAACTCGTTGATACCACTATTTAGAATTTAAGAAAAATAATTCGGTTAATTTTTATTTATTTAACCATTCAGTGCTCCTGGGATCAAAATAATCCATTGTGATATATCTTTGGTGCAATTATCTGCTTATTGCTCGCGAATATAAATTAAAACAACTTTTAACCAATTTTGTTATAAAATTACTTTATGTAATAAAGTAATAGTTGAATGTTATTTTAATTTTTCCAGCCTAAGGTCAGTTTTTTGTTTCTTTTTATATTTCTATTTTACACGAATATTTCGATCCTCTTCATGCATGTATTATTAATATAAAAGCAAGAATAAAAATTTTTTATAGGTAAACAATTAAAAACGAAAAAACAAACACAAAAACACCCACGAATTTGGTGGATATTGATAAAAAGATGCCATTACTTATAATGGTGGACATTTTTTGATTTTTTATAATCGGTCGCTTTATATTATCTTCAATGTCACCTACATGTTTTGAAACTTCTACCATTTTATTTCCCAGTTTTAAATAGTTTATTAAATAAAAATAAATTTCAAATATAAAAATATATATAAAAGGTAATATTAAATTAATACTACTCTTAATGAAATAAATTACAAAATTAAATCAAAGTGAATTTAAAACAAGTAAGAAAATTATAGTTGGTCTAGACCGACTATACGATACCCTATACCATGCGTTTAGAAACCCTATCTCTTAGGCCCAACTAACTGGACATAGAAAATAAGCAAAAACCAAATCTGAGTGGGATTTTTATTAATTTTTTTGGCTGCAGATATGAAAAAGTTCATATCGGATGCTATATCTAAATGGGGACTAGGTCCAAAAATGGACCGATCCTGATCATGTTTGGTAAAGTCTCTTGTATTTTGCAAAAATAAATACAAACAAAATCTGAGAAGAATCAGTGCAGTATTTTTGTTTTTTAATAGATTTAAGTGAAGATCGGGAATCAGCTCTATATGGGGCCAAAGGGATCATTTTTGGACTATTCATTAATGGACGCAATGAACGCATACAACCAAATTTGTGTAAGATCTATATGACAATTTGGATCTTATGGCAATTTATGTCGATTTCTTAGGGGTAATTTGTATGGGGGCTAGGTCTGAACATGGACCGATTCTCACCAATTTCAATAGCGTTCATCCCATGGCCGATAGAAGCTTATATGCAAAATTTCATCAAAATATATTCGTATTTGCGACCTGCAATTTGATTACAAGATTTACATGGACACACAGACGGACGGACAGACGGACGGACGGACGGACGGACGGACATTGTTAAATCAACTCAGAAAGTGATTCTGATTCGATTGGTATAATTAAAGATGGGTCTAGGTCAAATATTTTTGGTTGTTACAAACAGCAGCACAAAGTCATTATACCCAAACCACATCGTGGTATAGGGTATAAAAACGTCCTATTTTTTAGACATATGACCTAAGTTGTTTCATTTTATATTCGAGAGCAATAAGCAGATAATTGCACCAGAGATATATCACAATGGACAATTTTGATCTCAGGAGCACTGAAGGGTTAAATAAATAAAAATTAACCGAATTATTGTTCTTAAATTCTAAATAGTGGTATCAACGATTTTATTAGAAAAACTCGTTTTGGGTCATTTTTATTTTAAAATATCTTAAAATCCAAAGCTGGCCTTGGCAAATAATCGGTTAACGTTCTCGGATTTACCCAAATTTTCGGAGCGAAACTTCTACACATTTGGTTATTATATTTTAGGTGTCGCATCTAAAAATTGGACAGCACTTACAAAATATTTGAATTTTTTGCATAAATTATCTTTTATTAGTTTGGGGTCATATGTGACCCCAATTACAAAAGGGTTAATGGAGTCATATTATTTTTTTCCGAAACCCTAGGCTATTAGAATAAAATATAACATCTAAAAGTAGAAAAATGATGAATTTTTGATACAAAGTATTTAGAAAGAGTACATTTACAGACTATTTCACAAAAATCCAATTTTTCTCGAAATCCGTAAAAATACAATCCTTGTCAAAAAAATTCTGGCAGAGGGATTTACTTAAAAATTTACACAGTTAATCTGCAACATATATGTAATAAAACCTTAAAGTGATACATTCATTTTATTAAATTTTGTTTAGGAAAGTTTTTTAAACTTGAAAAAGGAGTTTTAAAATTTTTTTAAAAAAAATTTCCAATTTTCGGTCTCAATGGGCAATAGGTTAACAACGTGGTAATAAAACAATACTTCATATCTGAGTACCTACAAGTATAGAGACCAAAAAAGAATGATGGCTTTAATCCATTTCTCAAAGTTGAAAAAAATGCCATCAAATTTCATGACCTAGTTTTTTTTTTTGGCACAAAAGTGGTCTGGGGGCATTTGCTATTTCTTGGCGAGGTTTTATTCGATTTTGAAGTTTTATAGCCTCTTCAAGGTACAATTTAATACTAATCCTGAATTGTATAAAAGCTTGTCGGAAAAATTAAACAATAGAACGAAATTTTCGTAAAATTTGAAAAAAGTCATATTTTCCCCATATAAACACACTTGAAATTTTCAATCGCTTTGCGCCACGACTAAACGTTTTTTGATTGGCCCAAAACTTTGTATTGCTCAGTTTTTTTGCTATTCGCATATTTCTAGGGGGTGAGACCGACAGTTTGAACACTTTTTTTTATTAAGGGCCACGCTAGTATACATATGATCATCTAGAATTAGTTCAAAAGATACCTACTATTTATTTTACATACTTAAAAAGAAATATTTAAAAAATATGCAGTTTTAAAACAATAAAAAAGTAAATATTTATTATCTCTAAGGAGATACATATATTAAATAATAATATGTTTATAATACATTAATAAAACTAATAAGCCAATGTATAAATTTTCCTTGCTTTTGATGAAGTAAATTTATCAATAATATCATCAAAGTTGATCATTTAAAATTTTTCTCTTTCCATGTTTAAAAACGCTAGGTCCCTTAGGCGCCTTGCCTTAATTTTAATTTGCTGAATGAACGTTCGCAGCAATTGATACTGAGATTGTCAGAAGTATTTGAAGTGCCAGTCCCAGGTTGGTTTGGAAAACCATCTTCTCCATACGAGATTATAAAAGTAAGAAATTCTACTAGAGTTTTAGGTCCAATTTCTTTTCTACTGCGTAGCATATTTCTTTAAAGAGCTCTATTCGGTTGAAATTTTTTTTTAAAGTCGTTATCCTTATTTAATAAATTTTCAACGTCTAGTAGAAAACCAGATTTGAAATTAAGGTCACTTAATTGTGTAAATTGTACATATATTTCTTGAAGAATGCTTTCCATAATGCGAGAAATCTCACCTTCTGAGTAAAGATTAACATCTCTTGCCAATTCTCCGGGCATTTTGCGGCGTCTTCTTACACGAATTGTTGTATCACTATCCCATTTTTCACAAAGAGACTTCGATTACCTCTGCACAGACCTTGTCTCGCATTTTGGCTAGTGCAGTCGCTAATGATTCAAGATCATGGAACGCTTCTCTAAAATTTATTCTATGATCTGGTTGAGCTGCAAACGATCAATCCTCCTTAAGATTTAATACCAGAAATGTATTAAAGTTATGAAACTAAAAGTTAGTATATTTTGCAACAGAATTGTACCTTCACTTCTGATGTCACTTGTAGTTGCAGTGTCATCTGCTAACTTTTCTAATAGCACTGTGGAACAAATTCAGGTTAGCAAAAGTTAGGTCGACTGTGAGAGTGAGGGGTGAAAATGGAGGTTAAATTAGAAGACACGCACCGCGGCCTTTGTTTATGTTAGTTCAAATTTTTTTTTAATCGATCTTCGAACTTTGCAGTCAAATTCCGATTTTCAGCATATTGTTTATATGGTTTTTTGGCTATAACTCGTCGACTAATTGATATTTTTTCAATCTGTAAAAGCCAAATTATTGCTAGAGACCTGTGCAACTATTAAAATTTTTTAAAAAATTTATTTACAAAATTTTTCTGTTGCTTATGAAGCCAAATTTTGGAAAATAATTTTTTTTCATGCTTTTTGAAAACATTTTCCACAATACTAAGTCTTTTTTGCTTTCTGTTTGATCTATAATATGCTTCTTAGTTTCTTCAATAAATTTCATTTGAAAAGAAAACAATTATAATACAAAACTTGCGTTTTCAGCTTAATATTAAATTACTTCTCATTTTTTATGTACCAATTTTGTTCAGTGTTGGTTTTGAAGAAACATTGAAAAAGAAATTATAAAAATATGGAAATAAAATATATTTTTGAAATGTTAGTTATGAAACGTTTTAGGTAAAAAAATTAAATAAATTAAATTAATGATTTGGCCAGTTGGCGTTTAGCAGGCGGCTGTGGATCAACATCACTGCTCCCTCTAATATCTTGGACATCGTCATCGTCATCAGAAAGGTCAATAATTTCGTCCAACAGATATTCTGGAATTTAATTTTTGTCTTCCCCTTCTTCCTCTTTTTCCTCGTCTTCCTCTTCTTCAAAGGTGTTTTTATACCACCAGCAAATTTCAGCGAGTATTGCATCTGGAGATTTTTTTCCTCTGTAGCTGAAACGAAAATAGTTTTCAATCGTTAACATGTTTAAATTGTGCACTCTGACAATGATATTAGAAAAATCTAGGAATTCAAAATATGCACACTTTATATTTACCTTATTTCAAATGGAAGCGCAGTTTGGTGAAAACGTTCGCCTTGCTCATCAGATTCAGCTGGCAACTGTTGAGTGAGTTGATCAAGATGCTGATGCAAGAGATGAATTTTGTACGACATATTAACCCCAATTTCATCAAAAGCTGCCAACATGTTTGCAACAGATTGCCTGTAGTTGTCTTGAGTTCTTTACCCAAAAGTCCTTTAATGACTGCTTTCAATGCGAGCCATGCATTTAATTTTCGGTCTGTCAGAACTTGGTCAAAATCTTGACGACTCATTAGTATCCGTATGTCGGGACCATTAGCAACCCCTTCCTGTATTTTGGTCTTTGCTGGTCTTTTTGCGATACATTTCAAAAAATTTTTTTTCAATGTCAAGTTTAATGTGGAACAACGGCAACAAAATTTTCATTTCAGGAACAAGACTTTCGTGTAGCTTGTTGTCTTTAGGCCATTTCCGTCCAATGCGACTATTCCAGTTATGCTGTTTGTACTGGTTTCTTCCTTTAATACCTTCTCCGTATCGTGAATCCCAATCGCACAAAAAACACGGATATTTTGGACGGCCAGATGCTGTTAAGCCTGTAATCAATGAAACTAATTTGAGGTCGCAGCAAATGCGCCACTGGTGTTCGTTATATTTGACTACTTCCAGAATGTGTTTCAAATTATCGAAATTTTCATTAGTGTCAGTGCTATACGCAATCGGAACAGAAGGCATTCTATTTGTCTTGTGCAAAAGCACAACTTTTAAGCTGATTAGTGAACTATCGATGAATAAACGCCAATCATCTTTTGTATAGGTTAACCCTATCGTCCCCATTAACTTTTCAATATCTTTGCAATAAGCGAAATTTTTGCATCATTCACATTGAAGAACTTATCTAACTCTTTATGGCTTTTTGATATGCTGTTACTTTGGTACCTTTCTGAGTCAAACACAAATTTGCCACAATTCCATCAAATTGGTTTTGTGTGACTGGGATTGGGCCCTTTGATATTTCATAGGATGTACCTTCACCAGGGTCGTATTATGAGAAGAAATCGATGGATGTACCAGCGGCGGTTGTAGTACTGATATCTGTTTGAAGATCAATACTTTGGTATGTTGGTACTGGAACGAATTCTGAGTGCGGTAATGTTAATTGGACACTTGACACTGCTACATAAGTTTTATTTTTTGCTTTCCTTCTATTCAAAGTTTTATGGTAGTTGATACATCCATAGCAATTTTCTTCTTGATGCGGGCTGTTGTCTAACCACATCATTGGTATACCAAAAGGCATAGCCTTCTTCTTTTCACTTTTCCATTGCATAAGAGTTGAATAGCAATTAAAGCAAACTTTTTTAAGGGCATAGTTTACGTCAGTGATAAACTCTTGCGAGAAATATTGTTTATAGGCTTCCAAAAAAAAATCACTCGCATTGCCACATTTTTCATCGCTTGCTATGAAACGTAGACAAACATTACAAAAATGGTCCACTTTACATTTTGGTTCCGACATTTTTAATGCAATGTACATATTGTATACAATGTTTTTTTTTTTTGTTATTTTTATGAAACCGATGCACTTTACTTAAATCACTCACAAAATGAAATAAATTCCAAAAAAAATAATAGCGAATTTTATCACGATCGAGCGAAGATTAAAAGACATCAGCTTCGGCTGAGTTTCGAGTCTTAACTGAATCTTCATTTTTGAAATTAGTTCGCTTGTGCGAAATAAAAAAAATCGCGGTGGTTGAAAACAAAAAAGTTGTTTTACTAATTCCTAATTCTTGGAACTTCCATTTTCAATTACTTAGACAAACATTACAAAAATGGTCCACTTTACATTTTGGTTCCGACATTTTTAATGCAATGTACATATTGTATACAATGTTTTTTTTTTTTTGTTATTTTTATGAAACCGATGCACTTTACTTAAATCACTCACAAAATGAAATAAATTCCAAAAAAAATAATAGCGAATTTTATCACGATCGAGCGAAGATTAAAAGACATCAGCTTCGGCTGAGTTTCGAGTCTTAACTGAATCTTCATTTTTGAAATTAGTTCGCTTGTGCGAAATAAAAAAAATCGCGGTGGTTGAAAACAAAAAAGTTGTTTTACTAATTCCTAATTCTTGGAACTTCCATTTTCAATTACTTCTACCTAAATCGCTATTTATTTATTTTTGGGATTTTTAACAAAAATTATCGACTAAGACCATTTTCTTTTCAAATGAAATTTATTGAAGAAACTGAGAAGCATATTATAGATCAAACAGAAAGCAAAAAAGACTTAGTTTTGTGGAAAATATTTTCAAAAAGCATGAAAAAAAATAATTTTTCCAACATTTTGCTTCATAAGCACCACAAAAATTTTCTAAATCAATTTTTAAAAAAAATTAATTGTTGCGCAGGTCTCTATCAATAATTTGGCTTTTACAGATTGAAAAAATAGCAATTAGTCGATGAGTTATAGCCAAAAAACCATATAAACAATATGCTGAAAATCAGCATTTGACTGAAAAGTTCGAAGGTCGATTAAAAAAAAAAAAATTCGAACTAACATAAACAAATGCCGCGATACGGGTCTTCTAATTTACCCTCTATTTTCACCGCTCACTCTCAGAATCGACCTAACTTTTGCTAATCTGAATTTGTTCCACGGTGTATTTCTACTATGTTCTCTAGCCCATCGACTATAACGCTAACCGCTTTTATTCTGGCGCTCCATTGTGTTTCAAATTCACGTTTAACAGTTTTTGTTACGCATTTTTTTAATAATTCCCATCGTAACAATGGACGTGAGAAAAAGAGATGTATGTTTTCAATTATTCCAAAACATGTCACAATGATTGGATCTTGTTTAGCTGCGCTATCTCCTACTAAATTCGATGAACGGTTATCACAATTTACGAATAATGTTTTTTGATTTTTTTTCCATTATTCTGCTGAATGCCAGATTTGTGACGTTCCTCACGGCAGCATTATCGTAACATTGTGGAATTTAATTTATCTAAAATTGTATTTTCGATTGAGGCTGCATCTTTAGGATGTATTTCAATAAAACCCAAAAAAGATTTTTTGATGGAAACTTTTTTTTATCGATAAAATCAAAATCTTCTTACCTAACGCCTTTGGGCATTTGTTCTCGATGAGAGATAGCAGTAGTTGGATCAAACAAAAGTCCATAATATTTACATCTTTTGATATCTATTTTATTTGATTATGAACTGTAGATGCCAGAAGATGAATGAACTCATTTTGAATCTGTGTGACAAATATAAGACAGTTTTTGGAGTTTCTGTGGCACGTTTAAGATGATTTGCTAGTAGCGGATCAAACTGAGGTACAAGTCTAAATAAATATAATAGGTTTCTTATATTTGTACCATCTTGAAGTGCTAGTTTTTCAATTTTGACACGTTGAGGAAGATTTTTTATAATTAAATACCTCATGCCAGCTAATATTCTGTGCAATATATTTCGTCACTGTTCTTTTTCGGACTGAATGTTCGCTTCTATTATATTTTTTTCCATATTTCCAGAACATTTTTATAGTCACCTGATCTATAGAAACTGGGACTTATAGCTTAAATCAAATGTATTTTACGCTTGGAGGCTTTCTGCAGAGTCACAGTAAAAATTTAGTTTAGTCAATCAAAACGAACAAATATTTTATTGCAAGGTTTTTTATCTGTCAATATGTTTCTACAAAATGGATGTTATTCGAATCATCAAAGTTGTTTGTTCTGTACTGTAGAAGTATAAGAATAATACACACAACTGCATACAGAAAAGGTCCGTTTCAAAATTAAAAGGTCAATAAATTTTTACTAAGTGTATCTACGGATGGACTAACTGTGAGGTAAGAATACTTTCTACACAAAATGTGTAGCTAATGAAGAGCACTGCAGGAAGAGATTAAGTTTTTTGGACTAACGGTACATTTATAGAATAACAATAATACAGCTGCAAGTGTTTCATAATTATAAGTTCAAATACTTTGGCAGTGTTGTCAGTGCCTTGTCGATGTTTGAAGTTATTGTCGGTTGGTCGGTTTAGGTCGTTTATAGAAAAATTCATAACTCAAAACTGAATGGCATTTTTATTATTTTTTTTTTGACTGAGAATTCAAAAAGTTCATGTCGGATGTTATATGTACATGGTACTAGGTCGAAAAATGGACCGATCAAGACCATATATGGTAAAGTCACTTCTTTTTGCAAAGACATATACAATCGAAATTTGAGAAAAATCTGTAATATATTTTTGTTTTTTGATAGATTTAAGTGAAGATTGGGAATCAGCTAAGAATTGCCCTATAGAGTTTATTTTTGGACTACTGATAAATGGATGTAATACTACACATAAACCCAATTCGAACGAGATTTACATGATAATCTGGGTTATTTGCAAGGGGACTAGGTGTAAACATGCACCGATTTTCAACAATTTCTTTCGCCGAAAGAAGCTAACATACCAAAGTTCATTAAAATATATTCATATTTGCGAACTGTAGTTTGATTACAAGTACAGAAGGACGGATGGACAGACGGGCGGACGGACATCGCTAAATCTATCCAGAAAGTGATTCTGAGTTGATCGGTACATTAAATAATGGGCCTAGGTCAAATTTTTTCGTAGTTACAAACATCAGCACAAAGTCACACATTAGCACAAACATGCCACGAGGCACGCGGCTTTCTGAAATGTATCATAGTGTTTGAGTTTTGTTTTTTTCTCTAATCCAGAAATGTACGGTACGAACAAGCGCACTGGAACCAAACGAAAACTTAATCTGCGCACTGAGACTTAAATTTCACGCGATGCCAGCAGGACGTTGGTGAACGCAAATTTGTCAAAGGCAACTTCTCAAAGTAACAAAAATATAGAATAAGAAAAGCAGACACAAATTCGTAAGATGACAAAATACCACAAAGAAGCCAGAGTTAATTTTGCTGTTAGAAACATTTACATCAATTTGGAAAGGGTATGTTCTATTTTCATCTACTTTATAATCCTAGTTTATATTAAATCTAACCCCTGTTGGTGATATTTTGCAGCGAAAGAAGTTGAATTTGGATGGGCCTGATAGTTTTCGAGGCTATTAACATTATGTCCAGAATGAGGTATTGCTTTTCATAAAACGTAATTTTTGTGGTTTGGGGCATTTTGAGTTTGGGTTGCTTCGAGGTTCAAATAGCATCTTGTCGAATGAAGAGCACAGACTACATACGACCACTCGAATCCATATTAGCCGAGAAACAAAATGGTAGTTTTTATCAGAAACCCTAACAGTTTTGTGCAGATTGTATGGAGTAAATGAAGCTTTGTAGCAACTGTTAGTATATTAACCACACTGAAGGAAGAATGACAATAAATTTACCAAAATAAAGTGAAAAGTGAATTTAAATTGTTTACAATAAGAAAGAGGAGTATATATACTACATATTCTTCTTTCCATAAATAGCGACATTTTTTTTACTTTTCTTCTAAAAAACTTGATGAAACACTTTCAGCTTTGTTGTTCTATAAATTTACCTTTAGTCAAAAATTATTTTTTGTTCTTGCTGGCATTATTCGAAGAAGAAAATCCTCCTTTCTACGTATATTGTAAAATATGGAGAGATCCTATAATTGTGAAATATACCTTGTCAATAACGAGAAAAAACAAAATAAATAAGCGTTTGGAGATAACTCTTAAATCGTCTTTAGTAGTTGTGGCTATTTATCAATTTTATTGGAAATGCCAAAATTCCATTTTTTGCTGGGACATGCCAATTTTGTTATTTTGTTTCTTTATAAAACAACTTTCTTTCATTTTCTTTAAACAGTTTTGGTAGATTTATTTTTCTAAGTTCTTCCGAACAAGTGTGTTTATTTCTTTTTTTTGTATGGCTTTAAAGTTCATTGTCGTGTTTTTAACTTGAAAACTAGCAAAAATTTGAACATGTATCCTGGAGATTTGTTTATGTACTTTTTGTTTTAGAGGAAATATTTTTTTTGCATTGTATTTCCGGTAGCAATAGTTCCGATTCAATGGCATATATAGAATTTAGTATTCTAAACGAGTTCGAGTTGTTTTTTTTTTTTGTCGCATACTTTATAATACGAAAATAGTGTCGGGAACTGTAATTTTTATACATCCTCCATGTCTCTGTTTGAAACTGTCAATTTTGTTAAGTGGGGATAAACTTTAGAAACAAGTCATTGTTGTCCAATAACCTTATGTTGTACGAGTTATTTGTACTAGATGAAAAAAAAGGAACACGTATTAAATCCATAAACTGCTAATAGATATTGGGTTTAGCTTTAGTAATTGGTTACAAACATAGCATCATTAAATTGTGAAATAGTTAAAGCATATAATTGCCTGGTGATACTTAAATTAGGAACAAAAGAACAGTTATTTTATATATTATTTGATAACTGTAATTGTAATAGAGTTATACGGGTATAAGGTAGATATTAACAAGTTTCAAAATAATTTGTTACCAGATTCCATTATTAACTATTAGTTGTTATTTAAATTTTTAAAAGTCTAAGCAATATGGATATTACGGATGTAATATGTTGATGTTTCCATGATTTCTTTTTAGATGGCATTAGTAGTTGTAAGTAGTAGTGCAAACAGTATACTGATAAAATTAACTTAAAGAATATTATATACGATTATAGCATCGTTTGTGTATTAGAAAGAGTATTAGAAAACATCCCGCCCAAGTTTTATCGGACTACTCACATCAATATTTGTTGGAGTCGTAAAATTGCCAAACCCACTGGTCTGATCCCACCCATTTTTTGTCCGACTATATATGATATTGAATAATTACTGTTTGTTGGAGGAGCCACGCCCACTTATTCGATTCCGTTCATTTTCGGCATAGCTACTATATTTATGTATAATAGCTGATCTCACACAAATTGGCAATACGTTTGCTATTAAAAATTCACTGTTTATGTGGAAATAGCCTAAATTTCCTTCCAGATACGCACTAGGACTCTCTATAAATGTCGAGAAGATCGACAAAGAAACATTGTGCTTTCGCAACATATAAAGGCAATATATAAAGGTGATATATAAATGCAAAAAGTTGGTGGGATCAGACCAATGGGCTTGGCAGTTTTACGACTCCAACAAATATTAATGTGAGTAGTCCGATAAAATTTGGGCGGGATGGGATTAGTGGGTGTGGCACCTCCTATACAAAACAAATATGAAGTACTACGAAAGCCATAGTCTTGAAACTCTTGACAAGTACAATGTAAGTATTCGTGCTAAATATGGACGAAATCACCAATTTCAAAAATTGCCATAATCAAAAATCGCCAAAACTTAAACACGTTAAAAAATCTTTAAAATCAAAAATTGCCAAAGTCAAAAATCGCTATAATAAAAATTGTCAAATGATTTTCCAATTGCAATGCCACTCGTTAAGTGTTGATGGAATTAATTTGGAAAATTCATGCTTTTCTCAAGGGCTACATGTAGATTACTCCAGAGAAGGAGCACCGAAAAATTTTATGATTTTCTTTGGACTAACTTCTAGTCACTGCTTTCATCTCTTAAATAGTCTGCGACAACTTTGTTTTCAATTTCTTTTAAGACGGTTTCGGAATGCAAAAAACACAACATCAAACAATGCGGAATCCGATGATACTATTAAAGAGAGAAATAAATCTTGCGAAGAAAGAAAACTGTTGAATCCGCCTCATGTGATAACATTTTGTGGAGGCTGGACGGCATTTAGTACCAATGTATAGATTCGAAGTGTCTGATAAGTAACGGCGAAAAGCAGCAACATTTACGGTGGACATTGTTCTTAGAATAAATTTTATAATAATTTATTATAGCTTCACTTACTCCAGTTACACAAGTCGCTAATCATGTAAACCCATTCCTGGTTTTTTGGGCATTGTCCAGTATGTGGATTTGGAATATAATATATTCTTCTACAGTCTTTTTATACCCTATACCACTATGTGGTTTGGGTATAATGACTTTGTGCTGCTGTTTGCAACTACCAAAAATATTTGACCTAGACCCATCTTTTAGTATACCGATCGATCCGAATCAGTAGCCTGATTCGATTTAACGATGTCCGTCCGTCCGTCCGTCTGTGTGTCCATGTAAAGTTTGTAATCAAACTGCAGGTCGCAAATATGAATATATTTCGATGAAATTTGGTATATAAGCTTTTATAATGAAGTTATTGCAATTGGTTAGAATCGGTCCATGTTCAGACCTAGCCCCCATACATATGACCCCTATGAAATCGACATAAATTGCCATAAGATCCAAATTATCATATAGATCTTACTCAAATTGGGTTTGTATGCGCTTATTACATCCATTAATGAGTAGTCCAAATATGATCCCTATTGGACAACTCTTAGTCATAGGCCCCATATAGAGCTGCTTCCCCATCTTCACTTAAATCTATCAAAAAACAATAATATCGCACTGATTCTTCTCAAATTTTGTTTGTATATATTTTTGCAAAATACAAGAGACTTTACCAAACATGGTCAGGATCAGTCCATTTTTGGGCCTAGTCCCCATATAGATATAGCATCCGATATGAACTTTTTCATATCTGCAGCCGAAAAAATTAATAAAAATCCCACTCAAATGTGGTTTATGCCTATTTTCTATATCCAGTTGGTTGGTCCTGAGAGATAGGGTCTCTAAACACATGGTGTGTGGTATCGTATAGTCGGTCTAGACCGACTATAATTTTCTTACTTGGTTTAACATAGAGAATGAAATGAATGTACGAGAAGTTACTCAATGATATACATAGGTAATTAAATGAGTGATTGCGAATTTTTTTGGTAAAACTGGTGTTGTTCATTTTTCCGAATGTGCAAAAATTGAGTGGTTAAGGTTAATAGTAGGAAAGTAATTTTAAATCGAGTAGTTGAAATTTGATAGCTGAAAAATAATGGTTGAGGAAAAACCTGTTAAAATTAAAAATGTAGTTTAAGAAAGCTAGTAAAGTTTTAAAATAATAAGATTTAAGTAATTTAAATTTTAAAAAAATAAAGTGAAAGTTTTCAGAAAAAAATAAGATAAAAAAAAATATTTTAAGACTTAAGAAATAAAAATTAATTAAAGAAATTTAAAATCTAAAGACAAAGTTAAGTAAAATGTAAAAGCTAAGACATTAAAGAAAAAATTTAAAAAACATACAGTTCAATTGCCTGCACGTTTTAAAATTAAAATAATCCCCCGTTATCTAAATTAGCACGTGTAAAAAAAAATAAAATTTGGCCAACTTTTTCCAATTTCATATTGCGAGACACAACCACGGCGTCCGGCGGCAGCAGCTTCATCGGTACCTCATTAACACCAGCAATAAGGCGGTAAATTGTTATTTTTTTATTCCAAAAGAACAAATTTTCCAAATTAAAATGTTTGCATACATTTAAATATGTTCTATGTTTAAAATTGTCCTTATTAAATTTAAAAAATGTTACTAAATTAATAAAATTTTCCTATGTATAAATTTTTAATAACTATGCAAATTTTCTCTAATTGTAAAATTAAACTAAAATAAAATTTTTCGAAATGCGAATTTTCATAAATGTAAAATTGTCCAATTAAAAAATTTACACTAAAATTTTTCTAATGCTAAAATTAAGCTTAATTTAAATAGTGCTAAAATTCAAAATGCTGAAATTAAAATTTTGTAAAAAAAAAATTAAATTAAAAATTTTCCTAAAACTAAAATTTGGCTATAAATAAAATTTTGCTAAAACTCAAATTTTACTGTAAATAAAAATTTGCTAAAATTATAATTTTGCTGTAAAAGAAAATTTTTTCGAAAATTAAGCTTTTCCTAAAAAAATTAATTTAGAATTAATTTAAAATTAAAATTAAAAAAAAAAAACCTTAAAAATGAAGGTTAAATAAAGTTTTATTAACCCAATGTAGGAACATAACCAAACCAAATGTTATTATTTATAGTGGGTTACCATCCAAAATAGATTGGAATCATGGTAACATGGTAGGGAGGGCAAAAGGGGCAGAACACCTGGATGGCCATCCATCCATTTAGCGACCGTTTTTTTTTACAGGTTTTTTTAAATCGCACGTGAAATCTGTTGTGCGGTTTTCCTGGGCCTGAACAAGACCCCACCCATCCGGCGAGCTGGGCCTCACGCCAGCACGTGTGTACCGCAAAGGCTCAGGGAAACAGGAAGCGGAAATTCCACCAGCACCGCACCATTAGATTGTTTTGTCTTCGGAGTTTAAACTTCAATCCAATTAATCTTCCATCCTATACTAGCAGACTTGCCCTTGTTAAGCTACCAACTTTAAAAAGATGGAGAACTATGATAAGTGTTTAATTTCTTCTTAATATAAATAATGGTGCATGTTTGCTCTGGTTTCCTGATTACCAATATATTATTAAACATTGCTTACTGATCGGCACGTTACTTCTCACCTTAAACTGTACAATTCTTTAGAGCTAACTTAGCTAATGCAGAACCGGTCAGGAGATTGTGTATACAATTTAATGGACTTTATAGATTTATTGAGTTCACATTATTTATTTATTTATTTATTTACATTGATATCGCACACAACAAGATATACATCTCTTTAGTTAAAGTGTGTGATCTTATATTGACATACATACATTGATTTGTTAGATTGTACTTTAAAATAGTAAAAAAAAAACATAAAATAAAATTAATAATACATTAGCTATTAGCAACAGCATTATACACTAGAATTTACAAAATTAAAACAGTATGGAACGTTATATTTAAAAATTTGAAAATGAAATATTTTAAAAACTTGAAAATAAAATATTTTTAAAACTTGAAAATAAAATATTTTTAAATTGTGTAGCGTTGCCAATTAGTTGGGTGCTGGAGGGTAATGAGTTCCAAAGACGCACAGAGTTAATAAAAAATTGCCAATCAGATATAAGACTATGGTGTCGAACATGAATAAGTTTCATTCCCCTGTTTGATCGGGCAAATCGAAGACGACTGTATAAATAATTTGGCTCTTTGGTATATATTATCTTATGTAAGAAGAACAATGATTTAATTTTTAACAGATCATCAAAGCATACGCCATATAAGGTTTTTGAATAAGGTGATGTTCCATCATATCTTTTTATGCAATAGACGTATCTCAGTACAGCATTATAAGCAGCTTTTAACCTGGTTCTACTACGAGCGTCACAGCTAGCGAATATTTCACATCCGTACAGCAGTTTAGGCATGACAAAGGTTTTAGCAAGAAGTTCGCGAGTCTTCACCGGAGTAAGGTGCTGAGTGGGGCATTTATATGTGTATTCCATTTGAGGGAATTGTTGAAAATTATTCCAAGATTTTTTGTTGATTCCACGAATTCAATGGTTTGATCACCTAATATAACAGAAATGTCAGGTGGGATGTTCTGTTTTCTTTTTGATATTATAAGGCATTTTGACTTTTTAGGGTTAAGACGGAGACTATTTGTTGTAGCCCATGCATATACTCTTTTAAGATCGTCGTTAAGCTTAGATGAGCAGTCATGAATCGAGGCGCCCAAATTACTAATGTATATTTGGACATCATCAGCATATAAATGAATTTTGCAGTGAGAAAGTTGTTGAGGTAGATCATTGATGTACAAAGAAAATAAGAGAGGACCCAAAATAAAACCTTGTGGTACACCATTAGGTACTGGCAATGGAATTTATGTTGAGTCATTCACGGTCACTGATTGAATTCGTCCTGAAAGATATGTCGCTATTAGCAAGACAGCAGTCCTGGAAAAGTTAAAAAATGCCGAGAGTTTGCTACAAAGAGTTTTATGATTGACACAATCAAAAGCCTTAGAATGGTCCAGCAATACAATAAACGTAGTATAGCAATATCAATATTTTTTCTAATGTCCTCAGATACCTTTAAGAGTGCAGTGACACAGCTATGTTTTGGTCTAAAACCTGATTGGTTATCATTGAGGAGACCATGATCGGTCAAGTATCTCATCATCTGAAGGTGCAAGATTCGTTCAAATACCTTGGAAAAATAGAGAAGTATTGCAATTGGTCTATACTCAGTTTTAGATTTTGGAAGCGGAATAATTTTGGCGTATTTCCAGCAACTCGGAAAACAACTGATAGTTATGATTGTATTGAAGATATGAGTGATAACATGTATTAATTTTGGTAGCAACAATTTTATAAATTTTGGATCAATGAGATCTAATCCGACAGCATTTGACTTAACAGATAAGCAACACGATAGGACATCAGGTGGGATTACACACGAAAATTCAAATTGAGAAGTTGTTTGTATAGGTAATGGTACCATTTCCTCGTTTGTGCATGCGACTGCATTATCTTGAGTTGCAGTAAATGATGTAGTAGGAATACTAAGGAACAATTCATTTAATTTATTGGCATCTAAGTTGTTAACTGTTGTGTTTTTACTTCCTATTCCTATGTCCTTAATTGTTTGCCATTTCTTCTTTGAGTCTATCGCTGACCGAAAGCGTCTTGCATAATAGCTCGTCTTTGCATCTTTTATACTTTTTGTGACACAACGTCGCGCAATACTATATTCCTCATGAAGATCGGATGTTCTGAATCTCTTCAAGCGTGCATATAGCTTATCTCGAAGATTAATTTGGTTTTTTATGGAAGAGGTGAACCAGCAATTTTTTCTTTTATCTCCACGACAATTACGTGTGGGAACAGTAAGCTCAAACATTTGGCGCAATTTACTATTTAAAAAATGTAGTTGTTCTTCGGCAGAGGCCATGTAATAAATACTGCTCCAGTCAATACAGTTGAAGTACTCATCCAATTGATACAAATTGATGTTACGGAAATCCCGATATCTGTAAGGGGTTTTGGTTTCATACAATGTGAAGTTGAATGATAAATAAATGAGGTCATGTTTAGAGAAATAGGGCACGCAAAGTTGATCAAATAACAATAAATTTGAAGGATTACTTATAATAAAAATGTCAAGCAACGAATTAGTTGTAGATGTATAATAAGTAGGATTTACAGTGTTGACGATATATAATCCAATTGACATGAGGGATTGCAACATGTCCGAACCAGCCAGAATATTTGAATTAAAATCGCTAGCGATAACAACATCATTGTACTGTATGGTAAGGGTTTCAAGGTTTAAAAAATATTCATATGGAATTTGTTTGTTAGGTCTGTAGGTGCAACCCAATAGTAATTTACTTTCACGTGAGATAATTTCAACAAATAAATATTCTATTTTGTCGTCCGCTTTTGACGAGCAAATAAATTTTGTACAAATATGATTTTTAATGTAAATAGCAACACCACCTCCGTGTTTTAGTCTATCATTTCTTAATAATTTATATCATTTTTTATAATTTACATCAAGTTTCTGATATAAACACGATATCCACATCAGATTCCTCAAACAAATATCGGAACTCATCCATTTTATTGACCAAACTTTGTGCATTAATATGGCATATGTTCAATCCATTACGCTGTTTTGTTAAAACTCGGATCATATTTTTAGTACTGTCATTAGAACTCAACCCAGTATTAAATGTTTGTGACATTAAAATGTATTAAAAATAATAATAATAGGGCAACGCTACGAGTATTAGGAGGATAAAAGTTACAATTCATATTACAATTTTGTTTTAATAATGTAAGCATACTTATACGTATAACACAAGAATTATAAGAGACTTTGTACAATACAAGTGCTTGGAAAGGTAAAAATAACATTAAGAATAGCAATACATCAGTTAAAATCCTATTGTATATCATTTTGATGCGGTTCATTACGATTATAAGGCAGAAAAAACTAATTTAGTTCCTAAATGTCTTCAATTCGTTTAGGTTCCTGGTTAGTAGAGACTTTTATGTAGACTAGTCCACGCAATGTAAAAGCAGATAGTAAACGATTCTGCTTACGTAAATCAAAAATAAAGACTTTCCTATTGCAGTTTTTTTCAGAATTAAATCCAATATGATGCAGACATAGATGAGACTGAGAGTTTTTTCTAAATGTGCTACTGATTTTAGAACAAAATTTTTGTCGTAAGGCGACATAAGTTTCACAAGTATAACCGCATCAGGCGAGTTTAATTCTTTATTGTTCCTGTTCTGTAGACGAAAAATGGATTTGTATGTAAATGCTAATGTAATTAAAAGTTAAATAATAAGTTTTCTGAATTCATGAGTAGCTGTGTTACTAAAAATGTTTTTCTTTGTGAATAGTCTTATAGGATTAATTCCATAGACCAATATAAAAATAAAAAAAAATAAATTAAAAACATATACAATAAAATATTTTATTACTTCCATTAAATATACTAATTATCCTTTAAAAACCATTCAATTCGAAAGAAATTAAGCAATTGCTAACAATTCAGCTATTCAGTATTTCGATTCTATTTTAGCAAAACATACATATTATCATTGAAATATATGTATTTAGATCAATGTTACTCATACGAAATATCAAAACAAAACTTTTAATAAGTTTTTCACTAAAACAAAACATACGTTACATTCCATAACAGTAGATAATTATTTCCATTATTTTGTAATACTCGTCCATGGAAAACAATAAAAAAGAGAAACTGAATCAATGTATTTTTTAAGCACAGTACTTATGCAACAAGAAATGCGTCAGTAGCAGTGTGTTATTGTTGTATTAATAAAAAAAAAAGAAAATAATACATAAAATACTTGGAGACCATGGAGCCATTCAGTAACAATTGCATCATGTTGCTTGGCATTGTAAAATGGAATTTCTAAAGAACTTTTGTAACCGATCGCAAGCAAGAAACTACAAGTTTTGTTGTTATTGTTAGAGAATAAGTCATATAAATGACTTGATTTCTTTCTTATACGTTTCTTTAGCTATTAAATACATGACAAGCATAATGGATTCTTAAGGAATGCGTTATGGATTGTTTTTGTTTGCGAATTCAGTTACAACACTGCAGGTATTGTTGTTTTTTTTTTTTTTTTTTTTTTTTTGCTATTTAGATGTTTGTGCTAAGAATAATAGGCAAGTGAAATGAAGAATAATATTTTATGTATGGTTGTGCTTCAATATGTGTTTATAGTATACACTCTGGTGCAATATTATAGGCAAACCCAATTTTTCAGCAGGTTTTATCTTTGTTGGTATATTTAAAAAAAAATCTATTGATCTCAAATTAAAAGAAATAGTAAACCTACAAGTCTACAAGAATTTTTCTTATAATAAATGGCTTTAAATTTAAAATTCCAACAAGAAGTTTGTTTTTTTTATGGTAGAAGATTTTAGCCGCAATTCTAAAAACTAGCATTAAGACTAAAAGATTGGTCTAGATCACCTATACGATACTCCAAGCCATGCGTTGGAAGACGAGGTCTCAGGTACTACTAATTGGATATAGAAAATAAGCATAAACTAAATTTGAGTGGCATTGTATTTATTTTTTATACCCTATACCACTATGTGGTTTGGGTATAATGACTTTGTGCTGCTGTTTGTAACAACCAAAAATATTTGACCTACACCCATCTTAAATTATACCGATCGAATCAAAATCACTACCTGATTCGATTTAACGATGTCCGTCCGTCCGTCCGTCCGTCCGTCCGTCCGTCCGTCCGTCCGTCCGTCCTTCCGTCCGTCTGTGTGTCCATGTAAAGCTTGTAATCAAACTGCAGGTCGCAAATATGAATGTATTTTGATGAAATTTGGTATTTAATCTTTTGTCGGCCATGGGATGAACGCTGTCGAAATTGGTGAGAATCGGTCCACGTTCAGACCTAGCCCCCATACAAATGACCCCTATGAAATCAACATATATTGTCATAAGATCCAAGTTATCATATAAATCTTAGTCAAATTGGGTTTGTATGTATATATTACATCCATTAATCAGTAGTCCAGAAATGATCCCTATTGGACAACTCTTAGTCATAGGCCCCATATAGAGCTGTTTCCCGATCTTCACTTAACTCTATCAAAAAACAAAAATATTGCACTGATTCTTCTCAAATTATGTTTGTATATATTTTTAGAAAATACAAGAAACTTTGCCAAACATGGTCAGGATCGGTCCATTTTTGGGCCTAGTCCCCATATAGATATAGCATCCGATGTGAACTTTTTCATATCTGCAGCCAAAAAAATTAATAAAAATCCCACTCAAATTTGGTTTATGCTTATTTTCTATATCCAGTTAGTTGGGCCTGAGAGATAGGGTATATAAACGCATGGTATAGGGTATCGTATAGTCGGTCTAGACCGACTATAATTTTCTTACTTGTTTTTGACTGCAAATATGAAAACGTGCATATCGGATGCTATATTTACAAGGGGACTTGGTCAAAAAATGGACCGATCCTGACCATATTTGGGAAAGTCACTAATTTTTTACAAGAACATATAAAAACCAAATATAGGAAAATTTGTGCAATAATTTTGTTTTTGATAGATTTAAGTGAAGGTCGGGAGCAGCTTTATGTGGAGGCTATAACTAAGAAATCTCCTACGAGGTTTATTTTTGGACTATTGATTATTGGGTGCAATAAACACAAAAGGACAAATTTTTGCCAATATCTATGATATATTTTTATGATATCTTATTTCTTATTTAAACAAATAAAATGTAATATAACAATATATATATGATGTAAACATAAAAACGTATTGAATATATTTAATAACAAAGACTTATGCCGGTTTTCTCAATGTATCGTCAAACTGCCTGTTACTTAACCATGACATAAATTTATTGTACCGATAAACTGCCGGCTAACAATTTTGGTTTTCTCAATGTACCGACAAAAACATCATTTTCAATTGGCAATGCCTCTCAAAATACGTATGAAAGTTGGGAGAATTATTTCCAGTTGGCAATGCCTCTCAAAATTGATATGAAAGTTAGGAGAATAATTTATCTGCACGATAAATAAATAATTGGCAGATGAGTGCCGGTTAGCTTTGCGACAAAATAGAAGCAAACCAGACATTGAGAAAGCCAAATTTCTTTAATCGGCACTTTCTCGTTGGGATAAAAAATAATCGCCTATTGAGAAAACGGGCATTACAGTTGTCTGTTATCGTATACGTATTTTTAATAGTTTATGCATTTTTAAATTAATTCACATAAATTCATTTATTATCCTCTTTCTGTACTTTATTACATTATTTTATAGTTATATAATTCACAAATGGAAAATCAAAATTAATCTTAACAATACCCAAGCAATAATTTTTCCATTCAAATCTCCTAAAAGACTGCCAGGACGCCATCTTATTGGAACTAATACCATAAAAGTACTTAACGATGTCAAATATCTTGGAGTTGTCTTGGACAAAAAGCTTATTTTTAAGCAAGATATTATGGCTGCATGCCAAAAAGCTATAAAATAATTTAAAGCATTATGGCTACTACTAAATAGAAGGTCATTTCTAAACCCCAAAAACAAAGATCTACTCTTCAAAAGTATGATAAGGCCAATATTAACATACGCGTGTCTTATTTGCCACCTAAAACGCTTAAAAATTATATAAAACAAAAGCCTTAAATGATATATAAAAAACACTGCACAGTGGCGCCCGTAGAGCAAACGAGGTTGCAAAAATCAAAATTTTCATGTGCGCCGACGAAGTTTTAAATAAACCCTTGTTATAGGAAGCTTTTCAGCGATTTCAAATATGCTACTCTTAATGATATCACATTTTTAGTTTAGAAGATATAACCGTTCAAAATTGACCGACTTTCGGTTTTCAAAAAAATACACAATTTTTAGTCAATTTGTTGAGATTTCAGGTGTAATATCACGAAAAATAGGTAACGAATCGCCTTATTTTTTGTTTGCGTTGATTGATGTATTTATTACATGTATAATGATAAAAAAAAAATTAACTGTTTGCTTTGTGTTTCTCCTGGTAAATGACTATTTAAAAACTATCCGTTTTTTCACTATTTTTCAACTTTGACGGAAAATAAAAAAAATCTATATTTTTCTATATTTGCCATATTTTCAAAACATGTTCTTTGATTATCTCTTTACATAATTCAAAAGGCTTTATCTGCCCGTACGTGCCCGTTTGGCTTCTAGGGGTAAAAAAGTTTAAAAAGACATGGTTGCAGAAATTGTATGGCGTGCATTCCTTACATGTTTTGACCGACAGTAGTTTGATCTAATAGTTTGAAAATTGCATTTTAAGTCGGTTGTCTACCTGTGAGCCTCTGCCAAAGTCTACTCCCAATATTCTGTTACAGACACAGGATGCACAAAAAACTACTCATTGAAGTTCCCAGGTACGCACCTCACTTAAAAATTACTTTGGAATACAAATGGTCAAGAACAATATTGACTTATGGTCCCTCCAGGTAGGCACAAATCTTATTTAGACACGGGCATAATATCAAAATTCCTTAATTCAGCCTAAATCCATATGTATGCAGGGAACAGGTAAATTTTTAGGCATGGTAGCATAAGCCTATATATTGCAAAATAAGCATAATGCCTGGATTAATCTACGACTGAAAGTTGGCGCAACAAGTACGGAAACCATGGCGTTAAACAATTTAAAATTATTTGAACTGTTTAGAAGGTCAACCACACCAAAGTTTTTCACGGAAGCTGCTTTAGAAGAACTTGATAGCTTATACGGAAATATTGAGAGAAGCGAAATTATAAAAAATAATTTTTATCTGATATATGCAAATATTAAGGCAAAATGGGTGAAATCTAATCAAACCATTCAGAACTTCAACTCCAAATACGAGGACTGGCTTTATGAACAACCAACAAACAAATTCGTAAAAGTAATAAATTTATAAAAAGTTTATAATCAAATCTTCACGTTATTATGGATTGCTTAAACACTAATTGTATTAATATCGGAAATGAACGTATGGTATCCTGCTGGTTGTGTTTAGGAAACTACCATTTGAAATGTAGTGGCCTTAAGTTACGCGATGCAGATGCTCTGGCCGATCCTGCAAAATTCCTGCAATGGACTTGCACTCACTGCAGAAGAATTAATGTGGAGTTCTACAATTTTTTCAAAAATTCTAAAGCAGAGTTTGATCAACTTAATGTGGACTTTTTATCACTGCAAAGAAAACTTTCTAATTTTGGTGAATTATTCACTAAGTATCCAAATTTAGATAAATTTGTTAATACACCACTTCTTTCATCTCCAAAACGTAAAAATATAGTAAATAAATCCTCAAATATACAACTAAGATCATATTCTTCGAGTGCTGCATCTGCCGGCTCAATTGATAACGATTCATCATCTTTACCATCTGCGTCCTCTAAATTTACAGCTCACACAGAGTTAGCTAGTGGTACTGTATCAATAATTCATGAAAATGTTACACCTCTTAATTATGGTCAAGTTTTAAATTCTTCTGCTCCTGGTTTAAATAACAATCAAATTATACATAACCCGCTGAGAGTTATACCCCCAAAGAAAACTATATTTGTATCCCGCTTAGCTTCAGAAACTTCAGTTGAAGATTTAGAATTCTATATAAAATCTAAAATCGATTCGAATGCACTGATTATTGTCCCAGCTGATCTCTTCGATATAATACTTAATCCTGATCGTTAGTACACTTGTCCGTGAATATCAATACAAAGAAAATCCAAGAAATGCTGTTCATCTTCCGCTAAGAAGTTTAAATGCTCCAAAAAACTAACTATTCTTCATGATAACCAAATATCTATAATTTACCAAAATGTTCGTGGCATTAATACAAAAATAACGTCTCTGTTTAAACACAGCTTTGATTTCTCCCATCATGTTATTGTTCTTACTGAAACCTGGTTAAAAAGAAATGTCTTCAACGCTGAGATATTATGTAATAAATTTCGTATTTACAGACTTGACAGAGAAACTGAAACAATTGGTGGTGGTGTTCTAACTGCTGTCTCCTGTCAACTATCATCTGAAGAAATACGTCTTGATTCTTTACCGAATATTGAAATTATTGGTGTTATGTTAAAACTAAATCAAAAAAAAGTTTTTATTACTTGCTCCTACATACCTCCTGATTCTGATCAATCGATTTATAATGAACATTTTGAATCAATAAAATCAGTTGTAACAAAGGCTAACCCTGAAGATTCTATACTTGTTTTTGGAGACTTTAATCTGCCGTTAATATCATGGACATTTTTAATTGATTCTTTTTACTATACTCCTACGGTGTTAAATGAAGATAACGATAATTTCATATAATTTCATAAATAATTTATCGGACTTGTGTCTTTTTCAAATTAATGGTGTTCATAATGATCATGAAAGGATTTGAGACTTAATTTATGTTAATGATCCAATAAACTACTCTTTATCTCGCGCAGATCCTGTTACTTTACCAGAAGATCGTTACCATCCTACCATTGAATTAAACTTGAATTTACCATTTGTTTCAAAGTGTAAATCAAATAACTTAAAAGTTTTTTGTTTCAAAAGAGCAAATTACAATGATTTAAATTACTACTTCAGTAATACTGATTGTCTCCAATTATTATCTATTACATCTGGTTCTCCCACATCAATCGATACAACGATCTAGTTATTCTACGAAACTGTTATATTTTATATGAATGAATGTATCCCGAAGTTTACTGTTTTCAACCACTCTGGCCCTCCTTGGAGCACAAAACAATTGTCGAGTCTTAAAAACTTAAAAAATAAACGACACAAAAAATATAAAGTGTCTGGTCTTTTATCTGATTATACGAAATATTCAGTTACACGTGCAGAGTATAATATTCTAAATACAAAACTTTATAAGAATTACATGAAAACTATGAAAATAAATTTGAAGAAAGATCCAAAATCATTTTATAAATTTGTAAACTCTAGAAGGAAATCTACTGGATACCCAACTGAAATGAAGTATCTTAATCGTGAATCCCGTGATGATGTAGTTATAAGCGATATGTTTGCTGATTTTTTTTAGCACAACTTACTCTGATGTTCAATATGACATTTCAAATATATATCCATTTCCAGTTATGGAACATCAATCAATTTCATTTCCTTTTATAAAGACTTCGGATATCAAAAATAACTTAAAATCATTCAAGAATTCAACTAACGGAGGACCTGATGGTATTCCTAGCTGCATTTTAATCAACTGCGCCCAAACTTTGGCTGTTCCATTATGCATTTTTTTTAATTCACCCATTAAACATGGGCATTTTCCTACATTATGGAAAGATTCATATATTATTCCTTTATTTAAATCTGGAAACAAATCGAATGTAGCTATATATAGCACAAAGCTAAGCCTTGTGCTATTATCAAACTATTTGAAAAATGTTTAACGGATAATCTCTGTCATCAGGTTTCTTCTTTAATATCACACTCACAACATGGTTTTCGTAAGGGGTGCTCTATTTCAACTAATATTTTACAACTTACAACTTTGGTAAATCGGGGTTTCGTCAACGGGCTACATACCGACGTTATTTATACTGACTTCAGTAAAGCTTTCGATAAAGCAAATCATGATCTTTTACTCAAAAAATTATATTTGATGGGCTTTACAGCATAAATGGTGATGGTGCCACATAAATTTAATGGAATTAAATTTAAAAAAATGCAAACACATGCACTTTACTAGAAAATTAGGTGAATTTGGTTGTTACAAATTTGGAGATTACCAGTTGGAGCAAGTAAATAAAATCCTGGATCTGGGTGTTCTTTTAGATGCCAAATTAGAGTTTGTTCAACACATTTCGATGATAATTATTAAAGCACGTGGTGTACTGGCCTTCATTAAAAGATGGGCAAAGGAATTCAATGACCCTGCAGTTACCAAACAACTATACATCTCCCTAGTAAGACCTATTTTAGAATTCGGGTCTGTTATTTGGGATCCACTATCTAATATTCGCAGTGCCAAAATTGAATCGGTCCAGAAGCAATTTCTCCTTTTCTGCTTAAGACGTTCTTATCCAAGTTTACAATTAGACTTTCTCAAATTAAGCTGCCGTCTTTAAAAAGCCGCAGAACAGTGCTTAATGTTATGTTTTTATTTAACTTAATTCGAGGCGACATATGCTCAAATTTTCTTATGGACAACATCTCCATTAACGTTCCGGCACTGTCAACATGTTTTTACACTCCACTGTTTATCCCAATCTGAGTTTGCCGATGCTGATCCATTTAGAAGAATGTGCCATGATTTCAATGATCTATACAATTTAATTGATTTTTCTTTAAATGATGATATTATTAAACGCAATATTATATTATTTTTAAATACATAATCTAAAATTTTTGATTTAAGGATTTGTATATATTATATTTTTTTTTCTATGTATTATACTTAACAGTCTGTAAGGTTCTACCATAGACTTAATAAATAAATAAAATAAATAAAATAAAAATGAAGACACCATCCTGGATGTATTGGCAGTAGATAAACCTACCACATCAACCAGAGGAGCAAAAGGAAGGCCAAAAAGGAAGTATTGAGGAGTGTTCAATTTTCACAAGAAAGAGGAAACTTGCCGATGTAACCAATGACTTGACCACGAAGCATTTATCGGACGCGCTGTCTATTAAATATACAAAGGATATTGAAAGAGTTAGGTCGCAGATTACAAAATCTGTTGCTGATGCAAGCCCACTGCGACTAAAAAGGATTAAGGAAAGCATTCCGACGCCCACAAACGCACACATTAAAAAGTATGGTTCCGAAGAAGCCTTGGCCTTGTTTATGGACTTACAACTTTCCAAAGAAAAATATGAGATACTACGGGCATCCTTGATGCGACACGGGGCTGACGTTTTACCAGGATAGAAGCATATTACGCAAGCCAAAATAAATTCACGACCACTGCATACGGAGTTTACGGAAGTCTCTGTGAAAGCCAATCTGCAGGATCTCATGGGCCATACAGCAAAACGGTTGTTGGAGAGTCTTCCTGAAAATGAGGTGAAAATTATTCCTGAGAAACTGACATTGATCAGCAAATGGAGCTGCGATGGATCATCCGGACAAAGCGTTTATAAGCAAAGGATATCTTTCGATGACGCTACAATATCGGACGGAAATATGTTTATGGCATCTGTTGTTCCTTTGCGGCTAAAATCTGATGTTTCCCTACACTGGAAAAATCCACGTCCGTCATCAGTGCATTATTGCTGACCAATAATGTTTCAGTTTCCAAGGGGCTCGGCAGAACTCATAAGGACCACGGTGAAGGACATTGAAGAACAAATAAGCAAGACTAAGCCTACAAAGCTGCAAATTGGAGAAGGAAAATATATTGAATGCAATTACGAGTTCCACCTGACCATGGTTGACGGAAAAGTCGTAAACGAACTGACAGGAACAACCTCAACATTGTCATGCCCGATTTGCAAAAAGAGTAAGAAGAACTTTGGTAATTTAAACGATTCTACAAATGAGGAGAATTACGAATATGGAATGTCACCATCGCATGCAAGGATAAGGTGTATGGAGTTCTTGCTAAAACTGGCGTATACCCTACCACAAGAGGAGGAAAACTTCGATGAAAATACATCAATAAAGGATAAGGAAAAGATCAGAAGCAAATACAGGATGCTTTTTTAAACAAGTTGGACTAAAAGTAGACTGTCCCAAGCACATATACGGTAACTCAAACGATGGAAACACTTCTAGGAGATTTTTTGGAAATAATGAGGCAGTAACTAGAATCACTGGAATTGACAATCAAATCGTGAAAAGATTGGGAACGATCTTGAATGTTTTAAACTGCAAAGAAAATGTCAATTCTACAAAATATGGAGAATATGCATCGAAAACTGCATCTCTTTTAGCAGAAATGTATCCACAGAAGAAGTTGACCCAGACCGTCCATAAAATATTGGCGCATGGCAAAGATATAATTGAGTACCAGTCTCTGCCAATTGGAGAGTTTTCTGAAGAAGCACAGGAGTCTCTTAACAAATTTTATAAAAAATATAGATTTCAGAACACATTCAAAGCATCAAGGGTAAGGCAAAATGAGGACCTCTTCAACATGTTGGCAGCATCTTCCGATCCACTTGGGAAGAACCCTGTGGCATGTGAAGTCACGAATAGAGTTAGAAAATAATTATAGTTTAGAAATGATTAGTCTTTTAGATATTCCTTCTCTTACGAATTGTGATGAATATTTTACAGAAAATTGAAAAAATAAATTTAAAAAAGAAGTAATTTTTTTTCCATTTGTTGGGTAATAATTTAAAACATAAAACCCTAAAGAAAAAATATAAAAACAATCTAAAAATGTAAAAATAATTTTTTTTAGATACCATAAAATTGATTTTTCTACAAATTTTAAATTTGATAACCCATAAGTAGGCCCCTACAAAGCGTAGCATCCTTTCCAAACGCTCATTTCATAGGCTGAACAGCTATCTATCATATGCTGTTTAAACTTTTCAAGTATGTTATTCGTTTCAAAAGATATGGTTTTTGCAACGAAAAAACTCAAATGGCACCACTGTGCGCTGGAGGTATTCTACAGATCTTCTTCATGAAGAAACAGGTTATGAACAAATTATCGATTTCATAACAAGGATTAATACCAATTACTTTCCCAAAATTGAAAATTCCTCTTACCAACTGATAAGAGAATGTTAAGAAATAACGTAAATTAAAAAAATCACCAAATTGAGAATTATGTGCTTATAGAGGACTATTATTTCTAATAAGTTTAAATAATGATTCTGTGTAAAATGCGACAGTTTTAAAATTCTTTTTTAAAAGTATATAACCAGCATCCCCAAATCTGGGCAGCATATGAGTGTATGTATCTACATACGTACTGAAATTTTTGTATATCTTTTTTTTTAAACTACTCTATGTGGCATTAATGCCATTTATTGCTGAATTGTTTCTTTTTCATGAGTTGAAAGCCGGCCACCTTTTCTAAAGCCATCATCTGTGACTTTACTAAATTAAGTTCCATATTCTACTGGTTACAATAAACCTCCAAGTTTTTGACCATAGCTTGCATAACTTTTATGTCATCTGCCAATACTACAACATCGTCTGCATATAATAGTAAGTGCCCAACACCAATAATAACTAAACCTGCATCTAAATTCTCATGAAGGTCATTCAGATAAGAGTAAATAACAAAGGTGATAGAAGACATCCTTGGTTAATGCCAGTATATGATTCAAATGATCCTGATAATTTGTTACATGTCCAAGCAGCTGATTTTGTGTGACTAAATATATTAGTTATCAATGTAACAACTTTTGTGGGAATTCCTTGTACTTCCAGCTTATATATTAAGGTATCCCTTGATCAAAGGCAGCTTTAAAATCTACGAAGAAGGCAGAAGAAGGAGGTTTTTCTTTCGTTGAAATGTAATGAAATATATACGCTAAATTAAATATGCTATGAACTGTGGAATATAGTGGTCTGAAACTAGCTTGGAATTCATTAAGATATTGTGATTTTCAATTTATTTATCTCGAATGAAAAGCTACGGTTGGCACCTTAGCCACACAACTCATAAAAGAGATTCCTCTGTAGTTGCAAGGATCGGATTAGATTAAGAAAGCTCTAAAAGATTTAACGAATTCATTTATAAAGTCTAAGTTTACTGTTGCTTTTTTAAATATCTCATAGGGAACTCTATCAGCTCCTGGTACTTTGTTAGGTTTAGTCACCTGCAGGACTTCTTTAACTCCTCTATTGTTATGTCTTTGTCCAAGTCAACATCTCCATGCCACGTTGATGCATAATTTATATCATAAGTTATTTGTTGGTGATTCAAAAACTACTGCTAATCTATATGATAATTTGGGTATTACGGCAATTTTAGTCAATCTGATAGAATTGATTTTTACCAATTTCAATAGCGTTCAGTACAAAGTCATTACAAACTATTCACATAGTTGTATAGAGTATAAACACTAAGAATTAAAACTAAACACGTTTTTTTAAGCTAATGAAGGTTCTGCATTGTTGGAGATGAGCTCGAATGTTCTTTGTGGAATACTATTTGAATATTATACTTTTCGGTTTTAGGTAATTATTAAAAATTTAATTATTTAATGGGGAATACGATTAATATTCCATTCCATGTGGACATAATCGGGTATTATGAGTCTACTTACATGTTTATTGGGGAATAAATGTATACCGGCATATAAATGATGAAAATAACTTTATTGTATAATAAAGTTCACAGTAGTCGTGTTAACGATGGTGTTGATAAGCCGGAAAATGGTACTGTATAACGCTGGTGAATTGATTAAATGATGCCGGAGGATCTATTAAGCTGGGCTGATGACGTCTGCAGCCTTCAAATGCAAAAAAGAATAAGGCTCGTATAAAATAGAAAAGGCAGGTTTAATAACTACCATTGGCCGGCTTTACACTAAAGGCAGATAAAAAACTATTTATGTTAAGATAATGTTAAGATAATTCCAACGCAGGGTTGTATATAAATTACTACATATTACTATTCTTTACAATAGCGAAATTTCAATAAAAAATACAAATTCATTAATTTAAAGGATAATTCTAACGCACTGTTAACAATAGTGAAATTTCAATATAAATTCATATTCAATAATGTAAAAAAGGCAGGACTCCAGCACAATTATGTTAAACACTATTTACAAGGTTTAAGCGAACATAATTTCTGATTATCTCTCAAGCCTAAATAACCATGGCATTGTAGTCGTCAATCATGACATCATGATGTCTGAGATATTTAGCGTGGGATTCTGGTCACGATAATAGGCTGACCAATGCAGTTGGGGTATATTGTGTGACCCTAGCCACATATGAGTCTAGTTAAAGGTGTAAACAGCGGCATTATCTGGCTGACAAATTGAATTTTATAAACGATTTTGTTCGAAAAATTGGTTTGAGAATTGTCTGGAGAAGAGCTGTTTATTCTTTTGAGTTCAGTTTGGTACTCGTGAAAAATAGCTCTAGCATGATATCGACACAAAACTCACCACAGAGAAGGTCACCAGAATTTCTTTGGAAAATACAGTGGTTCGTTAAGTTGATCTCTCTATGGCGAATTCCAAATTTGTTTTCATCGGAAAAAGTTATTATTATCAAAAGTATTTTTCCAAAATATTTTTACTACATATATTATTTTTAGCGTGAGCAAACGTATTCATGGAGCGTGCTATACTTTTAGACAGCCAGCGATTTACATGGCCCCCGGTTCCACGACAAACATCAGTTTTCGTACCCGATTTACATATATAGAGTAACGCAACTAGTACGCATCATGGATCGGCTCTCAAAAATAATAATTTTAACCACCATTCAACAACACTTTAATTTCTGCAGCAACAAAGACTACCACCAACGCCAGAGCAGATTTCATAAAGTGTATACATAAATTTGTATAGCTGTCACTAAACCATGTACCATAATTAATGGAAACTTCTCAGCATATTACGTCAATTTTCGTATTGCCAAAAATAACTTTGTTTCCAGAAAACATATCCAGCTACTGCAAGAAGGTGAAACCCGTAACTTCTGTGTATATTATATAAATAAATAAATCAACCTCCATCGGAGCAAAATGGCTACTCAAACTCTGATGGAAAAACTACAAAAAGGTAAGTTACATGTCATTCTAGTACAGTTACTTTGGACGGTAAATGACAAGGTTACTGGACTAAATGATCCTAATTACCAAATTTTCTATGCTCATACAGGAACTCGACCGAGAACTTGTATTATTTGTCACAAAAAAACTAAACTATCTCTTTTCCCCAGACTTTTCCACCGCAGATGCCACCGTCCTGTAACACGGAAGCCAACCAATGCTCTTAGCATCGGTTATCTCCCGTCGGACTCACCGACACCTCCACCGACGTTGGAACTTGATGAAGTGTTAAAAACGGCGAGGATATCAGGTTAGGAAATTCTCATAGGGTGCGATGCGAATTCTCACCATATAGCTTGTGGAAGTTCGAACTGTAACCAAAGGGGGGATGCTTTACTTGAATTCCTTAACGAAAATGGACTTTTTACCCTTAATGTTGGGAACACGGCAACCTTTGTTAACAAATTAAGGGAAGAGGTTCTAGATATTTCAATTTGTTCGAAAAATTTAGTGGATGATATCCAAGATTGGCACGTCTCTAGCGAACATTCCTTCTAGGATCATGGATACATTTTAATTAAACTGACACACCCACCACCTGAACCTATCAAGTTCAGGAATAAGGCTAAGACTGATTGGCCTAAATTTAGAAGAAATCTACAAGCCCGTCTAACTACTCCTCGCACAGACTTAAGGTATGTCGAAGAGGTTGACGAGGAAGTGGACAAGTTAACGAGGAGCCTAACTGAGTCCTTCAAGGAATGCTGTCCACTCCGGGAAAGGAGATCTCCCCGAGATAAACCCTGGCTACCAGGGGAACTGATAAATCTTGGGAAGGACGTCTGAAGACTTTTCAATAGGGCTCGTTGTAAAAAACACGCAATATACTGGGATGACTACCATGTTAAGCTCAGGAATTACAACAAAAAGATTTGAATAGCCAAACGAAACTCCTGGAGACACTTCTGTGAACCGGTTGGTCGCATTAATGACGTCTCAAAAATCAAGAAATTCTTATCGAAGACCCATTCGCAGCCTGAAACTCTAGTCGATAGGGACGGGATTCGGCGGAATCGATGGAACAGTCCCTAAGAATATTGACGGGACCCGAAGGGGAATAATATGAAGAGCCTAATGGGGAACAATATCGAGAGGAAATATATGATAGAATAACCGAAAATATGGTAATTAAGGCAATAAAAAGCTTTGCCCCCTTTAAGGCAGTAGGCCCAGATGAAATCTTTCCTGCTCTATTACAAAAGAGCGGGGACTTGATTAGCAGTAGTCTGGCTGGCATGTTCTCTGCTTGCCTAAAACTTGCGTACAACCCCAGAGCATGGCAGGAGGCCAAAGTGGTCTTCATACCAAAGCCGGAAAAGGAAAGCTACGTGAACCCAAAGGCCTATCGACCGATAAGACTTACATCCTTTCTACTGAAAACCATGGAGCGAATAGTCCATAACATGGATAAATCTCAAATCCCAAATGAGCTGTTGAAGTTCAAACAACACGCTTATTTAAAGGGACGCTCAGTAAAAACTGTGCTTCATGAAGTAGTTCACCACATCGAAAGATTTTTTGATCTAAAAATCTTCACTCTAGCCATATTCATTGATATAGAAGGAGCTTTTAACAATGTATCAACAAATACGCTACTCCACTTCCTAGAACCATTCGACATCGACCGAGATATCAAAGCCTGGATCAGTCACATGCTAGGGAATAGATGGATAATAGATGGATGGATGGAGACAAGGGTTGCTGTGGGACACCTCAAGGGGGAATTATATCCCCCCTTCTCTGGGTGATCACTATAAACAGTCTTCTAAGGATTCTAACCAATAAGGGTTTCCAACCTGTCTGCTACGCAGACGATGTAACGATACTGTTAAGGGGGAACGATCCTAGAAATTTATGTAGGATGGCATCGGATGCACTCGAAATAGCATACGATTGTGCACAACCAAGGGGATTAAATGTGAACCCGGAAAAGACTGAAATATGCCTCTTTACTAGGAAGACGAGAATAGTCGAATTCGATAAACTCCGCTTCCAGGGCAAAACGACTAGAATCACACAAACGGTGAAATATCTTGGGGTGATTCTCGACAAAAAGCTCACTTGGAAGGACCATATTGAGAGCAAAGTCACGAAGGCTCACCGGATATGGGCATTTGCAGAAGAGCTATAAGTTCAAAATGGGGTTTAAACCATAGGCTGACTCATTTAGCTTTACACAAGCGTCGATAAACCAATTCTACCTTACGCATCCATTGTCACGTGGACATCAATGAACAGGAAATGCTATATTAAACAATTCCAAAAGATGCAACGCCTCTGCTGCATAGGAATCAGCGGCGCAATACGGACTACATCTACGAGGGCTTTAGTGACGATTCTATCTATACACCCGATCGAGATTAGAATTAAATATGAGGCAGCTCTGGCCATGTTACGACTAAGAGTAACAGGGGAATACATCACCGGCCATATGACCAGACATCAAACAATATTGGAACAGATACCGGAATTCAACACAGTGGATTTTAGCTGTGATATAATCGCGAAAGTGTTGACAAACATACCCTGCAGTATAAGGATACCTGACAGGGAAAGCTGGTTGAACGAAAATTTTCTACGAAACCTTCCAGGGTCACACTACTACACAGACGGATCTAGTCTGCATGGTAGGACTGGTATAGGTTTCTATGATGAGGACCGTTCCAATGGCATATACCTACGCATTGCGGACCACAACTCTGTCTTTCAGGCCGAAGTGGTCACGATAACGGAATGCGTCTCCAAGCCCCGGAGACGTGAAAATATTTTCGGACAGTCTAGCGGCTATCAGGGCGATATCCTCGAACGAAACTAGATCAAGGACTGTCCTCAGATGTAAGGAAGAAATTGCAAACTTCACTACAAGAGGTATACTTGAAATCATTTAATCCCAGGACACAGTGGTATAATGGGAAACGAGATTGCAGATGAACTGGCCAGGAAGGGTTCTTTCCTGGATGGTGTCAATTTGGAAAAACCCAATACCTTTCCAGGCTCTCAAATTAAAACTATCGGAGTGGGAAACTAATTCACATATTTCAATTTGGGATGAAACTGACGTAGGTAAGGCTACGAAGATACTATGGGGCTCTCCAAACACTTCAAAGACTAAGGAAATCCTTAGTCTAAATAGAAAGGAACTGAGTAGGATTATTGGCATCCTCACTGGACACTCTGAAGTGAGGGCCCATCTATACCGTATAGGACGGGCAGAATCGGCCACATGCAGAGCTTGTGGAGAGGATGAAGAGACCTTAGAACACTGCCTTTGTTACTGTCTTGCATTTGCCGGAACAAGGGTCAGATATTTAGCCAACGACATCATACCAGGCCTAGCGGCTCTTAGGGGGATACGCTGGAATGCACTCAGGAGATTTGCTATCGAGACCGAACTCCTAAGTTAAATAAGGAGTAGATTAACGGATGAGCACGAGGATGTAGAGCGCACAACAAGCCAACTTTCTAGCTTAAGTATATATCCGAGTAAAACGGATATGAGCTATGTGTATACATGGCTTCTCTTTTTCAACCTAACCTAACATAACCTATATAAATAAATTTAACTAAAAATGATATATTTGTTGCTGATTTCTTGGAACGACATAATGCAGATCAATTGGTACTATCTGTAATATGTTATTTTATACCACTTATGAAGTGATCACCGCTTTGCTATGTAATTGCATGTTCAAGAAATGCCATATATTTTATAATCGCAGCAATTCAGTGGTTCTCATTTACTACCTGTGGATAAGACGAATGTTATTTATTTACCACTTAAAATATCTATATCTAAAAAGATCCGGGTCTCGCTGGTTACCCCCACCAATAAGTGCAGTTAGCAGTTACCCGTTTTATTTTGACTTTATTTTTTTTAATTTATACCTATAAAATATATAAACTATGCATACAATGTTATTACTACCGTTATTTTCCTTTATATATTTATATGGTTGCCAGATTCAATAAAATTAATCCCTGAGGAGGTCGGAAAAATACCGACGAAACGTAGGATTTGAGAAAATGAAATAAACTAGTCTTTTATTTATTTTTAAAAAAATACCAGACCTTGGAAGCCCAATTTAGAAAATTCTAAAAAAATCTAACAAAATCAAAATATAAAAAGGTCGATAAAAATTAAACATTTCATGCATACAATTATTTAAGATTATATTTACGATTGCTGGGCAATCTAATAGATGAGCTAAACCATCAAAAATTAAAACCTAAGTTCCATTGTATGATTTAAATTCAACAGTTCAAACAATCGAATTTATTTAAAACATCAGTTACCTTAAACTACGTGATTATTTCGAAAATATTATTTAGCGGTCACAATTCGGTTGGAAGAAAATTCGGCTGCCACAAAGAATCTGTTTTAGCTGACTTAACCATTAGCTAAGTAATATGCTTTATTAATACTGCGTTTATAATATAACATTTTAATATTTTGAATGCTCATTCACATGTCATAGAAAGATTTTTTTTCCAATTTTTGTGTAAATATAATAAAGCGCTAATAAGGTCATGCTGCTATAATATTACACCAAAGTGTGTTTACTTAATAATTCATTTGCCGAATTATAACACAGTGCTTGAAACGAAGACTTTTTCGGCAAACGGTGCACCCGGTGGGAAAACCTAAATCAATTGCGCTCTATCTATTTTTCTATGTTTGCTTGTAAAAAAAGATGTTTGGGAATATAAATTTATTTATCTTAAATCGATATATTCGCTCCCCATTAATTTTCGATAGTGGAAATAAGCAAGGGCAGTGGCCGCAAAAAATAATGTTTTATTAGCACTCAGAACTCACTTTTTATAACTTTTACAAAGTTGTTTGCTTTGAATAGCTGCGAAATATAAACTGTTTATTACATCATTTTGCCATTTTTCATAATTTTTATCATACATTGCGTATGATTAATATTGCAGATTCTCTCAATATTACTTATACGTTCGTTGTTCATTAAAGTCTCGAATGTGAATATCATATGTGGACCAGAGAACTTTAAAAATCCCTTTTACCTGGATTTCATCATACATTATATTCTTATTCACATTTATTCACTCAATTAAATTCTTATTCACATTTATTTACTGTTCAATAAAATCAGCATAATGCTGATGAACACGCAGTTCGAATCAGTTCGTATGGGCTGATCGAACATATGAATTTCACATGATTGAGAAAACAAATAATAGATGCGCCAGAAACATAAATACATAAAAGTTGGGTCAAAAGTGGGCCAATATTTTTATCAAAAAGATCAACTATGTTTTTCATGGTTTCTATTAAATAAACTTAAAACTATTTACATAAACTAGCAGATCCCAGCCCTCGAAATTCGAGATCAAATTCATTTATTAAATTATTTTATAAGACTCTAAAGGTATGCTAATGAATTTTAGCCTATTTGCAGTTCAACACTTTTTATTGTCGTTACTGTCGTTATTGTTTTATATCCAAGATTATATTTGTTTATGTCCAAAATTATTTTTAATTTAAACACACTAAAAAATTTAATAAACACACACAAACATAGCATAATCTTATGTATGTGTTAGTAGCAACTTTAAATGCCTTATAATAAAAAAAAAAAAGGTAATAGCATAGAAACTGTAAATCTGGTGGACAGCTAAAAAGAAATACCTTTCAAATAAAGTATGCTTTCTCAAAATAGGGCTGTAACTGCCATGTTTGCATCCGTCACAAGAAATCGCCTTGCCTTTTAATATTTACATAAATAAAAATACCAATCCTTAAAAATTAAAAAAAAAAAACATTTAGTCACAACTTATGTATCTAGGAAATGACGTATTTTCTAATTCGGGGCATATACTCAGTTTCGAATCAAGGTTCTGTTACTCTAAATTTAATAATTTATCCATTATCCTTATGGTTGTTAACAGATCCATTCTATTTGCCATGCCTAGGTACAAATGTAATTTACATAAGTTTATCTCCGTTCAGCCTGTACCCTCTCCCTTAGCTCATTAATAATCTTCGGGGTCTATCCGTACGAGTTTCTCTGAATGTCTTGGGTCATTGCAAAGTTGGAAGATGACATTTTCAGGTATGCTGGCAACTGTACGATGGCTAAGGATAAATTCTCTTTCAAAATGTGAATATAGTAGTCGTATCTCATTATGCCTGCGATCCGCATAAGAGGACCTACACCGTCTAGTGTTATATATCCTCAAACTGTAAGAGCGCCGCCTACGTGCATTAAAGTTTAAGTCACATGGACTGGGTTTGATGTGGCCGATCTCTTGGACCAATGCCAAACTTTTCCGTCTGATTGGTATCGGTTAATTTTGGTTAGATAAGATCAAACCCAGCATACAAGCCCTCCATTAAATCCTTCAAAAACTATAACCTTATCTAAAAAGATAAACATTTATGTGTAGTAGCAGTGCTACAGGGAACCTGATGCGTTCACATAGCATATATCCATTATGCATTAGCCTCTCAGTTTTCAAAGACCGTCCATGCATGGCGAAGAGTCATACCCTGCAAGAGGTGTCTCTGCTAATTATAACAGAACATGGCGGATCTAGAGCGGACACTCGATAAACACCCGTAATCCCCGGTGTTATCTGAACCGTGCCTATGGGATGAATAGCACTACGTTAGTGTGTTTTCTAACGGTAGCCTCCAGGTTGTGGCGAAAGCTGGTTGTATATAGCCCGCCGGTAGCAAAAGGGCTCTGCTACCTGTGCGTATCTCTTTAACCCCTTTTTCTTCTTTATTTACAGATGGAAAATTTTAATTTAAAAATAACCACCCCAACAGACATGGTCAATATGGACCATTCGGATGTGGCTAATGAGGTTCAAGGTCTCAAAAGCAAATCCGAAAAAATGGATGTGGTAGAGCAACAAATGGACGCAGGTCCAAACGTTGCTACTACTAATATCCTGACGGATGAAGAGGACGAGCTTTTAAGATCTCAGCCTAAAGAGTCCGTAGAACCTAAAACACCTGGCGTAAATAGCAAGCCTATTTCTGAGAAGATAAAGCTCTCTGGAGCCGCTCGGAAGCGCCTAAAGATGTACATTGATGAAGGCATCGACATCGAAGTGGCTCGCAGGCTTTGCAAGATGCCTATGCGTGAAGCCCCTGTTGAGGTGCGCGAGCTTTCATCAAAGCGCAAAAGGGCGCGATCGGATGGATCCACTCCACCTGATACTAGGCACCCACCAAAACGCACTACCGAATTGTCAAATAGTGGCAACACCTGCACTGCTGTAAGTGGCACTGCGCTGCCAATCGATCCACAGCAACAGACAGCTGCATCTTTTAAAGATGCATTAAAATTGGTGAAAATTGGCGTAATACCGCCCGACTTCCCACACACCAGATGGTCAAACGAACAACTAAAGACCATACAAAAAGCTGTTCTTAACAAGATAGTGGAGCTGAAGAAAGGGTCTGTTAAGCCCAGTTTCTCTGGCTGCTCCTTTAAACCAGGATGGCTTCATTTCGTCTGTCGGGACAACGATACGGCACAATGGCTCAGGACTCACGTCCCGGATTTAAAGCCATGGAGCAATGCCGTACTCAAAGTGGTCACAGAAGACGAAGTTCCCAAGACACAGATTTTTGTGGGTTATTTCCCCGAAAAGGCAGACACGTCCACGGAAACCATCTTTGGACTGATCGAGGGCCAAAACAGTGACCTTTCGGTTGAGTACTGGAAAGTGCTTAAAAGGGCGATAAAAGGAGGTGTAATAGAACTCACCCTATCTATCGACCCAATATCGGCAGAAGTGCTCAAACGATTGGAACACTCGGTAAACTATGGGTATGGATCAGTGCTTATAAGACCCACCCGTCCACAAAATGAGGCAAGGCACGTCATACCCAAAGAGACGAAGACGGCTACATCAACAACTACGGCCAAACACCAAACGGGAGCTTCCCAGAACTCCAAACCGGATGCGACGCCCGGTTGTTCGAAAGATGCTGTCACGTCTCGAACATTCAGGCCCCCGCTCAAGACGAAAGCTGATAGAACACACGACAGGCCGCTGACCAGCAAACCTAAAAAGTGTGAGAGATCAGCCGAGGAAGCAGTTCTGCTTACTTCCAGCCGAAGCAGAAAAGTGGCGAAATGTGCCTCAAAGCAGTCGCGGTCATAATGCCTTCCTACGGAGGCAATCAAAAAAGGTACCTTAAGTGCCTACAAGTGAACCTTCACCACTCAAAGGCTGCATCCCATGTGGTCAGCCGAAGGTTCACCACTGACATCCTGGATATATTATTTATTCAGGAACCATGGGTAAATGCCGGAGTCATTAAGGGGCTCAACGCCAACCAAGGTAAGCTCATATACGATTATCGACAACCAAGACCCAGAGCGGCCCTGATTATTAGAAGTGGTATAACTTTTCTTCCAATTTCAGAATTCGTCTCAGGTGATCTGGTCGCCATCCGGGCTGAAGTGCCCTCTCTTGCTGGCGAACATGAGGTAGTGCTGGCCTCTGCCTATTTACCGGGCGAGGCGGAAACAGCACCCACCACAGAAGTGACGGCCCTCGTGGAATATTGCCAGGCACGTAGCCTCAGCTGCATCATATGCTGCGATGCCAATGCCCATCATACAACCTGGGGAAGTGGTAATGTTAACAAACGTGGTGAGTCTCTTCTTGAATTTATCTGTAAATATAATTTAAGTATTGCAAACAGGGGTGACGAACCGACATTTAGGAACTCAATCAGAACAGAGGTTTTAGATCTTACTTTGACTAGTTCTAATCTATCTTTCGCCATCTCAAACTGGCATGTTTCTAGTGAACTCTCTATGTCAGATCATCAACATATAGTTTTTGACATAGTTAGTTCTATGAACACTGATCAACACTATCGTAATCCTAAAAAGACTAACTGGGATAAATTTCGATACCATTTAGGTAACAATGCTAATTATTCGGAAGGGCTAATAGAAAGCACTAGGGTAATTGATTATGAAGCATCTGAATTACAATCAAACATATCATCAGCGTACACAGAGAGCTGTCCATTAAAGACCAGGAGGACTAGAAGAGAAGTTCCATGGTGGAATGATGGACTAGAAGGGCTCAAACGTAACGCTCGAAGATTATTCAACAAGGCTAAAATTAATGGTGACTGGAACGCCTATAAAATAGCCCTCACTGAATACAACAAGACACTATGCAAATCCAAAAGGACCACGTGGCAGAGCTACTGTGAGAAGATCAATGACCTTCCCGAAGCTGTGCGACTTCAAAAGTCCCTCTCTCAGGATCACACAAATGGTCTATGTACTTTAAAGAGACCAAATGGTTCATACACTGAATCTCCGGAAGAATGCTGTGAACTTCTATTGGAAACACACTTTCCAGGATGTGTCCCCATTAACAGGTCCCCACCAGTCATCGGGATACTCTCCCTGACTAAAGGGAACATACGTTTGGCGGACAACATTTTTCAGAAGAACCGGGTTAAATGGGCGATAAATGGTTTCTCTCCACTAAAATCGCCTGGGCCGGACGGTATATATCCATGTCTATTACAGGAAGGGATGGATATCATCATCCCACAACTGACTAGACTTTTTAAATCTTGTCTTCTACATGGCTTTGTGCCATCGACATGGAGAGAAGTAAAGGTAGTATTTATACCCAAGGTAGGCAGAAAATCTGAACAGTTACCTAAATCGTATAGACCGATTAGTCTAAGTTCTTTTTTCCTGAAAACAATGGAAAAAGTTCTGGACCATCATATCAGGGACACTTACCTGGCACGCAAACCTATTCACGAACTACAGTTTGCGTACCAACAGGGTAAATCCACAGGATCAGCTGTCCATAATGTTGTCACAATGATAGAAAAGGCATTCGATGCCAAACAAATATCTCTCTGTGCCTTCATTGATATACAAGGCGCCTTCGATAATACGTCATATAGGGCAATTGAAGAGGCCATGTTGAGAAAGGATATTTCTCCAATCATAATTAACTGGACGCTAGAGATGCTCAACTCTAGGGTCATCACACTGAATATAGGCAGCACATTTAGGACCATAAGTGCCACTAGGGGCTGTCCTCAGGGAGGCGTTCTATCGCCACTGCTTTGGACCTTGGTCATAGATGAGCTGCTGGAGGAACTTAATGAGTTAGGATTCAGGGCCTTGGGCTACGCAGATGATCTTGTTATCTCTGTCTCCGGATTTGACGAGAGGACAATATCGGAACGTATGCAACAGGCTCTGAATTATACCCTCAATTGGTGTCAGAGAAAGGGGCTATCTATGAACCCATCAAAAACCATACTGATACCCTTCACTAAACGAAGAAGATGCAACCTTATGGAACCAAGTCTGAATGGCTTGAAAATAGGGTTCTCGGACGAGGTCAAATATCTTGGGGTCACCCTGGATAAATCCCTCACATGGAACGGCCACTTAGATCAAATTACCAAAAAGGCCACCAGGGCTTTATACGCCTGTCAAAGGCTATTTGGTAGAACATGGGGCTTAAAGCCCCACATGATCTACTGGTCGTTTGAAACTATTGTGAAACCAATAATTACCTACTCGCCTCTTGCGTGGTGGCCGAAGGTTGAGCAAACCAAAGCAAAAGCAATCCTGAACAAGGTGTACCGCATTGCCTGTATTGGTATCACAGGGGCGAACAGAACGTGCCCAACAGATGCTATCGGCATCATGCTTAACATTACACCACTTCATATTTCGATCATTGAAGATGCGTGCATGAGTGCCGTACGACTTCAGGATTTTGGTAGCATGAAGGACGGTGACCTAAAGGGTCACATGAGAGTCGCGAGGCTCTTCATCCACGACCCGGTGGCGAGAGTCACGGACAGAATGTTACCAAAAAATATATTCATCAGGGAATTTGAAACCATGATATTGGAACGGAGCATATGGACCAGTGGGACCTGGGAACCAGAGCAAGGTTCTCATGTGTGGTTCACAGATGGCTCAAAACAAACAAATGGGGACACGGGCGCGGGCATATTTGGTACCAACTTTCAACGTGCCTTATCCATGGGTAAATACCCATCCATTTTCCAAGCGGAGGTCTTCGCTATTCTTACATGCGTGACTGAATGTCTCAGAAGAAAGACAAAAAGGGCACTCATTTATATACTATCCGACAGTCAGGCTGCACTTAAGGCAATAATGGCCTACAAAGTGACGTCCAAACTGGTGCGGGAGTGCATCGAAAAGCTAAACGAATTAGGTAGATGCAACAAATTAACTCTATGCTGGATTCCGGGACATGAAGGACATGCAGGGAACGAAAGGGCCGATTGCCTAGCCAATCGAGGGGCCCGTCGTCCTTTCATCGGTCCGGAACCTTTCTGTGGTGTTCCAATGGGACACACAAAGGAAAAAATGAGGGAGTGGAGAAAATCACAAATTGCCGAACACTGGGACAAAAGTCCAGGTCAACGGCAGGCCAAGAGATTCATAACTCCATCCAGTGTTCAATCGGAAAGACTACTTGCCCTTGATAAAAAGGACTTAAGGACCTTAACGGGATTCTTTACAAGACACTGCAATCTTAGATATCATCTACGAATGAAAGGACAATCTACTATAGACACATGTAGGTTCTGCGAGCAGGAGGTGGAAACAGCAGAACATATTCTCTGTGAATGTCCAAGACTAAGTGGTAAGAGAATCCTTGCACTTGGAGGATACATTGTATCCCCCCGGGACATATGGAAACTAATGCCAAATAGGGTAATTGGCTTCATAAGAAGCCTTAATCTTTAGGACAACCATGGGCTGCACAAAAGATCAAATTGGTCGCAGTGCGTTTAGCCTTCCTTATCTTATCTTATCTTATCTTATGTGCTCTCTTTATTGAAGTCATCTTGGAACAATACTAAACTAAATTGGATTTAAATAATAATTAAAAAATATTTGCTTGTATTCAACCTGGATTATAGAGTTTCAATAAAAACGGATTATAGAATACTAAACGAGTTGCGTATAGCAGTCTGGAGTACCAAATAGACTCCGTCGGGATTATAGATTTTATACTGTATATATTACCATTATTCTTTCTTTTGAATTCAACATTGTGCTCATGCAGCACCTGTTTTAACATATATTTTAGAAAACAAAATACCCTGAGTAAGTTTATGCTACGTTGAAAGAATTTGCAATGTTGTTTAAGGACATAAAAATATTTTATTGAAGCGTGTTTATATTTATAAGTGACTCGTTTTGAAAACATTCTTTTAAATATAAAAACATTTCAAATATTTTATGGTGCATCTTACACTATCCTAAATTTGTATAAAAACTTATTAAAAATTATCTTTTACTCAATATAATTTTTAGTTATTTGTCAGAAATATATAGAATTGTTTCAGAAATAAACAATTAGAAATTTCTAAAATGCTATTAAAGGTGGTATGGTCTAATATGATAAACTATTTCAATATTAATTTCAAATTTTTTCGCTCTATTTGGCGACATATAGATAAATTTTATTTGCAAAGGATAAAAATTTTATGGAGATATATGAGCATATTAAAAAAAAAAAAAAAATAAAACACATGTGTTGTTTATGATCCTTTTACCTACAGTTATGCTAAATTCAATAAGTGAGATATTATTGGTTTCTGAAATATACATAAAAACTCAAAGTCAAGCATGAAATTTTGTACCAAAGGTACCTTCACTTTAGATATCTTTATATAACAAAAATTAGAACAAGTTAGTTATTGGTAATTGTTATTAGTGCTTCGAGAAGTCTAACTTAATTTTTCATTATTTTATGTTTGCAAATTTTAAAAATGAAATATACAAAAAATATGGGGAATTTCATGTCAAGTGCACCAACTTTTGAAACCGATGTCTTCCGATCGGGATGAAATTTGCACCAAGGTTAGTCCTATTGGATAGTAGTTTAGCCACAATTTTTCAATAAGATCGGTCCAGATCTCTCTGAGTTAGAGTGGATCAAAATTTGACATTTTGGCCAAACAGGTGTTTTTTCTCATCCATGTAACTTATTACCTATTGTTTTTAGAAAATTTTCTCCCAAATAGTTTAGATAGCCATTTCTTCAATGTTTCGGAAAAAAATACTTCAAAAAAAAAAATTAGACTTTTTTTTTGCTAAATTAAAGCATTTTTTGCCTTTTTTTCACAAAGTGCATTTTTTTTTCATAAGATAGCTTAGGATTTTTCCTTTAAGAGCTTTTTGGTCGCTTAGTGGGATGGGAGTGGGGTATCTATCAAAATAAATGTTTTGTAACTCAAGACAACGGTTTTTAAATTTTTCACAAATGCACTATTTTGAATTTTTTCCTATTTGTGTCTAAAACCTTACAAATTAAACTTATACTGAGAAACTAGACAAACTAAACTTTCCGAAGGTGTGTAACATACCTAACAAAAATTTTATACCCTCGATACTGTAATACCCAGAATATGTTATCCTCAGGAAAAAAATCGCTTTTTTTCTATAGAAATGTTGAAAAATTATTATTTTTTTTATTTAAAATAATAATTAAATTAATGTATAATAATAATAATATTAAAAATAAAAAGATAAATAATTTATTAAAATTTAATCTTAATTGCATTAGATCCATTTATATCATAACTATTTTTATACTTAATTTATTGTAGCTGATGAAGTATTTAAGTCTTGTAAATTTTTAAATACCCAGTCTTTCATCCAGCTTTTTTGTCGCCTTTATTTACTGCATTTTTTGTCAATACTTTCTTGGCGTTGCTAGGTTCAGCTGTTGATTTCGCTGCTGGTTTATTTGTTGTCTTTGGAAAGAAATCGCAGAAAACTTTTTTCAACTTGAGTCTTCCATCGACAAGCGGTATAAAAGCATGGTATTGAGCGGTGCCATCGATTGTTACCGCATCATCGAATCTGCTCTTCAGTGTTTTCAATGTTTCCTGATGATCCTCTTTGCTACTAAAAACTATTTTAGTTTCTTTACAATAACTCTTTGCCCAATGGAATAAAGCAGTCGCATCTAAGATGCGATCTTGATGAGATCACTGGAGGCTATACTTCGCTGCATTTCTTTTAAGGTTTGCTCCAATACCATCACATGCTCCTTTGCCATGAGCAGTAGGATGAAAGTGCCACTCAGCTGGTATTCCAAAATCTTTTTCGTGGGCCAAAAAATTTGCCAAGCTACCTTTGTTTTTAAAATGTTGACGAGCTCCGTCCGAAACGTAGTATACCTTCTTTACTGTAAATTTAGATTTTAGATATTTTAGTATTATTTTCTGGTACTCATAAACTGCAACGGTATCATGTTCTAAATCGTCGGATATGATTGCCATACTTTTGTGTTCCAGTTTTTCATCTTTCATGTAGTAAATAACTACTGTGAATATAGTTGCTTGGTCTTTATTTAAGTGGAATGCTTGTATGGCTTCTTGAAGGACATATTTATAGTTTTCTGCGAAATCATATGAAATAACGAATTCACCAGACTTCAAATGTATCTTCAAATCCTTGAAGAATGACCATTGCTCTTTGACTAAAAAGTCATGGTTTCTCAAGTAAAATGATTGTTCTCAATGTGCATCTGTCAGTCTGAATCCAAGAATCAAATTTGACCTCCTCTATATATTCTCGATCTAAAGAGTTGATTAAATTTTCTTTGATGAATGTGGTTTTCGGGCAATTGGTACATTCACCTAAGTGGCAAGAAGTTGTTGCATTAGGACACATAGTCAATTTAAGGCAATCGCGGTAATCGTGTAAATCTTCTGCCGAATCATCTGTTAAATACTTTAAGTTGATTTCCTTCAACATCAGTTTAACATTTTCATGGTAAATTTGGGTTAATTTCGTGAAGCCAATTCTAACATCCTCGTGTTCAGATTGAAATGTTGCAAATAACGCTTTCAGGTTACAGAGAACCATTCTCTTCTGTTATGTTATCAAGGTATGTTACATACGTTCGGAAAGGTTAATTTGTCTAGTTTCTCAGTATAAGTTTTATTTGTAAGGTTTTACACACAAATAGGAAAAAATTCCAAATAGTGCATTTGTGAAAAATTTAAAATCCGTTGTCTTGAGTTACAAAACATCTATTTTGATAGATATCCCACTCCCATCCCACTAAGCGACCAAAAAGCTCTTAAAGGAAAAATCCTAAACTTTCTTATGAAAAAAAAATTCACTTTTTAAAGTATTTTTTCCGAAATATTGAAGAAATAGCTATCTAAACTATTTAGGAGAAACTTTTCTAAGAACAATAGGTAATAAGTTACATGGATGAGAAAAAACACCTGTTTGGCCAAAATGTCAAAATTTGATCCCCTCTAACTCAGAGAGATCTGGACCGATCTTATTGAAAAATTGTGGCTAAACTACTATCCAATAGGACTAACCTTGGTGTAAATTTCATCCCGATCGGAAGATATCGGTTTCAAAAGTTGGTGCACTTGACATGAAACCCCCCATATATTAATATACAAAAATAATCTAACTTCACAGTTTTATTTACAAATTAGAAACCAAATAAAACTGCATACGTATAGAGATCGCTATCAACAGCAAATTTGTGATTAGAATTATCTCGCTCATGACATAGTTAATAGCCCAATATCGATTTTGACTATATACCTTTTTGAATAAAAGAATTTGCAGAAATAAAACAAAGAATTTTTTGTTTCATATTTTGATATAAATACATTATTTTGCATATACTGCCTATAAGTGCATTTTTTGGCATATCTTGTTATTTTTTAATATTTTTAAAAATAGTATATTATTTTAGAATTTATACTTAAAATATGTACGAAGGATTATGGAAACTGAAATGAAAATTTATTCATGAGGACATCAGAGCAAACTTCTCCATTAATCAAAATTAATTTTAAAACGATTCTTTGAGCACCGATTTTCCACTTTGCAGAGTAGGAAGTTTAACTACCATCCTAATTCCGTAATTTCCGAAACAAAATAATAGGAATTGTTTTTGGACTGATTCAATTTTATTGCAGTGAACATCCTATAGAATCGTATTGTAAAACCGCACTAACAAATGAAGTGCACTTTGTTTAGTGCAAAGTTGTTTAGTGATGTAGATACTGGTAGGCTGACACTTGCTCCAAATTAATATTCTCGAAAAACACTTACTCAAAAGAAATATTCTACAAAAACATGTACTCGAAAATTATTTCCTCGAAAAACATTTACTCGAAGAACATTTTCTCGAACATGTATAAAACTATATTGGATCGAATAGCATTTACTCGAAAAACATTTTCTCCTAAAACAACTTGATACATTTTTTTTTTAATAACTTGTTTTTTTAACTTAACAGAGTATGTTTAATATTTTAACGAATAAGTAGGCCATGTTTTTAACCAAAAAAGTGAAATGTCATTCAACAAAAAATTTTTAGTTTAAAATGAATTTTTACTATTTCAACATATAAAAATTAAACTCATTTTGGTACGGATAAATATACAAAATTTTAAAAATAATATAAACTTGATAAAATAAAATTAAATATCTACCCTTGTAGATGACCAGTATGGATAATTAAAACAACAAAAAATGGTTATGTTATGGTTATGTATTTATTAAAAATAAATACCATACCATGTTACATACTGGGTATGCACGAATAATCGGGAAATACTATGTAAATCACGAATTAATACCAAAGGTGATGTTATAGTAAAGAAAGAGCATAATCATGCTGGAAATGCTGCAAATATTCGTGTTAGAAAAACCCTTACTGAAATTAAAAGTACAAATATTAATACACAACATATTATTGCTGAATCTACTGTTGCCATTACTAATCCAGTAACAGTCCATATGCCGTTTATTCCGTCCATGCAGCGCACAATTCGCAGACAAAAACAAGGAAATGCTGTTATTCCGAAATCGTTAATTGATTTAATTATACAAGAAAAATATAATGTTACTCTTCAGGGTGATCCATTTTTGCTGTACGATTCAGGGCCTACCGAAACTCGAATTTTGATATTCTCAACCCAACGAAATCTTCAGTTTTTCGCGGAATCTGACATGTAGTCGTTGACGGCACTTTTAAAACAGTACGGCTAATTTTTAATCAACTTTTTACGATATATGGGGTAAAGGAAAAACAACCTTTACAATTAGCGTATGTCTTATTACTGAGCAAATTAGCGTATTATACAAAAGGTCATTTGAGCAGTTAAAATCGTTGAATATTATGCCTGGTTTTCACAATGTCATATAAGCTGACAACAAACAATTGCCTCAACTGACATCTCGTAATTTTCTATTCATTACATCTTATAAATGAACAAAAAATTCGGCTGCCAAACACAAACAAATTGCCAATATGCTGGCAATTTCATTTCAGATGTCGAATGTTGCCAGGGGTTGTATGTGACAAGACATTAGACCCCGTTTTCATACAACTGACAATAATTGATAACAATTGCCATTGAAAATGACATAACGAAAACCAGGCATTAGTTTAAAACCGTTGCTTTACAAAAAAAAAAAAATAAAAAATTTGTGCATCTTCCATTTAGGCCAGCTGGAAAAAAAGAGCTCAATTTGACCAGAATTCAGTACCGCCAGCCAATGTTGTTTACGCTTTCCAATCTTTAACTAAAAGCAATGTTATCGCAGCAGAATGTTATGAAATATTGGATTATTTTGAGGATAATTATACCGGCAGATTTGATGTGCGGTCTAAAAATGAAACTTTTAATCGCAAACCCAATATTCTATTCAATCGTTGAATGTTTATACTGCAACACTATAATATTCCGCTCCAACAAATAACTGCGTTGAAGGTTGGCATAATGGATTTTCCCGATTAGTTTGTTGTGAACATCAATCTGTAATTATTTGTTTTAAACTTCAACTAAAACAATCGAAAAAAAAAATAGTTGTCGAGCAAATTCTTGCTGGAATTCCAATGGCTCTAAAACACAAAAAATATCGGGATTTAAATGAAAGAATCAAAAATGTTGCCGAGAGGTATTCAATTATGGAAATCACCGATTATTTAACTGCAATTGCATACAATATTGTATTATAATTAACAAAATGAAATATAAAATATTTAATAAAAAATCTAAAAAAAACATTTAATTAATATTCAAATAACATTTAATTAATATTCGAATAATATTTACTTGAACGTCATTTTCTGGTAATATTACAACCGAAAAAATTCTTAAAAAAATTGCGCAAATGTTTTCGAGCAAATGTTTTTCGAGGATATGTTTTTCGGATAAAGGGTTTTCGAGAAAATGTCAAGGAGTCGTAGATACTATAAATTCTTTATTCCATTGTTTTGTAAAAGTAAGAACTCCGCAAGCCTTACTAGATGTCGCTATAATATGTTGAATTATATTAAATTTAGTATCCCCCAAGAAGTGGGAACCAACAAAGCCAGATTTTCTGGAAAAGTGCTTTATATTGCATTTGTTCGAACTTAAATCCATTATGTTTGAGCTGCACCATTTTAAGAAACTCTCTAACCAAACCAAACTTGCCATAGATATTCGAAAAGTTTTAATGGCATCAGCAAACATTAGAATATTATAAAATTGGTTACTGATGAGTGTTGACTCGAAACCTGTCATGCAGAATAATGATAAATTTTTTTTAAACAAATGTGCCATTATTTTTTTTTTTTGCTTTATTTAAAGTAAAAACTTTTGATCTTGATCCTGATTAAGTTCTAACTCAATCATTATTATTGGCGTATGTTTGATTTAATGTTAAAAATATCAATCATACGTATATATTAGAGTGTGAAAAAAAATTTTTGTCCGAATTTTGTCGTAGCTCAATCCTATTGTTCGAGAATCTCCGATTTGTTCCATCTATAGACCTCTTCTAGATTATCTGAAAAAATATCAAAAATTTTTTTAACTCAGAAGCTTTAAAAAACCGGTTGAACAAAAAAGTTGTTTTTCTTTTGGCCATCCTAGTATACATCTCTTCAACTCTACTAATATGGGGGGTTTCATGTCAAGTGCACCAACTTTTAAAACCGATGTCTTCCGATCGGGATGAAATTTGCTCCAAGGTTAGTCCTATTGGATAGTAGTTTAGACACAATTTTTCAATAAGATCGGTCCTGATCTCTCTGAGTTAGAGGGGATCAAAATTTGACATTTTAGCCAAACAGGTGTTTTTTCTCATCCATATAACTTACTACCTATTGTTCTTAGAAAATTTTCTCCCAAATAGTTTAGATAGCTATTTCTTCAATATTTCAGAAAAAAATACTTAAAAAAGAAAAATTTTAACTTTTTTTTTTGCTAAATTAAAGCATTTTTTGCCTTTTTTTTCAAAAAGGGCATTTTTTTTTCATAAAAAGCTTAGGATTTTTCCTTTAAGAGCTTTTTGGTCGCTTAGTGGGATGGGAGTGGGATATCTATCAAAATAAATGTTTTGTAACTCAAGACAACGGTTTTTCAATTTTTCACAAATGCACTATTTTAAATTTTTTCCTATTTGTGTCTAAAACCTTACAAATAAAACTTATACTGAGAAACTAGACAAATTAACCTTTCCGATGGTATGCACATTGAAAACAATCATTTTAAATGTGGACGATTTTGTGGAAGAAATGTGTACAGGATTGCTAAACTTGAGAAACCATGACTTTTTAGTCAAAAAGCAATGGTCATTCTTCAAGGATTTGAAGATACATTTGAAGTCTGGTGAATTCGTTAGTTCATATGATTTCGCAGAAAACTATAAATATGTTCTTCAGGATGCCATACAAGCATTCCACTTCAATAACGACCAAGCAACTATATTCACAGTAGTTATTTACTACATGAAAGATGAAAAACTGGAACACAAAAGTATCGCAATCATATCCGACGATTTAAAGCATGATACCGTTGCAGTTTATGAGTACCAGAAGAGAATACTAAAATTTCTAAAATCTAAATTTACAGCAAAGAAGGTATACTACGTTTCGGACGGCGCTCGTCAACATTTTAAAAACAAAAGTAGCTTGGCAAATCTTATGCCCATGAAAAAGATTTTGGAATGCCAGCTGAGTGGCATTTTCATCCACCTGCTCATGGCAAAGGAGCATGTGATAGTATTGGAGTAAACCTTAAAAGAATTGCAGCGAAGTATATCCTCCAGTTCTCTCATCAAGATCGCATCTTAGATGCGACTGCTTTATTCCATTGGGCAAAGAGTTATTGTAAAGAAACTAAAATAGTTTTTAGTAGCAAAAAGGATCATCAGGAAACATTAAAAACACTGAAGAGCAGATTCGATGCTGCAGTAACAATCGATGGCACCGCTCAGTACCATGCTTTTATACCGCTTGTCGATGGAAGACTCAAGTTGAAAAAGTTTTCTGCCTCTATTCAATGCGATTTCTTTCCAGAGACAACAAATAAACCAGCAGCGAAATCAACACCTGAACCTAGTAACGCCAAGAAAGGATTGACAAAAAAACGCAGGAAATAAAGGCGACAAAAAAGCTGGATGAAAGACTGGGTACTTAGAAATACTTCATCAGCTACAATAAATTAAGTATAACAAGTAAGAAAATTATAGTCGGTCTAGACCGACTATACGATACCCTATACCATGCGTTTAGAAACCCTATCTCTTATGCCCAACTAACTGGACATTGAAAATAAGCAAAAACCAAATTTGAGTGGGATTTTTATTAATTTTTTTGGCTGCAGATATGAAAAAGTTCATATCGGATGCTATATCCAAAAATGGACCGATCCTGATCATGTTTGGTAAAGTCTCTTGTATTTTGCAAAAATATATACAAACAAAATTTGAGAAGAATCAGTGCAATATTTTTGTTTTTTAATAGATTTAAGTGAAGATCGGGAAGCAGCTCTATATGGGGTCAAAGGGATCATTTTTGGACTACTCATTAGTGGATGTAATGAACGCATACAAACCCAATTTGAATAAGATCTATATGACAATTTGGATCTTATGGCAAATTATGTCGATTTCATATGGGTAATTTGTATGGGGGCTAGGTCTGAGCATGGACCGCTTCTCACCAATTTCAATAGCGTTCATCCCATGGCCGATAAAAGCTTATATACCAAATTTGATCAAAATATATTCATATTTGCGACCTGCAGTTTGATTACAAACTTTACATGGACACACAGACGGACGGACGGACGGACGGACGGACGGACATTGTTAAATCAACTCAGAAAGTGATTCTGATTCGATCGGTATAATTAAAGATGGGTCTAGATCAAATATTTTTGGTTGTTACAAACAGCAGCACAAAGTCATTATACCCAAACCACATAGTGGTATAGGGTATAAAAATGGTTACGATATAAATGGATCTAATGCAATTAAGATTAAATTTTAATAACATATTTATCTTTTGATTTTTAATATTATTATTATTATACATTTATTAAATTATCATTAAAAATAAATAAAAAATAATAATTTTTCAACATTTCTATAGAAAAAAAGCGATTTTTTTCCTGAGGTTAACATATTCTGGGTATTACAGTATCGAGGGTGTAAAATTTTAGTTAGGTATGTTATATACCTTCGGAAAGTTTAGTTTGTCCAGTTTCTCAGTATAAGTTTTATTTGTAAGGTTTTAGACACAAATAGGAAAAATTTCAAAATAGTGCATTTGTGAAAAATTGAAAAACCGTTGTCTTGAGTTACAAAACATTTATTTTGATAGAAATCGCACTCCCATCCCACTAAGCAACCAAAAACCTCTTAAAGGAAAAATCCTAAGCTTTCTTATGAAAAAAAAAAAAAAAATGCCCTTTTTGAAAAAAGGCAAAAAATGCTTTAATATAGCAAAAAAAGTCTACAATTTTTTTTTTAAGTATTTTTTTCTGAAATATTGAAGAAATAGCTATCTAAACTCTTGGAGAGAAACTTTTCTAAGAACAATGGGTAATAAGTTACATGGATGAGAAAAAACACCTGTTTGGCCAAAATGTCAAATTTTGATCCCCTCTAACTCAGAGAGATCGGGACCGATATTGTTGGAAAATTGTGTCTAAACTACTATCTAGTAGGACTAACCTTGGTGCAAATTTCATCCCGATCGGAATACATCGGTTTCAAAAGTTGGTGCACTTGACATGAAATCCCCCATATATATAATATACGCTCTGAATTTTTTATTTAAAGAATTGATAAAAGGGGGGGGGAAATTAAAATTGTTTGAAGCATTCATGCGATAAAATTAGTAAAACGTGATTTGCTGAATAATGAAATGTGAAATATTCAATGGTTCTTAAGTTATAGCTGAAAAAATAATTAAACGAACTTCAGCATAAGAAAAATTATTACACGGCATTAAAAAAAATGTTGGCCTGAAAACGCCAAAGCTCTTGGATGCTTTAGTATATTGGCTTAGTGCTTTCATCTTGGCTTCCTTTAAAATGTCATATTTAAGCTATTTTGCAATCTTCATGCTCTCTACGAGTGTTCCGATAGGAAAGCATTTTTGAATTCGTGGAATACGATAAATTTTTCCAAGTGTTACTGATCCTTATCGCACAGCAAATAATTTGCGTTTATTTATTATCTTTGAAGGGAGCCAGAAAATTATAAATAATAATTTCTATTACTATTATTGTTATTACTAAGTTTAGCATATTACAAATTAATACATATTTAAATTAAATATAAAAATATGATTTAAATACTTAGTTTAGCTGATGGCCCTGGTAGCCAATGCTAGTATCTTTATACTATATATTAATCTTATATTTATATAAGTTTAATATCATTTAAAATAAAAATTAAAATAAATACTACTTCAAAAAAATTTATTTTTCACTTCAACCAAACAGTCAACACAGTTCAATTTCTATTGAACCCTCATCAACACTTTTTTAAATAATAACCAAAACATCCTTACTGACAGCCATCCTGCTGAAAACCATTTCTTAATACGAAATGCTTTATTATAGGAAATGACTAAAAATTTTTGCCATTACCTCTTTTTGTGTTCTGTTATGCAGTATACCACTATGTGGTCAGGGTATAATGACTTTGTACTAATGTTTGTAGCTACCAAAAATATTCGACCCAGAGCCATCTTTCATTATACCAATAAATACAGAATCAATTTCAGAATCATTTTCTGAGTCGATTCATTGATGTCCGTCCATCCGTCTGTCCGCCTAATCGTCTGTCCATGTGTCCATTCAAGCGTCTTTGTGTCCATGTGAACCTTGTAATCAAAATATATCAAATAGACAAATAACGTATGATTTGAAATAATTCATAAATATCGGAAGGAAAAAAATTCTTGAAAGTCATTGTATAAGGTATCCTGTAGACATTCTAGACCGGTTACAATTATCAAAGTTTGGTTTGTTGCTATGAGTGTGGCAGATTGTGACGATGATAAAAATGACTGACTATTGTGTTGTGTTTTCTTTTCCCTGCTTATCTACTAATATTGGTGTTTTTGTTTTATACCCTATACCACTCTACGGTCAGGGTAAAACAAGTTTGGGCTGATATTTGTAACTACTGAAAATATTGGGCCCAAACCCATCTAAATACCGAGAGACTCATAATTAATTTCCGATCCATCTCTCTGTTCGTCAGTCTGTCTATCCATCCGTCTCTGTGTGTCTCCATATAAAACTTGTAATTAAACTACAGGTGGCGGAAATGAGTACATTGTGATAAAATTTGTTATATTGGCCTCTATAGGCCATTGAGACCAACGCTATTTAAATTTATGACCGACTAAGAATGTCGTAATGTCCAGATTATCATATATATCGATAAAAGATGGTGGATGTTTGTATGTTATAGCCAATAATTAGTAGTTCAAAAACAAACCACGTAGGAACCTTTTTACTCATAGTACCAATATATAGCTGATTCCAGATTCTATCGAAAAACAAATATTCTACATAGATTAATTAGAATTTGTTGTATTTCTTGTACTTCTAAGTGGATAACAAAAGGAATAATCAAGGGATTTAATTTTTTTTATATTGTAATTCTTAACAAAACTATATTCAGAACAAAATAAAGAAGCAACAAATTAAGGGAGAAAAAACATATTAAGAAAACAATTCCTATGTACTCATTTCTGCTCCCGTGTGTTCTTAACTACATTAATAGAAAAATTCAAAATTTACCGTTAATGTGGATTTTGTTTATGATTTTATTCTTGTTATTTTTGTTTTTGATAATGAAAACTTAAGTTTAATTCACTTTTGATAGACTGCGTATTTGACAAATTGTGATTTTTAAAAACAAAATAAGAAAATAAATTTTTTTTTTAAATTATGACTGATACTGGCTCCTCATAACGAGAAATAGCTAAGAAACTTAACGTGAGCCAATCGGTGGTCATAAGAGTCAAAAAAACGAAATATTAATTCGCGAGCACAATTAAGTGGTCGCCGAAAGCTATTAGCGGATGGGGATGCACGAGTAATGATGGGAAGGATGAAAGCAGACCAGGCTTTGACGCCAAAGGAAGCTTCTGTAGCAATTAATAAAAATGTAAGCCGATGGACAGCAAGAAGAACACTCCACAACATTGGCTACATCTCCGCTGTGAAGAAACCTGAACCTGCGTTGTCGAAGAATAATGTTGCGGCACGTTTAAAATTCGCCAGGGATTACAAAAATTGGACCGTTGATGACTGGAGAAGAGTATTCTGGTCAGATGAATCCAAATTCAACTGAATTCCTTACGACAGTATTTAAGGTCAATTGTGAAAAGACGGTTGGGATAATATCAAACTGCCCCACCGAACTTTGCGAGCAGTGGCGGCTTGTGGAACTGGAGTGGCAGCGTATTCCAGAGCAAATTAGTCAAAACTTGGTACAGAGTATGCCAAGACGCATAAAAAGTATTTTAAGTAATAGAGGCCTATGGACCAAGTACTAAAATTTAATATATTTTAATTGTTATTGAAATGTGCGAAATTGAGTACATGAGACATGGTTTTGTTTTATATAAGTTTTTCTATGAATTTGATGTGTTTTTATTTTATTTTTAATACAGTCTTGTTGACCATTGAATAATAAATTAAATTCCAAAATACAAATATGTACTCACCTCTACTCCCCACTGTATATGTTTTTGGAAAAAGTAAGCGACTTTAATAAATGTGATCATAATCGGTCCATTGGTTAATATGAACAGATTTGGTTTATGCTTACTTGCTATATCCAAGGTAAAGTTTACCATATATTCGGTCTAAACTAACTGTAATTCTTACTTGTTTTAAAAGAGCTTTTTATTGCTTATTTATTTTTTTTGTTTGTGATGGATATTTTATCCTTTTGTACTTTTCCCTATTGATTGATTGAGTTAGTAACCTTTCATATTAGGAGTGAGATCGAAAAAGCCTTAACACACGTTTTTCCTCTTAATATCTTTGCAAGTATTATTTGATTTTTTTTTTTGTGTTCTAGTTATCTTTGTAAAATATGTCAGTTATTATTTTTAATGACAACTCATTTGTTGTTAGTTTGATTTAAAGGAATGACGTGTTAAAATTATTAAATATTTTAAACAAAACAAAAAGAATCAATGATCTTTCTATTAAACTGTTTCCAATGTTATTAGAAGGTATCAGAAAAATTCAGCCATTGGCAAAGTACTTGGTTCGGGCAGAAAGAAAGGTCCACATGATGTTGGTAATGCCAAGGAAATAGAAAGCATAATGAAAAGAGCCCCAAATGCATGCGGTAAAAAATCGGAATTGTTCGCTCAGTGCTCGAGCTGTGCGAAAAGCTAACGCCAATGCATGTTTAAATACACACAAGGTCCAAAAAGATCCAGATAGAAATGATGCAAATTTATAGGCCAAAATCAGACCTGTTCCCTATAAAACCTGTTCCATAAAAAAATAGTACTGCTGCTTAATGGACAACGAAAAGTGTATTGTGGAAGATATTTGGCAACTTCTGGATCAAAATTTCTATATTACTAATGCAGGAAGAAATGTTTAAGTTTATGTTCCAACAGTACAACGAAATTTTCAAAAAAAGTTCCAGGTATGGCAAAAAATATGCAGTTGCATCACTTGACGTAATTTCTTGCAACGGGCTTTATACCAATTCTATTCAATTGGGTCTGTATTTATAATTAACGCACAGAGAAATTTAACAATATATTTTAATTAAATATTAAATTGCAATTTTATTAATATCGATTAAAGATGTAGGCACTGTGCTGCAGTAGACCACAAAGGATCAGCATAAAACATAATGGCGTAAAATATTGATTTTAGTATAAGAGTTTTGTTTCCAGTACTAAGTTTACATCTTCTGTTTTTAAAGGGTAAAGCCATTTTATTATTTTGTTAATTTTGTTTAAAATAAAATGGACATGATCTATAAATTCGAACTTGGTATATAAAATCCCACCCAAATATCTTAATTTGTTCTTCCAGGGGACCAAATTTTTATTATAAAAAATTGGTTGCTTAGGTAAGAAGTAAGGTTTACGTCGTACTGTGCGATTTTACTGGCAAAAAGTCAGTTCTTCGAGTGTAAAATATCAAAAATGTAATGATGCGGGTTTTGTGGAGCACTGTTTAGTAAAGAGAAATGCATAATAATTTTTTTTCTCGAAATTATTTTTTCATCCATAATTAAGTGGCAAATTCAGCTAAACAAAACTCTGCAGTATCTAAGTCCGTCTTCTCAATGCAACAGAACGAAGGGTGAGAGTCTATTCTTTGAAATTCCCCAAAAAATTCCACCGACTTTCACCGATCGCTTTACAAACTTATACATTTTTTTAAAAAGATCACGAATTTTGCAGCGTAGGTTTTCAACAAAATGTGTTGCATACACTTAATGTGGATTCATCGTCGCGAACCGCAGTCTGCAGACCGAAGACTTGTTTGTTGAATTATAACGAGCAATCCCCAGCTCGATTCATTGCCTGTTGGTTGAGTTACTGTAGACATTAATTTTAAACAGCTGTTCAACTGTCAGATGTGTAGTTTGCGAAATTGAAAAGTTTTGTTATCAAATTTTAAACGAAAACTAAAAAGAAATGAAATGAGTTGTGAAAATATGAGCCGCGAACAAATATTACTTTTGCTTCAATTAGAAGTGGAAAAGTTTTATCTATTGATTGAAGAAAAAAAAAGTTTGCTGTACGTCAAATATTGCGAGAACGTCGAATGAAAAGAATATTATGCAACATTGATACCAAGAATGCGTTTGAAACATTTATAAACTTTCACCGCATGGATCCACAGAGTTTCGTACCTATGATATAAGCTTCTTTAGTTTATTCAAATCTGTAAGTTCAGGTAAAAATCAGGTAACCAGTCAAACCAGTATATATTGTATTTAAACAACTTACCTTGTTCCGCCATTTCGCACATATATGGTGGCATCACAGAGATGCCAAAGCACCACATAAAAAATAAACATTCTTAAAAATCTTTAGGAAAAAATAAAAAAACAAGAGATGCACACAGAAAACAGATTCATTGTGGCTACCGAATTTATTACCAACCGAATTGCGATAATGCTAATAACCGATTTTCGGGTTCACGATGATTATAATTATACTAGCTGTTTTTACCCGGTCTTGCCCGGGATGAAAAGGCCTTTGATTTGAAAAATGGTTAACTATGCTTACCGGGCGCTGAGTACTTAGTCCCCAATTAACAAATTCCCCAATAAAATGAACTTTCTCCCCAAAAATTTGTATGGGCAGTAAATTCCTTTTTTATTTAAATTAAAAAGTTTTTGGTTTTTTAATTTAGAAGTTTTTTATAAGATGCTGCAGCAAAAATGCTTCAAAAATAAGGTGCGAAACCGCTTTAAGTTTTTATACCCTATACCACTATGTGGTTTGGGTATATTGACTTTGTGCTGCTGTTTGTAACTACCAAAAATATTTGACCTAGACCTATCTTTAATTATACCGATCGAATCAGAATCACTATCTGATTCGATTTAACGATGTCCGTCCGTCCGTCCGTCCGTCCGTCCGTCCGTCCGTCTGTGTGTCCATGTAAAGCTTGTAATCAAACTGCAGGTCGCAAATATGAATATATTTTGATAAAATTTGGTATATAAGCTTTTATCCGCCATGGGATGAACGCTATTGAAATTGGTGAGAATCGCTCCATGTTCAGACATTGCCCTCATACAAATGACCCCTATGAAATCGACTTAAATTGCCATAAGATCCAAACTATCATATAAATCTCAGTCAAATTGGGTTTTTATGTGTTTATTACATCCAGTAATCAGTAGGCCAATAATGATCCCTATGGGACAACTCTTGGTGATAGGCCCCATATAGAGTTGCTTCCCGATCTTCACTTAAATCTATCAAAAAAGAAAAATATTGCACTGATTCTTCTAAAATTCTGTTTATATATATTTTTGCAAAATACAAGAGAACTTACCAAACATGGTCAGGGTCGGTCCATTTTTGGGCCTAGTCCCCATATAGATATAGCATCCGATATGAACTTTTTCATCTCTGCAGCCGAAAAAATTAATAAAAATCCCACTCAAATTTGGTTTATGCTTATTTTCTATATCCAGTTAGTTGGGTCTATGAGATAGGGTCTCTAAACGCATGGTATAGGGTATCGTATAGTCGGTCTAGACCGACTATAATTTTCTTACTTGTTTTTATGTGTATTAGGAAATATATTATTATCTCCTGAGTAGATGTTTTTATAAAATCTACTATTTTCAGTTGTGAGTTGGTTGCAATGTATATATTTATCGTAAGCTCTTCTATATATATGAAAGGAGATAGGAATGCCTATTTAGTTTTGAATAAATCATTTATGATCAAGGTAGAAAAAGGCATTGTGTGGAACACTTTGCAAGGTTTTAGTTATATAATTCAATTGTAGTTTTGAATGAGATGTATAATAAAATTATTAGTTCTCCCTATTTTTGCTGCATTGCATAATTTTTTGTTTGATACAAATTTATATAGTTGCTATCTGGAGCTCTATAAAGAGAAGTACATGCTGTCAGACATTTTCTTTCAAAAACTCTTATTTTACCCATATATGATGGAGAAATATTGAACCAAATTTGTCAACCATACGTTAAAATAGGTCGAACCAATTATTGGTACAATAGAACTTTAACCCTTGGTTTGGTGTTAGGGGAGTAAAATATTTTTTTTGTACACGAAAAATGCGTTTCTTGCTTTCGGTATCTGCAGATTTATGTGATTGTTAAAATATAAAAACTTATCGAGGGTAATTCCAAGATATTTAACGACTGGTTCATTGGGAATCTGTATACTGCTATTTGATTTTATGCCAAAATCTCTCCATTTTGTTTTAATGTTATTGTTACACCGTCCAACTGGAGGGCGAAATAGAATGGTTTCGCATTTGTTGAAATTAATATTAACTAGAGGACCCCTGCTGCTCCGCAGCATTATATTATATTATATTATATTATGTTAATTTTTATAATATAATACCAAAATATGCCAAGAGAAGTCAACGTACAGTAATACCAAATTTCGTCAAGAGAAGTCAACGTACAGTAAAAGTAAAGTTGATTCTCCACGCATAACTTTCCTCAAACCTAACGAATTTAAGCAGTTGATAGCTCAAAAGAAGGAGCTTGATCCACTGAGTGTTGTTAGACCTATGTCAACAGCCTACGTTAATTAGAACTCTAGTTATAGAGGTTTGAGAGAAGAAAAATATAAAAAAAAAATCTTGAATGCAAAGTTTATTCATAAATTCTTTTAATATATAAGATTATCCAATTTGTAGCATATTTTGCAACAATATTAAAGTATGTTTGCAATTTGTCATTAAGTTTCTCTATTTTGTTATTAGCTTGATAAATAATTATATCATCCGCAAATGCTATTATGTGGTCGATTTTTGCCAAAAGGTCATATATAAATAAATGAAATAAAATAGGAGAATTAACTGTCCCTTGCTGGAGACCACGGAAAATTTTAAGTTCATTCGTACTTATATTATTTCTATTGCATACTACAAACGATTTGTTGTTTAACATGTTATATATGAGCATTATGAAATATATTGGAATTTTATATAAAAATAGTTTATATATTAAGCCAGGTATCCATATGCTCTTGAAAGCTTTTTCGAAGTCTATTAAACAGGCACCTGTACATAAGGACTTATTCAGATTCCAATGAATATTTGAAACAAGTAAATGCATTGCATGAATTGTAGAATGCTTGTATTTAAATTCGAATTGCTTATCATCAATTAGTCGATTTCTTTCACAAAAACAGTCGTTATATTTTTTGCACAAAAATGTATGAAGCCATCCCACTGTGCCACGTAACATAAAAAAAAAGTAGTTGTTAACTAGAGGTTAAGTTATATTATGATATTTATATAATAATTATTAAACTAGCTTTTTATAAAGATGTTAGGAAAATAGTATGTCTAGTGCTAAATATCTGTTATATGGTGCTAAAATAACTTCGTTTTTTTTATCTTACTTAAACTTGGTGTGTATACTTTTTATACCCTATACCACTATGTGGTTTGGGTATAATGACTTTGTGCTGCTGTTTGTAACTACCAAAAATATTTGACCTAGACCCATCTTTTATTATACCGATCGAATCAGAATCAATTTTTGAGTCGATTTAACAATGTCTGTCCGTCCGTCCGTCCGTCTGTGTGTCCATGTAAATTTTGTAATCAAACTGCAGGTCTCAAATATGAATATATTTTGATGAAATTTGGTATGTAAGCTTTAATCGGCTATGGGATGAACGCTATTGAAATGGGTTGGAATCGGTTTATGTTCAGACCTAGCCCCCATACAAATCACCCCTATGAAATCGACATAAATTGTCATATGATCCAAATTGTCATATAGATCTTAGTCAAGTTGGGTTTGCATGTGTTCATTACATCCACTAATGAGTAGTCCAAAAACTATACCTATGGAACAACTCTTAGTCATAGGCCCCATATAGAGCTGCTTCCCGATCTTCGCTTAAATCTATTAAAAAACAACAATATTGCAGTGATTCACCTCAAATTTTTTTTGTATATATTTTCGCAAAATACAATAGACTTTACCAGCCATGGTCAGGAACGGTCCATTTTTGGACCTAGACCCCATATAGACATAGCATCCCATATGAACTTTTTCATATATGCAGCCAAAAAAATTAATAACAAGTAAGAAAATTATAGTCGGTCTAGACCGACTATACGATACCCTATACCATGCGTTTAGAAACCCTATCTCTTAGGCCCAACTAACTGGACATAGAAAATAAGCTAAAACCAAATTTGAATGGGATTTTTATTAATTTTTTTGGCTGCAGATATGAAAAAGTTCATATCGGATGCTATATCCAAATAGGGACTAGGTCCAAAAATGGACCGATCCTGATCATGCTTGGTAAAGTCTCTTGTATTTTGCAAAAATATATACAAACAAAATTTGAGAAGAATGAGTGCAATATTTTTGTTTTTTAATAGATTTAAGTGAAGATCGGGAAGCATCTCTATATGGGATCAAAGGGATCATTTTTGGACTACTCATTAATGGATGTAATGAACGCATACAAACCCAATTTGAGTAGGATCTATATGACAATTTGGATCTTATGGCAATTTATGTCGATTTTATATGGGTAATTTGTATGGGTTCTAGGTCTGAACATGGACCGATTCTCACCAATTTCAATAGCGTTCATCCCATGGCCGACAAAAGCTTATATACCAAATTTCATCAAAATATATTCATATTTGCGACCTGAAGTTTGATTACAAGGTTTACATGGACACACAGACGGACGGGCGGACGGACGGACGGACGGACGGACGGACATTGTTAAATCAACTCAGAAAGTGATTCTGATTCGATCGGTATAATTAAAGATGGGTGTAGGTTAAATATTTTTGGTTGTTACAAACAGCAGCACAAAGTCATTATACCCAAACCACATAGTGGTATAGGGTAAAAAAATGCCACTCAAATTTGGTTTATGCTTATTTTCTATATCCAATTAGTTGGGCTTAAGAGATAGGGTCTCTAAACGCATGGTATAGGGTATCGTATAGTCGGTCTAGACCGACTATAATTTTCTTATTTGTTTGAAAAGTACATTTGATCTTGCCAAGTATAGTTATGATGTAACCATTTTTGGCCCAAGTTTTTTCTTATCTCAGACAAGAAGCACATTTCAATCTCAGTTAAGTATTAATTATATTCACACACAGAATACGGATTCAGTCTGGCTACCGAATTTATTACCAAATAAATTGTGTCCAAGTCAGATCAATTCGAAAAATATACGTATAAGTATATCGTTATGTTAATTCTCAATATTTAATAATTACAGCTATTGTTGAATGGAAATATGTAAGAGATGTATTAATCAAGTTTATTTTACCTTATAATAGTACCCTTCAGATCCCAATCATAGCAAATATAGGCAATATTGTTCATAACGGCCAAGGACAATTATTGTTTTCAGTTACAAACTTCAAGAATAAATAAGAAAAATAAATTATGTGTAGACTGACTATACTATTAATGTCAATTCTATAATAACTAAGTACACAATTCTTTAATCTAAATATTAATTGCTTATTCACATGTAGTACTTTGAAAACAATACATATGTTTAAACATAATTTGATAAAAAAAAAAAAAAAAAATACAATACCATTCATACGAGTTTGACATGTTTACTTATTGTTAGTATTTACATGATGTAGTTGCCGCTAATAGTGTAACCAAACAATATGATTGGACGGACATAATTTGGAGTAACTATGCTATTAAATTCTCTTTATTCGTAAATCACACTTTATAAATAATCAGAATTATTTTGATATACTCGAACATTAGCAAGCTAACCTAGTTTGTAATTTATTATAATCCTATAAACAAAATTACATGACAATATTGACACCCATACAAATTGGTTTCTGTAAAGTATTTCCGGTATAACATTCACCTACAAATTAGGTGAACAAAAAATATCACAACATATGTAAAACGCATTATAATAGCACTACAAATTTAGGCAGCGCAGATGGGAGTTCATTAGAGTTTTTGTGCCGGGATGGGAATGCGTGATTTTATATTTATTTATAAAAGTATATAGATCTGACAGCAGGTACATACATTTTGTTAAAAAAAGAAAACAAGTGATTGCCATAAATTCAAAAACTATATTTTAAATAAAACTCATTTTACCATCAAATCCTTTCTGATTACACAGAGTTTAGTTTAATATAAATCTTTGTAAAATATAAACAATATTTTAGGGGCTATTTAATTTTTCAATATCAATAGACACAATTTATGAACATAACATAGCAAACAATAAACTTAAATATCACAGTGCTCATTAAATGTACAAATTCGATCGTTTCTTTTAAAACAAAGCATAAATTAAAATTAAAAAAGTAAGAAAATTATAGTCGGTCTAGCCCGACTATACGATACCCCATACCATGGTTAAGAGACCCTATCTCTTCGGTCCAACTAATTGGATATAGCAAATAAGCATAAACCAAATTTGAGTGGCATTTTTATTAATTTTTTTCGCTGCAGATATGAAAAAGTTCATGTCGGATACTATATTTATATGGGGACTAGGTCGAAAAATGGACCGATCCTGACGATATTTGGTATAGTCACTTATAGTTTGAAAAAATATATACAAACTAAATTTGAGAAAAATCTGTGCAATATTTTTACTTTTTGATATATTTAAGTGAAGATCGGGAAGCAGCTCTATATGGGGCCTATGACTAAGAATTTTCCTATAGGAAGTAATTTTGATCTACTGATTAATGGATATAATAAACACATACAAACCCAATTTGACTGAGATCTATATGATAATTTGGAACTTATGGCAATTTATGTCGATTTCATAGGGGTCATTTGTATGGGGGCTAGGTCTGACCATGGACCGATTCTCACCAATTTCAACAGCGTTCATCCCATGGTCGATGGAAGCTTATATATCAAACTTCATCAAAATATATTCATATTTGCGACCTGCAGTTTGATTACAAACTTTACATGAACACACAGACGGACGGACGGACGGACGGACATCGTTAAATCGAATCAGATAGTGATTCTGATTCGATCGGTATAATAAAAGATGGGTCTAGGTCAAATTTTTTGGGTAGTTACAAACAGCAGCACAAAGTCATTATACCCAAACCACATAGTGGTATAGGGTATAAAAACACAACAAAGCTATAAACAACAAATCTCTCATTTAAAAAAATTAATCAAAATTAAAACAACAAATTACAAGGCGTACATAAATGGACAATTGGATTTTTTTTATATTTTATTTACGATATATACTTGCATACTAAAATCGATCAGCGCTGTTAGAGCCGAATTATCATAAATAATAAAAGTGCTGCCAAATTTTATAATTTTCTAATAAACCAACAGATCTGTATTTTCATTATCGATCACCGACATTATTAAAAATAACTAATATGGAGTGTTTGAATAAAAAATGTAATATTACTGATGGAGAAGAGAGAATGATATCATGTTGGCTGTGTCTTGGTGTAATTCATTTTAAATGTAGTGGATTACCTACTTTGACTGCTGAAGCAATACCGAAACATAATGATTTGTATTGGTGCTGTATTTGCTGCAGAAAAATTGGTGTTGAATTTTACAAATTTTTCCAGAGTAGAAAATCTATTTTTCTGGCAATTCAAAAGGAGATTTCTAAACTAACTAATCGTGTTTCCGAATACGGATAACTGTAAATTACAACCGCAGTCATCTGCAAAACGGCGGAAATCTTCTAGAAATACTAATAGGGCGAATAAACCGCAGAGTCTGGTGTCATCCGTCTCTTAAAATAATGGCCCTCAATTAAATACAGCTAATATTGATACCATTCCTTCCCCAACTACTTCTTAAACCATTACGTGTTATACCGTTAAATAAAAAATCGATATATTTTTTGCGTTTTGCTTCTGAAACAACTGTTAAAGATATCGAATTTTATATAAAAGAAAAGCTTAACTCTGATGCGGATATTTTAATAAAAAAGTCTACCTATTCGCAACTGAGAAGTATAATATCTTTTGATATTTTCGAACAACGAGTCAGTCCTCGCTTTTGGTGCAACAACACATTAGTTCGAGAATATATATATAAGGAAAACCAATGAACATAATATGGCTCATCTTCCACCTAGTGAATTAAACAATCAAAAAAACTTAATAATTCTTCTGATAGTGAAATAAATATCGTATACCAAAACGTCCGAGGAATAAATTATAAATTATCTAAATTTTTTATTGAAAGCTTCGATTCTTCACAACATATTATTATTTTTACGGAAACCTAGCTGAGCGAAAAATTCTTTAACGCTGAAATTTTATGTGATAGATATCACATTTACAGACTTGAGAGAAAAACTAAAACTACTGGCGGTGGTGCTTCCATTGCTGTTTCTAGTTTACACTCGTCAAAATAATTTTTAATTTATAACCCCCATTCAATTGAATTTATTGGTGTCTTGATAAAAGTAAATCAAACTAAAATTTACATAACATGTTCCTACATACAAAACGTGATATCAAATGCGAACCCAAAGAATCCTGTTCTTGTTTTCAGTGATTTTAATCTACCGTCATTTTCGTGGACCTATATCATCCAACGATCGAATTAACTTTAAATATTGCGGTTACTCATAAACGTCACATTAGTAAAAAAAGGGGTTAAATTTTTCTGCTTTAAACATGCTAATTACAATGCACCAAATCAATGTTTACTCAACACAAATTGGCTTCAGTTCTTATCTATATCCGATGGTACTACACCATCTATTGATGCGACGGTTGATTAGTTCTACAAACCCGTTTTTGACTACATAAACGAATGTATCCCAAAAACCACTGCGGCCAATTATTCTGGTCCTCCTTTGAGCTCTAAGCAATTATCTAGACTCAAAAATTTAAAAAACAAAAGATATAAAAAGTGTAAACAAACTGGTTTAGTTACGGATTATGGAAAATATTCTATTGCTCTCGAGCCGAGTACAACATACTCAACACGGAATTATATAATAATTACCTGAATAATATGAAACTGAATTTTAAGATAGATCCAAAATCATTGTATAAGTTTGTAAATTCAAAAAGAAAATTTACCCGCTATCTACCTATAATGAAATATTTAAATCACGAGTCTAATGACGAGTTGGTCATCAGCAACATGTTTGCTGAATTCTTTGGAACCACATATTCTGACGCTCAACACGATAACTCCTACCATATATTGTTTCAGTGTATACTTTATGTGGATATTGTAAATAGTTTGAAAATTTTTAAATCTTCAAACAACACTGAACCTGAAAGCATTACTAGCTGCATACTTATTAATTGTGCTCATGCTATAGCGACTCCATTAACCATCATGTTTATTATATCCCTGAAATACGAATACTTTCCTAAATCTTGGAAGGAATCTTACATCATTCCGTTATTCAAATCAGGTAGTATATCAAATATTTAAAACTATAGAGGTATAGCTAAATTAAGTGTAATTCCCAAGCTCTTCGAAAAATGCCTTGCTGATTCTCTTCGTCATCAAGTATCATCATTAATGTCACCTTTTCAACATGGTTTCCGTAAAGGATATTCACAACAACAAACCAGTTACAACTCACAACTTTAGTAACCGCGGATTTATCAATGGTCCACATACCGACGTCATCTTACTGACTTTAGCAAAGCATTTGACAAAGTCAATGTTACACCTCATGGGGTTCAACTGTAATTGTGGGAGTGGGATTAGTACATATCTAACTGGCACAAACCAACGTGTCATTTTTATACCCTATACCACTATATGGTTTGGGTATAATGACTTTGTGCTGCTGTTTGTAACTACCAGAAATATTTGACCTAGACCCATATTTTATTATACCGATCGAATCAGAATCACTATCTGATTCGATTTAACGATGTCCGTCCGTCTGTGTGTCCATGTAAAGCTTGTAATCAAACTGCAGGTCGCATTCATATTTTGATGAAATTTGGTATATAAGCTTTTATCAGCCAGAGGATGAACGCTACTGAAATTGGTGAGAATCGGTCCATGTTCAGACCTAGCCCCCATACAAATGACCCCTATGAATTCAACATATATTGCCATAAGATCCAAATTATCATACAAATCTTAGTTACATTGGGTTTGTATGTATATATTACATCCATTAATCATTAGTCCAAAAACGATTCCTATTGGACAACTCTTAGCCATAGGCCCCATATAGAGCTGCTTCCCGATCTTCACTTAAATCTATCAAAAAAGAAAAATATTGCACTGATTCTTCCAAATATGGCCAGGATCGGTCCATTTTTGGGCCTAGTCCCCATATAGATATTGCATCCGATATGAACTTTTTCATATCTGCAGCCGAAAAAATTAATAAAAATCCCACTAAAATTTGGTTTATGCTTATTTTCTATATCCAGTTAGTTGGGCCTGAGAGATGCGAGGTTGATTTAACACAGTTTTTGAATTTTTTAGTTTTTATATCAATTACTCAATTTATTGTTTTTTTTTTGTTGTTAATAATTTTTTTGTTCACTGACTGATAAATTTGAAAATGAAATCAAATTACCTTTTTTTTTATATATACAATTTTTTTTTATTCAAGAAATCAAATACGGAAAATTGAACATTATTGAAAATAATTTCAAACGAATCAGACAAGAAAAAATTAAATTATATAAAATAAAGCAAATAGAATTTTGCTATTTTTTTATGCACATCAAGATATTTCTCCCTCAACTTTCTAATTCGTACTCATCTTGCTAATTTTTGTGCACATCTGGATATATTGTGTTCATCTTGCTAATTTGGTGCATATTTGTGAACAGACTGATATTTGGTGTTCATCTTGCTATTTTGTGCACATCTGGATATATTGTGTTCATCTTGCTATTTTGTGCACATCAGGATACTTCTCCCTCACCTTCTAATTCGTGCTCATCTCCCTAATTTTTCTGTGTACATCTGGATATATCGTGTTCATCTTGCTAATTTGGTGCATATTTCTGAACATCCTGATATTTTTTGCTCATCCTGTTATTATGTGCTGAAGGTGTTGAAGGATATTTAGTTTAAAAAAAAAAAGAAAAAAAAAGAGAAAACTTAAAAATAATAATAATTTATAAAATAGTGTTAAATTAAATTTTTATATATTAATTTTATATTAATATTAATATTTACATTTTTTTTTAATTTAATTAAAAAAAAAAAAAAAAAAATCAGTGATTATAATGTTCTAATGTGATATTGTGCAAATTTGGTCACCTTATTTTAATATGTCAAAATAGAAAATATTCAAACATTTTAAATCCACTCATAATAAATACACAAACATACTTTTAATTTTACATTCATTCATCATACAAATCCATTCTCACAAAATTTTACAAATAATTCTTTTTATCTGAATGTTATTCTCATTTGTAACTTGTGTCTTTGAGTGAGAATGTCATTTTAACATAATTAGATTTATCAAACGTCAACTAAATATTCTTCGATGACAAGCGCTTGTTACATCGATGGATAAGAGAACGTAAGTTTATTATTTTGATTTATTTATTTTTTTCTACACTCATTTACTCAATTTCGTATATTCAAATAATTAAAACATGAATATCTAATAGATGCTCAATTATGTTACTCATATTTTTTTATGTGTAAAATAATTTATATCTATTATCAGAGTTGCCATTTCTTTGTTTAAGTGATTAATTTCTGGCACATAAATTTTTTTTTATTTTATTTGCTTTTAATAAAGAAACACCACAAATTTAACTTTTAATTTTTTTTTTCTTAAATTATATATTCAAATGGTGACATATTTTTTTTTTGTTTTTGATTACAAACAAATTAAATATCTTTACCTTATAAATTATTTTATTTACAATATTTTTCAATTGATAAAAATATTAATATAATAGATATGTGTTTATTAATTTAATGATTTAATCAATAAATTTATAATATCGTTTAATTACATGATATAAATAATATAATGCTGAACTAACTTTTTTTATATTTTATTTCACAAAAATTTAGGGTGATTGGTTAGGTCAAAAGTGGGCTATCTAGGAAAATTTGTAATATATAGCAAAGGTTTGGGCGGGTATAGAACATGTAGAGGTTAACGACATCTTTTACCTCTACGCTACTAATTATACGCACTTATTTTATTTCTTCATTTACTTTTAAATTTATTTTTTTTTTGGTATAACAATTCTTTATTTTGAGTCATCGTAAATAGATAATTTGCTACCAAAATTTTAATATTACTGTAGCTGGTTTAACCTATCTTGAATGAGACAAGATCCTCCCCATTTTACCTGAGCACGGCCGGATCAATTGGTAGCATAGTCCCAGAAAGATATGGTTTGATTTAACGACCGTTACAGAGATAGGGTCTCTAAACGCATGGTATAGGGTATCGTATAGTCGGTCTAGACCGACTATAATTTTCTTACTTGTTTTTAATAATATAATGTCTGAATATATATCAGTAAAATGTGGGGTGCTTCAAGGTCATCTTGGTCCAATTTTATTCTCGCTGTTTATCAATGACCTACCAATTATACTACAATATTCTAATATTCTTTTGTACGCTTGCGATGTTAAAATTTTTCTGAGCTCCAGTATCTATGTCAATCAAATGTTTCTTCAACATGATTAAGATAGATTCTTTGTATGGTGCAATTCAAACTTAATGGAATTAAATTTGAACAAATGTAAACACATGCACTTTTCCAGAAAATTTAGCACTATTGGTTCTTACTTCTTGGGTGGTTTTCAGCTGGAATCGGTGGACTCGTTCATGGATTTGAGTATTATATTGGATGCAAAATTAAATTTCGTTCAACATATTACAGCGTCATGTAATAAAGCTCGTGGAGTTCCTACTTTCATAAAATGATGGGCTAAAGAATTAATCGACCATTAAATCACTAAAGAACTTTACACATAGTTAGTAAGACCGATTTTGTAATACGGTTCTGTTATTTGGGATCCTCATTACAATGTTCATTGCAATAAAATTGAATCAATCCAAAAACAATTCCTACTATTTTATCTACCAAATTTTTATTGCAACAATATTGTAGGGTCACCATCATATGTAAGTACCCTACAAGAAATGAATGACTGAATCTAACACATAAACAATTTTTGTACCAACACACTTGCAGTTTTTTGCTATTTAAAACACATAACGGTCATTGTTGCTGTTGTAGAGTTGTTTTTGTTATGGTTTAGGAAAGGTAAGTAATTAATTAAATTAAAAGTTCAATTTAATTTTTGTTGTTTCTTTAGGATTCTTCAAAATATGTCAGTGAATTCATTAGTGCCATTCTCAATTGTGGTGGCACGTCCCTCCATTATACCCTTCCAAAATTTTTTTTTTGCTCGCTTGTGGCCTATTCCTGTTGGATCGTTAACTTAAAGATATTGCTGTAGAATCTTCACAAACTTTCAATCTAGAACTTTTATACCTCTTAGGAAACGCATTTGTGTAAAGAATTATATTGTGCGACAATATTTTATATCCTGGATTTCGATTGTGAATGCTGTACCAGAAAATAATATGGTTATCTATTTGATATTATTGCTGGACTTGTTATGATGTTGGAAGATAATACGCAAGAAATATAATTGTGTGAAATAACGCTGACACAGTTTATTAAATCGATTCGTAATGATTCCAGTTAAGTGCGCAATGAAGACATTACAAATGTATTGTTAATACATGCGCAATCACCAAATGAACTTATTAAGGTAATGCACTGACATTTTATTAAAAATTGTAGCTAAAAACAAAGAAAATCTTCATTGCAGAATTTTACATTAATCCTTGTATCTATCTTTCAGTCTATTGCCATAACATGAATACGGAAGTTTGTTTTAATATTTGGCTCGAATGTTTTAGTTTATGGCATTCTTCCATGTCTGGAACATAATGCTGAAAATATGAAGAATATTAAGGAATGTACAGTATCCGTAAACACATTCATAATAAAATTAGTTTCTTCAAAAGAACAAAGATCTCAGATATTGAACAAATTGATTTATGGGGGTATTATCACAATATCCCTCACACGGTTCCGTACAAACAAAGGTAGCTTTGAATGGATACATCATTTACTCACCAATTTTCCAGTTTTGGTCGAAATTGTTAATTCACAACACTGAAAAGGCAAGTTTTTATATAAATTGTTAATATATGTATATGTGTTATAATAAATTGTGTTTTTAATATTTAATGTTTATTAAAAATTTTTTGATTTTAATACAATAAATAATTATATTAAAATTAAATCGTGTTTCATTATAATCAAGCGTGACCGATCAATGGTTTACATACTTTCATAGGTTAGAGTAAGATGCAAAATCACATGTACACAAAAGTTTCGGTCATTTTTGTCATATTGGCCTTAATAAAATGATAGAAACTTTGTCCTACGCGATGACCGAAACTTCAGTCAGTAGTGACCGTCATATCACTGGTCAAATGAACAGTGACAGTTCTTGTAGGGTAGACTTGCTATAATTAAACTTCCCACTCTGTAAAGCCGAAGAACTATGCTTAATGTGTCGTTTTTAATTAATTTGATTAATGGTGATGTTCGCTCTGATTTCCTTATAAACAACTTATCATTTTTATTCCACAACGATCAGCTAGAAATTTTGTTCCACAACACTTGCAATATATTCGTCAAAACTATGTCAATGATGATCCTTTTAGAAGAATTTGTTGTGATTTCAATAAACTTTATAATTTTATTGATTTTTCTACTAATGTCATTAATATTAAACGTAATATTATATTGTTTTTAAATATATAATCTTTAATCTAGTTATTGTAATATATTTATACCCTATACCACTATGTGGTTTGGGTATAATGACTTTGTGCTGCTGTTTGTAACAACCAAAAATATTTGACCTAGACCCATCTTTAATTATACCGATCGAATCAGAACCACTTTCTGAGTTGATTTAACAATGTCCGTCCGTCCGTCCGCCCATCCGTCTGTGTGTCCATGTAAAGCTTGTAATCAAACTGCAGGTCGCAAATATGAATATATTTTGATGAAATTTGAAATTTGATGAACGCTATTGAAATTGGTGAGAATCGGTCCATGTTCAGACCTAGCCACCATACAAATTATCCATATGAAATCGACATAAATTGCCATAAGATCCAAATTGTCCTATAGATCTTACTCAAATTAGGTTTGTATGCGTTCATTACATCTACTGATGAGTAGTCCAAAAATGATCCCTTTGACCCCATATAGAGCTGCTTCCCGATCTTCAGTTAAATCTATTAAAAACCAAAAATATTGCACTGATTCTTCTCAAATTTTGTTTGTACATATTTTTGCAAAATACAAGAGACTTTACCAAACATGATCAGGATCGGTCCATTTTTGGACCTAGCCCCTTTATAGATATAGCATCCAATATGAATTTTTTTAAATCTGCAGCCAAAAAAATTAATAAAAATCCCACTCAAATTTGGTTTTTGCTTATTTTCTATGTCCAGTTAGTTGGGCCTAAGAGATAGGGTTTCTAAATGCATGGTATAGGGTATCGTATAGTCGGTCTAGACCGACTATAATTTTCTTACTTGTTTTGTATTATAGTCTGTAAGGCATTATACCATATACTTATGAAATAATAATAAAATAAATCATTTCAATGTGCTTCCACAAACTCTGTTGATTCATATGCAGTGAAACTATAATCATCTAATTTGAGCCCCTTTATAAAGTGGAAAATTTAGTAATGATGACTTTAGTGCGTAAAATTTTTCGGGAATTTTTAACCCCATACAACTATGTGGTCATCTTGTATTATATTGATTAACTCAGAATCAATTCCCGAGTCCATATAACTTTTGATTGGATTGGAATTTTGATATGCGGTTTTATTTGTTTGGTAGGTGAGACTTTAGCCTTTAAGTTTTGCTATAAAACGTAATTCTCGACGGAAAATAAAAAAAGTTACGGAGGGTTTAAAATACATTTTCATAGTAGTTGAATTTTAGTACAAAAGTGAAGGTAAAAAAAGGTTTTTTTTTAATATAATGTCTTATTTTTTCAGTTAATTTTACAAATAATACTTTTTAACAATTTTTTTAAGTTAATTTTTTCAGAAAATGCCAAACTTTGGCCCCGTAAACTTCTTAGTCCTAATGTGCACAAGGGCCAAAGCTTGTTTTTTTCTTTTTGAAAGATCCCGAGTTAAAATATAATTATAAAGCAGCGAACGTAAAAGTTACCTTATATTGGTTCAAGAAAGAGAAGTTTCAATGAAAAACTCGTATGTTTTTGCTTTAGTTAAATTTTTTTTTTATTGTCTTTTAAATATTTCTATATCAATTTTTATGGTAAATTTATGAAATATAACAATTTTTATTGTAAATTTACAAAATATATAAATTTTTAAATCAAGAAAATTTTTTAACTATACAAAAAAAATGTAACTTATTGTTAGTGTAATGAAAAAGTACTTTAAATCAACAATTTTAGTAAAAATTTCTTCTAAATAGCCTTGATTTTCATCTTCTAGAAGCTGTTTAGCTTCTTCGTCTAAATCAATAGAGGTAGTTTTCCATTTTTGACGAATGTTGGGCATATATGGATATGAAGTGCACAACAAGATAGTGATAAGGTCTTCATTTGTACAACATTTGGACATTTTCCTTGTGTTGTGCTTGCGAAAGAATCTGTAGTCTTTGTTCCTTTTTTCTTGCGCTTCTTCAGATAGATCTCCTATTGGTAGGATATTGTTTTGATTTATTTGTTCCCCATGGTACAAAATTTTATGAACTGTGGATGGCATATATATCCAAGAGTATTTTTCATTAAAAAGTATAGCTGTTTTATTGGCGTACTCTCTAATTTTTTTTGCATTTATCTTTCTGCTGCATGCTAGAACTTGTAACATGATTTTGAATCGTCTTATTAGTTCATGATCTACACCTGTGATAGATGCTGGAGTTTCCGGATCGGAAAAAAATCTCCTTGCAGTATTTCCACCATTTGTGTTTCCTTCTCCTTGTTTTGGTTGGTCGATTACGAGGCCTAGCTGTAGATATTTTTGTTGAATTTGTTTTTTATTGCTTTCTTTTTTCTTCATTTTCTTTGTTTTTTCTCACTGTTTCGCCTAAGGGACCAAATTCCAAATCATAACCCAATTTAAGAATATGCTCCATGAAACGTATTCTAGCATGAAGAGGGGACATTCCAAATTCGTAGCCTTCCTTAAAACTATTGTCTTCTGGTGGGGGTTGGCTTAATTGACTTGATGTCTTTTGGCATATAATGCAGCTTGACGTTGACTTTGTTCCAGTTGAAGCTTGTGCAACTTTTCCATAAATCATTGTGAGACACATTTTAAAATGTACTTCAATGTCTTGGTCATCAAATTTAAATATTACTGGTTGAAGCTCTTTAATTTGATCTTTTATTTTTTGAACATCTTCAGTTATGACATCTTTGGTTTTCTTTTTGAATGCAAATTTTATTAGTCTGCTATACTTTGTTGAAGAAGGAATTTAATTTTTCCATATATGAATTTCTGTTGCTCTACTAATTGACGGCTCTAAGAAGCTATACCTTTTTGTTAAGCGCAATGGAACGAAAGATACCATAAATAAATAAGCATCTGATGAATTTTCGGCATTAAATTGCTTGTATTGTTTCTGACCAGAGGCTCCATCACATCCCCATGTAGAAATTAAAGTAATGCTGCCATTACCAATTTTTTTAAATGATCAGTATCAAGCGTATTTAGCAATCGTTCTGCAGTATGTTCAAGGAAATCTTGCAATTTTATTTCTGCTGATGTTGAAGTGACACTAATAGCAGATTGTGAAGGTAAGCATTCTTTTTTGGCGAAACTAAATCTCGATACTCTGGAAAAATCCCACAATTCTTTTCATTGGTTCGCTTCCGCAATTCCTTATATTGATTTTTGGTCAATTTCAAATCCAAAAATAGGGCGAACGCTTCTTCCGGCGTAAATTTCTTATCTTCAATTGGTGTAGGAATGCTTTTCGAAATCCTCTTTGTGCGCCTTGGGCTCGTTTCTACTATTTTTTCAATTATTTCAATTTTATTTTTTTATTTTGGGTTGGTTGAATTTGGTGCAAAAATGAATCCTTAATAATTCATTGATATTCTCCAGCTTGCGCCTTCGAGATCTTTCACTACATCCGTCAATTGGTTTTGCTGGTCGACCCTTTTTTCCACTTTCGTTGGCAGTTGTAGATGCACTATCAAAAATAAGTTCCTTTATTAACCAGTCTTGGTAACGTTTGTACATCTTTGCCTTGTTATGAGAGCATTCAATGTACCGTCTTTTCAAATTCGATGCAAAATTAGTAATTTTTGCATTTCAATGTCTTCTAGGTTACAATTCTTAAAGAAGTCGTTGCTCACTATGTGCAAAATTACATCGTCTACATCATTTCGTTGAAAATAAATATCTGCCAGATCTCTGTAACAGTACTTAGCCATTGCACAAATTGTAATGAATAATAATTGTGGAAACATTATCATAAATACCCTTTCTTGCAATTATGTAAAATAAAAATTTTTATCTTTTATTACCACTTTTAGAAGCATAAAAAAACCCACACCCTAACCCCTTTTAAAAGGTGATGCATACCTGTTCATATCTTAAAGGGCTATGTCGCAATAGTTTTTTTTTACCATTTAGCTGTTATTTAAATTGTTTCCCATTTTGTCAGGTATTTAAACTATATAACTCTAATTCAGACTATTAATGTTTTTGAAAGATACCTATGTAAATGTACCTGTAACATTTAAGCGCATTAGATCTCAACCCTTTTTTATAAGTATATAACAACTCCTGACAACTCTACCGACACGCAAAAAATACACCGCGGTGCACCGGTACGATCAACTTTTGTATTCATAACACTCAGACGGACGGACGGACATAATTTAATCGACTCAGAAAGTGTTTCTGAGTCGATCCGTATAATAAAAGATGGATAAAGGTCCAATATTTTTGGCAGTTACCAACATCACCTCAAACTTAATATATCCAAACCACATAGTGGACAACTTTTGTATTCATAAATTGTGCAGATAATATCTAACCTTGGGTCAGAAAAATTGTTCTGCTGCACACGGGCGGAAACTGGCGGGTATATAATGGGTTATAGGAGTATAGGGGAGGGTTCGTACTATAGAAGAGTGCAAGATCTTTTCTGACTGCTTTTGGCTGGCAGAAGTTATGCTCTATTAAGCAGGAGATTTTCGGAAAATTTCGACCTTTTTTAAAAATTTTTTTTTTTAATTCGGAATGACTCAGTGATTTTATATTATTAACAAAAATAGTATGGAAGCCAAAAAATTATATAAAATTTATTTCGCTTCAAAATCTTTTAAATCAAAAAGTTACAGTCATTCCAAAATAAAAATTTACAAAGAAATTTTAAATTTTAGCAAAATACTGAGAAAGCCCATTTTCGAAGACCCTGTTCGCTGTGATATAGTTGAGATGGAATCGCAATTTTTTGGCTCCCGAGGTTTACTAGTATTTACTTTCAAATGAATAACATAACTTTAAAATCGGTAACAAAAAAAAATTATTTTTGGCCGCCTTCTCAAAATATGGTCCACTGTGCGTCGGTCAAGCTACAAGGTCGCAAATACGAATATATTTTGTTAAAATTCAGTATATGAATTTCTATCGTCCACAGGATGAACACTATGAAATTCGTGAAAATCGGTGCATTTTCAGATCTAAATGACCTCTATGAGATCGACCTAATTTGCCAAAATATCTAAATTATCAACCAAATTGGGTTTGTGTATATTTATTACATCCTATTAGGACAAACCCTTTAGGACAATTCTTAGCCCTTCCGAGGATTATTGCCGATCAAATTTGTATATGTTTTAGTATATATTTTTGCAAAAAACGCCAATGGCAAGGATCGATGCATTTTTCGACCTAGTCCCTATATAGATATAGCATCTGACATGAACTTTTTCATATCCGAAGGCAAATAATATAATAACAATGCAACTCAAATTTCGTTCATGCTTATTTTCTATTTCTGATTAGCTGGACCTAAGAAATAGGGTCCCTAAATGCATGGCAGGGTACCGCATTGTTGGATGAACTATAATTTTCTGTCTGGTTTTATATTGAGATTGTTAATGACTTTAGGTATCACTTTAGAAATTTTTCGAACTCTCCTGCTATTAAATTATCCAGTCTTTGACTAGATCTACTGGAACTACCGCCTACCGTACGTCTTTCATCATATTTCTTGATAATTTTTGAATTATTGATTTGTTTATAAAATATTTCTCACAAATTTTCCTTTGCTTAAGACCTGCAGTAAATTGATCTATTATTCTGGTGTTTAACTTTTTAAAAACGTTAGCCTTGTATGCGAGTATTTTATAATAATATAATATTAATAGGCTAGGAGATTTCTTGTAGCCGATATTGTGTTCTACCGTTTTATCCTGATTTTGACAAACGTATGTTATTTGAAAGGTGTTTCTTTTTAGCCGTTTTGCAGATTTACAGATTTTTAATTTTTTCCTTTATTTTGAGTAAATTCCATTTAAATTTGCTACTAACACATACATAAAGTTATACAATGCTGTGTGTGTGTTTATTAAATTTGTTAATGTGATTGTAATAGAAATGAGTTTGCTTTTTTGTGTTGATTTGTAAATTGGCCATAATTGATTGGCATACCTTAAGGGTCTTTATTTAATGAAAAAATAAAATTTCCTATAATTTGCACTCGAATTTCGTGGGCTGGAATCTGCAAGTACGCTTAAAACATTGAAAAATTTTAATTTTATTTAAAAAACAATTGAAAGAATATCTCAGAAACTATAAATATTTAAATAACGTTTAAGATTATATACATATATGGGGCGTTTCATGTCAAGTGATCCAAGTTTTGAAAAAGACGTCTTCCGATCGCGATGAAATTTGCGCATTTTTACGCCTTTACACAAATGCATAACACATGGTGCCATTTTATTTAGAATGTATAAAAAATACATTTTTTGAAAAATGTGTAAATAAAATGAGGATTTTTTTTGTCAGAGAAGAAAACGGCATAAAATATTTTTATTCATAAGCGAGTAAAAAAAAAACATATGTTCACGACGGCAAGTGAAATAACAAGCATGCCTCATTTCAATAATTTTCTTTCGTTTCATCCACTATTTTTTTTGTTTTAATCAACTCTGGTACAGAAGTTTGAAAGTTTCCATTGTTTTGGCATCACTAAAGAGATACTTTTTTTGGTATATCTTTTTTTGTTTATTGCATTTTTAGTACAGAAGACAACAAAGATCGACTTTGCAGGAAAAAAATCATAATTTTATGACAAAATGGGCATATTCAAAATTTTTTAAAAATGTCCTATGTATTGTGACGCACTATGTATTTTCGAACTTTAGTTTGATTAAAAAGTTTACATGGACATACAGACAGACAAGAAGAAAAGCATACAGATGGATGAGCATCGCTAAGTCGATTTAAAGGTGATTCTATGTCGATCAAATATTTTTGTTAGTTACAAACACCAGCGCACTTGACCACATGGTGGTGTGGGATACAATAAACATGTACATTATGCAAACAGCATTTTTTTATAATATCAAACAGGTCAATTTTCCTTGGAAAAATTCACAAACAAATACACCTACGAAAGAGTATAAACAAAAGTAATTTCAAAAATTATAATGAATGAAATCTTGTAGAAAAAGTTTAAGCTTTAATTTTTATTAATGTCTAACCATTCAAAGTGCACACACGCGAAAACATTATCAAAAATAATTACGCTCTTAGCAAGAACCTTAAAAAATTGTAATACTTAAATCATTTTATTTCGCTTTAACCAGCACCGAACAACAATAAAACAAAAAAAAAAAAGAACTTATAACCCACATGAGTCTCATACTCTAACCTGACCTAGGACACACAAAAATCTATAGTCAATATTACTCATACAATCACACAATAAACTGTTTGTTACATTTGAAAGCAGTAAAAAAAAAAATTACATACAGACACACATTGACATGACAGTTGAATAACAAAACAAAGAAATAAAAAAAGTATAAACATGTTTGTAGAAATTAAGTGAAATTTTATGTTTACAACTTTAAAGCTCTCTCTCATTTTTCAACAGCTTTAGTTTAAGAGATATTTTTTTGCTTTGCAATTTGTAATAATAAGAGTATACAAGAAGAGTGTAGAAGCATAAGGTCTTACTGTGTAGAGTTTTGTTTTTGCTGAATTTGTATATTTAAAGCTTTTCGGGAAAATTCTAACCAAATGTATGTCAAAACTATATTTCAAATATTAGTACTTCTTTACTTATGTCTTATACTAAGCCTAACGCTCTATTCAATGAATGTAGTAAATGCTTATATTTCGCTTAAAACAATATATAGTATAATATTCATTGACGAAGTCCAGGCATATACTTCAAATAACCGGCTTGACACATACATATATTTTTAAATAATTAAATAAGTTTTATTTTTAGGCAATATAATTTTGTTTAAGATGAAACGAAAAAGAAATAACATGAAAACTTTTTATTATTTTAAAAATAGACCCAAAACAAAGACCCAAATTTTTGGGTCTCCAAGCAAAAACAAGTAAGATAATTATAGTCGGTCTAGACTGACTATACGATACCCTAAACCATGCGTTTAGAGACCCTATCTCTTATGCCCAACTAATTGGATATAGAAAATAAGCATAAACCAAATTTTAGTGGGATTTTTATTATTTTTTTTGGCTGCAGATATGAAAAATTTCTTATCGGATGCTATATTTATATGGGGACTAGGCCCAAAATAGAACGATCCTGACTATGTTTGGTAAAGTCTCTTATATTTTGCAAAAATATATACAAACAAAATTTGAGAAGAATCAGTGCAATATTTTTGTTTTTTGATAGATTTAAGTGAAAATCGGGAAGCAGCTCTATATGGGGCCTATGACTAAGAGTTGTCCTAGGTATCATTTTTAGACTACTCATTAATGGATGTAATAAACTTATACAAACCCAATTTGAGTAAGATTTATATGACAATTTGAAACTTATGGCAATTTATGTCGATTTCATAGGGGTCATCTGTATGGGGGCTAGGTCTGAACATAGACCGATTCTCAGCAATTTCAACAGCATTCATTCTATGGCGAAGGAAAGCTTACATACCAAATTTCATCAAAATATATTCAGATATGCGACCTGCAGTTTGATGACAAGGTTTTCATGCACACACAGACGGACGGACACACGGACGGACATCGCTAAATCAAATCAGTTAGTGATTCTGATTCGATCGGTCTAATTAAAGATGGGTCTAGGTCAAATATTTTTGGTAGTTACAAACAGCAGCACAAAGTCATTATACCCAAGCCACATAGTGGTAGAGACCGATACGATACCCTATACCATGCGTTTAGAGACCCTATCTCTCAGCCTCAACTAACTGGATATAGAAAATAAACCAAATTTGAGTGGGATTTTTATTAATTTTTTCGGCTCCATATATGAAAAAGTTCATATCGGATGCTATGTCTATATGGGGACTAGGACTAAAGTCTCTTGTATTTTTCTAAAATATATACAAACAAAATTTGAGAAGAATCGGTGCAATATTTTTGTTTTTTGATAGATTTAAGTGAAGATCGGGGAGCAGCTCCACATGGAGCCTATGACTAAGAGTTGTCCCATAGAAATCGTTTTTGGACTATTCAGTTATGGATGTAATAAACACATACAAACACAATTTGAGTAAAATCTATACGAAAATTTGGATCTTATGGCAATTTATGTCGATTTTATAGATGTCATTTGTATGGGGGCTAGGTCTGAACATGGACCGATTCTCACCAATTTCAATAGCGTTCATCCTATGGCCGATAAAAGCTTATATACCAAACTTCATCAAAATATATTCATATTTGCGACCTGAAGTTTGATTACAAGCTTTACATGGACACACAGACGGACGGACGGACGGACGGACGGACGGACGGACGCACATCATTAAATCGACTCAAAAAGTGATTCTGATTCGATCGGTATAATAAAAGATGGGTCTAGATCAAATATTTTTGTTTATACCCTATACCACGTAGTGGTAGTGGTATAGGGTATAAACAGTTATTTTAAATTGATTACAAAATTGTTCGAAACTTTAACAAATTGGTAGGGTAAGATAGCCTATTGTGGACCATATATTTAATTTTTAAATATTGCCTCTTTCTTTTGAGCATTTGTAAGGTACTCAATAAAAATATGATACAACAGTCTCGACAGATGGGAAACAACAGCTTCTTTAATAAATATGACAAACAGTCTCGATCACATATTTTAACCATAAAGTTGAGCACTTTTGTTGAATGTTTGTATGAAACAACTCTTTCTTTATAGAATTTTATTTAACAAATTCAAACCTTAACTACTTTTGGAATTTTGAGACGAAATTTGGAACACATGTTCCTTGATGGATAAGAAACATACATTGTTCAGCAACTTTGTGAATAAAAAGTAGTTAAGTGTGGGTTTTCCCCCGGCAACTGAAGATGCCATTGGGCAAATAGACACACAGTTTACGTAGTAATACATAGATTTATTCATATTTTGTAATTATTGAAAAGAATATTATACAAGAATTTTGTTTTAAGTAAAAATATATACATATTTCTAACTATTTATTATGAAATTCAGCGAAGCATTTGGCTGGGTGGAGAGAAACATTGCATTGTTTACATGCAAATATTGTGCGCCCATTGCATTGTTTGCAGCGGTGGTATTTTTATTCTCCCATAATAATTTTTTGATCCTTTTTATCTAACCGGATGTTGTCTATTAAATTTTTTGACCAGAAGACGATGGAAAAAAACAGCTATTTCTTTATAGAATTTTATTTAACAAATTCAAACCTTAACTGCTAAATAATAATCTTAAAATTAAACCCGGCTACCTACAAATACATTCTCATCCCTTTAATGCATATAAAATACTGATAAACGATACACCATCAGTGTGTCAAGCATGTGTTTGCCAGATGTCTTTACCTAGTTAAACTTATATTTATTTAGGGATTTTTCCATAAAAATAACCCATAGAAATATATTATAATCAAAGACAAAATAGAATTATTGATAATTACTAATAATACCGAACATTGCTTTTCCTCTATGTAATAAAACTAACATTCTACTTAACCAAATAATTCGTCTTTATATAGTACATGAACATTCCGCCAGCCCCCAATGGGCGCCGCACATTAGCGCCTTTTGACTTTTTTCGTTGCAAAAATCATAACTTTTAAACTAATTAAGATATTTTAAAAATTTGAAGTGATTCTGGAAGATGACTTTAAAATGATTGCTGGCGGATGATCCTAGGTCTACAGGGGACTTCAATATATCCTACCAAAGTTCAATATTATTTTGGTGCTAATATTAGATGTTGCAAACATAGATAGTGTGCTGAAATTTGGAACTTAAAGTGTTTTTAAGTCAAAGACGAACCCTACTTAAATTTGTTGGCATCGGCCCATGGTTGGACCTAGTCCCCATACAAATTTTCTTTAAAAATTGGTTTTAATGCCACTGAATGTAGCATATGTTATTCTAATGCAATGAAATTTGAATCATAAGAGTTTATTAGGCCAATGATGAGATCTATGAAAAATCTTTGAAATCGGTCTTCAAAATTTGGACAAAATGCCGCAAAAGGTGCCAAATTTGCTAATTTCTCTATTATATTTAAAAATTTTACGAAAAAAGTGCAAAAAATACTGTAAAATATTAACGGAATCGGAGCACTTTTGGACCTATTATTAATTTACCACTCAAAATACTTATAATTTTTGCACGATGGACACTCTTCCAAAGATTTTCCTGGTCTTCCCCTGGTTCGGTCAGTAAATGTTGGGCTTTTTCAAAGATTTGAAGTGTCGTGAATTCCTTAAGCCAGATTTCCATTGTACGATTAGAAGGTTTTCATTTTGTCTTAATATTCATGAAAATGGTGTGAAGTTTTCTTTCTTCCTGTTCTGGTGAAAAGTTTTTCTTTTTTTTTATAACACCCAATCTAAATGCGCTTCCGTCTTCCGAGCTTTTAAATAAATCAACCAATTTAAAATGTTGTAAAGACATTATTGCACTTCATTATTTTTACTTTTTATTAATATATTCCGCGGCCTCTTATTGAGTCAAATGCCAACTGGCCTCAGCACGGAAAAGTTGGTCAATATATATCAGCCATCAGCACTCTGTTTGTTAGATTTATAGTCATTTTTCAGACATATTGCAATTACTACTGTAATTAATATGCAAATTTTAATTTTGTTTAAATGGTGCATGGTAAAGAAGAAGAAAACATATATTTCAAAAATTCATAACTGCACTGTATTCTTAATCGGACTGGTTTCTGACATTTCAGTCTTTATCAGCGATTTATTGAATATTGTGATAATTGTTATCTTTTAATTGAATAGATTGTTTCTATATGAAAATATTTCTACTTAGGGCGGCCGTGAGGTTTGTACCATGAACCTTCATATACACTCGTACTTTCACTTTTTTGTCAGCGCTTTAACACACTCGCCTAAAGTCAGGCCTACGAGCAGTGTGGTTAGATTCAGTTTTCGTACCATACAGCTTTACTTTGTATTAATTTCAGAAGATACAACTCTGTCCAAAAAAACAATCGTTATTTTTTGAATTTTGAAGGTTTCAATTTACTTTTTTATTTTGTTATGCTGAATTCAGTAACCGCTAAAAAATAGCGCAGGTAGCCCTAGTGAATTTTTGTTTTTTTTTTTTTTAATTTTTAAGTGCACATTTTTTATAATGTAAGCTTCATTTTTTAGCCTGACATCAGGTCAAAAGTTTCTAATTGTTGCAAAATACATGCATTGTAAATTTTCGACCTTTGAAATATAATCCAGGTAGCGCAAGCGGATTTTTTATTGTGCTGAATTAATTAACAAAATTTTGATGATCATTGCCTTCCAGAATTTGTAGTTTTTATTTTGGCCAATACACCTAAATTACAAAACATTAACAATTTTCCTAAAAAACTCTTCGGCATCCTATCAAAGTTAAATATGAAAATTTTTAAATTTCTGTTTTCAAGCACCAAAAAAAAAAAAAAAAATCGTGAAAAATAATATAAATATCTGAAAAAATTAGATAATATTTGGTATATTATAGCCTTTAAAATTAACTATATAGCTTTGAAATCGATTAATTTTTCACTGAGTTATGGTCTACCCATCTATCCAGTTTATGTCAATATGTTTTTGCAACTTTATGGTTGTTGCGTGCAGACTGGCAAGTATATGCAGTCACGTTTACTTTAACTAGTTAGAGTATTTAACCTTCATCTACTCCTCAAAAAAACTTACGTTGACTCCCCTCGTGTGACAATTTTGATACATATGGGAATTCAGTACATTTTTGTTAAAATTTTCAAAATTGATGTTGGCAAAGCATATTTTATTAAAACTTTATTAAGTTAATAAATTAATGAAAGTAATATATATTTCTATTGGCATTATTTAAATTTATGTAAGGAAAAAATTGGCATTTCATAGTAGCTTTTCTTCAATACACTTTACACAAACATTTCGATTGTGTTCCTTCTTACAGGCTGATTTTGCACAAAAGCAACAAATATTTCCATATAAGTTATTTTAGGTGTCAGAGTTACTCTCATAGCAAAGATGACACCGTGCTCTACCTTTTATTAGTGGTGGGACGCTCTTTGCTCTTTTTGGTGGATTTTGACATGTTGATGTTGAAGGAACATCTGCAGAAATATTTAAATGTAAACTCGATGATGATGCAGATCTTGGTGTATTTTTTCTAGCTGCTATGTATGGTTTCGCAAGTGGTTTTTTGAGTTGTTTGCCAATTTGTATGAATTTCTTTGAACATTATTAGCGCGTTAAAGGCGGAAATGTCGATCATATTTGAAAATACCGCCACCGGCCATCTATTAGTTTTTCGCTTGCAACTATAGCATGATAGCATCTTATCAACAGTGTCCACACCGCCTATATTGTACAAAAAAATACAAAAGTTGAATGAACTGTAATGTATTCGCAAGAATTTTATTTGAACAAACCTTTTGTTTTGTTATAGTACTCTATAATTGATGGAAGCTTTTTTACCCCAGATACAATTTCATTAGACTTATGAAGTGTGCTCTGCAGTATAGTGCACTTATTTTTTCTACCGATGTATGAAACAAGGGCTGTATTGCCAGTGAATGCAAATGTTGATTGGTATAAGGGAAATTTCTTACATTGGAGAAGTTTTGGTGGAATGCTTCTTTTGTTTTTTTTCGCATGGTTCCTACCATTGTTATCCCTTTAGACAACAATTTTTGACCAAGGTCATACGAAGAAAAAAAATTGTCCATGGTAACATTATGTCCTTTCAAACCCTCAACGAGGTCCAAGACAACACGCTCACCTTGTCTTTGTTCCCGTGCACTGGCATCACTTAGCTTTCCCAAGTAAGGCTGTATTTTCCAGACATAACAAGTGTCAGAACAAACGCACAGCCAAAATTTTATGCCATATTTTACCGGTTTTGACGGCATATATTGACGAAATTTACATCTTCCCCGAAAATCAAGTAACTGCTCGTCAACTGTTACACACTCGTGTGGGTTATAATAGTTTCCCAATAAATCAGCCCACTTTTCGAATACTTCGCGTGTCGGTGCAAACTTGTCTGACGACCGTTGCTATCTTCTACCAATGGCATCATCAAATCGAATGACTTGGTTCACATATTCAAAATTTTTTTTTGACATTATTGCTCTGAACACTGGACGACCATATATCACCATCAAACAAATCAATTGTTGTTTCATTTTTTGATCTAAAATACAAGACAAAACAATAAATTTATTTGTAACAAATAGCACATATAACTTGCCTGTAAACGCCTGCCAATATCAAAAGACCAATGTATGCCTGGAATATATTTGAGTCGATTTTTGTAGTCTGCTCCATACTTAGCACGAGCAAATGCATTAGAATGGCTCAAAATTAAATTTTCGATATGCGGAGGAAAAAACAGTAAAAACGCGTCTTTTATGTCACCAACACGAACTTTTGCATATCTTGTAGTCCCAGGGGTAAGGGAAATAATATTCTCATTACGAAATCTTGCACTTTGAGATTGAATTGGTTCTGGCTGCCACACAATGCCATCTTTTGAAACAAACATTAAATCTGTTTATAATTAATAAAGCATTATTATTCACATAAATACAAAATTGCACTTTTTAAAGTTTCCATTCAAATTTAAGAAAATATAAATTCTAATAAAAACTGAAATTAAAATTTCCAATTATAAATTAGAAAATATTAATTGAATTTCAGAAAATCATATCAAAACGTCGGAAATAATAATTTTAAATTTAGAAGACATCAATTGAATCTTTAATATATAAATTTTATTCGTTAAACACAAATTGAAATTCCAAAAAAAAAACACATTTAAAAATGTTAACATTTAAAAAAAAATATTGCAATTCAGGAGAAATTAATAGCTTTTCAGTACCGCGATTCAGTAACTTCTTTTAACGATAGTCGAATCGTTAAAAAAAGAAAATAGCAAAATTATCAGTAAAATTTTTAAACGATATTCGCTATTGTTAAAGTAAGCTGTTGTTGTTATCTAAACGACAACCATTTTTGTGTTGTTTATTCAATCGATAAAAACTTAAATATTTAGGTTGAAATGTCGAATTAATAAAAATCATAAAAAACAGTAAAACAGTAAAAACGCGTCTTTTATGTCACCAACACGAACTTTTGCATATCTTGTAGTCCCAGGGGTAAGGGAAATAATATTCTCATTACGAAATCTTGCACTTTGAGATTGAATTGGTTCTGGCTGCCACACAATGCCATCTTTTGAAACAAACATTGGAGCAGTATTTTCACTAGCATACTCATGTTCGTTTATTTGACTTGAATCACTATCACTATCTAGGGAATATAAATCATCTTCAGGATCAGGAATTTCATTCTCGGGTTCGTATTCTTCATCACTGCTACAAGAAAAATTAACACTCCCATCACTTGCATTTAGCAATTCTTCAATTTCTTCATTTGACATATATCGCGAAGTAGACATTTTTATTTATTAGATTGTTTTACAAGCACCTGTTCTACGGTTCTTATTCTTATTTTACGGAAAGATGCGCTGTAAATGTCAGCTTTACCGCCAAAAAGACCAAACATGTGTGGTATTGCCATATGTGTCAAAAACGACACATGAGGGTAACCAACGTAACTTTTTGAATAAAATCTCCTAAAACATTTTTTTTTATAATGTGAAACACTTTTAATGTGGAAAATAACGGGAAATACAAAGTCAAAGAAACTTGAAGGATTTCCATAGATAGCTAAAAAAATAAACTAAAAAAAAAATCCATCTTTTGTCGTTTTTGACACAAGGAGCATATAAAGGTTAAACATTTTTAGTTCTATTCTATCAAATTAGAAAAAATCTACGAAAATGTAGAATATTTGAAAAACTGAGACTGTAGAAGAAGTAAACAACCAAATAAAATCAAATTTATTTCAAACGACACCAAAATCATTATAATCGGTTAACTTGTTTGCCTACAATTTGATTCGAAAAAAGCTATTTTTCAGAAAATTTTGCACCTTTTTCTAAAAGCTAAAAAAAGTCCTGTTTTGAAACTTCGAAAAAGGTTAATTCTAAATATCTCAAAAATACAAAATCAATTTTTTACAAATGAAACATATTGCGTTTGTCCGATTTTCCTTTCCGTTATTAGTACAAACTAAAAAATAGTAATCGATTCTCTGTGATCTATATTTATATATGTAAAAAATAAAAAAATCACTGGCTTGCTTTGAGCGGAGTAAATTAGTTGCTCTCTAATTTTGACCGTTGACGACGAATGTGATATATATGTCGCATGGATTTTTTCCTTAAAGGAATTGAAAACAAATATTTTTGACGACACTTTTGTTTAGAAGTGTTGGGTCGTTCAGTACGAATCCAAAAAAAAAAATACAAATTTTCCAGCAGTTTAGGTTCGGTCATGAAAGGGTTAAAAGCGTTGCTTTCATTTTCTAAAAGTGGTGTATCACCGCTATTGGTGTACCATAACGCTGAAGCTGGTGTGGTGGTGGTTGACACTGCTGCTGCTGCTGTTGAAGATTATTTGCCATGTATATTTTTTGTGGCTGATCTTGATACGTTGTCGTTTGCTTTTAATTATACATGACAAATTTCTTGAAAACATCTTGTTTTTCATCTTCGTAATAATCTTCTTCCTCCTAATCTTCTTTTTCGTCGTTTCTTTTAAGTCGGCATCATAGTAATGATATATACACATTTTTCGAAATAAGCTGTACGTGTAACACCATAAGATAAGACAGATTCTTGTTTTTCTTGATGCTTATATAGGAAGAAAGGACCCGCGTGTTGGTCTGTGAGACTGACAGAACACTTTTTAATAGATATTTTTTTTCAGAAAAGCTAGAAAATTTAGTTTTCTGTTAGCTGCCGGATTTCTTACAAGCTTTATTTTAGTGCATGCCATGTGTTTGTACGATACGTACGTGTTGTGTATTCACTCAAATTTCCTGATTTTAATTTTTAGGCTGTAAACTAAGTTAGCCAGTGATTTTTGTATTGCACAAGAAGTATTTTTTTTAAGTTCGTCAAAGTTAATTTTTATTTATATTTTTTTTTTTTTTTTTGAAGAAAAAAGTGTTTCTGTTTTGTTTTTTTAGTATTTAAAAAGACCATCGATTTTGATGGCTATTTTGTATAAAGGCCTGTATGCAGCTTGCTAAGGAATCAAAAACTCCATATAAAAAAACGCTTCAGAAATGCTTAAGGAATTTTTCAGTCAAAAAATTTCTGTTGATAGTCTGCAGCTTTTTAAAAAAGTAGTATTGTTTTTACTACTTTTTTTGACGTAAATTAAGTTAAGCAACCCAGGCTTTGAGCAGGCATATCAAATTTTTCGTTCTTTCTGAACGGAATTTTGACAGGAGAGGTAAGCATAAACAGAATGTATTATGCTAAAAAAATTAAAAGTTATTTTTCAGTTGCAAACATGGAAAAAACGAACAAAATTCATCAAAGAAAAACAAGAAGCGGATGGGTAATTTTGATACTGCGCTTAAAAAGCGTTTAGCAGGGCAAATAAAGCAAAACCGAAGAATTGATTTGTTTTCAATTTCATAATTCTTAATAATTGATAGAAAACAGCTGATTGCTAGCGTTGTACTGAAAGGTACTTTTGTGCTTTTTTTTTCTTTAAGAAATATATAAAAATTTTCTGTTAAGATTCCTTAGCAAGCTGCGTACAGCTCTTAAGACTGAAAATCAATAAAATTTAAGGAAATAAAAATTATTCATAGCTTAATTTTTTTTTACTATATCTCCACGTTTTATAAAAAATACATGTCTGTTAAATTTATATTTCGAAAAACTATGGAACAGTGGTTCAAACTTTCGGTCTGTTAGACCGCGCGCGGATATATGTGTTACAAAAATTTGCGCGGGTATAGGAAGGTTAAACGTGTTCATATCTGGACATTCAACCGGGCGCATAATAACATATCTGTAACATCTATTAATACCAGTCTCGTCAATTACATTAGGTAAGTGATCACAACTTGAGATCGGTTGTTGTTTTACACCCTTAGAGTTTGTGGCTGCCTTTTCATGTGTATTTGGTTTGGTTTGATCGAGCTCATCTGAATCATCAGCATAGTCCGTTTCTTATTGGCAAGTCAATATAAAAGTAGGGAACTGAAAAATTTTTGATACAAGGTATTTAGAAAGGGTATATTTACTGTATATTTCACAATAGACTAATTTTTCTCGAAATCCGCAAAAAAAATCCTTGTAAAAAAATTCTGGTAGAGGAATTTACTTAAAAAATCGCACGGTTAATCTCTTGCATACATTTAACAAAACTTTAAAGTGCCAGAGCCATTTTTTTAAATTCTATTTAAGTAAATTTGTTAAAACTTAAAATAGGAATTTTCAAAATTTTATCAAAAAATTTTTCCATCTTTGGTGTCATTTCGCAATAGGTTAGCAACGCGATAATAAAACAGTTCTTCATATCTGAGTCCCTATAGGTATAGAGATAAAAAAAAGTATGGCTTTAATCAATTTGTTAAAGTTGAATCATTGTTCATGGCCTAGAGATTTTTGCACAAAAGCGGTATGGGGCATTTGTTATTTCACTTCGAATTTTTATTCGATTTTGAAGTTATATAGCTTTTTGGAAAGATAATTTAGTACTGATATCAATTCATATAACAAGTTGTCGAAAAATTGAAGTATAGAACAAAATTTTCGTAAAATCTGAAAATAGATCACTTTTTCCCCATATAAACAAACTTGAAATTTTCAGTCGCGTTGAGGCACCTCTAAATTTTTTTCGACTGAACCAAAACTTTGTATATATCTGTTTTTTCGTTATTCGCAAAATCAACATATTAACGCTCCAAAAATGCCAAGCGAGATATAAATATATTTGCATAAAGAAATAACCCTTCGTTATAACGACTACTATGGTATTATTGCCACTTACTTCCATAGTGGATGTAAGGGTTTTCGTTTTCAAATATTACCTGGACACACTGAGTTCAAATGTAACATATTTTTATCTGATGGAAAGATTAAGATTTGGAAAAACAACCCAATAATTATAAGATGGATATTGCGAATTTACTCTTAACTGCTAAGCATGATGGTGGCCCGCAAATGGTTTGAGGATCTATGCCAGCTAAAGGAATTGGTAATTTGGTATGCGTTGAAGGCAAAATGTATAAATTTATTTGTTTGCGAATGACCCCAAACCAAGTACCTTAAATGGTAATTTTAAACACATGAAAGTTGTACCCAGATTTCTATGCAAAGCACTCTTCCTAGCTTCTCTTCACTAGACCTTATTTTACTCAGAAAAATTCACTTGGCATAATTTCTAGAAATCATTGTTTTTTTTTATCAAACGCATGTAAAGTTTAAAATAGAACCGAGTTAATTTTTTTTAAATATTATTTTTCATTCATATTTGAAGTCACTTAACTTTATTTTATTCTACTTCTAGTCTTCTAAACTATACGCTTTTAATTATCAACCGATGTCGACAAAAAATATACCATTTCATGGGAATTTCTTTGTAGATGTGCGAAATGTGGTACATTTTTTTTCTGGAGTAATAATCATTTAAAGTTGCTACTAACACATACATAAAACACATATTTAAGGTTTAAATAAAAAACTATAAAATGCTGTGTGTGTGTTTATGAATTGACTAAAATTGATTAGCATACCTTTAGGCTTTTATAAAATTAATTATTAACAAGCCCATTTATATATCTTCTGCGTGTTCAACAAATTTTATTTAAAAATTCAAATTTAATGAATTTTTTTTAAATGTTCATAAATTTTTTATACATATGGGGGATTTCATGTCAAGTGCACCAACTTTTGAAACCGATGTCTTCCTATCGGGATGAAATTTGCACCAAGGTTAGTCCTATTGGATAGTAGCTTAGACACAATTTTTCAATAAGATTGGTCCAGATCTCTCTGAGTTAGAGGGGATCAAAATTTGACATTTTGGCCAAACAGGTGTTTTTTCTCATCCTTGTAACTTATTACCTATTGCTCTTAGAAAATTTTCTCCCAAATAGTTTAGATAGCTATTTCTTCAGTATTGCTGAAAAAAATACTAAAAAAAAAAAAAATTTTGTAGACTTTTTTTTGCTAAATTAAAGCATTTTTCGCCTTTTTTTCCAAAAAGGCCATTTTTTTTTTATTTTTTATTTTTTCATATGAAAGGTTAGGATTTTTCCTTTAAGAGCTTTGTGGTCGCTTAGTGGGATGGGAGTGGGATATCTATCAAAATAAATGTTTTGTAACTCAAGACAACGGTTTTTCAATTTTTCACAAATGCACTATTTTGAATTTTTTCCTATTTGTGTCTAAAACCATAAAAATAAAACTTATACTGAGAAACTAGACAAATTAACCTTTCCGAGGGTATGTAACGTACCTAACTAAAATTTCATACCCTCGATACTGTAATACCCAGAATATGTTAACCTCAGGAAAGAAATCACTTTTTTTCTATAGAAATGTTGACAAATTATTATTTTTTATGTATCTGTAATAATAATTAAATTAATATATAATAATAATATTAAAAATAAAAAGATAAATAATTTAATAAAATTTAATCTTAATTACATTAGATCCATTTATATCATAACTATTTTTATACCTAATTTATTTTAGCTGATGAAGAATTTAAATCTTGTAAATTTTTAAATACCCAGTCTTTCATCCAGCTTATTTGTCGCCTTTGATTACTGCTTTTTTAGCCAATCCTTTCTTGGCGTTACTAGGTTCAGCTGTTGATTTCGCTGGTGTTTTTTTTTTTTTTGACTTTTGAAAGAAATCGCATTGAGTAGAGGCAGAAAACTTTTTCATCTCGAGTCTTCCATCGACAAGCGGTATAAAAGCATGGTATTGAGCGGTGCCATCGATTGTTATCGCAGCATCGAATCTGCTCTTTAGTGTTTTCAATGTTTCCTCATAATCCTCTTTGCTACTAAAACTATTTTTGTTTCTTTACAATAATTCTTTGTCCAATGGAATAAAGATGCGATCTTGATGAGAGGAGGCTATACTTCGCTGCATTTCTTTTAAGGTTTGCCCCAATACCATCACATGCTCCTTTTTCATGAGCCATAAGATTTGCGAAGCTACTTTTGTTTTTAAAATGTTGACGAGCTACGTCCGAAACGTAGCATACCTTCTCTAACGTAAATTTAGATTTAGATATTTTAGTATCATCTTCTGGTACTCATAAGCTGCAACTGTATCATGTTTTAAATCGTCGGATATGATTGCCATACTTTTGTGTTACAGTTTTTCATCTTTCATGTAGTAAATAACTACTGTGAATATAGTTGCTTAGTTGTTATTGAAGTGGAATGCTTGTATGGCATCCTGAAGAACATATTTATAGTTTTCTGCGAAATCATATGAAATAAAGAATTCACCAGACTTCGAAAGTATCTTCAAATCCTTGAAGAATGACTATTGCTCTTTGACTAAAAAGTCATGGGTTCTCAAGTTTAGCAATCCTGTACACATTTCTTCCACAAAATCATCCACATTTAAAATGACTGTTTTCAATGTGCATCTGTCATTCTGAATCCAAGAATCAAATTTGACCTCCTCTATATATTCTCGATCTAAAGAGTTGATTAAATTTTCTTTGATGAGTGTGGTTTTCGGGCAATTGGTACATTCACCTAAGTGGCAAGAAGTTGTTGCATTAGGACACATAGTCAATTTAAGGCAATCGCGGTAATCGTGTAAATCTTCTGCCGAATCATCTGTTAAATAATTTAAGTTGATTTCCTTCAACATCAGTTTAACATTTTCATAGTAAATGCAAACGAATACTGTGTGAGTTCCGTTGCTTTCTGCCAAAACGCAATGTTTTGGCCTCATTTGGGTTAATTTCGTGAAGCCAATTCTAACATCCTCGTGTTCAGATTGAAATGTTGCAAATAACTCTTTCAGGATACAGATAACCATTCTATTCTGTTATGTTATGAAGGTATGTTACATACCTTCGGAAAGGTTAATTTGTCTAGTTTCTCAGTATAAGTTTTATTTGTAAGGTTTTAGACACAAATCGGAAAAAATTCAAAATAGTGCATTTGTGAAAAATTGAAAAACCGTTGTCTTGAGTTAAAAAAACATTTATTTTGATAGATATCCCACTCCCATCCCACTAAGCGACCAAAAAGCTCTTAAAGGAAAAATCCTAAGCTTTCTTATGAAAAAAAAAAAAAATGCCCTTTTTGAAAAAAGGCAAAAAATGCTTTAATTTAGCAAAAAAAAAGTCTAAAATTTTTTTTTTTTTTTTAAGTATTTTTTTCCGAAATATTGAAGAAATAGCTATCTAAACTATTTGGGAGAAAATTTTCTAAGAGCAATAGGTAATAAGTTACAAGGATGAGAAAAAACACCTGTTTGGCCAAAATGTCAAATTTTGATCCCCTCTAACTCAGAGAGATCTGGACCAATCTTATTGAAAAATTGTGTCTAAGCTACTATCCAATAGGACTAACCTTGGTGCAAATTTCATCCCGATCGGAAGACATCGGTTTCAAAAGTTGGTGCACTTGACATGAAATCCCCCATATATATAGTTTAAGGAAATATTGAGAGAAAAATATTTAATGAAAATATAAAATTTCCTAGTAATTATTAATAAATTAGCTGTTATTTTTATTATTTTTTTTTAAATAATATTTAATTTAATGCAGTTTTTTTTTCAATTACATTTTTTATTTGTCTTATGCTTTTTGAATTAAAAATGAAATGTTTTCCTTGTGAAATCAGCCGATTAAATTGTTTCTATTAGATTTACATATGTCTAGCAGAATTTTTCCAGTGATATGGTGTCTAATTAAGTTCTCTTAGTGGGATGGGCCTAAAATCTTTAATTTGTCAAACCAGAATTAAAATATTGTTAGGGGCATCGCAGTCTATTTTAAAGCATCTGGAAGGTGTGCAAAAAAGAGCTTTGGTGCTTATCAACGGCAGTAGGGAAAACAACTCTATTGATACATTGGATCATCATCGAAATGTTGGTTGCGTTATACAGTATTATAGATTTTAATGGGAAGTGTTCTGCTGAGACGACACAAAGCCTTACCTCGAATTTTCGTTTATTAGCCGCAGAAGACGTATTCGCAATAAACTTTCTGCTAAGGTTTTTCCTGTCACTTACAACATAGATAAATATAATTCAAATATCCACCAATACTGCTTCCCCTTAGCTTTTATCCATAACATATTTTCCTGGTATCATATTTTCCTATACAATCACATGAGTGATGGTGTATTAAAAAAAACCTTTGTCTCATTATCTGTAAATAATCAAATGTATGAATGTGTTATACTATTATTTAGTCCTTTCATTTCCATTGGAAGATAATTATCATTGTTTGTTAGCTCCTTTCAGCATACATTTTTGTTTAGCTTTCGACAGTCATAACGGCTGCTCTCTAAAGGTTTAGCGATATATTTAATTGAATTGTCGCCTTCAGGCTTTCTTAATATCTGCTCCAACCGTAGTTTGTTTTGGATAACTTCTCAAGTACCTCTAATTTTAAATATTATACTTTCAAAATACCTTTAGTGTTTTCAATGTCTTAGCCAATTAATTAAAATATATAACAACATATCCTGTATATTTTTATTTAGCTAAAATTTCATCTTAACAAAAGTCTTGCAACAGAATAACTTTGGAATTTAACTAGTCATCATGTCTCTACTTAATCTATTTTACTACACGAAATATTCTCACTAATGCGTATTTGCTTATTGCACGTGTAATTTCCGCAAGTAAAAAATAGTTTTTATATGACAATACAAAAAAAAAAAAAAAAAAATTATATGTAACAGAATATCATGTGATGTGATTTATAAAAGACTTTAGTTGCAGCAAAAGAGAAAGCATGCGTAGTAAATACATAAAATAACCAGTATTTTAGAAATGTATAACAATTGAGATTCTGTAAAATTTGAACAGTAAGTTAATAAACTGTTATACGTGTTAAGTTAACATACACAATTTTCTAACATTAATAGATTGCATATATTATGCTATCTTTTGATGGCCGATTTAACATAAATGCACAGAGAGACCGACGAACATCATTTAACATCCGAAGCACTTTCTAAAGTAAACGGTATAACATAAGTTGGTGCTCATCATGTATTTTTGGTAAAATTCCTTATACCTTGACAATAAATTGGTATATTGTACAAAATAAAATTTTTAAGCAACGCACAGCATTATGCAATTTTGCTGGAAAAAAGTCAGTTTTTCTAGTATAAAATATCAAAAATTTTATGAAGCAGTTTTTAGACAATTATTTAATTAAGAGAAATACAACATAATTTTTTTTTCTCTGCAGTAATGGTCAATGATGCGGGTAGATAATTAATTTTGTCACAGCTCTTTAATGTAATCATATTTGAAAAAGGTATTATATCAACAATAATTTTGAGGAAAAATAATTAGATAAAAATTATAGTTTAAAAAAATATTCAGATTTTTATGATGGCACTAAAAAATTCAATGTTTTTAGATTTTCTTGAACAAAAAAAAGGTGAGCCTTATCGATCTTTGTATTCTGGTTGCAAAATAATTAAAGGTGGGAGTGTATTCTTTGATTTGATAAAATAAATTCGGATAATATTGTATAATGTTGAGCAAAGTTGTTACTTATAGATTTTAATCCGAATTCCAAAACTTTTTCAGTTTGTTTAAAAAAAAAATTTTTTTTAAATAAAGTTGAAAACACAACTGGGACGAACGACGAATTTTTCGTTCCGAATATTCGTCGTCAGAAATAGAACACATTTGTGTATATGAAAATGCACACAAGCATGCGTAACGAACTCTGCGATAGGTTTATTTCTATTTCTAACGCCGACGAACGACGAATAAATTGGTGTAGAGTGACCGTATTTTATTATAGTTTTTCAAATGTTTTAGTAAGTAAAGTAATTTTTGTCTTTAATAATTATTTTATATATTATTAAAATCTATTTTTAATTACATAGTTTTCTTTTACATAGTTTTTTGTTAATATTTATTTTTTTTTTCGTTTAGTGTAAAGTGTTAGTGTTAGTAAGTAAAGTAATTTTTGTCTTTAATAATTATTTTATATATTATTAAAATCTATTTTTAATTACATAGTTTTCTTTTACATAGTTTTTTGTTAATATTTATTTTTTTTTCGTTTAGTGCTTCTTTTTTTTTTTAATATGGTCACACTATCAGCTGCAACATGTAAATAAAAATGACATAAAATTAATTTATTAATGAAAATTTATGTATTTTTTTTCAGAATTAAAAAATTAAACGCTACCGTACAAAAATTAAGGCTTTTACCATCGTGAACATGATGTTTACAATTGTAATAACTCGTATCAAGTTAAAAATTCTTTTATTCATATTTTTCCAATATTTATTTATATAAATTAGGGTTATGACTTTTTTTTTGCAAATATCAAATTTTTCATGCTATTAAAAAATATTAGGAAACGCAATCTTATTTCTTCGCTGCTCTCAAAAAACCTTCCGCAAATTTGGTCTATTTTTTTTTTTTATTTAAAATATTTCTTCTACGTTTTAAAGACCTTTGTGTATTTTAGGTGCGATGGCCCGAATGGTTTCAAATTTTCACCACTTATAACAGATTTTGTTGCGATTCTAGAAAAATATTTATTTTTCGACGGTCGAGATATTTTCCGAGTTATGGACCTCAAAAGTTTGGACATTGACTTGTATATAACTTTTTAGTATCGGAATTGAGTAATATGTATGTCATTTTGAAGCTCACATGAGTGCCTTTTATTTGTTATTTTTAAATTTGAAATCCAAAACTTGTCATTATCTCATAAAACGATCTCTGCAATGTTAATATCTACAACAACTGAATAAAAACAAGTAAGAATATTAAAGTCGGTCTAGACCGACTATACGATACCCTATACCATGCTTTTAGAAACCCAATCTCTCAGACCCAACTAACTGGACATAGAAAATAAGCAAAAACCAAATTTGAGTGGGATTTTTATTAATTTTTTTGGCTGCAGATATGAAAAAGTTCATATCGGATGCTATATCTATATGGGGACTAGGTCCAAAAATGGACCGATTCTGATCATGTTTGGTAAAGTCTCTTGTATTTTGCAGAAATATATACAAACAAAATTTCAGAAGAATCTGTGCAATATTTTTGTTTTTTGATAGATTTAAGTGAAAATCGGGAAGCAGCTCTATATGGGGCCAAAGGGATCATTTTTGGACTACTCATTAATGGATGTAATGAACGCATATAAACCCAATTTGAGTAAGATCTATATGACAATTTGGATCTTATGGCAATTTATGTCGATTTCATAGAGGTAATTTGTATGGGGGCTAGGTCTGAACATGGACCGCTTCTCACCAATTTCAATAGCGTTCATCCCATGGCCGATAAAAGCTTATATACCAAATTTCATCAAAATATATTCATATTTGCGACCTGCAGTTTGATTACAAGGTTTACGTGGACACACAGACGGACGGACGGACGGACGGACGGACGGACATGGTTAAATCAACTCAGAAAGTGATTCTGATTCGATCGGTATAATTAAAGATGGGTCTAGGTCAAATATTTTTGGTTGTTACAAACAGCAGCACAAAGTCATTATACCCAAACCACATAGTGGTATAGGGTATAAAAATCTAGATCCACTAGCTTCATTTCGATGCTCGGTGGAATTCTAGATAAATTCCTAATTCCAAAATACCGAGCAGAACTATATAAAATATGTCAATTTATATGTGGTGCATGGTACGACGTATGGTTTTCAGACCATTGTTTCCGCGAACATAATTTTGAATTATTAAATTTAAAAGAGGTAATGAGTGTTTTATATGGTATGGGGTTATGCAGAAGTCGTAAATAATAAATCAGCAGCGTAGTAATATTTGCGCAGAACGTGCTATAAAAGTTGTTTAGAATATTTTCCTTTCTGAAAAAATAGTCGCACTTTAAATCTTAAATTTATATCATACAATATTCAAATAAATAAATAATCATACCTCGTATCAAAATCTACATTGTTTAAAAAATTATACCCTCCACTCCAGTGTGCAGGGGGCATATATAAGACTGTCATTCCGTTTGTAATAATTAGAAAAAAAATTTGGACCCCATAAAATATATATTTGTGATCCCTATAACAACCGGAGTTGATAAAGCGATGTCCGTCTGTCCGTCTGTCCGTTTGTGGAAATCACCATGACGGCATCAATCGGACAGCTAGGGTGCTCGTTGGCATAAAAAATGATTCACTAACATCCTGAGAAGTTCGCTCTTTGAAATCGTCCAAATCGGTCAATTAGGGCCCGAGATTTGAATAAAGAACTAAAAAAAGTCTTGAAAAAATATAATTTTCTATGTTGTTCTTGTCACGATCACGTCCTCAATAGGACAGCTAAGGTGACTATTTTTAGTGAGAATGATTCAACAAATTCATGGGAAGATTTTTATTTGAAAAATCATTAAAATCGGTGGAACAGGTCCAGGGAAATCTCTGAAAAAATAAAAAAAAATGAAAAATATGATGTTTCTATATTGTTCTTGTTGTTATTCTAAATGTTGTATTGTTGTCATAGATGGACTTGTTGTTTTTGTGGTCGTTGTGGTAATAATATAATAAAAACTAACCCTTTGTACATTTTTTTTATCAACTCTGGTAGAAAAATTTAAAAGTTTCCATTGTTTTGGCATCACTAAAAAAATTTACTGGATCATTACTGTCATTGCCACGAGCCTGCCTGCAAAGCTTCAGATCGATTGGGTCACGGGAAAGAGGTTAAAATCGATCCAAAATTTTTTCGACAAGCAGACACTATGAGTTAATATAAAGGGAGTAAAAATTCACTAGCATCTAAAGCGAATAATGCTAAAATAAATAAAAAAAAAACAATGTAAATTTAGCAAAAAAAAAATTTTATGTATAAATTTATTTAAAGAGAAAAACACAAAAATAACGTTTGATGTTGTATTTTTTGTGTGTAATATTTACATATACATACATAATATACATATATTATATATATGTATGTATATTTATAGTAACTGCATGTTAGAAATAAATCGGTATATTATTTTATTTACATAAAATTCTGCAATATTTTGTTGTGGGGAAAATACATTTCTTTTGCATTAACAGACTGTCACTTCATTTTGCTCAGCGGGACTATGCCACAGTAGATGCCGCCACAATTTTTGTTTGTTCTAATTAGCTTTGCAATAGTTTTTTCTATTTTATCATGAATGTCAATATTTTCAAATAGATATCATACAGAACAATGTTAAGAGTATACACGGGCTGGTCTTTTATTTCATACGTTTTTTCATTATTCTTTTACAAATATGAACATAAGTTTGGCATATTAACTTTTTGTTATCTTTACAAAATAGAGTTACCGAGTTCATCAATGAGTTTTTTGCTTTTAAAACAGTTCTACATAGTTATATAGAATTATTATTCTGCTTTACCTACACAATATCTGATTGCGATTACATCTAATTTTTAAAAATTTTTTATAATTACTAAAGCATTATTATTCACATAAATACAAAATTGCATTTTTTAAATTTTCCATTCAAATTTTAGAAAATATCAGTTTCCAATTATAAATTATAAAGTATTAACTGGATTTCAGAAAATCATATCAAAACGTCGGAAATAATAATTTTAAATTTAGAAGACATCAATTGCATCAAATTCCAAAAAAAACATCAAATATGTTTACATTTAAATAATGTTTACATTAAAAAAAAATATTTGCATTCAGGAGAAATTAATAGCTTTTCAGTAACTTCTTTTAACGATTGTCGAATCGTTAAAAAAACAAAATTGCAAAATTATCAGTAAAATTTTTAAACGATATTCGCTATTGTTAAAGTCAGCTGTTGTTGTTATCTAAACGACAACCATTTTTGTGTTGTTTATTCAATCGATAAAAACTTAAATTTTTAGGTTGAAATGTCGTCATACATAAATAAAAATCATAAAATAGTGAAAATATTTTGCTTTTATTAAAAAATCTTTTTTATATAAATAAAAAAATTAAATAGCATATTCAATTCATTATTTCATTGTCAAATAAATAAACAGAAATATTAGTAAAAAAATAAAGATATTAAACATAAACATAAAATCATCCTGTCAAACACGAAGTAATTTGTTTTTTTCTATTCTTTGTGTTTTTCGCTTATTTGGACAGAGATTCCACTCGTTTACAATTTAAATAAATAGAAAAATAGATTTGTCGACTGTTGACAAGATGTATGTACTTAGTGAATCACTTAATCCTTAGTGCAAACAACAATAGCTGTCGATATATTTTGCGATTGTCGGATCGTTGAAATTTACAGAATCGGACTACAGAAAATGTTAGTTTAAATTCAATGAATTTTATAAAACCTCAAATGATATTTAAGAATTGCGAACATAAAAATTGTTACATAAATAAACGCAATTTGATGAGGATGTTATTTATATAAATTTTCACAATTTTTTTTGGATGAATATTTTAAGTTTTTCAGAAAATAAAGATAACAAATTATGTTATTGAAAATGTTTGGGACATTTGGTTTTTGCGTTTGGCATCCCTAATTTGATTTTTTATTATTATAAATTTATTCTCTATGTTTTCCAAATAAGACAATATTTTAATAAAAAAGTTGAGAGAGCTTTTTTTGGTTATTATTTTGTTACTCCATCCGACCTACATGGCCGCAATGAAAAAATATTTCGCCAGTTAAAAGAAACTATACAGCCATCTCCAATTAGCACAATTTAATGCATATAGCCACCCTAACCAACCACTACCTATGCAGTGGACGTAAGAGCGAGATGTTTAATTAGCAAAAACTAAATTAAACGAGAAGTTATGTCATACAACCGGAAACGCATGCATATAGGAAACGCATGCCTATTTTTCCAATATTTTGTTTACATTTATTATCAATACTCAAACCGAGGTGGAGTGTATCAAAGATTCGGCACAGCCGAATTTAACACTCTTACTTGTTTTTTTTATTATGTATCTACCTAAAACCTCGATCTGCATCGTTAATTGGGACCCAAAAAAGACGACGCAAATCAAAACGGCGCAAATCGAAATTAATTTTCCTATACATAAATATTTTGTTAATTAGTACTAAAACAAAACAGTGCCTTTCATTCCTACAGAATTAAATGGGAAATCCCCTTTATATAAAATTTAAATAACGCAAATAAAAAATTTTACGACGGAAATAAAAATTTTAACGATTCAACTCTGAAATCAGGAAAATTCAAGAACGACGCAACTTCGAAAACGACGCAAATCGAAACGACGCAAATCGAGGTTTTAATGTATTAAATTAATAAAAAAAAAATTAAAAATAAAAATAAAAAAAAATTCAGTGAGTTTTTTGAAATTGCATTTGGTGCGGAAGGGTTTTCAGGCAAAATGACCTGCAAACATGATTTTATTATTAGTTTAGTATCGCCTATCACGTGGTGATAGGTAAAATTATTTTAAAGAATTAGTCATAACCCTAATGTGCATATTATAAATTAAAAACAATTTCAAATGATGTTACAGCTGCTATGTGAATTCGTCGTAATTGTATATCATTCAACGAATTTACACAACGAGTTGTTGCCCACAAATTCGTCGAGCTGTGCGAAATTCGTCATTCGTCCCAGTTGTGTTTCCACCTTAAAACCTATTTTTTTGGGTTATATGGGCGGTGGTTGCGGCATATAATATTACTGATAATTTGAATCAAGTTACAAGAATTTTAATGAAGAAACTAAAATTCGGGTCAAAAATTCATATATACCCTGTGGGCGATATGTGTGGCCAATATCCATGAAACTCTCCAATTATCTCAACTTCACAACACTGCTGACTTGTGTCAAGTTTCATGATTTTAGGTAAGGAAGTAAAAATTAGCGAATAAAATTTGATGAAACTTTAAATTATTCTTAACTGAGTTGATAAAAGGCTCTGGGCCAAATTTCAATATTCCGCAAGCTCTCCTTATACTTTTTGCCAAGAAATGTGTGAAGCGATCCACAGTGGCGCCATTTGAGTTTTTTCTTTGCAAAAATCACAACTTTTGAAACTATTGAGATAAGCAAATAAGCTAAAAAGCATGTGATAGATAATTGTCCAGCCTATGAAATATGTGTTCGAACAAGATGCTATGCCTTCTAGGTGCTTATGTTATATGCTCATGTTTATGTTAACTAAAAAATATGATTTTTAACCATTTATATTTTTTATGTTTCTTTTTCAAGGTTTTTATGTTTTAGAATTATTATCCATAAATGAAGAAAAAAAATTTAACAAAATTAAGATTTTCGATTCAATTTTTTAAAATTTTTTCTAAATATTTAGTTATTACAATTCATTACCAGTAGATATATCCAATAGAACACAAAAAGTATGTTTTAAAAATGTTACTTCAAAGCCGATAGATGTAATGTCGGGAGTACCCACAATGCAGCCATCTTGGACAGCTTCTTTTTGTTTGTTTATAAACAATCTTCGGACTGTTATTCGTTTTTCAAACATCTTGATGTATACGGATGGTGTCAAAATTTTCTTCGGTTATAACACTCTGATCATGTTTTTCTCCAAAATGATTTGAATTTATTTTATTCTTGGTTTAATTTAAATTTAATGGAGCTGAACCTTAAAAAGTGTAAATATATGCGTTGCGTCAGAAAGAGGCCGATATCTGTCAACTACGTGCTGGATAATTATTGTCTCGATGAAGTAGATAACTTTAAAGGTCTTGGTGTTTTATTGGATGATAGACTGAGCTTTATTCCCCTTATAACAATTACTGTCAACAAAGCCAGAGGTGGACTTGGTTTCATAAAACGTTGAGCTAAAGAGTTTAATGATCCCTATGTCACCAAAACTTTATATACGTCACTTGTGAGACCTATCCTGGAATATGCTTCTATAATTTGGGACCCAATCTACCAAATTCATACCGACAGTCTGGAATCTGTGCAGAAACAATTTCTTTTGTTTTGTCTTCGAAGTTTAAACTTCAATCCAAGTAATCTTCCATCCTATACCAGCAGACTTGCCCTTATTAAGCTACCAACTTTAAAAAGCCGGAAAACTATGCTAAATGTTTCATTTCTTCTTAATATAGTTAATGGTGATGTTTGTTCTGGTTTCCTGATTAACAATATATATCATTCAACATTCCTCAACGACCAACACGTTACTTCTCACCTTTATCTGTACAGTTCTATAGAGCTAATTATGCAAATGCAGACCCCCTCAGGAGAATGTGTATTTAATTTAATGAACTTTATAGATTTATTGATTTCTCATTAAACACTGATCTAATTAAAAGTAAAATAATATGCTTTCAAAATTCATGAAAAGCTATGTACTGAAATGAATTTTGTAAATAGTCTGTAAGGATTAGTTCCATAGACCAAGACACGAATAAAAAAATAAATAGACTAATCACTTCTTAATTAAACTTAGTGGATTCTAACTATTTTCTTGCCTTCACATGCTGCAGAGATAAAATAAGTGATCGGAAGATGCTGGCAACATGTTGAAGAAGTCCTCATTTCCCCTCAATCTTGATGCTTTGAACATGTTCGAGCACCTATATTTTGTATAAAGTTTGTTGAGGGACTCCTGAACTTCTTCGAAAAGCTCTCCAATTGATAACGACTGATATTCATATATATCTTTGCCATTCGCCATTCTGTTTTGAACTGTCAGAGTCAGTTTATTCAGTGTGTACATGTCTGCTATAAGTGATGCAGTATCCGAAGCATATTCTTCATATTGTAGTGTCCAAAATACGTTTGAACAGTTATTATATTCCTTTCTTTTATTATTAAATTTAATACCGATTCCTAAACACAAAAAGTTTCTTGTCGATAACAGGAGTAAATTTTAAGAATTAAAAAATTAGCTAAAAAAATTTAGCTAAAATCACTTTTTGGTATGTTGAACCGATGCTTTTTGAAGCCTAAAATAATTTTTAAACTTATTTGGATTTTATCAGTCGAATGGTGAGGAACTTATAATTTACAATAATAAAACTTTGTTGAATTAAAAATAATTATAACGTTTTATTTCTTAAACCCCAAACCCTAATTTCCTCACCTTATAACCGTAACCCTACACCAATTTTATAATTTCTAAATTAACGATAAATTATAAAAATTTTAACCCTTCTCATAGTACTATCAATTGCAGTCTAATATCATTTCATTGGATCAGTTATAACCCATCTTGGTTAATTTAACTACCCCAAACCCGAAAGTTGTCATCGCCCTAATTGGAAATAGCTGCACCCAAAAAATACAGTAGAATTAACCTCTTCTGTGCAGTTTAAAACATTCAAGATCGTTTCCAATCTTTTAAAATTGTCAATTCCAGTGATTCGAGTTACTGAATCGTTCAAAAAACAAAATTCCACGAAACATTTCCATCGTTTTAGATCCCCTATTCACAGTTGGCGCAGTCTACTTTTAGTCCAACTTCTTTAAAAAATGCATCCTGCATTCGGTTCTTTCAAACCTTTTGCTTATCCTTATCTAATGTGTTTGCGTCAAAGTGTTCCTCATTTTGTGGATGGGTATATGCCAATTTTAGCAAAAACTCTCTAACCACCCCTGCGTGCAATGGATTTCATATTCATAATTGCTTCCTCGTTTGTAGAAGTGTTCAAATTATTGAGTTTTTTTCTGTCTTTTTGCAGATTGGGCATGACAATGTTAAGGTTGTATTTGTCAGTTAGTTTACGACTTTTCCGTCAACCACGTCAGGTAGAACTCGCAACTACATTCAAGATATTTTCCTTATCTAATTTCACTGTGGAACAAATTCAGGTAAGCGAAAGTTATGTCGATTCTGAGAGTGAGGGGTGAAAAGAGAGGCTAAATTAGAATACCCGTATCACGGCGTTTGTTTATGTTATTTCGAATTTTTTTTAATCGACCTTCGAACTTTGCAGTCAAATGCCGATTTTCAGCATATTGTTTATATGGTTTATTGGCTATAACTCGTCAACTAATTGATATTTTTTCAATCTGTAAAAGCCAAGTTATTGTTAGAGACTTGTGCAACAACGGAAATTTAAAAAAAATTGATTTAGAAAATTTTTGTGGTGCTTATGAAGCATAATGTTGGAAAAATTATTTTTTTTCATGTTTTTTGAAAATATTTTCCACAAAACCAAGTCTTTTTTGCTTTCTGTTTGATCCATAATATGCTTCACAGTTTCTTCAATAAATTTCATTTGAAAAGAAAATGGACTTAGTTGATAATTTACGTTAAAAATCCCAAAACCATTAAATAAATAGAGATTTAGGTAGAAGTAATTAAAAAGGGAAGTTCCCAGAATTAGAAATTAGTAAAACAAATTTTTTGTTTTCAACCACCGCACAGGTAGCGATCTTTTTTTATTTCGTACAAGTGAACTAATTTCAAAAATAAAGATTCAGTTCGGTTTCATAAAAATAACAAAAAAACATTGTATAATATATACTGTATTAAAAATGTCGGAACCGAAATGTAAAATGGACCATTTTTGTAACGATTGTGGACGTTTCATAGCAAGCGATAAAAAATGTGGCAATGCGAGTGATTTTTTTGGAAGCCTATAAGCAATAGTTCTCGTAAGAGTTTATCACTGACGTAAACTATGCCCCTAAAAAAGTTTGCTTTAATTGCTATTCAACTCTTATGCAATGGAAAAGTGAAAAGAAGAAGGCTATGCATTTTGGTATACCAGTGATATGGTTAGACAACAGCCCGCATCAAGAGAAAATTGCTATGGATGGATCAACTACCATAAAACTTTGAATAGAAGGAAAGCAAAGAATAAAACTTATGTAGCAGTGTCAAGTGTCCAATTAACATTACCGCACTCAGAATTCGTTCCAGTACCAACATACGGAAGTATTGATCTTTAAACAGATATCAGTACTACAACCGCCGCTGCTACATCCATGGATTTCTTCTCAGAATACGACCCTGGTGAAGGTGCATCCTATGAAACACCAAAGGACCCAATCCTAGTCACACAAAACCAAATGGATGGAATTGTTGCAAATTTGTGTTTGACTCAGAAAAAATCAGAACTACTGGCTTCATTTTTAAAAGGAAATAATTTGCTGGCGAAAGGTACCAAAGTAACAGCATATCGAAAACGCCAAGAAGAGTTAGAAAAGTTCTTCAATGTGAATGATGCAAAAAATTTCGCTTATTGCAAAGATATTGAAAAGTTAATGGAGACTATAGGGTTAACCTATAAAAAAGATGATTGGCGTTTATTCATCGATAGTTCACTAATCAGCTTAAAAGTTGTGCTTTTGCACAAGACAAATAGAATGCCTTCTGTTTCGACTGCGTATAGCACTGACACTAGTGAAAATTTCGATAATTTGTAACACATTCTGGAAGTAGTCAAATATAACGAACACCAGTGGCGCATTTGCTGCGACCTCAAAATATTTTCATTGATTACAGGCTTAACAGCATCTGGCCGTCCAAAATATCCGTGTTTTTTGTGCGATTGGGATTCACGATACGGAGAAGGTATTAAAGGAAGAAAGCAGTACAAACAGCATAACTAGAATAGTCGCATTGGACGGAAATGGCCTAAAGACAATAGGCTACACGAAAGTCTTGTTCCTAAAATGAAAATTTTGTTGCCGTTGCTCCACATTAAACTTGGCATTGCTAAAAATTTTTTGAAATGTATCGCAAAAGGACCAACAGTATTCAACCGCTTAAAAGACATTTTCCCAAGACTAAGTAACGCCAAAATTCAGGAAGGGGTTGTTAATGGTCCCGACATACGGAAACTAATGAGTCGTCAAGAGTTTGACCAAGTTTGACAGACCGAGAATTAAATGCATGGCTCGCATTTAAAGCAGTCATTAAAGGACTTTTGGGTAACGCATAGACAACTACAGGCAATCTGTTGCAAACATGTTGGCAGCTTTCGATGAAATTGGGATTAAGGTGTCGTACAAAGTTCATCTCTTGCATCAGCATCTTGATCAACTCGCTGAACAATTGCCAACTGAATCTGATGAGCAAACTGCGTTTCCATTTGAAATGAGGTAACTATAGAGTGTGCATATTTTGAATTCCTAGATTTTTCTAATATATTTGTCATAGTGCACAATTTAAACATGTTAACGATTGAAAACTATTTTCGTTTCAGGTACAGAGGAAAGAAATCTCCAGATGCAATACTCGCAGAAATTTGTTGGTGGTATAAAAACACCTTTGAAGAAGAGGAAGACGAGGAAAAAGAGGAAGAAGGGGAAGAAGGGGAAGACAAAAATGAAATTCCAGAATATCTGTTGGACGAAATTATTGACCTTTCTGATGACGATGACGATGACCAATATATTAGAGAGAGCAGTGATGTTGATCCACAGCCGCCTGCTAAACGGCAACTGGCCAAATCATTAATTTAATTTATTTAATTTTTTCACTTAAACCTTTTCATAACTAACATTTCAAAAATATATTTTTTTTCCATATTTTTATTATTTCTTTTTCAATGTTTCTTCAAAACCAACACTGAACAAAATTGGTACATAAAAAATGAGAAGTAAATTAATATTAAGCTGGAAAACGGAAGTTTTGTATAATGACTGTTTTCTTTTCAAATGAAATTTATTGAAGAAATTGAGAAGCGTATTATAGATCAAACAGAAAGCAAAAAAGACTTAGTTTTGTGGAAAATATTTTCAAAAAGGATGAAAAAAAATAATTTTTCCTACATTTTGCTTCATAAACACCACAAAAATTTTCTAAATCAATTTTTGAAAAAGTTTTGATTATTGCGCAGGTCTCTAGCAATAATTTGGCTTTTACAGATTGAAAAAATATCAATTAGTCGACGAGTTATAGACAAAAAACCATATAATCAATATGCTGAAAATCGGCATTTGACTGCAAAGTTCGAAGGTCGATTAAAAACAAAATTCGAACTAACATAAACGAACGCCGCGATACGGGTATTCTAATTTAGCCCCTATTTTCACCCCTCACTCTCAGAATCGACCTAACTTTTGCTAACTTGAATTTGTTCCACAGTGTTTTCAGCACTGCGGTCTTAATCTTACAAATTGTTCTTGAATATCCTCCAGCGTAGTCCATATGAGTTCCGGCGATTACCTTGCAAGCTGAAATATTATTGGGCGACAATAATGCATTGCTACAGCCGTGGATTTTTCCAGTGTACGGAAACAACAGATTGAAGCCGCAAAAAAATTACAAATGCCATAAACAAATCTCCTCATGTCTCATATCTAAGCGTCATTGGGAAATATATACATATATCTATAATATTAATAGGCTAAGCGATTTCTTGTTACCGATGTTTTGTTCTACCGTTTTATCCTGATTTTGACCAGATGTATATTATTTGAAAGGTATTTCTTTTTAGCTGTTCACCAGATTTACGGATTTTTAAATTTTTTCCTTTATTTTGAGTAAATTGCATTTAAAATTGCTACTAAAATATACATAAAATTATACATATGCTATGTGTGTGTTTATTAAATTTCTTGATGTATTTTTATTCACAATAATAAAAAACCAAAAAAGAGTTGGTTTGTGAATTGGCTAAGTTGAGAATTAAATTTGCCTAGAAATTGCAATCGAATTTCGAGCACTGGAATCTTCTAGTATATATAAACAAGGTACCGAATATATACTGCTCTACCTATAACATTATATATCAAAAGCTTTACCTACCGGAGATCACGTCAGCATTCTATCCAACGATTTTGAAAACGCCGCATTGGTATTCACGTGATCTTGCAACAGCTAGCCAGTTCAAACATAGTGAGAAATATGTTTAATATTGTTAAGAGCTTCTTGAGTAACCGGAAAATTAATGTTTCAGTTAAAGGCCAACATTGCCTCTAGATAATGGCATACCCAAGGATCGCCATTATGTGTCGTATTATTCATAATTGCTTTTAACCAATTCAATAAAACTACGTCCACACAAAAACACATTGCACATGCAATTTACGCTGATGATGCGGTTATTTTTACAAAACTTCAGGATAACGACATAGTCAGGGAGCTTTTTTCAAACACCTTGAAAAGCATTGATAATGATTATAGTGATGCTTGTTCAGCTAAGATTTTTACTGAAAAGTGCAGTCTTCTACATATCTGCAGAGAACGCAATTGCTCTATTACCGATGTGGAATACAACAGTATTAAAATCAAAAGAGCAGATCATCTTCGCATACTGGGAGTTATTTTTAACGAAAGTTTTACCTTCAAACAACATTGTCAACATCGTAGGAAAAACTTAAGTACAAGATTAAATATTGTAAAATATCTAACATCCAAAAACGCATGCCTAAACTTGAATCTACAACTGTTCGATGCATAAATTTTTCTCTTAATATCAACTTAGACCAGAACCATCATGGATGATTGAAAATTTTTCTTTTCTATTATCAGTGGTTGAATTTCCTAAGTCCACTACCCCATCTGTTGTTTATAAACAAACATTCATAAATATTTCCGACCACTTATTTGGACAAAATTGGGACTTCTTATACACTAATGGATCTAAGTCCAGTGACTTAATTAACTTTGCTGCAGAAAAAAATATGTCGATCTCATTAATACCGATCTCATCAAAGATGACTGCTCCAATATTACAGCAAAAGCCTTAGCCATCCTCGTTGCCATAGAATTTGCCCAGAAAAGGATCAGGTGCAAGGTGCAAGGAAAAGGCACAAGTGATAATTATGATCGTCAAATTTGTTTGGCTGCGGGTATTGTACTCAGACTATTGGAATATGTCGTAAATCCCAATCATCATAGGGTTTACTTTAATAATTTTTTCACGTCGTACTACTTAATGTATATACTGAGCGAAAAAAAAGTTTGTGCATCTAGAATTGTCCGCAACAATAGAATTAGAAAATCACCGTTCAAAACAGATAACCGTGGTGAATGCGAGTATCAATATGATCAACTAAACAATGTATTAATTTGTCGATTGACTGATAATAAGGAAGTAACAATTTGTACTAACTTTGATTAAATTGAGCCAATTTACCCTGTTAAAAGATGGAAAAAAGATAAAAAGTTCGGAAATCATCAGCAACCATATTTATTATATAATTATAACCAAGGCATGCGTGTTGGTGTTGATTTAAAAAAGAACGCCATTCAAAATTATAGGATAAACATCAGATCTAAAAAATGGTATTGGCAATTGTTTGTTTCAACTCCTCTCTAGTCAACGCCTGGAAGCTACATTGTTTTGTTGTGAAAGAAAGTCAGGTAAAACCTCTGGCACAAAAAAATATTCATGTAATGATAACAAAAGAACTGATTATCAACTAACATTTTATAAAATAGACGGACATGTCTTAATTTTTACACATGAAATGTAAATGCAAAAAAAAATTAAACATGACAAAAAACAATTAGGACAAGAGAAAACACATAACACAATTAAATAAAGACATCCCCTGAATAGAAAGCCACACAGGCTTAGAAACGTTGGGAGAAAATTGCCAAAAATTTGTTTGCATTTAAATTGTGACCAACATAGCCGTTTTTCTTTGGAAAAATTTTACCAAAAACTAAAAATAAAATAACATGTTGATCTAAATAAATCTACACGAACTTCTGTTTTCATTTAGGGACTCCAAAAATCTGCAGAATTTTTACCTCGCAATGTACCAAGGGTAGATTCTGAGTACATTCCCATTGGTATAGGCCAATAAAATGGATGTGATAAGAGTGCAATGTTCATTTGCATCCTTATTGCTTTAAAACGTACTTTCAAGAGTAATTGATGCTTAGTCAATAGAAAAGGCATAATTTCTAAATTTTCTGTAAGAAATATATTTACTGCAACCAATATTTGTGTGAAAATTTTGCTTGCCAAGTAGATGCAAATATGCTTAACAGAACGTTTACCAACGCACCTGTAAATAAAAGCAAATTTCACTTTTTATAATTTTTCCTCAGACACCTTAAATACAGATAACAGGTTAATCAGCGGACATTTTCAATTTTCTTGCGTAACTCAAAATGACGTTATTTCAATGTGCTCTTTAATAAAATCAAATGCAATGGGCAGTGATAACTTAAACCCAAAATTTATAAGATTACTTCTACCCCTGATTTTGCCCTATGTTACTCAACTGTTTTATACTATTATAATGTCTTGTATGTACCCCCTAAACTGGAAACATGCAAAAATTGTGCCCTTACATAAGTCAAATGGAGAATTCAGACCTATAGCCATATTGTGTTTTCAATCGAAAGTCTTGGAAAAACTGTTGTATAAACAAATGATTTCATATGTCAATACACATAATTTACTTTGCAGTACGCAATTTGGTTTTCGTCAATGCTATAGCTGCGTTACGGCTCTTGTGGAAGTTAGTGAGAACATATGGCAGGGATTGGAAAATGGAACTATAAACTTTTTAGTGCTTCTAGACCATTCTAAGGCCTTCGATACGGTAGACCATGTTATACTCCTTGGAAAACTGAAACACTTTTTTAGATTTACGGATACAGCAACCAAACTTATATCATCATATCTTTCGAACCGCATACAATCAGTATTTGTAAACGGTGTATGGTCAGATAGATTATCCCTTACTAGGGGAGTGCCTCAGGGCTCTATCTTAGTTCCAATTTTATTTTCCTTGTTCGCAAATGATTTGCCAAAATAACTCTCCATTTGTAAGATACATTTATACGCAGATGACGTGCAACTCGCTTTAAGTAGCCCAGTTCAGAATATTGCTTCAAGCATAACCCTTCTAAATGACGACTTAAACAGAATCTACCTTTGGGCTAATGCTAACGGACTCTGTTTGAATCCACAGAAATCTAAATGCATTGTTATATGAAAAAAAGTTTAAATCCCACCATTTCTGGAGACATTGCTTTAAATGGCCAGAAAATTAAAATTGTTAATACGCCAAAAAATCTAGGGATAACTTTCAATAGCCACTTGACATGGACTGATCATATAAATTCACTGGTTGGTCAAACTTATGCAAAACTACGAGCTGTCTGGTCTACACAGTATTTCACCCCTTTAAGAATAAGGGCCTTACTTGCCAAGACGTATCTGATTCCTTCCCTGTTGTATGGGTGTGAGCTATTTGGAAGCTGTGATGCAGTTAGTAATAGGAATCTAAATGTCTTGTTTAATAATGTTATAAGATATGTGTATGGATTGAGAAGATTTAATCATGTTTCCTCTGTTTCCAGTAATCTTTACGGGGTCTCTCTTGATAATCTGTTGAAAATTCACACTCTTACATTTTTGCATAAAATAATAAACAGACAAACACCCAAATATATATTTGACAAAATCCGTTTTTTCCAATCGCCAAGAAACCGAAATATTGTAATTCCAAAGCATCAGTGCCTAGTATCTGAATGGCAGCTTTATGTACATGCCGCTCGTTTTTGGAACAATCTTCCACTAAGTCAACAACAAAACAGCAATGCTAAAAGTTTCAAAACTTTTTTATTTGACTTTTTTAAGTAGTCTATTTTTTTTACCAATATTGTTATATTATACTAAAAATGTTATGTTAATAATTATATTGTAAAATGTTTTCTTTGTAACGCAATACGTTCCTGTACTTTAAATATAAGACTCTATCTTGTTGTACAGGAAGTGGAATTAAATAAATAAATAAATAAATAAATAAATAAATAAATAAATAAATAAATAAATAAATAAATAAATAAATAAATAAATAAATAAATAAATATATAAATAAATAAATAAATAAATAAATAAATAAATAAATAAATAAACAAATAAATAAATGGCAATGTTACATATTCTCATGACAATAAAAATGACTTGTCATATAAAAAAAAATATAATTTCAGAGAATTTTAGAGCAATGAATAGGTATGCTGAATTATGGCCAATGTTCGCTCTTGCGTACAGCAGGCTCTGAGGCTCTCAGGAGGGATAGGTAAATTTTAACAATGGTTTTGAATTCAGAAGCCTCAAATTAGCTAAGAACCCGAGTTTCATTCAAATCGGACGACTTTTATGTTTCGCGGCTGAAAATGGGTAAAGAAGTAGATAAATATTTGCTCCTTTTACTCCTGGAAGGAGCTTAGGGCCGTCACAAGAGTATCCCAATAAGCTCGATCTGATGCATAATGTTTAATTTCATTCCAACGCAGTTGTAAATGGGATATTTCTGTTTCAACTTTCCGTTACCAAGTGTGTGCTATTCTTCCAGTACGAAGACTGCCCTGCGGGTTGGAATCCATGGCTTGTTTAGCAATGTCGTTGGGTTTTCTACGCAGTGTATTTCCAATCCAATTCCATTTACATTTGCGAATTTCATTGTTGGTATGTTGTTAACAAATTTCTGACAAGAGACGATAAAATTGATATTATTGTAGGTCTGAATATGTGAAGAATCATGCTCAAGCATTTAAAGGGTGATTTTTTAAGAGCTATACGAAAGTTTTCAAAAAAAAAAAACACATAAAATTCAGAAAAATGCATGAAATCTTTATTTGAATAGTTAGTACGGTCCATATAATTTAAAGTTTGAAGATTATTTCATGCTAATGTTGACCGTCACTGCGCCTCAAATGGTCCATCCCCTTAGTCGAATTTTGGCATACTCTTTGCAACATTTCGGCCGGTATCTCACGAATAAATGCTTCAATGCTCCAATGCGTCAATTGAAGCGGGATTGTCTGTATAGACATGAGCTTTAACATAGCCTCACAAAAAACAGTCTAAAGGCGTTAAATCGCACGATCTAGGCGGCCAATTGACCGGTCCCGAACGTGAAATAAAATGTTCACCGAACTCGCCTCTAATAAATCCATTGTTGCGCCTGCTGTGTGGCATGTGGCACCGTCTTGTTGAATCCACATGTCATGCAAGTTAAGCTCTTGCATTTTGGGCAAAAAAAAGTTCGATATCATTTCTCGGTAGCGCTCACCATTCACAGTTACGTTACGATTCGCATCATCTTTGAAGAAGTACGGTCCAATGATGCCACCAGCCCATAAACCGCACCAAATTGCGACTTTTTCTGGATGCATTTGTAGCTCTTCCAATGCTTCTGGCTGATATTCACTTCAAAATCGACAATTCTGCTAATTTACGTACCCATTGAGTCAAAAATGAGCTTCGTCGCTGAACACAATTTTTCGGTAAAAAAGTATATCTTCGGCCAACTTTCCAAGTGCCCATTCACCAAAAATTCTATATTGCGCTAGGTCGTTCGGCTTCAATTCTTGCACCAGCTGTATTTTGAAAGGCTTCACACCTAAATCCTTCCGCAAAATTTTTCACGTTGTTGAGTAACAGAGGCCCAATTGCTCCGAACGGCGACGAATCGATAATTGATGGTCATCATTAACACTGGCCGATACAGCTGCGATATTTTCTCCAGTTAGCAATCTACATAAGCGTGTTGGTGGCTTGATGTCCAACAATGTAAATTTGGTGCGAAATTTAGTCACAATAGCCCGAATAGCCGGTCGATTAAACTGACCATAAAATGGAAGAAGCGCGCGATGAACTTTCTTAACAGAGCACGCATTTTGATAATAAAATTCAATAACTTCCAAGCGTTGTTCGTCTGTAAGACGATTCATGGTTAAATCATAGACCAAACTGAAGATGTTTGACAATGAAACAAAACACGAAACGTGCGTCAGCTGTTTACCAGTGTTGCCAAAAAGATAATAGCTAAAAAATCACTCTTTATTTACAAAAACTTGTATGGAATGTATATCACGTGGTGCTGCATTCCATGTCTCGCAAACATACAACAGTGTGGATTTTACATTCGAATTTAACATCTTTAGCTACGTCCTTCTTGATATGTATGACGAGTTCCGCACTGATTTGAGTTGGCCGAATTCTTGCCGGGCTTTGCTACTGTGGCTGGATATGTCAGCTTTGGATTCTCCACTTTTATCCAATATGCTTCCCAAATAACAGACATAGACTTTTAAGCGATTGGTTCTTAACAGATAATGTTTTTTCATTATTTACGTTTATTCGCATTGGAAGATATCCTTTGCATATAAACGCTTTGTTCGGATAATCCATGGCAGCCAGATTTATTGGTCAGCTTTTTACGAAGATTTTCCATTTTCCTCTTTTCTCTGCTAGCAGTCGAAGAAGCAGCTTGACTTTGTTGAACTGGAACATATTGTGAAAATATGGCAAATATAAAATATTATAAATTTTTTATTTTCAATCAAAATTGAAAAATGTTGAAAAAAAAATGAACAGTTGGCAAATAGCGGTTTACCTGGAGAAACTAATTTAATTTTTATACCCTCTACCACTATGTGGTTTGGGTATAATGACTTTGTGCTGCTGTTTGTAACAACCAAAAATATTTGACCTAGACCCATCTTTAATTATACCGATCGAATCAGAATCACTTTCTGAGTTGATTTAACAATGTCCGTCGGTCCGTCCGTCTGTGTGTCCATGTAAAGCTTATAATCAAACTGCAGGTCGCAAATATAAATATATTTTGATGAAGTTTGGTATATAAGCTTTTATCGGCCATGGGATGAACGCTGTTGAAATTGGTGGGAATTGGTCCATGTTCAGACCTAGCCCCCATACAAATAACCCATATGAAATCGACATAAATTGCCATAAGATCCAAATTGTCATATAGATCTTGCTCAAATTGGGTTTGTATGCGTTCATTACATCCACTAATGAGTAGTCCAAAAATGATCCCTTTGACCCCATATAGAGCTGCTTCCCGATCTTCAGTTAAATCTATTAAAAAACAAAAATATTGCACTGATTCTTCTCAAATTTTGTTTGTACATATTTTTGCAAAATACAAGAGACTTTTCCAAAAATGATCAGGATCGGTCCATTTTTGGACCTAGTCCCTTTATAGATATAGCATCTGATATGAACTTTTTCATATCTGCAGCCAAAAAATTAATAAAAATCCCACTCAAATTTGGTTTTTGCTTATTTTTCAATGTCCAGTTAGTTGGGCCTAAGAGATAGGGTTTCCAAACGCATGGTATAGGGTATCGTATAGTCGGTCTAGACCGACTATAATTTTCTTACTTCTTTTTCTACAATATACCAACGAAATACGTAAATCAATGGAGACAAAATTATGATTAGTTACCTAGTTTGTTTTATATTCTACTTGAAACTGCATCAAATTGCCTAAAACTTGTGCGTGTTTTTGAAAACTGAAAATCGCTTAATTTTGAATTATATCTTCTAAACTAAAAATCTGATTTTACTAAAGGTGGCAAATTTGTAATCTTTAAACAATTTTATATAAAATGCGTTTATTCAAAATATCGTAAGCGCACATGCAATTTTTGTTGCCAAAACTAATACGAGTTCACAGTCGTATGCGTTATAATTCATCATACGTATACGTAAATTATAACACATTCTTTGAAACAGTACACAGTGAGTTGAATGGTAAAGAAAAGCTAAGGATTAATTAAGGGAAGCCTTAAACTTATGATACCGTATTTATACCCTACTAGCAGATTCCAGCCCTCAAAATTCGAGTGCAAATTCTAGGAAACTTTATTTTTCCATTAAATAAAGACCCTAAAGGTATGCTAATCAATTATAGCCAACCCGCAAATCAACACAAAAAACAAACTCATTTTTATTACAAACACATTAACAAATTTAATAAACACACACATAGCATTGTGTAATTTTATGTATGTGTTAGTAGCAACTTTAAATACTATTTACTTAAAACAAAGGAAAAAATTTAAAAATCTGTAAATCTGTAAAACGGCTAAAAAGAAGTACCTTTCAAATAATATACGTTTGGCCAAAATCGGGATAAAACCGTAGAACAAAACATCGGTCACAAGGAATCGCTTAGCCTATTAATATTATAGAAACCACCATGTGGTTTGGGTATAATGACTTTGTGCTGCTGTTTGTAACTACCAAAAATATTTGACCTAGACCCATCTTTTATTATACCGATCGAATCAGAATCACTATCTGATTCGATTTAACGATGTCCGTACGTCCGTCCGTCTGTGTGTCCACGTAAACCTTTTAATCAAACTGCAGGTCGCAAATATGAATATATTGTGATGAAATTTGGTATATAAGCTTTTGTCGGCCATATGATGAACACTATTGAAATTAGTGGGAAACGGTCCGTGTTCAGACCTAGCTCCCATACAAATGACACCTATGGAATCGATATAAATTGCCATAAGATCCAAATTGTCATATAGATCTTACTCAAATTGGGTTTGAATGCGTTTATTACATCCATTAATGGGTAGTCCAAAAATGATCCCTATGGGACAACTCTTAGTCATAGGCCCCATATAGAGCTGCTTCCCGATCTTCACTTAAATCTATCAAAAAACAGAAATATTGCACTGATTCTTCTCAAATTTTGTTTGTATATATTTTTGCTAAATACAAGAGACTTTACCAAACACGGTCAGAATCGGTCCATTTTTGGGCCTAGTCCCCATATAGATATAGGATCCAATATGAACTTTTTCATATCTGCAGCCAAAAAAAAATAATAAAAATCCCACTCAAATTTGGTTTATGCTTATTTTTTATACGCAGTTAGTTGGGCCAGAGAGATAGGGTCTCTAAACGCATGGTATAGGGTATCGTATAGTCGGTCTAGACCGACTATAATTTTCTTACTTGTTTATTATATTATTTACAATATATGTTGGATAACCATTTTTATCTAATATATCCTTTGTTATATTTATGTGTTTAGTTTTAAATTTGGTATCACTCAGTTCAGTTGCCTTTTTGATGAGGTTTGTTGCAGTGTTAATTTTCTGTTGCATATGTTGAGTGGAATTATATTTGAGTGGGTTACATTTTCCTTTGTTTTAGTATTTATTTAGCAGTAAAAAAACGCGTTTAAAAATAATTTAAAGCTACATTTATTTTATATTGTTTTTATTTAAGGAACAAGAAGAAATATATATTTTGTTGTTTTTTTTTTTAATTTTATAAATTTATATTTAAGAAAGCCTTCAAGTTGCAACATTGTATTTTTAATAGAATTAATGAGTATTAGTGAATAGAAAAATTATATTTAAAAATTTAAATATTTTTCTTTTATGGCACAATTTTTTTACATTTAATTTAGAATTATATCACGTGGAAATATTGAGTACGCTATTTGTTTAATACAATTGAAATTAAAAATACTACGCATTAACAACAACTTCATAAATCACAATCATTTTAATAATCTTCAATATCGTTGAAGGGTGAAGGGTGAATATAATTCGGCTTAAGGTCATCGGTTGTTAAAAAATTCTCTTTGTTATAAGAACATATTGTTAAAAATAAATAAAAACAAGTTTTTTAATTTTTTTTTATTAATTTTTAAACAATATTTATAACAATATTCCTTTCCAATATATTTCTATCAACTTTGTTGATCATCACCAGGGATAATCTGATAAATAACAATAAAAATAAAATTAAAAACACAAATAATTTTGAATTGATCATTAAAAAAAAACAATAAGAATCATTTTAAAATTATATTTACTTTAAAACAAATTTTTAATTTGTTTGAGTTATAACCTTCTTTTACACAGTGTAATTGTCAACTAACTTTTGTTTTAATCGTTTGCGTTTGTCAACCGTATGTCTGTAGCGACGTTTTCCGTATCTCTCTTATAACTAAGAGTTTTGTCATTGGGAACATTCATTATATGAAGCATTTCCAACATAAATCTTTTCCTATAATTATTTTCCTCTTGTAAAATTTTTGTAGAATTAAAGTTTGGTTTATGTTTGTTTATTGAACAAGGGCAGCGAGTGCGGTTTTTTGCTCTATTGGTCTGTTAATAGCTTTTAAATCCGATCGATGTGAGGATAATCTAGTTTTTAGTTTGGTTTTTGTTGTATATTAATCTCATCTTTATATGAAATCTTAAGCAGAATGAAAAAATATAGTGCCTTGTTTGGTATATTATAAATATAATTTTTTTTTAAAGATAATTTTTTTTAAAGATAATTTTTGCTTTTGCTGCTAATTAAAGGATCTGAACTAAGAATAAAGCTATAAAATATATCTTCGTTTGACTTCTTCCGACTGCTTTTATTCGTAATTTCTTAAATCTTTATTTCGAACTTAAACTATCTGTATAATTTGACCTCTCGTCGGTAAGGCTTATCTATCTATTTCTAGCCCGTGAATAAAAATGTGTAATGTGGGAAGCATATAACATCACGGGTGGAACTTGGCAGAATGTATGGCTGTACTATGAGTATAGCATACAGAAAATAACAACAAAACAACAACAAAACAAAAAGTTTTCTATTGTTGTTTCTAGGATTTTGTTTTCGTGTTATTGTTATTACTGGTCGATTTGAATATGCAAATAAAACGACATTTATTTCATTGGTTTCCCAACGTTTCGTCGGCCTATGCCGACTTTTTCAGAGTTAGTTTTTTTATTTTAAAATTCGTTTAATAATTGTTGTTAGCATCGGAAATGGTCGTCCAGAATTAATTAAATAAATATCCCAAAAGGCGGTAGCCAAAGCTGTAAAATTAAGAAAAATAATAATAAATAAAACTTGCAAAAATAATTACTACACTAATATTACAGTTGTTACAATACTGTTTTCATTCGCAACTAGATTACATAAATTAAAAAAAAAATATTTAATTCTATGGCGAGTATACACATACTGAATTCCCACATTTTATCACTATGTAAAAAATTTTTTCCAATCTCATCCAATTATAGTTTGAAGCTTAGACTCCTTTTAAAAATATAAAATTTTTAGGATTATTTAAAAAAAATGTATAAAAATATTTCCGCAATATTTATTATTAACATAGTCTAATACCTGAAGTAGATGCATTTATATAAAAAGACATACTTTTAGAACAAAAATAAAAAAATGCACTTAAAGTATCTCGTTTTACTTTGAGACAAAGTAGAAATCAATTAGGAATGTTAAATTCGGGTGTGCGGCTGTGTCTTAAACTTAATATTAAAACCAAAGTAGGTTACGGTAGCCATTTTAGTGTAGTTGCCGATATCACTGTGCAACAAATAAAGACCTTTTAGGCCGCAAGATATTCTAAAAATCAGTGGTCCCTCAAAAAAATGTATCATTAGTTTATGTCCAACAGCCATCTCAGACTTGATGATACCGTTTAACTATATTTAGAAATTAACTATATTTAGAATTAAGACTCCTCTGTTCTTATACTTATTTTCACAAAATATAAAAACACAATTTTTTTTTTACTTTTTTCAGCATAACATGCAGGCACTCCCAGTATTTGACTAACAGTATTTGGCAAAATTATAGCCAGGTAAAGCTAAACATCTTTTGCAAACACGCTAAAGCAATCTGAACATGATCAGTCACCATTAATAGCCCATGAAGACCACACTGTACATTAAGAATGGTCCTTTTTGACTAGACTATACTATTATTGCATTTTTAACTTCTTTGTTAATTACGTATGTACTGTATTTTAAAATATTTTTAAATTATATGTAGCTATACAAGTGAGTGTAGTGATTTATACTCTGTTTGTCATTTTTGGTCGGAGGTGTTTCTAAAAAGTTATATTTAAAAAAAGTTGCAAATTATCTCAGCAATTTTAGTTTTACTTTATATCAGTAAGATGTCCCAACATTTACTTTTTTTTAAATAATTGCATATTTATTCAATTGGTTACATTTCAAAATTACAAACTGTTAAATATTCAAATTAATTTAAAGATGTTAACAAATATCAAAACAATGAAAGAAAAATAATGACGTATATTAAATAGAATAAAAAGGGTGTTTGAATATTTTCTAAAACGAATATTAAAAAAGCTACCCAAAAAATAGTCGGTCTAGACCGACTATACGATACCCTATACCACGCGTTTAGTGATCCTATCTCTCAGGGCCAAATAACTGGATATAGAAAATAAGCATAAGCCAGATTTTTGTGGGATTTTTATTAATTTTTTTGGCTGCAGATATGAAAAAGTTCATATCGGATGCTATATCTATATGTGGACTAGGCCCAAAAATGGACCGATCCTGACCATGTTTGGTAAAGTCTCTTGTATTTTGCAAAAATATATACAAACAAAATTTGAGAAGAATCAGTGCAATATTTTTGTTTTTTGATAGTTTTAAGTGAAGATCGGGAAGCAGCTCTATATGGGGCCTATGACGAAGAGTTATCCAATAGGGATCATTTTTCGACTACTGATTAATGGATGTAATATATACATACAAACCCAATTTGACTAAGATTTGTATGATAATTTGGATCTTATGGCAATATATGTTGATTTTATAGGGGTCATTTGTATGGGGGCTAGGTCTGAACATGGACCGATTCTCACCAGTTTCAACAGCGTTTATCCTATGGCCGACGAAAGCTTATGTACCAAATTTTATCAAAATATTTTCATATTTGCGAGCTGCAGTTTGATTACAAGCTTTACATGGACGGTCGGTCGGACGGACGGACGGACGGATGAAATTGGTGAAAATCCGTCCATGTTCAGACCTACTCCCCATACAAATATCCCCTATGAAATTGACATAAATTGCCATAAGATCCAAATTATCATATGGATATTAGTAAAATTGGGTTTGTATGTGTTTATTGTACCCATTAATCAGTAGTAAAAACTAATCCCTATTGGACTATTCTTAGTCATAGGCCCCATATAGAGCTGTTTCCCGATCTTCACCTAAATGTATTAAAAAAACCAAATATATTACACAGATTTTTCTCAAATTTTGCTTGTGTATATTTTTTCAAAATATAAGTGCTTTACCGAATATGGTCAGGATCGGTCCATTTTTTGACCTAGGTCCACATATAAATATAGCAACCGATATGAACTTTTTCATATCTACAGCCAAAAAAATTAATAACAATGCCACTCAAACCTGGTTTTTGCTTATTTTCTTTATCCAGTTGGTTGGACCGAAGAGATAGGGTCTCTAAACCATGGTATATGGTATCATATGGTCGGTCTAGACCGACTATAATTTTCTTACTTGTTTTTTTGTGTTTTTACCGCTTTTGTTGACTAAAAATTTATGTTCCCATATTGGAGTGAGCAGCAGGAAAAAAAATCAAGTAAGAAAACAAGTAAGAAAATTATAGTCGGTCGAGGCCGACTATATGATACCCTATACCATGCGTTTAGAGACCCTATCTCTTAGGCCCAACTAACTGGATATAGAAAATAAGCATACACCAAATTTGAGTGGGATTTTTATTATTTTTTTTGGCTGCAGATATGAAAAAGTTCATATCGGATGCTATATCTATATGGGGACTAGGCCCAAAAATGGACCGATCCTGACCCTGTTTGGTAAAGTCTCTTGTATTTTGCAAAAATATATACAAACAAAATTTGAGAAGAATCAGTGCAATATTTTAGTTTTTTTTTGATAGATTTAAGTGAAGATCGGGAAGCAGCTCTATATGGGGCCTATGACGAAGAGTTATCCAATAGGGATCATTTTTCGACTACTGATTAATGGATGTAATATATACATACAAACCCAATTTGACTAAGATTTGTATGATAATTTGGATCTTATGGCAATATATGTTGATTTCATAGGGGGTCACTTGTATGGGGGCTAGGTCTGAACATGCACCGATTCTCACCAATTTCAATAGCGTTCATCCCATGGCCGATAAAAGATCAAATACCAAATTCCATCGAAATATATTCATATTTGCGACCTGCAGTTTGATTACAAGCTTTACATGGACACACATACGGACGGACGGACGGACGGACGGACATCGTTAAATCGAATCAGATAGTGATTCTGATTCGATCGGTATAATTAAAGATGGGCGTAGTTCAAATATTTTTGGTTGTTACAAACAGCAGCACAAAGTCATTATACCCAAACCACATAGTGGTATAGGGTATAATTATAGTCGGTCTAGACCGACTATACAATATCCTATACCACGTGGTTTAGAGACTCTTCGGGCTCTTAGGTGCAAATAAATAGATATAGGAAATAAGCATAAACCAAATTTAAGTGGCATTGTAATAATTGTAATTTTGCCTTCGGATATGAAAAAAGTCCATATCGGATGCTATATTTATATGGGGACTGGTACGAAATATGGATCGATTCGGAACATATTTGGTAAAATACAAACAAACCAAATTTGAAAAAAGCTATGAATTTTTTTGTTTTTTGCTAGATTAAAGTGAAGAACGGGAATCAGCTTCATATGAGGTCTATAACTAAGAATTTTCTTATAGGGTTTATTTGTGGATTACTGATAACTGAATGTAATAAACATACAGAAACATATTTTGATCGTGATCGATATGAAAATTTGGATATTATGGCAATTTAAGTCGATCTCATAGGGGCCATTTGATTTTCCATTTTCACCAATTTCAACCGTTTTTATCCCATGGACCTAGAAGCTAATATACCAAATTTGATTAAAATATATTCATATTTGTGACCTGTGGTTTCATTAACGCAGACGGACGGACGGATAAATGGACATCGCTAAATCGACTCAGAAAGTGATTCAGATCGGTGTAATAAAAGATGGATCTATGTCAAAAATTTTTGGCAGTTACAAACATCAGCACATAGTCATTATACCCTGCCCACATAGTGACATAGGATATAAAGATAACTATGATTATTTAGACTTAAGAATGTTAACTCCATATAAAAAGTATTTATTTAATTTTTTGTGAATATTTGCACCAGTTATTGGTAATAATATTGATATATTATTTTCGAAACGGATTCTGACTAGAGCAGTAAAATAAATGTGGGCATTATTAGTTGCTACAGACATACGCATAAGTCTGGAGTGGCATAGGGCATACAAATACACAGTACGAGTATATTTTAAGTTATTACTTTCAAACGAAATACTTGATGAGTTGATTTTGTATTTGAAAGTTAATTTAGACAATGTTAACCGAAATTAATAAAAATCATGAGAAATCATCAAACATAACTACAATGTTAAATTAACAATTCGTTTTTCCATACCTCCAATCATATTAAAATTAAATTAAGAACTATTTCCTATTAAGCAAAAAAAAAAAAAAATGAAATATTACAAAAATACATAAATGTATGTAGGAGTTTTACCCCATAGTTTTTGTAATTTTTCCTATTTATGTTATTGTATTTCTATATTGCATTTATGAGTTTACAACATAATGTAATTGTTGTTACTATAGCTTGTATTTCCGTTGCCAACGACGTCAAGCCTTTAGCTGAATGCTTCTTTTCTAAAGCATTCATAATTTCAACTCATTTTAACAATTGCCACAAATGCTACATTATACTCCATGTTATACTCGTTTAGTGTTCTACCAGATGCATTATGGTTGTTGGTAGTATAGTCAAAATATGATTGCCATTTGCCTAGTAAAATGAAACTCCTTTTTAAGAGAATTGAAAAAAAAAAAAAAATGGATACAATTTTACCTTTACATAGAATTCACTAAATTTGTGAGCCCAATGTAAATATACGGTACTATTCGTCCAACTTATTGAGTATAGAATCAAATTTGAGTGACACTGTTATTAATTTTTTTTCCTGCAGATATTAAAAATTTTATATCGGATGCTATTTTATATGGGAACTAGGTTGAAAAATCGCTATATTTGGTAAAGTTAAGATTTATGATCGGGGAGCTCATTTATATGGGGGCTATGACTAAGAATTGTTCTGATAGTGAACACTAATAAATACACACAAACCAAATTTTACTGGGATCTATATGATAATTTAGATCTTCTGGGAAAATAAGTCGATCTTATAGGGGACATTTGTAGCGTTCGTCTTATGGCTGATGAAAGCTTATATACCAATCTTCATCAAAACGTATTAACACAGACAGAAGAAAAGACGGTCGTATGAACGAACTGATTTCGCTAGTTAGACATAGAAATTTATGCAGAGAAAAAATGGTAGTTACAAACATCAGAACATACTCATTACACCCTCATCACATAGTAATGATATCAAATTTATTCGAAAATATTGACAAAGTTTAAATTTAATAGAAAAAAAAATAATTCGATTCTTTATCACCTTTAAAAAGATTAGACATACAGAGATTAAAGAAACATCCATTCATGAATTCCATTGCATGTAAAAATGCTTATTTCTTATTCATTTTAAAGTGGAGTTTGTATTAACAGCCTACCTAAGTCTAACAGAACGAATATATACCAATCTAGCTTCAAAATATCAAAATCTTTTTAATGTGATTCCAGAACATTTAATGTAAAATTAGTAAAAGATAGATTAACATATTAATTTTTTTCAAACGCTTAGGAGTGAGATCAAAAAAATCTTAACATACAGTGGGGAGCAGAAGTGGGTACCTGTTTGTATTACTTTTTATGCGTCTTGGCATTCCTTCTACAAAGTTTTCAATATCTTGATCTGGAATACGCTGCCACTCAAGCTCCACACGTCGCCATAGTTCACATAAGATCGTTGGGGCAGTTTGATATTGTCCCAACCACCTTTTCGCAATTGACCAGAAATTCTCAATTTTATTGAGGTCGGGACTTTGGGCTGGCTACTGCATTACCTGAAAATTTTGATCAGTCAAACATTCTTTAATTAGGAGGTGTCTTTTGGGTCCCCATCATGTTGAAATACTACACACAGAAAACGGATTCGTTGTCGCAACCAAATTTGTTGCCAACTGAATTTTTGTAGTCCCATGTACTATCACAATATACTTTTGTGATAACTGAATTATATAATCTATATAAACGTAGAATGGTAAGGGCAATTGTATATAAATATAAATTCGATTATTAGAACTGTGGTATATAGTTGGATTTATTAATTTTATTTATCATTTATCCATGTTTTTGCTGATATAAAATATTTAAAACACTTTTTTAATAATAACTTTTATTTATAATTTGTATTAATAATTTATTTTTATTTAAGCGATATAAGACAATAGCTTGCAATAAAATAGTAATCATTAATCTTAAGGTAGTCAAACTTTATAAATTTTACAATTTTGAGAAAAACATTTTTCTGTTCCACTTATTAAAAATCATAACATATCGGCATATTGTCCGCAGAACTTCCTTTAATAATAAGTTGGTATTTTGATATGTTCCTATTTGGTATTAATTGGGAAAAAATTTTTTTTTAAGAAACTCAACTTGACCACAGAGTAAAATAAATGCAACAAACACAAATTATGATCACATATATGTAACTTGCTCTTAAGTCAATTGATCGACATTCTGTTACAGAAAAGAGTTGATTGGATGAAACACATTATGTTCCAATACATCGTGATATATTTTTGGTCTTTGGTGAAATCACATGAATAATAGACATGCGGTTAGTCATTTCTAAATAAGGTCTGATAAGATGACCACATCGTGACGACCAGCTTCCTGGTTACGTACGTCCTTAGAACTATTTTTTCCGTCAAGACAGGCATGGAAACGAACTATGATAGTTGCGTTGACAAGTCAGGAGTTGTTGCTGAAATCAAATCCTGGACGTATTGATTTATTGTAATATGATAATAAATAACTTTTACAGATATTCCACAGAGTTCAGCCCATATCTCTCTATCTTTGACACGACTATTGGTAGTGCGCAGTTGAATGGCAGATTGTTTTTCTTAACCATAAGCATAAATGTCACACAAAAGCTTCTTCCCAGATGCGCTTAAATACACTTTCAAGTTTCGTATTTAATGTACATACTTCTATGATCCATTTTTTTTTTTTTTGTATACATAAATTACATTGAAGTGTTTGTAAACGTTGTGATATTTATTTGAAAATTTAAATGTTCATATAATATTCAAAAGTTGTTTTTTACATTTTGTTTTAAAAAATGACAATTTAATTCGAAAATTCAGTATGAATAAACATATTTTTATATTTATTCGGTATTTACAACAGAATTTGATTCATGCAAATTTCTGTTGGTTAGAAATACCAAAATAGTTTAATAGTTTTGGTTTCTTTTGTTATAACCGAAAAATAATTCTTAATACAAATTTAATTTGTAGGAATGTAACCAATAATTTGTTACAGTATCTGTTAAAACATTTTTGATTTAGAATATGTTGTTATAACCGAATATGAAATTGCAGTTGCCAATATTTGGGATTGAAGTATGTAATTCTTGGATTTATAAGGTTGCCTCAATTAAATTAGTTGAATATTTTTTATAAAGAATTTTATTAGTAAATGGAACTATTTTTGTTGTTGCAGATACTTTTATTTCAGAAGAATTATGTTTATACAGTAGTTATTAAAGTATATATATTGTATTATTAAATATTGAAGAATTATAATAAAAATTGTTATTAATTTAATAAATTTTTTTAGTCTTAACCGAATTCCAACCAATCTTTTTTCTGTGTGTACTTCTTCCTCAGGATATGCTCTCATATCGACAAAAACGGGAAGATGTGTTTCCAAGATTTTCGAATAGTCTTCTTTTCGCATAATACCATCAATGTTTTGCAGTGGTAAAATATGCCACCAAGTGAAACAACCCCATACCATAACATTGTCACCACCATGTCTTACTGTTGGTTTTTCGTGGTGTATACGTGCCGCAACATTCTTCTTCGACAATGCAGGTTTAGGTTTCTTCACAGCAGAGATGTAGCCAATGTTGTGGAGTGCTCTTCTTGCTGTCCATCGGCTTACGTTTTTATTAATTGCTACAGAAGCTTCCTTTGGCGTCAAAGCCTGGTCTGCTTCCATCATTCTCATCATTAATCGTGCGTCCCCATTCGATAATAGCTTTCGGTGACCACAAAATTGTGCTCGTGGAGTAATATTTCGTCTTTTAGGACTCCTATGACCACTTATTGGCTCACAAAAAGTTTTTTAGTTATCTCTCTTGATGAGGAGCCATTATCTGTCATACTCAAAACAAAATTTTCCACGGTTCCCTATAGCTTTCTCATAATTTTAAAAAATTTTTATTTTTTTATTTAATTTTTAAAAATCGCACTTTGCAAAATACGCAATTTATCAAAAGCGATATTAAGCTAAAGCTTTCATTATCAAAAACAAAAATTTCAACAATAAAGTCATAAACAAAATCCAAAGTAACGGTAAATTTTGATTTTTTTTTCTAATAATGTAGTTGAGAACACGCGGGAGCAAAAATGAGTACATACGAGTTGTTTTCTCAATAGGTCTTCTTATACCTTAATTTGTTGCTTTATTATTTTGTTGTGAATACTGTTTTGTTAAAAATTAAAAATAAATAATATACAGAAAAAAAATATATATATAATCCCTTTATTATTCCTTTTACTATTCGCTTAGAAGTGCAAGAAAACCAAACATATACTCACCTCTGCTCCCCACTGTACATAAAATGTAACAAAAAGGTACCTAGACTTTTTATTTATAAAGCTTAAAAAATAATTTAGTTCATTACAATCACTACTTTTGATCTTATGGACATTTCCTAGAAACCCGTACATAGGAATTTTGTAGTGGTTTTTGTCACTTTTTTTGAAACAAGTCGTCTAAGTTTGTAATATTTCGCATTTGCTTTACAACTACGTTTTCACAAGAGCCTAATGTCTTTCCATTGGCCTAAGCTTTGGATAGTTTGGATGATTTACATCATTTGGTCAAAAGCCACTTTATTGTTCTTGTAGCACTCATGAGCTTTTTTTTACCGCAGCTAGGATGCCAAATCGGGCCAAAAATATGTGACCACATTTTGTTGGCTTATGAAAGAAAGGAGTTTTTTTTGGAAACACTTCGAAATTTAAATTTCAGTATTTATAGAGCACATTGTAATAATTTTTTTTTTCAATTCATGTATTTGCAATCAATATACAATAAAAATATTAAGCAAATCCCTAAATACTTACAGCCGTATTCATAAAAATTAAAGTGTACTTCAAGTAGACTTTACTGTCTGTTTTTCATACAAAATTTGTTGATAAAGTCTACTTGAAGTACACTTTAATTTTTATGAATACGGCTATTAATATTTACAGAGTCGCTAGGTTTCATTGAACATTGCTAATATACATGTACATATATACATTGTTTAATACTTAGTAATTCGCCAATGATGATGATTTTAAAAGGGGAGATCTAATATATGCCGTCTTTTTAGTCTTCCTACTTCATGCTATCATCAAATAAATTTATTGCTAATAGATTTGGGTTATTACTTAGTCCAATTAGGTAATTTGTGCTATATCGTTTTATTTCTTTTTTTATTTTAGGAATATCAAGATCCTTGTGTTTCTTACAAACCAGGGTGCATCGGTGATAAGTCGTAAAGTTTTTGACTGGTATTTCTGTAGAATATCGATATTGGAATATCAAGCCGTAAAATTTTTGACTGGTATTTCTGTAAAACATCGATATTGGAAAAGCAAGCCGTTCCCCATAGTTGGATTCCATAAGTCCATATAGGTTTCATGTAATAACAATTTGTTCCCCAAGCTTAATTGTGATTTGGGATCCAGTAGCCAGTAAATTTTTTTAGTTTTTATATCAAGTTGCTTTCTTTTTGAATCTTTATGATTTTCCAAATTAAGGGCCTGTCATACGTAAGCCAAGATATTTAACGTAGTTGGAGGTAGGGATTGTGACTCCATTTAAAGACACCGTAGGTCGATCACCCTTTTAAGGGTATATGTCACGTGGGTAAATTTTTTAGCGTGTACTTTAATATTCCAATATCTTAACCAAGTTTGAATACAATTAAGTTGTCTTTGTACAGCATAAGAAGATTCAGAAGCAGATTGCTTGGCAGCTAATATGGCTGTATTATCTGCGATGTCGCAATCATCACATCATTATTTGTGGGCATATCAGAAGAAAATAGCGTATACAAGTGAGGACCCAAAACACTTCCCTGAGGGACACCAGACTTAGTAGTACCCATCTCTGAATTTTCGTCGTTAATATTTACTACGTTCAGATAAATAAGACTTAAACAGCAGGTAAAACGGCGATGGTAATAAATTTTTTAACTTAAATTGTAGTCCATTATGACATACTCTGTCGAAGGCTTGCTTAACGTCCTCTCTTATTGTTTTAATAACTCTACATTCAGAGCTTCCAGAATGGGAAACAGCCTTTTTTGACAAAGCGGTTTAAATAATTTAGATAAAACGGGTAATAAACCAATAGGCCTGTATGAGGTGATAGAGTTTTCTGGTTTGTCTGGTTTTGGTACCATTATAATTTTTGCGTGCTTCCTTGTGAAGGAAACACAATTCGTCACAGACGAACGAAAATTTGTGTGTATTTTGTTTTTGTTCTTCATACAAATTTTCATTCCTCTGTGACGAATTGTGTTATGGAAACAAGGGTATTAATCTTAAAATTCAGTTAAATAATGTTATAATAAAGACAAGGCATTTTTCAGCTAACGATTTTATCACTTTGGGATCTAAATTATCATATCCGGGAGATTTGTTACGGTTTAAATTTTTAACTTCTCTTTCAATTTCTCGGACTGTAAAATGTTTTAAAGGACGACCCATTTGACATGGGACATCAGGAAAATTATTTATTTCTGTATTGTAATAAATGACTTCTTTATTTTGCCGCAATAGCAAATTTTTTAAATTTCATAAACATTTCCTCGATCATTAGCGATGATCGTAGTATTATTTTGTTAAACATGATTTTAATTGTCATGTTCTGTTTTTGGACTCTAAAGTTTTAGCAGCGTTCCTGTGTGGAACTTTTTTGATTTTGTATGTTCGCAAACCTGCATTGGCTTACATTTTTCACACAAAATGTTCCGAGGATTAAGCTAAATGGCTGCTCTGTATATATTTGGAACACTTTTCCATATGCTATCAATTTAGTTGGCCTTAAAACTTCATAGGGTTGTCATAAAACAGAATAACTCATATATAATAACTTGATAACTTGGTCAAGAAAAAATTTCCAATAATGCGAAAATAGTTAAGAGGAAAAGCGCGTTTTAAGATTTTTTTGATATCACTCTTGTGCGCTCAAGATCGATTTTTATTTCAAAGTCGAAATGTCTGATAAAATAAACGAATATTTAAAGGATTAAAATTCAGAAACAGCATTGTTAATAAATCTATAATATTAAAAGGCTAGGCGATTCCTTGTGACCGAAGATTTGTTTTAACGTTTTATCCCGATTTTGACCAAATGTCTATTATTTGAAATGTACTGCTTTTTTGCCGTTTGGCAGATTTATAGATTTTTAAAATTTTTCCTTTATTTTGAGTAAATTGCATTTAAAGCTGCTACTAACACATACATAAAATTATACATATGCTAAGTGTGTTTTATTAAATTTATTAATGGGTTTGTTATCTTCATTCACAATAATAATAAACGATATAAGTGTTGGTTGTGACTTGGCTAAGTTGCAAAATAAAGCTGCCTAGAAATTGCACTCGAATTTCGAGCGCTGGAATCTGCTAGTATTTATTAATGTGTTAAGAGACTTGCAAACCATATTGCCAAAATATTTTTTTTAATTCGTAACTACTTTTTAAGTAGTACTTATAGATAACAAAATTTGCCACCATTAAGTGTTTGTGGACCATATTCATAGAGTAGAAAAAACTTGTTCGGTGTTTTTGCAGCATTTTCCTGTGGCAGTTGAAGTTGGTAGGCGCAGAATTATTTTGTTTAACACAGACTTGGCTGCATCTAATATGGGAAAAGACGAGATGGTAATAAAAAATTTGGCAACTGCATTATAACTTCAAGCAGTTTCCCTTCCATATGGAAACATGCTAAAATAATACCTATCCCAAAACCAAATTCCGAGCAACGACCAAGAGCCACTTTATGTTGTTTGTCAAAAGTTCTTGGAAAGATAATACTGGTCCACAAATTAAAAAAAAAAATTACTGAAAAACGAAGCATGTTTTTTAACTAATCTGGGTGCGCTAAATTTGAATCTGGCTTAAAGATTGAGCTAACACGTCTTGCTAATTTTTTATCGCATGCTGGCAATACTGTAAAACAGTCAAGGCTGACACTACAATTTCACAATTATTAATTTGGCAGAAGCCCACATTCATTCTAGAACTATATAATACTAGCATTTAAGCATCTCAGGGCGATCGTGTGTTACTGATGCAAGCTATTTTTGCTTTGCGTGTGATGAATATTTGGTTGGAAAAAAGGATACGCAATATCAGAATCAATAAAATATGCATATTTGCATTATTTTGGTTTTGCATTATTTTGGTATTTGCATTATTTTGGTTTTTTCTACAAGTAGTCAAATGCCAAAGAAAATCTATTTCGATTTTTCAATTCCAGTACTTTAGAGAGAGTCAAGTAACCACCAAACTGATTGTTATTTCTGTTTAACAAAAGTTGCTGGATTCAATATGAAAAATCGAAAAAATATTACTTACTATATCGGTTTCCAAACCAGTTCAACGCACACCAAATAATCCATTACCAGTCATTCCCAGTGCTACGAGCAGTGAGTCCGAACCACCTTTCACCAGCAGTAGTAGTTTGTCTGAGGCTGATGATGAACGCCATTTAGTGACTCAAGCTGAGCTGAATGATCTAATTCGGGATTTACATTTAACGATGCAAGACGTCGAATTACTAGCTTCACGCATGCAGCATTGGAAACAATTTGCAGTTGGGACAAAAGTAACAATCTATAGAGATAGAAGCTCGGAATCGACTGCATATTTTGAAAATAAAAACTCTATTCTCTACTATATTGATGCCGATAGTTTATTTCAAAAAATGAACCAGCCATATGGCAAAACTGAATGGAGATTATTTATTGATGGCTCTAATTACAATTAAAGACTCTTCTTTTGCATAAGGGGACTGAAAAACCATTCGGATCAATCCATGTGATATCAACCAATAAAAAAATAATTTTGGAAGTTGATATTTCCAATTTAGTTGATTTTTAGTATGTTGGTAGTATTATTGGGTTGTGTTAAAAATCAAAAAATTTTTCAACAAGCAATTTTTAAAATTGCGTAATTTTTGCATTGTTCTGAAATCTTCAAATGGCTGTATCTTGAAAACTGTTTAACACAGATAGCTAAAATTAGTATTGTTCTCTTGAGATTTATATAAGCTTTAATTTGATATATAACTTTTGAAGGATCTATTTGATGTTTGCCGTAAACACAATCTTAAACTACACCCCCAAAAATGTTCATTCTTTGTGAGAGAGGTAACCTACCTTGGCCAAAAATGTACTGATAGAGGAATATTACCGGATGATAGTAAATATTCGGTGATAGAAAATTACCCGACGCCTACGGACGCCGATAGCGCACGAAGGTTTGTCGCGTTTTGCAACTATTACCGACGATTTATTAGAAACTTCTCTGAATATTCCAGACACCTTACAAGGCTATCCAAAAAGGGAGTACCATTTCAGTGGACAAAAGATTGTAAGTGCGCGCTTAAATACTTAAAGAAGGCATTAATGAGCCCAAAATTGCTTCAGTACCCAGACTTTAAGAAGGAATTTTGCATAACAACAGATGCGAGTAAGCATGCTTGCGGTGCAGTTTTAACACAGGAACATGAAGGTAGACACCTACCTGTGGCCTATGCATCTAAAACTTTCACTAAAGGCGAAAGCAACAAATCGACCGTTGAACAGGAATTAACTGCCATACACTGGGCTGTCACATATTTCAGACCATATATATATGGAAAACATTTTTTGGTCCGAACAGACCATAGACCACTTTCATACATGTTCTCCATGAAAAATCCAAGTTCTAAGCTAACGAGAATGAGACTCGATCTGGAGGAATATGATTTCACAGTAGAATATCTCAGGGGAAAAGATAATTATGTTGCCGACGCACTGTCGCGCATTACAATAAATGACCTAAAGGATATTAACGACAAGATTTCATCCGTTTTAAGGATCACGACAAGATCGATGACTAAAGAAGAGAAAATTAGTAAACGAGTAGTAAATCAGCAAAATATCAATAATAATAATAAGCCCAATATATATATACCATTGAATAATATAGACGTCAAAAGATATTATAAATTAAAGATTTTACCCAACAGATGTTACATCAAAAAGGGCAAATCCATATATGCTAGCATAAGAATAGATGATTTGTTTACTAAAGGGAATATTGACTTAGGACAATTTTTCCCTAGGCTAGAACGAATAGCCTGTAAACTAAATATTAATAAGATTCAAATTTCACCACATGAGAAGATTTTCGAATTTGTCTCGATAAGTGAATTTGAGAATATGGGCAATAAAACACTGAATGAAATCAGAATAGCGCTATTAAACGAAGTAACTAAAATTGATAACACGAATGCAAAGGCAATACGTGAGATAATGCTGAAATACCATGATGATCCTATAGAAGGAGGACATTGTGGGATATATAGAACCACTGAAAAGATCAGGAGATACTATTACTGGAAAAATATGACAAAAGACATTGCCAAATATGTGAAAACATGCCATAAATGTCAATTGGCTAAAACGGAGAAACATATAAAAAGTCCAATGACAATAACGGAGACACCAAATAGGGCTTTTGATACGGTGTACGTAGATACAATTGGACCATTTCCAAAGTCATATTATGGAAATGAATATGCAGTCACAATGATATGTGACTTAAATAAATACTTGGTAACAATACCAATAAAAGATAAATCAGCTAAGACGATCGCAAAAGCGATATTTGAAAATTTTGTGCTTATATACGGTCCAAGGAAGACGTTCATTTCGGATATGGGCACAGAATACAAGAACTCTATACTGACAGAGCTTTGCAACCTATTGAAGGTAGATAAACGCACATCGACAGCATATCATCACCAGACACTAGGTACGATAGAAAGAAGTCACCGGACTTTTAACGAATACGTACGAAACTACATATCAGTAGATAAAGACGACTGGGATGAATGGCTCAAATATTTCACGTACTGTTTTAACACTACACCATCTACAGTACATGATTATTACCCTTATGAACTTATTTTTGGAAAAATTCCAAACAATTTTAGACAATTTAGTGAAGTAGATAGAGTTGCACCACTTTATAATATAGATAATTATGCTAAGGAATTTAAATTAAGATTAGACGTAGCAATAGATAGAGTTAAAAAACTATTAGACATAAATAAAATAAAACAAAAATTAATTATGATAAAACAAAATTAGATTACAATTTTAAAATAGGAGATTTAGTCTTGGTAAGAAATGATGCAGGACATAAGTTAGAGATGGCATATAAAGGGCCATATAAAATTAAGAAAATAGATTTCAGAAATAATGTAACCATAGTTGATAAGAAAACAAATAAAGAACAAATAGTTCATAAGAATAGACTTAAGTTATACAATATTAAATAAACAATATGCATTCTTTTCTTTAAATCTATATTTGTAAATAAAATAAAATAAATTTATTGTAAAATGTGAAACTTGCACTTGATACAACCAAAGACTTTCGTAGTGTGCTGTATAATACCCACACTGCATAGCGTACAATATTTGCAAATGCGGAAATAACAAATATCAATATTGTTGACCACTGCATTTGCAAAACATTGTATGACTGCGTATATTGTTATTGTATGTTGTTGTTACGCTGGCACACTTATGTTTATGCTGACCTAAGTGCAGGTAACACATTGTTGTTAATATAGGTTGAAAATATGTATATAAAGAACATTTTATAATCAATTAACCATTAATAATTTAGCATTAATCATTAATAATTTAGCTCCTAGATAGAGCTGAAGTATAAATAAACAATAAATACTATTTAAATTAAAAAACTATCTTGTTTTGCTATAACTCTATTGTATAGTTTTGAAATATTAATGCATAAAATTCGCAGGCCTGCTCATTATTAATTTTGATTACGAAGACAATAAATGTGTAATAATGTATACCGATATTAATATACTTGTTTGTATAGTTGGCAACCTTTTGTCAACCGTAAATATTTTGTAAGTTTTCTGTTACTGTTGTGGTAGCTGTTGTTTCCTTCATATTTGTTGCAAAACACCACAATTTTCCTACTAAACGGAAAATGTTTTTCATATTTTTTACTGTTTATTTATTATGTTTTTTTTTTTTATTTTCTTACAATTCTTAGGGTTTTGTGTATTTCGTTTTTTTTTTTTTTTTTGTTTTGTTTTATTTTAATACATATTGTTGATAATTTTTATATTTTTATACGGAAATAGAGTTTTTAATTAAAAATAACCAAGAATGACATTAAAAAATTGTATTTATATATTATGCATATTTCAGAATTGAAAACAATTTGACTCACATTAACAAGATTATATGCAAACAATGTCTCGTGCAGCAGCTTGCATATTTATGAATTATTTTAGTTGATCGTCGAATACCTTATAAGCAAATATTTATTTACTGCAACATAAAATATGAAAAAAATTAATTCTGAAACAATTTTTCCCCTTTCTAAGCCAAAGGCTGTTTTAGTGTTTTCAATGAAAACAATGCCAGTAACAAACGGAACTTGCAATAAGCACGTTTGCAAGGTAAACAAGTTAAGGAATCCCTTACAAATCTATTTACTAGTTATGTCGATTATAAACGGACCCTTTGTCGTAAGGGAGAAGTTTACGCATCATTCTAAGTAGAAGGCTTTAACATATGCGTTTTTAGCTTTTAGTGTTTCTAATAATCGAACACATTTTTACTGGGATCCATCCCACAGATATTTTAAAACGATTCAGATAAAACCAAGCATTACCATTATCAATCGAATCCTTCAGGAAATATATAAACTAAATTGTTTTGCTTTTATTGCTTATTTTCATTTGATACAGGAATTAATGGGTGGTAAACTCAAACTCAAATTTTGTATATTTTTACATCCTATACCACTCTGTTGTCAGAGTATAATGAGTTTTTGCTGACGTTTGTAACTAACAAAAATATTGGACCTGGACCCATATTTTATTGTACCAATCGACACAGAATCATTTCCTGAGTCGATTTATGGATATCCGTCCGTCCTTCCGTCTGTCTGTCTATGTGTAAATCTTTTAATGAATATATTTTTATGAAATTTAGTTTCTAAACTTTTTAACAATAGGAAGATTGCTATTGAAATTGGTGTAAATCGATGTAGGTTCACACCTATGCCCCATACAAGTGAACCTTTGAGATCGACTAAAATTGCCCTAATATCCATATTATCACATAGATCTTGGACAAATTTTGCTTCTGTGTGTGTATTAGTGACAAATATAATCTTTGGAAGGCAACCAAATATTTAAAACGTCCTGCTAAAAGGAATATACTGATCAAGGATGTTAATGGTGTTTGGAGTAGATCTGACAAAGATAAAGCAAACGTATTTAAAGAGCACTTAGAACAAACTATTACACCATTTGATTTAAATAATCCATTAAATAGATATGAAATATTACAATTCCTTGACGTAGCATGGCAAATGGATCATCCTATTAAGCATGTGACTCCTTCTAAGGTAAAAAATATTATAAAAGAACTCAATTCAAAAAAATACTAGGTTACGACAGTATTGACTCGACAGTAGTTAAGGCTTTATCTAAAAAAGGCTAAAAATTTCAATGATAAAATGATAAAAATTTCAATGATAATCCAACCAAATAAACCTAAAACTTGTGTTTCTTCCTATATACCAATAAGTTTGTTACCAACATTTTCCAGGATATTTGAAAGACTTCTTCGAAAAAGATTACTGCTTATACTGGAAAAACAGCATATTATAGATTATCAGTTTGGTTTCAGGAATAAACACGGCATGCCAGAACAGTGTCACCGGATTTTCAACGTCATTAGAAATACATTTGAAAAAAATTATAGTATTCCGCTGTGTTCTTGGATGTGCAACAAGCTTTCGACAGAGTATGGCATATTGGGTTGTTATACAAACTAAAGAAGCTGTTCTCAGCTCCATTTTATCTATTGCTTAAATCTTATCTTCATGAAAGATGGTTTTTCGTTAATATTAACGATTGTAATTCAAATTTTGTTCAAATTAAATCTGGTTTTCCACAGGGCAGTGCATTGGGCCCAGTACTTTATACGATTTTTACATCAGATATGCCAACAGTGGATGGATTGACCATTGCAACAAACGCTGACGATACTGCTATATTAGCATCATATGAGTCACCAGTTGAATCATCTGAACAGGTACAAAATGAACTGAATCTTATACAAAGTTGGTTGCAAAAATGGAACATTAGAGTTAACATGGAGAAGTCCGTTCACGTTACATTTACGCTAAGGATAGCTGATTGTCCAGGCCTAACTTTAAATATAACCTCTGTTCAAACAAGTACCAATGTGAAGTATCTGGGGCTACATGTAGAGCAAAGACTTACATGGAGGAAATATGTTGATAAAAAGACGGAATATTTAAAAATCAAAACAACAAATGCTCTGGCTGCTGCGATCAAAATCTGAATTAAGCCTGGAAAATAAAGTTATTTTATATAAAACTATTCTCAAGCCAGTTTGGACTTATGGTTTGCAACTATGGGGAACTAATAGCAATTCAAATATGGAAATTCTGCAAAGGTATCAATTAAAAACTTTACGACTAATATCTGATGTGCCCTGGTTTATTGAAAACACCAATATACATAAGGATCTCGGTATATCAACAATAAAAGACGAAATCAACAAGTTTCGTGAAAGATATCTTGAAAGACTAAGCAATCATCACACGTTTTGGCCATTAACCTATTAGATGACAGTGACGAAAAACATAGGCTAAAAAGATTTCACATAATTGTTTTACCTTTTAGGAAGTAGCGATAAATTAAAATCTGGAAAAATATCTATATGTAAATAGTACATTAATGTAACACTAGCAGATTACAGCCCTCGAAATTCGAGTGCAATTTCTAGGCAGCTTTATTTCTCAACTTAGCCAATTCACAAACCAGCACTTTTATGGTTTATTATTATTGTGAATGAAGGTAACAAATTCATTAACAAACACTTTAACAAATTCAATAAAATACACATAGCATATGTATAAATTTATGTAAGTGTTAGTAGCAACTTTAAATGTAATTTACTCAAAATAAAGGAAAAAATTTAAGAATCTGCAAATCTGCAAAACCGCTAAAAATAAATACCTTTCAAATAATATAGTTTGGTCAAAATCGGGATAAAACGGTAGAACAAAATATCGGTCACAAGAAATCGCCTAGCCTATTAATATTATAGATATATTTTTTATTGAGTTCATTGGAACTCAATAATTTGAAGTTAGTTGTAAATATTAAAAGATTTTCTTATTATTTTTATAAGATAGATTGCAAATAAAGATAAAATAAAACAAGCAAGAAAATTATAGTCGGTCTAGACCGACATTACGATCCCTATAACATGCGTTTAGTGACCCTATCTCTCAGGCCCAACTAACTGGATATAGGAAATAAGCATAAATCAAATTTGAGTGGGATTTTTATTAATTTTTTTGGCTGCAGATATGAAAAAGTTCATATCGGATGATATATCTATATGGGGACTAGGCCCAAAAATGGACCGATCTTGATCATGTTTGGTAAAGTCTCTTGTATTTTGCAAAGATATGTACAAACAAAATTTGAGAAGAATCAGTGCAATATTTTTGTTTTTTTTAGATTTAGGTGAAGATCGGGAATCAGCTCTATATGGGGCCTATGATTAAGAGCCATCCCATAGGGATAATTTTTGGACTACTGATTAATGGATGTATTAAACATATACAAACCCAATTTGACTAAGATTTATATGATAATTTGGATCTTATGGCAATACCAAATTTCATCGAAATATATTCAATTTGCCACCTGCAGTTTGATTACAAGCTTTACATGGACACACAGACGGACGGACGGACGGACATCGTTAAATCGAATCAGATAGTGATTCTGATTCGATCGGTATAATAAAAGATGGGTCTAGGTCAAATATTTTTTGGTAGTTACAAACAGCAGCACAAACTCATTATACCCAAACCACATAGTGTTATAGGGTATAATTAAGAAGTGCGTATTAAATGTCGTGAAAATCATAAATCTCAGGAATGTAACAAGGATCCAATAATTAAATGTATTAATTGTGTAAAGCTAAATCAGAAATTAAATATGGGTTTTGATGAAATCCGTGGAACGTATAGTAAGGAATGTCTAGTATATAAAAATAAAATCAATATGAAAAAGTAAGAAAATTATAGTCGGTCTAGACCATCTATACGATACCCTATACCATGCGTTTAGAGACCCCATCTCTCAGGCCCAACTAACTGGATATAGGAAATAAGCATAAACCAAATTTGAGTGGCATTTTTATAAATTTTTTTGGCTGCAGATATGAAAAAGTTTATATGGGATGATATGTCTGTATGGGGACTAGGTCCAAAAAAGGACCGATCCTGACCATATTTGGTAAAGTCACTTACACTTTGAAAAAATATACACAAACCAAATTTGAGAAAAATTAGTGCAATATTTTTGTTTTTTAATAGATTTAAGTGAAGATCGGGAAGCAGCTCTATATGGGGCCAAAGGGATCATTTTTGGACTACTCATTAGTGGATGTAATGAACGCATACAAACCCAATTTGAGTAAGATCTATATGACAATTTGGATCTTATGGCAATTTATGTCGATTTCATAGGGGTAATTTGTATGGGGGCTAGGTCTGAACATGGACCGATTCTAACCAATTTCAATAGCGTTCATCCCATGGCCGATGAAAGCTTACATACCAAATTTCGTCAAAATATATTTATATTTGCGACCTGCAGTTTGATTACAAGCTTTACATGGACACACAGACGGACGGACGGACGGACGGACGGACATTGTTAAATCAACTCAAAAAGTGATTCTGATTCGATCGGTATAATTAAAGATGGGTCTAGGTCAAATATTTTTGGTTGTTACAAACAGCAGCACAAAGTCATTATACCCAAACCACATAGTGGTATAGGGTATAAAAACAATTAAAATTGTATTGAAAAATTGGAAAACTTGTTTCCTAAAATGTTCTGCGTTGCTTATATTTTGCAAAGTTGGCGATAACAAGTTCCAGAGACGTTTGCATTGTATATAGAAAAGTCATTCTGAGACCAAAATTTTATGCCTTAATTTAATTATAGAACTACTTATTCTTGAAGTACATGGACTGGTGTAAGCTGTTGAGTTTTCCACAGATTTTGAAGCATTCAATACGAAAAGACATTTATAAGATCAGAGTAGTTAAGAGTTTTATTGAAAATAATTCCGAGATTTTTGGTTTTTTGTGTAACTTCAATAATTTGACGGTTAAGTATAATATCTGGTATAACAAGTGGAAGCACAGATCTTCGAGAAATAACGATGCATTTAGACGTTGAAGGATTGAGACATAGCCCATTTGTCATTAGTCCATAAGTTAATTTGTTTAAGATCCACGTTTATGTTCACAATATAGTTATTTAGTTCATCGAAATGAGTACAGACGTAAAGTTCCACATCATCTGCATACAAGTGAACTTTACTTTAAATAAAGCAAAAAACATGGCTAGATCGAGTCACCAACCCTATCAAAGAGTTATACTATTTAAGCCTAGTCCAATATAACAAACTAAAATATAAATTAAGTAAGAAAATTATAGTCGGTCTAGCCTGACTATACGATACCCTATACCATGGTTTAAAGACCCTATCTCTTCGGACCAATTAATTGGATAAAGAAAATGGGCATAAACCAAATTTGAGTGGCATTTTTATAAATTTTTTTGGCTGCAGATATGAAAAAGTTCATAGCGGATGATATGTCTATATGGGGACTAGGTCCAAAGAAGGACCTATCCTGACCATATTTGGTAAAGTCACTTACACTTTGAAAAAATATACACAAACCAAATTTGAGAAAAATCTGTGCAATATTTTTTTTTTGATAGATTTAAGTGAAGATCGGGAAGCAGCTCTATATGGGGCCTATGACTAAGAATTTCCTATATGGATAAATTTTGGACTACTCATTAGTGGATGTAATAAACACATACAAACCCAATTTGAATGAGATCTATATGATAATTTGGAACTTAAGGCAATTTATGTGGATTTCATAGGGGCCATTTGTATGGGGACTAGGTCTCAACATAGACCGATTCTCACCAATTTCAACAGCATTCATCCCATGGTCGATGAAAGCTTATATACCAAATTCCATCAAAATATGTTCATATTTGCGACCTGTAGTTTGATTACAAAATTTGAATGGACACACAGACGGACGGACGGACGGACGGACATTGCTATTTCGACTCAAAAAGTGATTCTGAGTCGATCGGTATAATTAAAGATGGGTCTAGGACGAGTATTTTTGGTTGTTACAAACAGCAGCACAAAGTCATTATACCCAGACCACATAGTGGTATAGGGTATAATTATAGCCGGTCTAGACCGACTATACGATACCCTATACCATGCGTTTAGAGACCCTATCCCTCAGGCCCAACTAACTGGATATAGAAAATAAGCATAAACCAAATTTGAGTGGGATTTTTATAAATTTTTTCGGCTGCAGATATGAAAAAGTTCATATCGGATGCTATATCTATATGGGGACTAGGCCCAAAAATGGACCGATCCTGACCATATTTGGTAGAGTCTCTTGTATTTTGCAAGAATATATACAAACAAAATTTGAGAAGAATCAGTGCAATATTTTTGTTTTTTTTTGATAGATTTAAATGAAGATCGGGAAGCAGCTCTATATGGGGCCTATGACTAAGAGTTGTCCCATAGGGATCATTTTTGGACTACTCATTAATGGATGTAATATATACATATAAAATATATACATATAAACCCAATTTGACTAAGATTTGTATGATAATTTGGATCTTATCAATATATGTTGATTTCATAGGGGTCATTTGTATGGGGGCTAGGGGTGAACATGGACCGATTCTCACCGATTTCAGTAGCGTTCATCCCATGGCCGATGAAAGTTTATGTACCAAATTTCATCAAAATATATTCATATTTGCGACCTGCAGTTTGATTACAAGCTTTACATGGACACACAGACGGACGGACGGACGGACGGACGGACGGACGGACGGACGGACGGACGGACGGACATCGTAAAATCGAATCAGATTGTGATTCTGATTCGATCGGTATAATTAAAGATGGGTGTAGGTCAAACATTTTTGGTTGTTACAAACAGCAGCACAAAGTCATTATACCCAAACCACATAGTGGTATAGGGTATAACAATTTTGAAACAAATATGTTTGCATATGAGTACACATTGCGTACTACAATATACGTGTTTGTTTTTCTTTTGAAAAAAATAATTTTAAACTCAACCATTAAAAATGATAACGATCGAAAATAAGATTTTTTATTTTTATAAAATATATAATAATATAAAACTAGTAAGAAATTGTATTCGGTCTGGATTGACTATACGATACCCTATACCATGGATTAGGGACCTTAACTTTCGGTCCAACTCATTCGATAAGAAAATAAGCATAAACCAAATTTGAGCGGCATTGTTATTAATTTTTTTGGCTGCAGATATGAAAAAGTTCATATAGGATGCTATATTTATATGGGGACTAGGTAAAAAAATGGATTGATCCTGACCACATTTGGCAAAGTCACTTATTTAAAAAAAAAATAAACACAAACCAAGTTTGAGAAAAATCTGTGCAATATTTTTTGTTTTTTGGTAGATTTTAGAAGAAGTTAGGTTAGCAGCTCTATATGGGGCCTATGACTAAGAATTGACCTATAGGGATTATTTGTGAACTACTGATTAATGAATGTAATAAACACATACAATTCCAATTTGACTGAGATCTATATGATAATTTGGATCATATGGAAATTTAAGTCGACTTCATAGAAATCATTTGTATGGGGACTAGGTCTGAATATGGACCGAATTTCACCAATTTGAACAGTGTTTATCCTTTTGCCGGCGAAAGCTAATACACCAAATTTCATCAAAACAGATTCATAGTTGCGATCTGTAGTTTGATTACAAGGTTTACATGGACACACAGACGGATGGACGGACGGACATTGCTAAATCGACTCAAAAAGTGATTCTGAGTCGATCGGTATTGTATACTTACATGGCTGTTTAAATTACTGTAAGTTGAAATATTTTTGAGTAATATCATTAAAATGAAAGAAGTGTTATACTCGCGGATCGTCACGGGTGCAAATATACACATAAAGTTAAAGGGGGACTTTCACTTTTCTCTGCTTGATATACGTTTCTTGTTCCCTTTTGTTCCCTAGAAGTTATATTCCAATAAATTTAACACAAATACAGTAGTTTAATAAATATTTCAGAACACCCCTAATATTAAACGGTAGGATTATGATCACTTACAGCAACGAAAGACTGCAATCCTACCAACCTTGTAAAGAAGACCGCAGGTCATTATCGACGATAAATTGCGAGTAGGAACCATTTATTTTTGATGAAAAAAAAAAAACTAAAAAAATATCACCTTTTTGGGCAATTTCATATGTGACAGAATGACATGTTGAGCTGTAGAATTGAAGTTAAGGCTATTCTACAAAGCTATTTTGAAGAGATTTAAAAAAAACTCAGAAACAATTTTTACACTATTTTATTCTTATTCTATTTTATTCTCATTGTGTGACGGAATGACATTTTTGCTACCATGACTATGTCATGCATATTTTACATATGGTATATAAGCAATATAAAATTATAATTTAGAGCAAATGGCCTGTAATAGTATCGAATTTATTAACCCTCTACTGCATAGAAAGCCATATATGGCTTTTCATTTTCAAATTCGAATTCTCAACGGAAATGAGAAGTTACGAAAAATAATATTTTTTCAAAAGCATTAGTAGGCTTTTGTGAATATGGAATAATTGTTGTTTTCACTTTTCTCGGCATAGCTGCATAGAAAACGTTAGTCTTATTTGTAAGTGCACGTGGTCACTTCGCAGCTTGAGAGTACACGATATAAAACAATTTTTTTTTACATGTTACATGTAAGTTGGTATATTTTTATAAATTTTTTTATTGAATATATAGCTCTGTGAATAGTGTTTATGTGTTCGTTTTTCAATTGTGCATGTAGAACTAATGATATCAAGCATTTCTTAGTACAGCCATATATGGCTTCAAATGCATTCAGAGCAATATTCATACATTTTTCGGGTGCCATATTTGGCTGCACGTGCATTCACAGAAACATTCGTCCGACTTTGGCGTGTTATTGAATCAGTATCAAATCAGTCTTGGCAAGATCCACTGGTTATACCTTAGACGGATGAAAGCAGCGAATTTGATTCTGAAAATGAGGAACCGGTGGTCAGCTAATTTTCAAAAAGGAAAAAAGTTCAGAAGAAAGAGCAGAAATGAGCTGGGAGGAAACTAAATTTGGTACATACAAGGAAGACAATCAAAATTTTTTTGGGAATCAAGGAATTACCAGAGGCGATGTCTAAATTTGAGACCTCTGCTGATTTTTTTCTGTTCCTTTTCCCCGATGAATTAGTTGACATGATAGTAGAAGAATCCAACAGAAAAGCCTTACAAGACAATATCAACAGGCCATCCAATATTACACGAGGAGAAATGGAACAATTTATTGGTATATGTCTGTTCATGTCACTGCTAAAGTTGCCTTCTGCTAGACGTTATTGGAATTCTCAACTCGGTCAGCCTTTCGTTTATGAGACCATGACCTGTAAGAGGTGGGAAGATATAAAGCGCTTTCTTCGTTTCGCTAATATTGAGACCTTTGTCAAACACAGTATGCCTGGACATGACAAGCTATTCAAATAATTGCACAAGATTAGAGGTCAACTACTTCTAGTGCCAAGAGAAGAATTTCTTGCATCCCCACAAAATGTCGCCATGAGCTGAAACAATATAATCCCAAAAAACCACATAAATGGGGTTACAAAAATCTAGTTCTTACTGGCATAACGGGTTTTAGCTACGACTTTGATCTATTTGCAGGAGAGCAAAGCAACACAATTCCAGATGGTGTTCCAGATCTCGGAGTAAGCGAAAATGTTGTTTCACGGCTAACTGTTACAGTCCCAAAAATCATAAGATATTTTTTGACAACTGGTTCAACTGTCCTAAACTTCAAGCTCATCTCGCCAAAACGGGTCTCCATGCATTAGGAACGGTCAGACTCAATAGGGTACCTAATATTGATGTTCCAACAGAAAAAAAGAGGAAGCCGAAAGGTCGTGGGAATTTTATCGAAAAAGTTGCAGAAATAGATAACGAAAGATTGTCTTTCATATCCTGGTTTGACAACAAAACGGTTAACATGCTATCGACGTTTGTGGGAAGCGATCCAATGACAACAAGAACACGATACTGCAGACGTGAAAAGAAGTATTTGGAAATAGATTGCCAAAAGTTATAGATATTTATAACAAATATATGGCAGGTGTGGATCTTCTAGATTCAATGCTTGGTCTATACCGAATAGAAATAAGATCCACGAAATGGTACAAGAAGATTTTTTTTCATTTCTTGGACTTATGCGTCGTTACTGCATGGATATTGTGGCGCCGATCGAGCGATGTATACATGCCCCTATTCGATTTCAAACTGGCAGTGGCAGAACATCTGAGCAAGGTTGGCAAAACCTTAACTAAAAGGAAAGGTCGACCTACTTCAACCCCAAATACTCCAAAAATAGGAAAAGAGGTTCAGATTCCTATGCTTCAACTCCGACTTACTCTTCTGTTCCGAAGAAAGCAAAAAAAAAGCATAACTCGACGCCCAGACTTTCGCTCAATGCTGTCCGACTGGATTGTACCGATCATCTTCCAGAATGGAAAAAAGTAAGACAGCAATGTCAAAATGATTGCTAATTTCGATATTTCATAATTTGCACTAAATGCGGGGTCCATCTTTGTTTGAACAAAGACAGAAATTGCTTTGCTTCATTCCATGCATAATTAGATCGTTATGTTTTCTTTTTCTAAATACTTATTTTCTTTATTCTATTTTTAATTACTTTTAAGCTTATATAACCACTGAAGTGTTTTTTGTTGTACATTTATTTACTTATGTTCCTTACACTACTTTTTATTAAATTTAAATTAAAATATATATATTTAAATTCACAAATGAAATGTAAATATAAAAATTTAAAAAAAAAATTAAATTATCTTTATTGCATGAAACGCCATATATGGCAATGCATTTTTATGATGAAAAATGTAGGAGTGCACATGAAGCCATATATGGCAAATAATTTTTTCCAGAAAACGGACCCACTTTTCCAAAAAAAATTTATTTGCATATCTTAATAATTCCATTTAAAAAATAAATCCATAAAAAAAAAATTTTTTTTTAACAGGGTCATAATGCGTGCAGCAGAGGGTTAACTGTCATTTGACGTGACGGAATGACTGTGACGGAATGACTAAAGTTTCTTAAACATGTATTAAAAGAAAATTGAGTAAACAAATAAATTTTATATTTATTTTGTTATTTAGAATGCTTGTAAGGAATTACATTATGTAACTTGGAACATATTTTAATATATTTTGAAACTTACTTCATATGAATGAAAAAATATTTTTTTTCATAAAAGTTGACATTTTTATGGAATTGCCCTTTTCTGAAATTAAAAAAAACAAAACAGTTGAGTTTGACATCATGCCGCGCCTACAATTAGCAATAGTTTAACCTTATTTTCTGGCTGCATTAATTTGCATATATTAGCTATAAAATAGCGTTAAAATCGGCGACAAAAAAAAAAAAATTGGACATTTGGCTAATGAAATCTAAACTTCAGCCACAGTGCCACGTTAAAGTCTTCAAATTTGGTATATAAACTTTCTAGAATAAACAACTAGGGAAATTATAGACATTCTAGACCGACTATACGATACCCTAAATCATGCGTTTAGAGACCCTATCACTTAGGTCCAACTAATTAGATATAGAAAGTAAGCATAAACCAAATTTGAGTGGAATTGTTATTAATTTTATTGCCTTCGGACATGAAAAAGTTCATATCAGATATGAGTAGTCGAAAAAATGGGCGTGGCAGCTTTCGTACAAAGTAAATATTTAATATCAAATATCTAGGGTTCTATATTAGTTGGAGCCTTCAAGCTATGTACGAGTCCTTTAGTAGCCGAAGTGAAAATGGGCGGAATGGGATAAGTGGGCGTGGTACCTGCTATACAATGTAGTTATTGTATATTTCGAGTATATACTATGACAGGCAGAGCTTTGGGCATTCCCATGATGCATAAATATGTCTTCATTCGACTTCTCCCGGCTGCATTTACGCGCGTAGTGTACTCTATGATTTTTAAGATCTTTGTTTTGAGCTTCTGGGCTTCCTCAGATAGTTTGCCAGTTGGCAATAATGCATGTGATACTATTTCTGATCCGTAAATAATTAACTGATGTAATATGGGAGGCATATAAAAATATGGGTAGAGCTTAATGAGATGACTGGCCGTGGTGTTAGTGTAGTTTCTAAACTTTTCAACTTGAATATCATGTCCACAGGAAGCAACAATAAGTATCACATGCATTCGTTCCATCAATTCTTGGTCCACTTTTGCAATTTGAAAAAAATCCATAATTTTATAGCTGAAATAATTTTGGGCATTCCCATGAAGCAAGTGTGAGCAGCCGTGCTTAAAATTGGTGGTGTCTAAACAGCAGGCGTGGCACCTTCCACTCAAAATAATTAATATCATATATCTCGAATAGTATGATAGGCAGACCGTTTCAACTTCCTGTGAGTTCCTGTGAGAAATTTAATCATTCTGGCCAAATATCAAAATTAATAAAATATAAGTTAATTTTTAGAGGTTTAAGGATTAAGGCTAATCTTTTTAATGATATCCCCATAATTATACTTTATAATGACTTTGTGCTAATGCTTCTAATTACCAAAAATACTAGACCTAGATTGCTCTTTTATTATACCGACCGACTCTGAAAGTTATTCTGATTCTGATTTAGTGATGTCTGTCCGTCCATCCGTCTGTGTATCCATGTAAATTTTGTAATCAAACTACAGGTCGGAAATAGGAATATATTTTGATGAAATTTAGTGTGTAAGCTTCCATCGGCCATAGAATGAACGATATTGAAATTGGTTTAAATGGTTTATGTTCAGACCTAGGCCCTTACATATTACCCTATGAGATCGACTTAAATTGCCGTAATATCAAAATTATCATATAGATCTCGGTCAAATTGGGTTTGTTCAAGTTTATTATGTCCAGTTATAAGTAGTCCAAAAATATAACCTATAGGACAATTCTTAGTCTTAGCTTAGCTGAATCCCGAACTTTACTTAATTCGATCAAAGAACAAAAGCATTACACAGATTTTCTATAATTTTTTGTAGTATATGTTTTTGCAAAAAATAGTGACTACCAAATAATGGCGATCGGTAAATTTATTGATCTAGGCCCCATATAAATATAACTTCCGATGTGAAGTTTTTCATATCCAAAGGCAAAAAAATTATTAACAATGCCACTCAAATTTGGTTTATGCTTATATATAAAATTCATTTTCTGTTTGTTTGTTTGTTTGTTTGACCGCTATACAAATTTTTATTTTTCAACGGGTTTTCCTGAAATTTTGTACACACGATCTCTATACTACAGGAAAGGTCACCACATGCTTACAGGCCACGCCTTCTTTGCGCCAACTTCTATATATATAAAACTTATTTTTTCCTTTTATTTGTTTCTTTATTTGATTGCTATAAAAACTATTATTTTTCAATGGCTTTCTTCGAAATTTAGTACATATTCCAGGGAAGGTCGCCATATGATTTTTACCGACCACGCCTACTTTTACGCCCAATTTTCTTATAAAATTCATATTTTGTTGTGTGGTATATTTCCTCCCTATACAAATTTGTACTTTTCAATGGATTTCTATGAAATTTGGGTTACACGGAAATAACTACACGGTGAACAAATTCCCCAAACTTAAATAAAGGTACCCAAAAGAAATGTATTTTTAATTGAAATAAAATATGAACTTACTCCCCAAATTCATTCTTAAATTTTTAAATATTTTTATTTAATTAATTTTGTTAAATATTTATTTTAGTAAACATTTGCATACTGCTCTCAATATATGTCCAACAATAAATGCATTTAAAATGGGTATTCTTTTCAAAATAAGTTGGCAACAGCTGCGCGGCAGCACAGGTGTGGTTGCCAAACGTGCGGAAGCGGCGCGCGGCGTGCGACCGCGGACTCGTACGCGACGCGCTTTTGGAACACAGCTCAGCTAAAATATCGCAATGCTCTAAAAAATATGTTTTAGGAATTAAAATAAGTTAACGAGAACTAAGCGGCAGCACGGGTAGCAGCTGCTAGGAAGCGGCGCGAGGCGCGCGGACGCGGACGCGACGCGCTCGCGGAACACAGCTTACCAAAAATATCGCAATGGTCTGAAAAATATATTTTGGCGATTAAAATAAGTTGTCAACAACTGCGCGGCAGCACGGGTCTGGCTGTCAAGCGCGCGGAAGCGGACGCGACTCGCTCGCGGAACACAGCTTAGTGAAATGTCGTATGATAAATTTTATCTACGTATGTGAAATAATTACCTGTTGATCAAAATAGGCCACACATATACTATAAGCAGTTGCTTAAAGAAACCTTGCGACACAATATTAATCGTCGCATTAGTCTTTCATTTCTGAAACTTGAATTTGACGTCTCTGCTCAATGATGATCACTTATTGAATGAATTAATTCAATTTTTAAAAGTTCTGATTCCTTTAATTTGCGTCCCATTCCGTTATATTTGATGTTTATAAATAAACTGAAAAAAAAACTTAAAGCGGTTTCGCACCTTATTCTTGAAGCATTTTTGCTGCAGCATCTTACAAAAAACTTCTAAATTAAAAAACCAAAAACTTTTTAATTTAAATAAAAAATGAATTTACTGCCCATACAAATTTTTGGGGAGAAAGTTCATTTTATTGGGGAATTTGTTAATTGGGGACTAAGTACTCAGCGCCTGGTAAACATAGTGAACCATTTTTCAAGTCAAAGGCCTTTTCATCCCGGGCAAGACCGGGTAAAAACAGCTAGTTTTCTATATATAATTAGTTGGACATAAGAAACAGTAGTGTAGTAGGTCTAGATCGACTATAATTTTTTTGTTTGATAATTAATGGAGAAAAATTACGCAAATATGGGCTACTGAGTTGCATAAAACAACCATAGGTGCACATTTAATTTTTAAAAATTTGTTAAGAAACCTGCATCATTAGGTTTTTGAAATAGAGTGTTCGAAAAATAGGGTTTTTGACACCAAAATCCCCTTGTGCAGTGTGTAGGTTTTGAGGCACTCATCAAGACAAATTTATCAGTGTATTTACTAGCAGAAATTCGAGTGCAATATCTAGGCAACTTAATTTTTTAACTTAGCCAATTCACAAACCAACACTTTTATGGTTTATTATTATTATTCATTAATATAACAAACTCATTCACAAATACATTAACAAATGTAAACATAGCATATGTATAATTTTATGCATGTGTTAGTAGCAAATTTAAATGCAATTTACTCAAAATAAAGGAAAAAGATTAAAAATCTGTAAATCTGCAAAACGGCTAAAAATAAATACCTTTCAAATAATATACGCTTGGCCAAAATCGGGACAAAACGGTAGAACAAATCAGCGGTCATAAGAAATGCCTAGCATATTAATATTACAGATACTAAAATTTTAAAGGAGCTGTTTTCTTTCGGTATCGATATAATTCGAATGGGATTAAAATTGTATAAAGAAAAAAAAAAAAAGAAAATAAAAATAAAAATAGAAAATAAAACAAGTAAGAAAATTATAGTCGGTCTAGACCGGCTATACGACACCCTATACCATGCGTTTAGAAACCCTATCTCGTAGGCCCAACTAACTGGACATAGAAAATAAGCAAAAACCAAATTTGAGTGGGATTTTTATTAATTTTTTTGGCTGCAGATATGAAAAAGTTCATATCGGATGCTATATCTATATGGGGACTAGGTCAAAAAATGGACCAATCCTGATCATGTTTGGTAAAGTCTCTTGTATTTTGCAAAAATATATACAAACAAAATTTGAGAAGAATCAGTGCAATATCTTTGTTTTTAATAGATTTAAGTGAAGATCGGGCAGCAGTCTATATGGGGCCAAAGGCATCATTTTTGGACTACTCATTAATGGATGTAATGAACGCATACAAACCCAATGAGTAAGATCTATATGACAATTTGGATCTTATGGCAATTTTTGTCGATTTCATAGGAGTAATTTTTATGGGGGCTAGGTCTGAACATGGACCGATTCTCACCAATTTCATCCCATGGCCGATAAAAGCTTATATACCAAATTTCATCAAAATATATTCATATTTGCGACCTGCAGTTTGATTACAAGGTTTACATGGACACACAGACGGACGGACGGACGGACGGACGGACGGACATTGTTAAATCAACTCAAAAAGTGATTCTGATTCGATCGGTATAGTTAAAGATGTGTCTAGGTCAAATATTTTTGGTTGTTGCAAACAGCAGCACAAAGTCATTATACCCAAACCACATAGTGGTATAGGATATAAAAAAAGCAATTAAAAATTCACTATCTAGTGCAATTTCAAATAATTCAAATAAACCATCGATATCGAAAAAATACCTTTAATAAAGCAATTTGTTTTGAATAGCTATTGAAAAGCGACGATTTAAAATTTTCCAAAGTGGTATAGAGAAGTCGACGATTAAACTATTATTTGCCGACTACTGTATAGATTTTGTGAAGTCATGAATTTTTAAAATTTTATTTTTTGCAATGTGCAAACCACTTCTAATTGTTCATATTTATCACACAAAAATATGTTTTTTTAAACTCCATATAAATATACGTTTTTATTAAAAATATACATATATGTTTTACTTAAGAGCAACTTGGCATACAGCTATATATGCATTAAAGAAATATAACATATACTTTACTACTTATACACGAGTATGTACAAAAAAGTGTCATCCAATTTGTACAATTTTAAGTGTGTGCTTCCTAACAAAATGTGTCAATATTAATAATTTAAATATAATTTTATCTTTTTCATCTTCTTTTAAATTTAACACAGAAATCACATTTGTTGTACAACGACTACAGACTTGCAGGCACATAAAATAACAAGAATTTGCAAAACAGATCTAAAATAATATAAAATTATTACAGACATAATTACCGACAAATTTTAAAATATACTAAATACTTCTACTAACTACTACGGATGCAATTTTGGAAGCTTATAGTGACAGTTACGAAAATAAACGCATTAGGTTTTTGTGGCAATTTAATTGTTTATTTTCAAGTTCGTTCAAGATTGTTTAAAATTTTTATATAAACTTTTTATATGTGAACATTCACAACTACAAGTAGAAAAAAACAAGAACAAGCTAAAAAATGTGTATGCATCTCTATAAAACAAACAAACAAAAATGTAATTGCATGTGTTTACATTTATGTTGATTGCATTTAATAATTGCTTTCAATTAAAGAAGCAAGAAAATACCTAAAATTTTTGTTAATTGTCTTATTAATTTTAAGCAATATTGTAAAAAATATTGGCATTAAAATTTGAAATCTTGCCTTTTTTATCTCATGTCCACATAAGTAAAAGTTCTTAAATAAATATATATTCCTACAAATGTTATAGAATCTTTTGGCCAAACAGCTGAGCTGAATTTCTGCAGCAAAGGCATAATATTCGGAAGGAATTATAGGCTCTACTAGAACATGTTTATAAAAACGGGTGTGGCACGTCCCATAAAAACTTTAATTACAATATTGTTTTCAATGCTACTAATGTTTTCCGGTCTTCGTGTTTCGAAAAATATGGGAAAAACCGGCAGAGGGGCGTGGTGCTTTTTTAATAAAAATTACTTAAAAATACTCACTTCAGGCAAATATTTTGAAACCAAATTCAATTTCCCAGCACTACACATTTAGTACTGTATATGGAGATTTGCGAGGAAGTATACTTCACTTACCGAAATTTCCATCAAAGAGTCTCCAGGCCTCTGAAAAACCCTGCGACGCACAGTGGGTTGAACGATAGTCAAAATGAGGATTAGTACAGGGAAGCTTTATTTAAAAAAAAAATTGTTTTTAATCTATAATATTAATAGGCTATGTGATTTCTTGTGACCCATGTTTTGCTCTACCGTTTAATCCCGATTTTGACCAAACGTATATTATTTGAAAGGTATTTCTTTTTAGACGTTTTGCAGATTTTTAACTTTTTAAATTTTTTCTAATATTTTGGGTAAATTGCATTTAAAGTTGCTGCTAACACATACATAAAATTTTGCAATGCTATGTGTGTGTTTATTAAATTTTTTAATGTGTTTGTTAATGAATTTGTTACCTTCATTCAAAATAATAATAAACCATAAACCATAAATGAGTTTGTTTTTTTTTTGTTGATTTGTGAATTGGCTATGATTGATTAGCATATCTTAAAGATCTTTATTGAATGAAAAAAAAAAAAATTTCCTAGAACTTGCACTCGAATTTCGAGGGCTGGAATCTGCTAGTTATTATTAATACAATAAAAACTACCATTTGGGGAAAAAAAATTATTAAAAAAAAATTTTTCCGGAAAAATTACTTTGGTTCGCAATTTTTGGTGGATCTTTGGATTCTAAAGTGATAAATTAATTAATCAAATTTGTACACTGTAATGTACATAATGCTGTATTAAAAAAACAAATAAAAAATTAATATGATTTTATATAAAAATAAACTTAATATCAAGCATTTGAATTTTTATTATTTTTTTTTTTATATTATGTTCCATATCAACAAAATTTTCATTTTATAATTACCATTACAAAATTTTTCACACTCATCACAATCACCATCACTTTTATAGATATCGTCTTCATATTCAGCATCATTAACCACTTCTTCGCCTGTGATGTTTATTGCAATATTATTAAACCTAATACCATCTGTGGTATATGATGAATTTTTTTTCTTATAACTTTTACTTTTGGCGGTAATGGAACTGAACTGAGTAGAATCCTATTAAATATGTCTTCATTCGACTTCTGCCGGCTGCATTTACGCGCATGGTGCACTCTATAATTTTTAAAATCTTTGTTTTGAGCTTCTGGGCTTCCTCAGATAGGTTGCCAGTTGGCAATAATGCATGTGATACTATTTCTGATCCGTGAACAATGAGTTTATGTAATTTGGGAGGCATATAAATATATGGGTAGAGCTTAACGAGATGTCTGGCCGTGTTGTGAGTGTAGTTTCCAAACTTTTCAACTTGAATCTGTAACGACTCTTCACTTTAAGCTCTGTCTGTCAGAGTACTTTGCTACCTATAGTACCGGCCGTGCTCATGGAAAATGGGGTGATGATCTTGTTCCCTTCTAAACAAAGCAGAATCTGTTACAGAATAATATTAAATTTTAGGTAGCTCAAACCATAATCTCGATTGCCCAAAAGAAAAATAAAACAAAAAAAAAAATGAATAAATAACAGTGAAGGTAAAGGACAAATAAATGAAAATTATATGAATGCAAAACTTTAATATAGAAGAGGTATGTGATGTTACGACCCCTTTCTTAACCCGCCCATGACCATTGCTATCTATCAAAAATAATGTATTAGATAGCCCACTATTTATCCTTACTTATTTACCTAACTGTTTCGTGAAATATTAAAATAAGAAGTTAAAATTTCATTATGAAATTAAACAAAAACAATATTTATTTATATATACAAAAAAATAACATTACTAAATTATTAATATTTTGAAACATAAAAAAAAAAATAGTTAAATTTTCTATACATTAAGTTATTTTAAGTAAAAATTAATTAATTATATATGGGTATTTATTTAGGTACATAAATTATGATGTGAGAAACTTTAATACATATATGAAATTAAATCATATAAAGAAAGATAATGTTTCGAATATAAAAACTTATAAAAAAAAAATAATAATTTACTAAATGTTAATTATCAAATTGAGCAATTTTAACAATAAAAAAAAAAACCAACTCATGGTTTGAAATGGTCCATCGGTGACGCCAGGCCTGAAGTCAGTTGTAGACGGAGTTTCCTTTTGTTTTCTTCTGTTATTATATCATAATTTCACTCAATTATATTGTATTTTATTTATTTGTTTCAGTTCAAAAAAGTAATATTAATATGTGTGTGAATGTGTGTATGTTAATTGGGTTTAATAATATATATCATAGTTAAGTCGTAGAAAAATAATTAATTAAAAAAAAATTTTTAAGTTTTAAAATTAAATATTCCAAAAAAAATAATCCATTGATAACCAATTTTTTTACATTTATATTGTTCTTAACTATTTTTTTTTTCTTGTTACCGTTATTGTCACTATAATATTTTTATTATATCGCTTTTTCTTTTAATAGTTTATCATTTTTTTTTCTTTTGTTTTTACTTTAAATTATTTTCCCCTATTTGCTTTTTATACTTTTGTATTTTCTCACTAAAAACCATGTATTTTTCTATATACTGATGAAAATTCTATGCACTGTTTTCCAATTCTGTTAATTTTTATGATTGAAGAAGAAAATTTCAAGGATTTCGATTGTTGTAAAATCAAGTAAGGCCTTTTGGAATTCATTGACCATCAAATTATTAGAATCCTCTTATAGATTTCAAACAAACAATTGCACCAAAATTTGTCACAGATGATATAATCCAAGCCAGTTGAAATTTTGAGAAAAAAAATAGTACCACGGTTTATTTATAGGGAAATAAAATAATGCAAACGAGTTCAAACAAATTCAAATGTCGAATGAAAAATTTTATGAAAATATTAAAAAAATTAAATATTATATTCGACAAAATTTTTCTTGCCTACTTTATTTTTTTATTTTTTTATTTTATTTATTTTATTTATTTTTTTTTAATTTGCAAAGTGTTTTAAAGCTATAGTGGTAGTTTTAAAAGAACGCACTCACAAATCTCATGCCCACAGGATACAACAATAAGTATCACATGCATTCGTTCTATCAATTCTTTGTCCACTTTTGTAATTTGCTCAGAAACAACGCCTTTCTGAAAAAAGATCCATAATTTTGTGGCTGACATTCAAAAATTTGTATCCAGCCATGAAGAATAGATAAACCACACTGTAAAGATTCTATATTTACTTCTTAAAAAATCATTCTATCAACTGAATTAAAATATTTATTTGTTGCACCACAAAAGTAACACTTTTGTGTGGATGACGTATCCATTATCAATCATCGCCAATATTAGTTTGCGATTAGTTTTTATTTATCGTTCTCCTAATAAAACCATAAAACCAAAAAGTTGTTCAAATCCGTTTTCTACACGTTCCTTTCGCAGTTTTACAATGAACAATTAATATGTGTTAGCTATTGTGTTTGTAGCATATTTAGATTTGCAACTGGGGATTTTTAAAAGAAAGCAAGGATTCGGGCACTTAGGCGCATAATGACCTTCTTGAAAGAAGTTGAAACATATATGATTACCTCGATTATCAACAATTTCAGACTTAAATTTCACGTTTTCTGAGCTGCTCATCATAGTAGGGTGCGCCAAATTACTTTTTTTTTTGAAAATGCTATAAAAAAAACTACTGCATATTATCTCAAATTTCTTTTTTTAATTGAAAGTACAATCCTTCCGGTTAATAATGGAAAATAATTTCATTCAAATGGCTGCCTCGGCTGGCCATGCAGTAGCCTACACGATCGGTCCAATTTTTAAGCACATTATCGATTGTGTGCAGCTGTATTTCACCAATGGCTTTACGTATATTTTCCTTTAAAGCGTCAATTGTCTCTGGCTTGTTGGCGTAACACTTATCTTTGAGGGCACCCCACAAATAATAGTCCAACGGTGTCAAATCGCAGCTCCGAGGTGGCCAAACGACATCAGCTCTGCGGCTGATAATGCGATCTTCATAAACAGGGCGCAAAACATCGAGTGTAGCTTCGGCTGTGTGGCACGTATCGCCGTCTTGTTGAAATTAAATGTTGCCAATATCCTCCTCTTCAATTCTTGTGAACAAAGATTCGTTCAACATGGCCCGATAACGATCGCCATTGACTATAACGGCCACTCCTTGCTCATTTTCGAAGAAAAATGGCCCAATTATGCATCTGGACCAAAATCCGCACCAAACAGTGACTCGTTTTGAGTGTATCGGCTTTTCAATGTATGCGTGCGGGTTTTCTGTGCCCCAAATGCGACAATATTGCTTTTTTACATACCCGCCAAGATCAAAATGAGCTTCATCTGAAAAGATGACTTTTTTTTGGAAAAATCGGCATCTTCTGTAAGCCGATCGCAGGCCTACTTAGCGAAGCGAAAACGCATTAGATGGTCAGTTGGCTTCAACTCCTGAACTAATTGGACTTTGTATGGCGTCATACCAAGGTCTTTATGCAAAATTCATCTCAATGATGCCTCCGACATGTTCAATTCTTGAGAACGACGGTGAATTGATGTTGATGGCGCTTCTCGCACACTTTCTGCCACAGCAGCAATATTCTCGGGTGTACGCACTGTTTTTGGCTTTTCACGCTTTGGTTTATCGATGAGGATGCCAGTTTCTTTCACTTTTATCACAAGATAACGAACATACGGAGCTGACGGTGCTTCTCTTCTTCCAAAATCCGTACGCAATTTTCGCACACATTCTGCAACATTACCATGATTTTCAAAGTAATGTCGTAATATTTCCCAGCGTTGTTCAAGCGTATACACAACCATTTTCGTTCAGCGGAAGGATAAAACTAATTATCTGTCAAATCAGACATGAGCTAAATGTTACCATTCACGAAGTAAGCACTAGTTGAAAAAAAAAACGTTAGATGGCGGACCCTTTAGATGGTGTTTCATTATTCCTAGATGGAGTATTTTTTAAATACTCGGAAAATGTTTCACGCATCTCATGCAGTGACGAGAATCGCATAGCAGCTGTAGCACATTGTAAATCCTTATTTTTTAACCCATCTCGTGTATACTTATTTATTGCCTGATCGCTTAACTGATATTTTCGACCAGAGCAGAAATTCAAAAACAAAAATCGACAATAGTCTCGTTTTTTTCCACTGTCTGCTAGCCAATTTCTAATGAATTTTGGCCTCGTCTATACACCCACCAAACTCTTCCATTAACTTCTCAGACAAATCCCTCCAATTAGAATACATTTCTACGGAACCATCCACCCACAACTATGGCGACCCTTATGCCCATATACAGCAATAGCTGTGTTAACACGATTAACACTTAACAACTTATCATCCGTTGGGTTAAATTCCGGAATTGTCTCTGCAGTCTCCTTCACGGAATAGGAGTTTCGGGCTGAATTTTCGATTGCATTATTGTTGCTTTCAACGTAACACACAATTGCATTTTGAAAATTTGGCTTCTGGCTTGTATTCAGGTTGATATTTTGATTCACGGTCACCAATAACTGCTGCATCATTTCACGCAATTCATTAATCTGTGTTTGAACATTAGGTTTTGGTTCCATTATCACGTCTTCTGATCCAGTTGCCTCTACAAAACGTTGAATTAATTCAGCTTTTTTACCAGAATTCGTTAAATTACGGTCACGAAGTAATTACTTTATTTGTTCTACTTTTAATTCCGCTACTTTTGAAGCGAGCAAAAATTCTTTATCCTACTTCTGAACTGAAAGTCTAATTTATTATACCCTATACCACTATGTGGTTTGGGTATAATGACTTTGTGCTGCTGTTTGTAACTACCAAAAATATTTGACCTAGACCCATCTTTAATTATACCGATCGAATCAGAATCACTATCTGATTCGATTTAACGATGTCCGCCCGTCCGTGTGTCCGTCCGTCCGTCCGTCCGTCCGTCCGTCTGTGTGTATATATGATGAAATTTGGTACATAAGCTTTTATCGGCCATTGGATGAACGCTATTGAAATTGGTGAGAATCGGTCTATGTTCAGACCTAGCCCCCATAGAAATGACCCCTATGGTGTCGACATAAATTGTCATATTATCCAAATTATCATATAGATCTTACTCAAATTGGGTTTGTATGCATTTACTACATCCACTAATGAGTAGTCCAAAAATTATCCCTATGGGACAACCCTTACTCATAGGCCCCATGAAGAGCTGCTTCCCGATCTGCACTTAAATCTATCAAAAAACAAAAATATTGCACTGATTCTTTTAACATTTTGTTTGTATATATTTTTGCAAAATACAAGAGACATTACCAAACATGATCAGGATCGGTCCAATTTTAGGCCTAGTGCTCATATAGATATAGCATCCGATATGAACTTTTTCATATTTGCAGCCAACAAAATTAATAAAAATCCCACTCAAATTTGGTTTATCTTATTTTCTATGTCCAGTTAGTTTGGCCTAAGAAATAGGGTGTCTAAACGCATGGTATAGGGTATCGTATAGTCGGTCTAGACCGTCCGTCTGTGAAAACCTTGTATATGAACTTGTATCAGCCATAGGACGAACGCTACTGGAACTTGTGAAAATGGGTGCATGTTCAGACCGAGTTTCCATTCAAATGTCCCCTATGAGATCGAATTAATTTGCCATAAGATCGAAATTATCAGTTAAATTGGGTTTGTGTGTATTTATTACATTCATAAAACAGAAGTCAAAAATAATCCTAATCGCACAATTCTGAGTCATAGACCGCCATAAAAAGCTGCTTCACTTATACGTATCAAAATCAAAAATATTGCAGAAATTTTTTCAAATTCTTTTGCAAAAAATAAATGAACTCACCAAATATGGTGAGGATCGGTCCAGGATCGAACTATTCTCCATATCAGTATAGCATTCCATATGAAGTATTTCAGATCTGCAGAGAAAAAAATTGATAAAAATTCCACTCAGATTTGGTTTATGCTTAGCTTCTTATCATAATTAGTTGAACCTGAGATCTGTTTTGTTTTTAATGTTCTTTCAAATGAAAATTTATCAGTTGAAAAGTACCAAACTTACTATTTTTGGCCGTTTTCACCCTTGTTTGTCTGGTGGAATCTACAATTAAAATTTCGTATTACTAAATTACTAAAGGTACACTTTTACATATACGGGCCGTTTATACCCGCCATTAACATCCGAATTTCCAAAAGTTTTCTTGTCATCTGATGTATCTATCTCTATTGGAATACACATACTATATTTCATATTCCTAGATTCTTTTGTTAAGAATATACCAAATGTACAAGTTTCCCCTTCTTTGGCCGTTTTTCTTCCCCTAGACGTTAGAATTAGTAACAAATTCATTCTTGACCACGTGGTCGGTAGAGTCTGTACACCAAAATTAATATATCTATAATATTAATAGGTAAGGCGATTTCTTGTGACCGATTTTACAACTTTAACTACTAACCGATTTTGATAAAAATATAACATTTGAAAGGGGTATCCTCTAGCTGTCCACCATATTTACAGATTTGCGCTGTCTGTAACACTTTTTTGAGTAAAATGTATTTAAAGTTGTTACTAACATATACATTAAACACATATTTAAAACTGTACAATGCTGTATGTGTGTTTATTAAATTTATGTTGAATTGTGAATTGGCTAAAATTTATTACCATAAAATAATTGTTTAACAAACCCAGTTATATTTCTTCAGTTTTTCCAATATTTATATGTATAATTGAATGCAAAAATAAATATTCCTAGAATTTGCTCGCGTATTTCGAGGGCTGGGCTCTGTTAGTATAGATTAATATGTTAAGGAGGTACAAAAATGTACCATTTTTAGCCTTTTGGGTTGTTTTCCCCCCTTTAGGTGGCCGGATTAAAAAAAAAATTATCCTGAGCTAATATTTGTGTCTCGGATGGAATCTACATAACATGTATCAGTGCTATTAAATCGAACTATACTACCAAGAATTGCCCGTTTTTTAGTGTACTTGTTCAACTCTATGATCACTACCGGCATCATTCCAGTACCAAAAAAAGGTAAAGAATACCGCGCGACTGCAATTCTTCCATATCTTTCAAAAGTTAAGTTAAGTATTTTAACGACAACGCCTTACTTACAGAGCGTCAATCTGGTTTCAAACCCCAATTTTGATATATAACAACTTTAATTGGTTCATTTGAAGAAATAACAAGAAACACGGATGATGGAAAAATATCATTTTTGGTTTTAATGCGCGACATTTGACACAGTACTCAATTTTATTCCTGAAACTGACGAAGTTTTTTAACTTTTCTGCAGTAGCAGTTAGGCTTATGTTATCATACCTCATTAGTAGTTCCATCTCGAATTCCCTGCAAGTTTTAAGAGGGGGTACCACAGAGCTTAATACTTGGACCATTACTATATTCGATATATGCCAAGGATCTTTAACAACAAATTCAATTCTCTAAAATTCGAATGTATGCTAATAACATTCAGCTCTATTTAAGTGGTACCAAAAATTTGGTTATTTCTAAAACTTAGGATTTGAATCACGATCTCAATCAAACCCTAAACTGGACAATCCAAACAAATTAAAGTGCATTATAATAAAGAAGAAAACGGTGCATTTGGAAAATTTGATAATTGCCATTCTTGGGGGCTCTATAATTGACATGGTGGACTCGGTGCTATTTCTAACGGAACTCTAACTTGGCGAGATCATGTTAATCAATCGCGTGGCAGAATTTATAGTATGTTAAGAAGCTTAACACTTTACTTTACCAAAAATAAGACTGCTACTTACTGAAACACATTTATTATCAACTCTACTATATTCATATGAGATTTTCATAGGTTGCAACTCTAAAGATAAGAGGAAACTGGACGTAGCTTTCAACAGCATTATACGCTATATTTTTGGTCTTAAAAAATTGGTCATATAACCCAAACTCGTACCGTGTCTTACTCATGCTTTTTGGCGACTACCTTCAGTTTAAAACAAGTAAGAAAATTATAGTCGGTCTAGACCGACTATATGATACCCTATACCATGCGTTTAGAGACCCTATCTCATAACCCCAACAAACTGGACATAGAAAATAAGCATAAGCCAAATTTGAGTGGGATTTTTATTAATTTTTTTTGGCTGCAGATATGCAAAAGTTCATATCGGATGCTATACCTACATGGGGACTAGGCCCAAAAATGGGCCGATCTTGACTATGTTTGGTAATGTATCTTGTATTTTGCAAGTTCATATTTTTTTTTATTCTTTTTTTAAGCCTAGTTCCGCGAAGCCGATGGCTTGTCTGCAGATTCAAATTTTGGCTAGTTTTTTTTTTTTTTTGCAGCGACACACCAAAGCCTCTGGTGGGAATCGAACCCACGACCCCCGCATGATAGGCGAGCACGCTACGTACTCACCTACCGGGGCGCTTTCGGCGCTATCGGATGCTATATCTATATGGGGACTAGGCCCAAAAATGGACCGATCCTGACCATGTTTTGAAAAGTCTCTTGTATTTTGCAAAAATATATACAAACAAAATTTGAAAAGAATCCGTGCAATATTTTTGTTTTTTGATAGATTTAAGTGAAGATCGGGAAGCAGCTCTATATGGGGCCTATGACTAAGAGTTGACCCATAGGGATCATTTTTGGACTACTGATGAATGGATGTAATAAACACATACAAACCAATTTGACTAAGATTTATATGATAATTTGGATGGGGGCTAGGTCTGAAAATGGACCGACTCTCACCAATTTCAACAGTTGATCTCATTGCCGATAGAAGCTTATATACCAAATTTCATCAAAATATATTCATATTTGCGACCTGCAGTTTGATTACAAGCTTTACATGGACATACAGACGGACGGACGGAAGGGCGGACATCGATAAATCGAATCAGAAAGTGATTCTGATTCGATCGGTATAGTAAAAGATGGGTATAGGTCAAATATTTTTGGTAGTTACAAACACCAGCACAAAGTCATTATACCCAAACAACATAGTGGTATAGGGTATAAAAACATTGTATATCTACATAAAATTATTATGACAAAGGCACCAAAATACATTTTTAAACTATTAAGGTTCAATTTAAAAATCGGGATCATGCCTCCGAATGTAATTTTTTTTATTCTAACTATTCGTCTCTGGAATCAAATGCTAATTTTTTTGCAAAATACAAGCAACGCAATAGAGTTTATAACATTATTATGCAATAATTTACTTGACTCTTTTTATACCCTATACCACTATGTGGTTTGGGTATAATGACTTTGTGCTGCTGTTTGTAACAATCAAAAATATTTGACCTACACCCATCTTTAATTATACCGATCGAATCAGAATCACTATCTGATTCGATTTAACGATGCCCGTCCGTCCGTCCGTCTGTGTGTTCATGTAAAGCATTTAATCAAACTGCAGGACGCAAATATTAATATATTTTAATGAAATTTGGTATTTAATCTTTTATTGAAATTGGTGAGAATCGGTCCATGTTCAGACTCAGCCCCCATATAAATGACTCCTATGAAATCAACATAAATTGCCATAAGATATAAATTATCATATAAATCTTATTCAAATTGGATTTGTATGTGTTTATTACATCCATTAATCAGTAGTCCAAAAATGATCTCTATGGGACAACTCTTAGTCATAGGCCCCATATAGAGCAGCTTCCCGATCTTCACTTAAATCTATCAAAAAACAAAAATATTGCACTGATTCTTCTCAAATTTTGTTTGTATATATTTTTGCAAAAAACAAGAGAACTTACCAAACATGGTCAGGATCGGTCCATTTTTGGGCCTAGTCCCCGTATAGATATAGCATCCGGTATGCAATTTTTTATATCTGCAGCCAAAAAAATTAAGAAGAATCTCACTCAAATTTGGTTTATGTTTATTTTCTATATCCAGTTAGTTGGGTCTGAGAGATAGGGTCTCTAAACGCTTGGTATAGGGTATCGTATAGTCGGTCTAGACCGACTATAATTTTCTTACTTGTTTTTTTTTTGTATTGTTCAACACTATGTATTTAATTAATTTTTTTACTTTATAATATTTAATTTATTGTTCTACACTACGTAAGTCCTTTACCATATTCCGTGGAATATGGTTTTTCCCGACTGCGCCAGTTAAAAAATCACAAATCACTCCTGTATGGTTTGGGTATAATGACTTTGTGCTGCTGTTTGTAACAACCAAAAATATTCGTCCTAGACCCATCTTTAATTATACCGATCGACTCAGAATTCACTATTTGAGTCGAAATAGCAATGTCCGTCCGTCTGTGTGTTCATGTAAACCTTGTAATCAAACTACAGGTCGCAAATATGAATATGTTTTGATGAAATTCGGTATATAAGCTTCCATCGGCCATGGGATGAAAGTTGTTGAAATTGGTGTGAATCAGTCCATTTTCAGACCTAGTCCCCATACAAATGGCGTCTATGAAATCGACATAAATTGCCATAAGTTCCAAATTATCATATAGATCTCAGTCAAATTGGGTGTGTATGTGTCTATTATATCCATTAATCAGTAGTTCAAAAATAATCCCTATAGGAAAATTCTTAGTCATTGGCCCCATATGGAGATGCTTCCCGATCTTCAGTTAAATCTATCAAAAAACAAAAATATTGCACAGATTTTTCTCAAATTTGGTTTGTATATATTTTTTCAAAGTATAGGTGACTTTACCAAGTATGGTCACGATCGGTCCATTTTTCGACCTATTCTCCATATAAATATATAATATCCGATATGAACTTTTTCATATCTGCAGCGAAAAAAATTAATAAAAATGCCACTCAAATTTATTTATTTTATTTATTTATATTTATTTTAGAATTGGTGATGTTAAATATGACGAATTACATATCTGATTTCATTGCTGTAATTTATAGGAAAATAAATATAAATACAAAGTAACTATCATTTAAATGCAAATATAATCTGAGCAAATTTCTGATAATTTTTTTAATTCTCCATTAATCTAAACACTCTTCTACTGCTACCCAGATGTATCAGGTTAACAATAAATATATTTTGTAAATAATTAAAATTTATTGTAGAGCTTCATGTTAAACAATGTTTTTCGTTTGATGGTCTAGAGCTTTAAAAAAGTCTTTGGATTTTCCCACGTTTGAATATGCCACATAAAGCTAACCACGCGATAAACATATAATTTGATTTATGCTTTTTTTAATGCAATTAGTTGGATCTACACTTTCCTAATCGCATGGTATAAGCCTTCATGTAGTCAGTCTTCAACGACTATAATTTCCTAACGCGTTAAATTTAACACTTTTCCTGTTCGGCCGCAGGGTACGAGTGTTATAGTGCATAAAAATGGCCCCAGGTCGGTATGTGGTATACAAATAAAGAATAATAATTGTAAAAAAAAATTCTAAATCATGCGCTCCTAACTGAATGGCAAACACTGTAAGTCTATTCGTATAATTGCAAAATAAAATTTTATACCTACTTTACAAGGAAACCTTATGTTTTGAGCGTAGTAAAATCAAGATGACGATATTAAAATATATACGGGAAATTAACTTTAGCGTAAGGTTACCTTTTGAATACGCACATAAAGATAAAAATTGTTGACACATGTTTACAAGTACACACAAATACACTAAACAGAGAAAATATGCAAGAAAATGATAAAGCCCTTATATATTTACACCTGAATAAATGAAAATAATTAGAAATCTGATTTTTAAGTATAATTTAAAAGCAGTTGTATTAAGATTTGTAGTAAAACGCTATTACATTTATAATATAGAATTCATTTGTATTGCATTAAATAGAATATTATTAATCTAAAGCAAATTAAAAGCTGTCCACTATTAAATTGGTGTATTAACCCTTCCACCACCCTCTTTTTTTAAGAAAGCAAATTTTTTTGACTTCTTTATCATATTCTGCATATTAAAAAAAATCACGTCAAATTTTTGGTATTTTCATTTGGTATTTTTTTATGTTGTTTAAAAAATTTAAATTTTTTAGTGAAAAATATTTTTAAAATATCAAAAATTCAGGTTGAACAGTGCATGAACATGTACAAAAATTGTTCGATTACATTCAAAGGAATATGTAATCAGAGCCTAATAACATCGTTTGTGGTCTTGTCTCTCTTTTAAAGAGAGCTAAAATTTTCCCTTACAGACAGAAAACGCATTCCTTAATTTCAATAACTTCCAATAATTTTCTGTTGTTAAAAATAATTTTGATTTTTTAAAAAAATTCGTTTGTATGAATTGCTAAATTTAATTCATTTAATTGAATTATGATTTTATTTATTGATGGTTACAACCACTTATCAGTGTAGCTCATTTCAAATGCATAATTACATTTTGGAACAAATTCAGGTTTGCAAAAGTTAGGTCGATTCTGAGAGTGAAGGGTAAAAATAGAGGCTAAATTAGAAGACACGTATCCCGGCGTTTGTTTATGTTAGTTCGAATTTTTTTTTTAATCGACCTCCGAACTTTGCAGTCAAATGCTGATTTTCAGTATTGTTTATATGGTTTTTTGGCTATAACTCGTCGACTAATTGATATTTGTTAAATCTGTAAAAGCCAAATTATTGCTAGAGACTTATGCAATAACTAAATAACAACTGGCCAAATCATTAAGTTAATTTATTTAATTTTTTTATTTAAAACTTTTCATAACTAACATTTCATAAATATATTTTTTTCATTTTTTTATAATTTATTTTTCAATGTTTCTTCAAAACCAACACGGAACAAAATTGGTACATAAAAAATGAAAAGTAAATTAATATTAAGCTGGAAAACGCAAGTTTTGTATTATGATTGTTTTCTTTTCAAATGAAATTTATTGAGGAAACTGAGAAGCATATTATAGATCAAACAGAAAGCAAAAAAGATTTAGTTTTGTGGAAAATATTTTCAAAAAGCATGAAAAAAAAAATAATTTTTTCAACATTTTGCTTCATAACCACCACAAAAATTTTCTGAATCAATTTTTAAAAAATCTTATTTGTTGCAGAGGTCTCTGGCAATAATTTGGCTTTTACAGATTGAAAAAATATCAATTAGTCGACGAGTTATAGCCAAAAAACCATATAAACAATATGCAGAAAATCGGCATTTGACTGCAAAGTTCGGAGGTCGATTAAAAAAATTCGAACTAACATTAACAAACGCTGCGATGCGGGTTTTCTAATTTAGCTCTATTTTCACCCCTCACTCTCAGAATCGACCTAACTTTTGCTAACCTGAATTTATTCCACAGTGTTACAGTAGTTATAAATTGTTTTTAAAATAATTTTAAATATAGGCCCTTATTATGAGTTGCATTCGATCTTCGATCTTTGCTGGCTATTGAACATCGACTACCGAATGTCAAATTTGTATTATGAGCTGGCAGCACGGTCGAAAATTTCGTTGTACAACGAATTTTCAATCGAACACAATTTAGCTTTCGATGCTGGATGGAAGTGTGTAAAACTTATTCAAAATATAAGTAATAAATTATTTTAATTTCATGAGATGGAACTGCCTTTTGTGTGCAGTTCATCTGTAATAGACAGCAATTCCATAAACTCTTCATTGCAGTCGAAAATTTGCTATAAATCTGTAAACAAGTGGTACCCTTGTTAAAACCTCGCATACTTACGTAGTGGAAGCCATTTCCAAAATTTTAGAAGCATCTCTCATGACGAAGCATTCACCTTCATCAGAACCATAATTCCATGTTAATAAATAATTAATTTTTTTTTTCTTTAAAAAATTGTAAACAATGTTTATTTATTGTGCCAGCTGATAAATATGTAATATTGTGAATAATCCAATAGAGCGAAATTCACAATAGCGCTGTTTTATCGAATGTGCGCCATAATACCAAATGAAAATTCGTTCGATCAGTTAATTCGACCACAATCGAAAATCGAATGTTGCTCATAATAGGCAGCATAATTTATTTATTTTGTAATTACATCTTAAAAAGAAATAAGGTAAAATTTCCTTAAATCTTGATTCGGACAACTACTGGCTGCAGTTTTTTTAACAGTAGTTAATAAATAAGGACATGGTGTTTGTGTATATATATTTTAAGTGGTAAATAATTAACATTATAATTATCCACATGTAGTAAATAAAAACTACAGAGTTATGAAAAATGCTTTATTAGTGTACCATACAATTTTTTAGCCGAGGCAGGTTAAATAGCTTGATGATATTTTCCAACACTGATCGTCGAACTGAGGCTGAAATTTTGATTTCATTGGCCAAAAGTCCAATTTTTTTGTCACCGATTTTGTTAATTTTAACGCCATTTTATACCTAATATGTCCAGATTAAGGTAGCCAAGAAATTGCTGTCAAACTCAACAGTTTTTTAATCTCAGAAAAAGGTGATTTTTTGTTTTTTTTTTTTTTCAAAAATAAATGGTTAATACGCGCAAGTTATCATGGTTATCTTTTTTGCAAGGTTGGCAGGATTCTAGGGGCAGTTCCATAAAAATGTCAACTTTGATGAAAAATATTTTTTTTTCATTTATATGAAGTTTAGAAATATATTAAAATATGTTCCAAGTTACATAATTTAATTTCTTACAAGTATTCCAGATAATAAAATAATTATAAATAATTATTTGTTTACACAATTTTCTTTTAATATATGTTTATGAAACTTTAGTCCTTCCGTCACAGTCATTCCGTCACAATCATTCCGTCACGTCAAATGACAGTTAATAACTTCAACACTATTACAGATAAGTTTCTCTAAATTATAATTTTATATTGTTTATTGTCATATGTAAAATATGCATTAGTTTAAAAACTGATTAGCTTCTTAAATCACAAAAGTTCCAAGGTTTTAATACCAGGATAGAGCCATGGTAGCAAAAATGTCATTCCGTCAAACAATGCGAAATTACTCAAAAATGAAAGAATAAAATAGTGAAAAAATTGTTTCTGAGTTTTTTGAAATCTCCTAATCGTCACGGGTGCAAAAGTATACATGGGGTTAAAGAGGACACTTTCACCTTTCTCCCAGTGGAATATGTTTCTTATTCCATGTCGTTCCCTAGAAGTTTATTCCACTAAAATTGAAATTTGATGCAAATATAGTAGTTTAATAAATATTTCAGGACACCCCTAATATTAAACGGTAGGATTGTGACCACTTGACCACTTACGACTCACAGTGGCACCATTTGAGTTTTTTCGTTGCAAAAATCATATCTTTTAAACCGAATAACATAATTGAACAGTTTAAACAGCATATGATAGATAACTGTTCAGCCTATGAAATGAGCTTTTGGAAAGGGTGCTACGCTTTTTAGGGACCTACTTATGGGTTATCAAAATTAAAATTTGTAGAAAAATCAATTTTATGGTAACTAAAAAAAATTATTTTTACATTTTTGGATTGTTTTTATTTTTTTTCTTTAGGGTTTTATGTTTTAAATTATTACCCAAAAAATTAAAAAAAAATTACTTCTTTTTTAAATTTATTTTTTCAATTTTCTGTAAAATATTCATCACAATGCGTAAGAGAAGGTATATCTAAAAGACTAATCATTTCTAAACTATAATTATTTTCTGACTCTATTCGTGACTTCACATGCCACAGGGAAGAAATAAGTGGATCGGAAGATGCTGCCAACATGTTGAAGAGGTCCTCATTTTGCCTTACCCTTGATGCTTTGAATGTGTTCTGCAATCTATATTTTTTTATAAAATTTGTTAAGAGACTCCTGTGCTTCTTCAGAAAGCTCTCCAATTGGCAAAGACTGGTACTCAATTATATCTTTGCCATGCGCCAATATTTTATGGACGGTCGGAGTCAACTTCTTCTGTGGATACATTTCTGCTAAAAGAGATGCAGTTTTCGAGGCATATTCTCCATATTTTGTAGAATTGACATTTTCTTTGCAGTTTAAAACATTCAAGATCGTTCCCAATCTTTTCACGATTTGATTGTTAATTCCAGTGATTCTAGTTACTGCCTCATCATTTTCAAAAAATCTCCTAGAAGTGTTTCCATCGTTTGAGTTACCGTATCCGTGCTTGGGACAGTCTACCTTTAGTCCAACTTGTTTAAAAATGTATCCTGTATTTGCTTCTTTCTGATCTTTTCCTTATCCTTTATTGATGTATTTTCATCGAAGTTTTCCTCCTCTTGTGGTAGGGTATACGCCAGTTTTAGCAAGAACTCCATACACCTTATCCTTACGTGTAATGGTGACATTCCATATTCGTAATTCTCCTCGTTTGTAGAATCGTTTAAATTACCAAAGTTCTTCTGACTCTTTTGGCAAATCGGGCATGACAATGTTGGGGTTGTTCCTGTCAGCTCGTTTACGACTTTTCCGTCAAGCATTGTCAGGTGGAACTCGTAATTGCATTCAATATATTTTCCTTCTCCAATTTGCAGCTTTGTAGGCTAAATCTTGCTTATTTGTTCTTCAATGTCCTTCAACGTTGTCCTTATGAGTTCTGCCGATTCCCTTGCAAACTGAAACATTATTGGTCGGCAATAATGCACTGATGACGGACGTGGATTTTTCCAGTGTAGGGAAACATCAGATTTTAGCCGCAAAGGAACAACAGATGCCATAAACATATTTCCGTCCGATATTGTAGCGTCATCGGAAGATATCCTTTGCTTATAAACGCTTTGTCCGGATGATCCATCGCAGCCCCATTTGCTGGTCAATGTCAGTTTCTCAGGAAGAATTTTCACCTCATTTTCAGGAAGACTCTCCAACAACCGTTTTGCTGTATGGCCCATGAGATCCTGCAGATTGGCTTTCGCAGAGACTTCCGTAAACTCCGTATGCAGTGGTCGTGAATTTATTTTGGCTTGCGTAATATCGTTGTATCCTGGTAAAACGTCAGCTTTCTTTGGAAAGCTGTAAGTCCATAAACAAGGCCAAGGCTTCTCCGGAACCATACTTTTTAATGTGTGCGTTTGTGAGCGTGGGAATGCTTTCCTAAATCCTTTTTAGTCGCAGTGGGCTTGCATCAGCAACAGATTTTGTAATCTGCGACCTTACTCTTTCACTATCCTTTGTATGTTTAATAGGCAGCGCGTCCGATAAATGCTTCGTGGTCAAGTCATTGGTGGCATCGGCAAGTTTCCTCTTTCTTGTAAAAATTGAACACTCCTCAATACTTTTTTTTGGCCTTCTTTTTGCTCCTCTGGCTGACGTGGTGGGTTTATCTACTGCCAATATATACAGGATGGTGTCTTCATTAAGCCAGTCCTCGTATTTGGAGTTGAAGTTCTGAATGGTTCGATTAGATTTCACCCATTTTGCCTTAATATTTGCATATATCAGATAAAAATTATTTTTTATAATTTCGCTTCTCTCAATATTTCCGTATAAGCTATCAAGTTCTTCTAAAGCAGCTTCTGTGAAATAATTTTAAATTGTTCAACGCCATGTTTTCGGTACTTAAATTGTTTAACGCCATGGTTTCAGTACTTGTTGCGCCAACTTTCAGTCGTAGACTAATCCGGCATTATGCTTATTTTGCAATATATAGGCTTATGCTACCATGTCTAAAAATTTACCTGTTCCCTGCATACATATGGATTTAGGCTGAATTATGCAATTTTGGTATACCTGGAGGGACCATAATTCAATATTGTTGTTGACCATTTGTACTCCAAAGTAATTTTTAAGTGAGGTGCGTACCTGCGAATTTCAATGAGTAGTTTTTTGTGCATCCTGTGTCTGTAACAGAATATTGGGAGTAGACTTTGGCAGAGGCTCACAGGTAGACAACCGACTTAAAATGCAATTTTCAAACTATTAGATCAAACTACTGTCAGTCAAAACATGTAAGGGATGCACGCCATACAATTTCTGCAACCATGTCTTTTTAATCTTTTTTACCTCTAGAAGCCAAACGGGAACGTACGGGCATGAAAATTTTGATTTTTGCAACCTCGTTTGCTCTACGGGCGCCACTCTGCGACTAAACACTGCAATCCTACCAACATTGTAAATAAGATCGCAGGTCATTATCGGCGATAACTTGTAAGTAGTAACCATTTATTTTGATAAAAAAACAAAAAAAAAAATTACCTTATTCCGAAATTAAAAACAAAACAGTTGAGTTTGACGGAATGCAACGCCCACAATTAGTTAAGCTAATTTTTTGGTTACATTATTTTGGATATATTAGCTACAAATTGGCAACAAAATTGTAAAAGTCGGTGACAAAAAAAGTTGGACTTTTGACCAATAAAATCAAAATTTCAGCCAGTGTGCCCTAAGCAGAAAAATTTCATATAGAAACAATCTAATCAATTTCCAAAAAAAAAAAAAAAGAAAAAATGCATGTTATGTGCCCTACTCAATTGTGTCTAATGACAATATCTTCTTTAATTATTCTGTGAAAATAACGGAATCAAAATAATATTACTTAACATAAAAAGTACGGGTGATCTCGTCGATATATTTAGATTATAGTGAAAAGATTGCGATCAAACTCATTAACGTAAAAAAAGCTGATTTGATTATAAAGAATAAATTTAGCTTAAAGTTCATTTATATTCACATAATTTAAATTTCTAAATCACATATAAATGGTAATTCCCTTTCGCAATCATTATCATTCCAATCAAAATCTTCCTCCCATGTATGAATACATTTTTCATGGCCACTCTTATCATTAGGTTCACCCGCGTGCCACATAAATTGTTTAATTGTTTCACCATTGGAAATCCATTCAAAATATCCATTCTTCTTATATGCTCCCAGCCAGTATGGGTAAACCCGTCCTATAATAAAATAATTAATCAAATGTCTTTTATTTTATGTTTCATATCTTACCGTATTCTTTCTGAATATATTCCTTTAAATAACGAAATTCCTCTTCAGATGTCACACTCAATAAATTCATACCCCTATTGTTACATTCTTGAAAAGCCTTATTCCATGTATGGAATGTTCCTTCTTCTATTACGTACATTTTAGTTTTTGCCATATTTGAATTAATATTTATTAGAACAGAAATAAGTATTAACACAATTGTTGATGTCGCAAATGCCATTGTTTCTCATCTATGTTCATTTAGCAATCAACTAGTTGGTAATAATATTGATAATAATTTTCTTAAGAAAAATCTTTTGATTATTTATATTTTAGAAATGTACCCAGCGACATTTTTTAAAACAATTCGTCCAATTCCATATACACCCATTTTCAGAATATATTCTTAGCAATTGGCAAAATAGTTCACAATTATATGGAATTATTTTTGAAACTAATATGTTAACTTAATTTTGTTGGCTAAAATGAAAATAATATTAAATTCAACAAATAAGATTGTTGGACAGTCTTTATTCTACACCATGAGTTTTGGTTCTAAAATTGGCAGATGCCTGCTGAGTGGGATAGCACAAAACCGAAGTAAAGTCCACATGTATTATTTGACTAAGGATATATGTTAAATTTAATTTTGGATGTTATTGATATATGTGGATTAAATCAAAAAATGTCAGATCAAACAATATTTATTTAGGTTACTTACACATTCTAAAAAGATATTCACACTTTTCACTTATCTTCTTATTTCACTTTTATGTTATAATAGATATTTATTATTAATTTCTTTATTAATTTCCTGTAAAACAAGACATGTCTTATAATTAAAGTACAGGATTTTTATCGTTGAAAAATTCGCCACAAAATTAAAATACAATAAAAAAAATTTATATCTTATTTAAAATAAATTAAAATAAATAAATACAAGAAATTATTAAAATTCATGAATTTAAAGAAATTAAAATTAAATATATTTAAGCAAAGTAGCTGAACAAAAATTTCTTAAAATGTATCGCGTTGCTAACTAATTGTTGGTTGTGTGGAATTGCATTCCAAAGACGTGTGGCGTTTAAGAAAAATTTCCATTCTGACACAAGGCATCGACGCATAGAGATAATAAGTTTTTTGCCCCTTCTGGATCTAGCAAACTGTATTTGATTTTAAGTGCGTATCGGGAGTTACTGGTCCTATACTGTTCACTTCTAAAATAAGAATTAATAATATTACTCTCGGCCTAGACCAACTGTACGGTTCTCTATACCGTGAAAGAACCTATTTTGAGTGGCATTATTGTTTTGCCTGTAGATATGAAAAATTTCATATCGGATGCTATATTTATATGGAGACTTGGTCGAAAAATGGACCGATCCTGACCATTTTTCAAAAAGTTACTTATTTTTTTCAAATTTGAGAAAAATCTGAGCAAAATTTTTGTTTTCTGGTAGATTTAAGTGAATATCGGAAAGCAGCTTCATATGACTAGTAATTGTTCTACAGGGATTATTTTAAGACTATTTATGGATATAATAAACACGAACAAACCAAATGTGACCAAGATCTAAATGATTACTTGGATCTTATGGAAAAATAAGTTGTTCCCGTAAGGGTCATTTTATTGGCAACAGGTCTGAACCTGCAGCGATTGTCACCACTTTCAACAGCCTTCATCCCTTGACCGAAAAAAATTACATATATACCAAATATATATGTAGTTTGATCACAACGTTAATATGTACACAGAGACGGACAGACGGACGGACGGACGGGCAGACGGAAGGGCGTACGAACATCGCTAAATCAACTCAAATGGTGATTCTGTTTCGATCAGTATAATAAAATGTGGGTTTAGGCCAAAGTCTCTATCAGATGTGTTCATATAAATCAGTTCAATAAGAAAGTGATTTTGAATGAATAGTTATTAAAGAATAATCATAGTGTATTAGCGTGCACCGCAACCATTTCTTTATATGAAAAAACTTTGTTGGGTAAATAATGCTATTAACATATAAACCGCAAAACAAAACTTTTTCTATATTATTGTATTATTGCCAATTAGTCATTATAAAGTTTAATGTAGGCGAATCGCAATATACTTGATTCGTCAATCAGTTTTTCTCTTTCAACCTTTTTGGCTTCAAGTATGTCCAGCTTTCCATAAGGATCTTCTTCATACAATTTTTTAATATCTTATATTAAAACAAGTAAGAAAATTATAGTCGGTCTAGACCGACTATAGGATACCCTATACCATGCGTTTAGAGACACCACTCCATAGGCGCAGCTAACTGGACATAGAAAATAAGCTTAAACCAAATTTGAGTAGGATTTTTATAAATTTTTTTGTCTGCAGATATGAAAAAGATCATATCGGATGCTATATCTATATGGGGACTAGGCCCAAAAATGGACCGATCCTGACCATGTTTGGTAAGGTCTCTTGTATTTTGCAAAAATATATACAAACAAAATTTGAGAAGAATCAGTGCAATATTTTTGTTTTTTAATAGATTTAAGTGAAGATCGGGAAGCAGCTCTATATGGGGCCTATGACTGAGAGTTGTCCCACAGTGATCATTTTTGGACTACTGATTAATGGATAAACACATACAAACCCAATTTGACTGAGATTTATATGATAATTTGGATCTTACGACAATTTAAGTCGATTTCATAGGGGTCATTTGTATGGGGGCTAGGTCTGAACATGGACCGATTCTCACCAATTTCAATAGCATTCATCCTATGACCGGTATATACCAAATTTCATCAAAATATATTCATATTTGCGACCTGCAGTTTGATTACAAGCTTTACATGGACACACAGACGGACGGACGGACGGACGGACATCGTTAAATCGAATCAGATAGTGATTCTGATTCGATCGGTATAATTAAAAATGGGTCTAGGTCAAATATTTTTGGTTGTTACAAACAGCAGCACAAAGTCATTATACCCAAACCACATAGTGGTATAAGGTATAAAAAGAGTTGGTGTAAACCTATAAAAGATACCCTATTATAGTTAATCTATACCCTGAGCTACGTTAACCAAAATTCTTAGGGTGCTAATGAATATAAAAAAATACAAAACGAATTAAGTGACGTAAAAATATGACGTAAAAACATGTTTTGGCTATAAATGTTCTAGAGTTTGTATCGAAAGTGAATATTATATGGGAACTAAGACTAAAAACGATCCTCTCCAGACCACATTAACGAAGTCACTGATATATTCCAACAAAACTAATACGAGTAAATTATGTTGTATTCGTTTATTTTAAGTCGATATCGGCAGTTTGTTTTATATGAGTACTAATTATGACTAACAAGTAAAAGTGTTAAACTCGACTCTGCCGAAATTGTGATAAGCTCCACCGATATTCTAATATATATTTTTATCAATAAAAAAAAATTAAATAAATAAATAAATACGATATTATATGCACGTATGTGCGAATAAATTAATAAACAAAGATTTTAGGTATTTTCGGGCTTTCCTAATTGAAACCAATAACTGAATGCTCATAAATGTAAATATTACATTGAGTACAACTACATCTTTGTTTGTTGAAAAAAAAATGTGTATGCATCGCGGACACACATCTACATATATGCACATAAGGGTGACAGGGGTTTCTATGAAAAAAAATTTTTGGTCGAATTCTGAGGTGTGCGGGTCGAATTATTGTGATACTGGATCTAAAACTTTAGTGCGCAAAATTTGAACCAAATCGGACAATTCTTTGTGTAACCTTTAAGTCCAATCACTGATTTCGGTAAATTTCTGGAACAAAATTTTTGAAGAAATAAAATTGGAGATTTTGAAATAACGCTAAAAAATACGTGCCGTTTTGACATTAACCCTTATGTGCGCGGCAAAAAAGTACGAATATAAAGTTGGTGATTCCCCTTTGAGAATAAATACAAAATTTTATTTAGTATTGTGGTTATTATTTTCAGTTCGACGTCTCCTGAGTATGAAGGTGACATTTTTACGTAAAACAAACGAAATGAATTCAAATACAAGTGTTCGTTCTAAAAGATTTAATTCTACTGGCATAAATAACATATGAAGTGAGTTAGAAAGCAGTGAAGAAGATTTTGCTCCGATGGCGATGAAGAATATATTCTACCGCTAAACCAAATAACACTGGAAGCTTCAGACACTGAAATGGCAGGTACCATAAAAGTAAATGAAGATTCTTTTGACTCGGAAGACAGCGATGATTATGAGAATAATGACGTTCAGACAAGAAGTGGACTTTGTGGTAAAGATGGAACCTGCTGGCAACTTAGCTCATTTCCAGAATCACAGACTGCAAAAAAAAATATATTACGACAACGTGCGGGTGGTGCCCACAAATATAAGTTATTAACAGCGAAGGAAATGTTTAGAAGTATTTTGTCAAATAAAATGTGTGACATAATACTTAGGGAAACAAATCGTAAAGGACAGAAAATTAGAACAGAATATAATACAAAAAACGAAAAAAAAAAAAAAAATTCGAGCCTTTTAGGGAAGAAGAACTCAATGCTTTTCTTGGCATTTTGATTTACTCTGGTGTTCACAAATCAAACAGAGAACATGTATCTGAATTGTGGAAACCCAATAATTTGCCATTGTATCGGGCAGCAATGTCATATTGATTCAGATTCAGAATGCTTTTACGATGTATACGTTTTGGTAATAATCAAACTCGGGAAATACGTGCAAAGTCTGATAAAGCAACTGCTTTTAAAGACATTTGGATGATGCTTAACGCCAACTTACGACAAAGTTATAAGCCTAGTGAAAGCATAACTATGAGCTGCTGTATGGATACCGCGGGCGTACCCGTTTACCGCAGTACATCCGTCAAAGCCTGAAAAATATGGCATTAAAATATTTTGGGCATGCGATGCACGTAAGTCTTACCCTTTACATGGCCAATTGTATACCGGTAAACTACCAGAAGGCGAACGTCAAATCAAAATAGGCGAAAAAACAGTTTTGGATCTGGTTTTTCCATATAAAAACTCAGGAAGAAACGTAACTACATACAATTTTTTTACGTCTTTAGAACTAGCAAAAGCTTTGAGCTTATGGAACCTGACACTCGTCGGCACAGTACGAAAAAACAAAAGGTTTTTACCACCTAATATGCTGGCACATAAGGAAAGGTTAGTATTATTCTAAATATATTTGAATACAACATACATACATATATTATTGATTGGGTTATATTATCCAAGATAAACTTTTCAGATCATTATACTTTACAAATTCCGCCTTTAGCAAAAAGGCAACTTTATGTTCCTACGGGCCAAAAAAAGAAAAAGGCAGTAGTTATGTTATCAACTATGCATGCCAAATCCAATGTGGAATCGAATACGTTTGCAAAACTGGAAATTATAACATATTACAACAAAAGTAAAGGAGGGGTTGATAATATGGATAAATTATTGGGTGAATATACGTGCAAACGCAGAACTAGTCGATGGCCGTTGTCACTATTTTTTAATGCTATTGATGTAGCAGCATTAGCATCCCATATAATATATATGGCATTTAATAACCAACATAAGTTACTGATCGTCGTAGAAAATTTTTAAAAGATTTAAGCATTTATTTGTGTCAGTAAAATATAAAACAACGCGCTAAAACTACAAAAATTGGTTCACAGTCATCGACGGCATCCACAATAAAAATATTTTATACAAAAGACTTTGAAACTGTATCAGCGCCCATATCCAATGCAATGAACATTCCATTAATCGTCCAATGTGTACAAACTGCTCGAAAGATCTGCACTAACATATTATTTTTTTTGTTTTTTTTTTATTGAATTTTTCTTTTTTGTTATGTTGTTATATGGACTTTTATTTATATATGTATGCAGAAGTACTAACAACTTAAAAAAATATACTTACAATGGCGCATTCCCATATAAAACACGTAGAGGTACCCTGGTACCTTGGTGCGCAGTTAAGGGTGTTAAGAGTAAATTGGTCTCTTACGCAAACTACAAAAATAATTTTAGCTATACGGATGCAAAAATACTAATGTGTTTGAAAATTAGTAGTTCTCAAGAAGTTTCAGACATGCAGGTTATCAATTTCAATGAAAAAATTTTGGTTGAAAACGCCAAATGTAACCGGGTACCTAGGTGCGTACATAAGGGTTAATTTAGAACGGCATAACAATAGACGAGATGGAAAACACTTTACAGAAAATCATTTTGGGATCAGGAGAATGCAAAAATTTTATTGTTGTAGAATATTTCAATGCCTTTAAAAATGTGAGCTCGATTTTCTTAATCAAGTGGCTGTTTTTTAACCGCTAATAGATTTTGTTGTTTTATTAGAAAGATAATTTACTCTAGATTATGGCTTATTAATTAATTAAATTGAAGCGCAATTATTAATATCAAAATTTTTGTGGAAAATGACTTTTTTGATAATTTTTACATATAAATGCAACTTTGAATTTTGAACTAATGCGCGGCCAGAAAGCATTGTCCGATTTGGGTCAAATTTTGCGCACTAAAGTTTTAGAGCTAGTGTCACAATAATTCGACCCGCACGTCTTGAAATTCCAAAAGAAAAAAATGGCTATCACCCTAATACACATGTTCAGTTATGCGTAAACATTTTACATTATTTTTACTTTTTATATGAAACTTTATCGGAGTATATTTATATTTTGATACGCTATTCCTCACACATAACAAACTGCTGCAGATTATGGCGAATATTTTAAGCGTAAGTAGTGCAACATACACGAATTATTGAGTACAGGAGAATGTTTTAAACAGATAGACCGGCAGACAGACGATGATGAGTTACAAATGATTGAAAAATTGTACATACAGGGTAATATTTGAAAAAAAAAACCACACTTTACAAAAGGGAATTTTTTTTAAAGAAATGTTGCTTTTTATTAGGAAAAGGTACTTTTTTAAGAAAAGGTACTTTTCAAAAAAAGTAATTCTTTAAAAATTTACTACTTGACTAAAAGTGCTTTTAAAGAATCGATGTTTTTGTGATTTCTCTCATATTCGCGATATTCTTTATTACATCTGGATAACGATAAAAAATATGTGGCAATTCTTACTGAATAACCAACATACGAGAGGTCCAATATAAATCAGATTTTAAAAAATCTCAAATCCATTTTCTCACAAACAACATGTTTGAAGTCCATAAACATCATTCTTTTGAAAGTTTACACACTATTTATACATATAAATCACCAGGTAACCGCGAAGAGCTTTTTATACCCTACACCACAATGTGGCTTGGGTATAATTACTTTGTGCTGCTGTTTATAACTACCAAAAATATTTGACGTAGACGGACGGACGGACATTGTTAAATCGATTCAAAAAGTGATTCTGATTCGATCGGTATAATAAAAGATGGGTCTAGATCAAATATTTTTGGTTGTTACAAACAGCAGCACAAAGTCATTATACCCAAACCACATAGTGTTATAGGGTATAACAAAAATATTTCACAGATTTTTTCCAAATTTGGTTCGTATATATTTTGCAATATATAAGTAACTTTACCAAATATGGTCAGGATCCGTCCATTTTTCGACCTAGTCGCCATATAGATATAGCATCCGATATGAACTTTTTCATATCTGCAGCCAAAACAATTAATAAAAATGCCACTCAAATTTGGTTTAAGCTTATTTTCTATATCCAATTAGTTGGGTTGAAAAGATATGGTCTCTAAACCATGGTATCTTACTTGCGTATTTTCCATTTTCTTCCCCATTTTTTTAACAACAAAATTACGGAAATTGTATAGCAAAAATCGAACAAACGGAATGGCAAACCTATATATGTATACCCTCTGTACAGTAATGTAGAGGGTATAACAATGGTTATGCCATGATAAGTGATGATTTCCAGACATAGTTAGCACACTTAAACCATATTTATCAATATATATATTAATGTAGATATTAGAAATATTTAGGTCGGTCTCATGGGGAAAATATCCCAGCATAAAACGTTGCTTACCCAGAAGCAGAATTACAAGGCAGGTTTTAAAAGTCTGTCGCGTGTTTACTTGCTTGCATAAGACCTGAATTTCATTGGCGATGTCCCAGAAAATAAAAAAGACTTATCTGATAGCCCAGATATGCATAAAAATCATGGCTCTGTAAGTTAGTCAAAGGCACTTATTTCAAATTTAAAATAGAATAATTGATTGTTTTATAAAGGAAATAATTTTCTCTTCTGCGCTACTTAGCTGCTTTCTCTAACGCACGTTATAAGGGGCGCTGCGATAAGCCAGGGAAGAATACATGACCCCCATCATCTGTGGTCCAGGTGTTTTCAAGCAGACCATATATGGGGTTTACTTGTATAGACTTTGTTTAAATAATAGGAAGTTCGGACAAAGTAAAGTAAATTTTATACAAATCTAAAAAACCTAGGCGCCTGATAATTGGAAAAAGTATTTTTTCGAACAGAAATCATACTGGATTTTCATACCCATAACATTAAAAATATCCGATTCCTCTATACTAATACCATGGAGTGATGAAGACATTACCAACACAAAAAGCAATAAGCTTTAACAAAATTGTGCAGCACCACACTCGATCGAATGCCTTGGCAACAACCGAGGGCAAAGCAGATTTCAATTGTGCGGTTGCTATATATGCACCTATTTTAGAATCGGTTGCACATTACTAATTTTTCTACACACCCACACTGTACGAGAAATAAAATTTCACTGGCAGTGCAGATGTGCCATCCAGCAAAAACCATCTTAACAGAATATGCTCGGAAAATACTGTTGGTCATATTATGAGATCAGAGCTGTTAAGTAATGATTAGTAATCGTGATAATTACTAATTAGATTAGTTTTTTTGAAAGGTAAAGTAATGGGTAATCGTATCTTGATTACGATTACAAATACTTTAAAAGTAATAAAAATTACTTGAAATTACAAAAAAATAATCAAAAAGAATCAAAAGTAATCAAAAAATAATTCAACTACTTTCAAAGATTACTTTTGATTCTCTGTGATTATTTTCAAAATCTATTGGATTCACACTTATTGAATGTCATTAACAAATGTAGTGGCGAACACTTTTGTACACATACTGGAAATTTTATTTTCGTTTAATGATTACTAATTTATAAATCCATTAATAATATATGAATTGGAAAAAAAATCCTTCGTAGAACTTTTCGAAAATGCAGGTGTGAAGGTGATGAGCACGCAAACAGCGACCAATAAATTCCAGGTGAAATATACCATCATGGTGCAAAATTTAAAAGAAAACATCTTTTCTTCCAAACATTTTTGTACCACAGCATATATTTTATCTGGAAACCACAGAAGCTTCCTTGGATATACGTGTCTTTGGTCTACGGACAATTTGGACCCAAATCGGCACCTAGAAGAATTTTTCGAATTCACAACGGAAAAAATATTGCGCAGGTGATTACTGAAAGCAACACTACCTTTTGTTTGAACAGCTCCAACAACGGAACATATTTTGTCAAGGCGTTCAGAAATTACGGTGTGTGAAACAACTTTTTCGAAAGTGATATTAGTGGTGATCTCCTAATCTTTAATAATGAAAGGGTGTGGCCTACACATCAGAGACATTGCTTCCATACTCTGAAATATTTTTAAAAATGACCAGCCACTGTATATCCAGCATAGGATGGGAATAACATTGAGTGTTTAAAGTGTATTTTTTTAGACGTTCGGTAATTCAGGAGCTGTAGAGCAAGACGTACTTTTAACTCACACAATTTCTTAAGAAACTTAGTTTAAATTTTAAACTCAAATAATTCAAATTTACTGAAAATTATTGTTTTTATACCCTATAACACTATGTGGTTTGGGTATAATGACTTTGTGCTGCTGCTTGTAACAACCAAAAATATTTGACCTACACCCATCTTTAATTATACCGATCGAATCAGAATCACTATCTGATTCGATTTAACGATGTCCGTCCGTCCGTCCGTCTGTGTGTCCATGTAAAGCTTGTAATCAAACTGCAGGTCGCAAATATGACTATATTTTTATGAAATTTGGTATTTAATCTTTTATTGGCCATGGGATGAACGCTATTGAAATTGGGGAGAGTCGGTCCATGTTCAGACCTAGCCCCCATACAAATGACCCCTGTGAAATCAACATATATTACCATAAGATCCAAATTATCATACAAATCTTAGTCAAATTGGGTTTGTATGTATATATTACATCCATTAATCAGCAGTCCAAAAATTAATCCTATTGGACAACTCTTAGTCATAGGCCCCATATAGAGCTGCTTCCCGATCTTCACTTAAATCTATCAAAAAACAAAAATATTGCACTGATTCTTCTCAAATTTTGTTTGCATATATTTTTGTAAAATACAAGAGACTTTACCAAACATGGTCAGGATCGGTCCATTTTTGGGCCTAGTCCCCTTATAGATATAGATATGAAATTTTTCATATCTGCAGCCGAAAAAATTAATAAAAATTCCACTCAAATTTGGTTTATGCTTATTTTCTATATCCAGTTAGTTGGGCCTGAGAGATAGGGTCTCTAAACGCATGGTATAGGGTATCGTATAGTCGGTCTAGACGGACTATAATTTTCTTACTTGTTTAAAAATGCGGAAACAGTTCGTTTTGTTCCGCGACTCTCCAAAGACAACATACTTGTGAATATGTCTGCAATGTTTATTTTTTTAGACATTCGATAAATGCAAAAAATTCTGGAAGAAGTGCATGTGGCCATAGTCTTCGGAAATAATTGAAGCACACCTGGGATCGCCGTTGCATTTGTCCGTTGTTAACCCTTGGAATTCATTATATGATGAGCTAAGAAGCTACTTTGCTACAAAGAAAAGTTAAATAATCTCTGCGCTTAGCTGACTTTGCCACATTTTTCTCCAGCTATCTGATTTCATTTAACAATGTCCGTCCGTCCGTCCGTCTGTGTGTCCATGTTAACCTTGTAATCAACCTGCAGGTCGCAAATATGAATATATTTTGATGAAATTTAGTATTTGATCTTTTATCGGCCATATGATGAACGCTATTGAAATTGGTGAGAATCCGTCAATGTTCAGACCTAGCCATATAAAAATGACCCCTTTGAAATCAACATAAATTGCAATAAGATCCAAATTATCATATAAATCTTAGTCAAATTGGGTTTGTATATATTTATTACATCCATTAATCAGTAGTCCAAAAATTATCCCTATTGGACAACTCTCAGTCATAGGCCCCATAAACAAAAATATTGCACTGATTCTTCTCAAATTTTGTTTGTATATATTTTTGGAATATACACGAGACTTTACCAAACATGGTCAGGATCGGTAAATTTTGGGGTCTGGTCCCCATATAGATATAGCATCCGATATGAACGTCTTCAGCTCCAGTTGAACGACTGTTTTCTTTTGCCGGGATAATTAAAAGTCCAAGGCGGCAATTATTGTCTGATTTTTCGTCCGAAAAATTAGTTTTAATGAAAGCCAATTTCAAATATTTGTAAATAAGAATACCTACGTACATTGAATGTATTTGTTTTTCCCTTTTATTTCATTTATGCTTTTTTGTTATTAACTACTTATGAATTATTTAAATTATGTTGCTTTAAAAATAAATATGTGTATATTTCTTTATACAAAAAAAAACATTTAATTTTGATTTAATTGATTATACCACTATGTGGTTTGGGTATAATGACTTTGTGCTGCTGTTTGTAACAACGAAAAATATTTGACCTACACCCATTACCTGATTCGATTTAACGATGTCCGTCCGTCCGTCCGTCCGTCCGTCTGTGTGTCCATGTAAAGCTTGTAATCAAACTGCAGGTCGCAAATATGAATATATTTTGATGAAATTTGGTACATAATCTTTTATCGGCCATGGGATGAACGCTATTGAAATTGGTGAGAATCGGTCCATGTTTAGACCTAGCCCCCATACAAATGACCTCTATGAAATCAACAAATATTGCCATAAGATCCAAATTATCATACAAATCTTAGTCAAATTGGGTTTGTTTGTATATATTACATCCATTAATCAGTAGTCCAAAAATGGTCCCTATTGGACAACTGTTAGTCATAGGCCCCATATAGAGCTGCTTCCCGATCTTCACTTAAATCTATCAAAAAACAAAAATATTGCACTGATTCTTCTCAAATTTTGTTTGTATATATTTTTGCAAAATACAAGAGACTTTACCAAACATGGTCAGGATCGGTCCATTTTTGGACCTAGTCCCTATATAGATATAGCATCCGATATGAACTTTTTCATATCTGCAGCCGAAAAAATTAATAAAAATCCCACTCAAATTTGGTCTATGCTTATTTTCCATATCCAGTTAGTTGGGCCTGAGAGATAGGGTCTCTAAACGCATGGTATATGGTATCGTATAGTCGGGCTAGACCGACAATAATTTTCTTACTTGTTTTTGCATGTTTTATATGGAAATTTTTCAAAATAACATAATGTAGGTACAAAAGATTTTAAAAATAATCAAAAAGAATCAAAAGTAATATTTGGAAGTAGATTATTATTAGATTATTTGTAATAGCAGTCAATTAGTAATCAAGAATTTCCCAATAGAGGATTATATAATCATTACAATTCTTTTTAAAATGTAATATTATAGACAGTTACTGGTAGCCTTCCGGCAAGAAAAATTTATTTTCGGATTTTTCAGTAAAAATGTTGGCTTTGTAAGTCGTATGGTCATCCTTTATAAGAGATGGAATAAAACAACAACATTGTTCTTTTCTCTTTAAACAAACAACAAGAGGCAGAAAGAATTTGTTTGCATAGCAAAATCAACTCGGAAAGTGATTCTGATACGATGGAGGCAATAAAAGTTGGGGTTAGGTCAAAAATGGTTGCTAATTACAAACATCAGCACATGTTATTCCCTGACCGTAGAGTAGTATAGGGTATAATTTGGAGGAATATATCCGTTTTGTTGTTCAAAATTGTTAATGTATAAACATAATGGCAATCAAGATTATGAACCATTCGTACGTATATTCGTACATAAAATATTTGAATAATTTATTTTAACACTCATAAGTCCTTTTTGACATTTAAAAAAAATCATGATATTTTTCTTATCTTGATGTCTTGTGACAATATGTACCAGTATTGTGACTGCCTTTTCTCATGCTTATATATTCGTAATATATGAATGCATGACACACAAAGTAATCTGTTTATATGTGAAAAGTTGTCACATGACCAAGTAAAATAGGACTGCCGTTTTTTATTAGTCCAGCAGAAATACAAAGTACGAGTACACTCAGGTCTTTTTTATGGGAGTTAAGTTTTGTCAATTCAAACTTTTCCCGTAACTTTCGAGTTATGACGTAAGTTAAGTTTAGATGCATTTGATAATTAGCAGTGCAGCGATATTCACGCTCTAATAAAAGGAAACAATGCTCTTAAAATATGTACTATAAAATGTATAATATGCACTAAAAATATGTTTTTATAATAGAATATGCACTAAAAACATAAAAAATATGCCCTTAAATCTTCGTATTTTTCACTTTAAATATATTTACTAAAAAAGTAATAACATCAAAATTCAGTAAGCGTTACAATAGTTATGCACTTTTATGGCTTGGATTTACATTTTTTCAGTTATGAAATGAAAAAGTAGGATTTCATTGTTTATTTTATATTTATTATTCTTTCTTTATTAGTATTCATAATACTTTAAAATTTCTCATTAAAAATTTATAATTAAAATACATATGGGCAATTCACAACAGGTGTTGTATCATTGTATCTGTTGTATCGTGTATTACTTTACAATAGTGTAAAATTGTTATTGGTAATTTTCATTGAAAAATCTGATACAGCGATACAACTTCATTTGCTATGTTTAGTAAATATTGTATACTGTATCATAACATATCAGTCCCAAGTGAATGCCAGTTTTTATGAAAAGAAAAAAACAAATACTTACAATTTTAACAGCATAAATAATAATAAATTAAAAAATGACAAATAATGCAAATAACGGTAAGTTTATTTATACTAAAATTAATGTTTATATTTTTTGTATGTATTTTCTCTTTCAGTCTCAACCAAAACATTTTAATTTTTTTTTGTATTCTAAATCAAAATGGAAGAGGTACATAATTAAAACTCCAGGGTATATCTTATGACCAAACACCGACATGTGCTTTCTCTTGTACGAAATAACAGAAGTGACGAAGCGACCTTTCCTCGTTGGGTCGATAATTACTAAAGAAAACGTTTTACATAATGAAAATATAACTGACTGTTCACAACAAATGATTGTATTGTGTATTTTAATACAAAATATAACATACAACACCTGTTGTGAATTTCCCAATAGATATTTAAATAATTTCATTGTTTCTAACAAAAATTACACATTTTCTTTTAAATACATTTTTATATCTTTCTATCTTAGTATCATCTTCTAGATCATTAAACAATTTCAGTCCCTTATAAAAAAGAGATCTTTGCATTGCAGATGTGGTCGTCTGCTTTAGCCTGAAGTATATATTGCCATAAGATCCAAATTATCATATAAATCTTAGTCAAATTGGGGTTGTATATGTTTATTACATCCATTAATCAGTAGTCCAAAAATGGTCCCTATGGGACAACTCATAGTCATAGGCCCCATATAGAAAAATTAATAAAAATCCCCCTCAAATTTGGTTTATGCTTATTTTCTATATCCAGTTAGTTGGGCCTAAGAGATAGGGTCTCTAAACGCATGGTATAGGGTATCGTATAGTCGGTCTATACCGACTATAATTTTTCTTACTTGTTTTTGTTGATATTTTACAATAGTCTGGTTTGTTTTTTAATTCTCGTACTATATTATTAAGCTCTAAAATTGTTAATGCACTAAATATGAATTTTGGGTTTACAAATTTATTTGATTTATATATTGCGCATCTTCTATTGATTCTCATATTATTTTAATACTATCTAAAAAATATTTATTAAACTGACTAGCTATTTGACTATTTTCCTTATATTCTACGTTACTAAATATCACAGATTTTATCACAGATTTATTTTTCTTTATCAGCAAGTCTTTGATTTCTCTCCACATTTGACTTTGGTCTTTTGCATTTATTCTGTTGTTTATGTATTTGTATTTTTCGTTTTCTATTTTCACCTTATATATATTTCTAATTATTTTATAATTTTTCCATGCTTCGTTTGTGTTTTCAAACTTTGCAGTTTGATATTTTATTGTTTTCTCTCTTTTTAATAAACGTAATTCATTATTAAACCAATTATTTACATTATTTAGTTTTTTTTATCGTGTTCTTTTTAGTAAGTTTTTGTATTGTTTCCTGTAGTACTTTACAAAAATTAATACATTTTGACATCGACATTTTCTTCATATCTAATTACTGCACTTATTTCTCTTGTATGAAGGCCTTTTTATATATAAAAGTTTCCGTTTTGCTTTTGTATTCGTTTTCATTGTTACTTTTTTCATCTTTGATTAATATTTGTATCATTTCATGATCAGATATTTTATTTTTAACACAGTTCTGTGCCGATATTTTGTATCAGTTTTTTGTTATCACATAGTTCTAGTTGTATTTGTTACTATTTGATTAAGACCATTGTCATTTAACGCGCTTTCGATTCTGTTTTTATAGAAATTATTTGTCGACCAATCTATTTTGAAGTTATTATTATATTATAAGTTTCCTTAGTAAGTTCTTCTAAACTTTCCTGGAGAATTTCACAGAATTCAGATTCGTAGCCACTTGGTGATCTATATACTGCAACAATTATCATTTGTGTGTTTTCATGTTTGGCTTTACAAGCTATAATCCAGTATTTTGAAAATGCCACCTTTTAGAATATCTTTTTACTTTCCATCCTTTTCTATAACATATAATAACACCGCCAGTTCTTGTGGAATTTGAGAAAGATACTAATTGGCTATAGTCATGTAAACTAATTTAATTTTCGTTTATATGATTTGTCATATGAGTTTCCGACAATATGAAAAATCTGGTTTTTCTGTTGCAGCTATTATTACGACTTGGTTAAAATTATTCGTCAGCCCTTGAAAATTTGTGGTTAATATATATATGTTCTTTAATTGTTAGAAAGATATACCCATTCTTATTTTTTTCATATTGATTTTACTTTTATATACTGGAGATTCCTTACTATACGTTCCATGGTTTTCATCAAAACCCATATTTAATTTCTGATTTACCTTTACACAATTAATACATTTAATTATTGAATCATTGTTACATTCCTGAGATTTATGATTTTCGTGACATTTAATACACACTTCTTAATTTTTACATTCAGTTGATAAATGATTATATCCTTTGCAGTTCCATCAAAAACTCGGCATCTCTCCCAGCCTAGCACCAATTAGTTTTCCATATGTTTCATTATCCCTTTTAATTTTTATATTAAAAATTGTTCTATTTTTTCTTTTAAATTCATACGTTTTTACTATTTTTATTTTACTGTTTGCTATAATTGGATTTTGTTTCTTTATTTTCTCAATAAATTCTTTTTCAGAGTATTTAAATGACATATCAGTTATATCTATATAAAATTCCGTTGGGTTGGGCACCCTAATTTCATACTCATCACTTATTTCATTTTGTATAGCGGCTTTTATTTTTTCTCTTACTTCATTATTCTCGCTCTGTATTATTATTGTTCCATTTTTTCTATTTTCCACATTAGTTATCTTTAAATTAACTGGATTATCTTTTTTGTTTAATTCTTCTTTTGTCTTTTCAATATTTTGTTTTTCTTTAGGTTTTAATACCAATGACATCTGGCAACACTGTTTTCTTTTTAGGATAATACATTTTTTTAAGAAGACAAGTAAGAACGTTATAGTCGTATGCGATTGACTATGTGATATCCTATATAAAGAGCATTTAGAGAATTTGCTAAGGTCACAATATAGAAAATAAAAACAAGTAAGAAAATTATAGTCGGTCTAGACCGACTATACGATACCCTATACCATGCGTTTAGAGACCCTATCTCTTAGACCAAACTAACTGGACATAGAAAATAAGCATAAATCAAATTTGAGTGGGATATGAAAAAGTTCATATCGGATGCTATATCTATATGAGCACTAGGCCTAAAATTGGATCGATCCTGATCATGTTTGGTAAAGTCATTTGTATTTTGCAAAAATATATACAAACAAAATTTGAAAAGAATCTGTGCAATATTTTTGTTTTTTGATAGATTTAAGTGCAGATCGGGAAGCAGCTCTACATGGGGCGTTGTCCCATAGGGATAATTTTTGGATAACTCATTAATGGATGTAATAAATGCATACAAACCCAATTTGAGTAAGATCTATATGATAATTTGGATCTTAAGGCAATTTATGTCGATTTCATAGGGGTCATTTGTATGGAGCTAGGTCTGAACATGGACCAATTTTCACCAATTTCAATAGCGATCATCCTAAGGCCGATAAAAACTTATGTACCAAATTTCATCAAAACATACTCATAGTTGCGACCTGCAGTTTGATTACAAGGTTTACATGGACACACAGACGGACGGACGGACACACGGACGGACATCATTAAATCGAATCAGATAGTGATTCTGATAGTGATTCTGATTCGATCGGTATAATAAAAGATGGGTCCAGGTCAAATATTTTTGGTAGTTACAAACAGCAGCACAAAGTCATTATACCCAAACCACATAGTGGTATAGGGCATAATTATCCAAATTTGAGTGGCATTGTCATTAATTTGCAGATGTGAAAAACTATATTGAATACAATTTGTGTATGAGGACCAGATTAAACAATGCTCCGATCATGACTATATTTAGTGCAGTCACGTATTTTACTCAAAAGCAAAAATAAACCAAGTTTGGCACATACAATATGCAATATTATTATTATTTTTTTTATATATCTGTGGTCACAAGCGATAACCGCCTAAGTCGACTTAAGAACGATTTGAGTTTTGTAAATCCCCATTTTTCTTGCACTGTTATTTAAAAAGTTATTAATGAAAACATACTGTCCTAAGTCGTAATAAAGCCCCATTACATTTATATAAACAGTTATTTTTCTCGAAAGAATGATTTTCGCCGATTTAAGTTATGTATGCTATCATATTCTACTAAAAAATCTTTATATTTACGTGAAATCCACATTTCTCTAACACTGCTTTTTAAAAAGATATTAATACAAATATTCTGACCTAAGTCGTAATGAAGTGCCATTACATTTATATAAAAAGCTATTTTTCTCGAAAGCATGATTTTCGAGTTAGGCTGTTATTGCTTCTGACCACAGATATATTTAAGTAAATATCGAGTAGAAGTTTTGTATGAGGACTACGACTAAAAACTGCCCTACATGGTTTATTTTTAAACCACTGATTAACGCTAAAATGACCCTGGAATCCTTAAAGATACAGCCATCCAAAAAATTCCTATGGCTATTGTTTCAGTTCTTATTAGTAGAATTAGTTAGTAGTTATTCACAAAAGAATATGTTACTTCTATCTGAAGAAGTTTAGCAAAAAAAATTGCAAAAAGTCAAAATTCAGTTTATCTATATACTAGAGTAAGCCTGCCCGCGTTGCTGGACAACACAATAAAATACTTTTATGCCTTTGTTTTAAAAATGAAATCTTCTAGAAATAATTGGCATTTTCCTGAAAAAGAAGAACAAAAAACGCATACATTTTTTATAGTGAGAACATCAAAAAGGAAAAAAAATATTGTAGTTTTGATGATAAACCGCATTTTTAGTATTGCCATTTTCACAAAAAATTAAGAAAGACGACGGGTTCTCAACACGAGCATATGCAATATAGAGTTGACCATGTGAAATTAGAGGAACTTTTAAAGTTGTGCTGCAAACTTGCTACGACTGACTTTGACCTTTATTAATGGTCATTGCAAAAGCCAAACGAACTGAAATTGAAATGGCATATTAGTGGGAATCATTGGGATGATTGGCATTAAAACATTTTCGACTTTGAATTTTCCATTGAAAATTATTGCTTCAATTACATAATTTATTAATTTTGGGACCACAATAATTGTTCCGTTGCACAATTTGGGTGGATTAATATTAAGAAACATAATGATATAAATTATGGGGAAAATCAAGAGAATTTAAAAATTCAGTTGGATAATGTAATACGTCTTCTTTATCATCACAGTATAAACAGACTAACATGCAATAAATTCGCCAACTATCTGAGTTGGAATGGCGAAATTCAAATCATTGACATCCTTATTTTTTACTGCCAATATATTTAGCTCTTTCGCTCAATAAAGTATAATTTTTTGTATTGTAGTTGTATATTTGGGCAGAGTTTTTCAATTAGTTATTATTTTGTTTGTGTGAATATGCAGAATCTCTCATTTTAGCATCGTACATTAAAAGCAAATGCTTTGAAAATGTTGCAGCTGCTAGATCATTTTGCAATCGCACGCATACATTGGTGGTGAGTCTGAACGCATCTCCATAGATTTGAAAGCTTCAAATGCGCATTGATTTCATCAGCTGGTGTTTATTTTGAGATAACATGCAGTCTTGGTCTGAAGTCTCCTGTTAACAATATCAAATCACAACCAAAACCATTTTGATTTCCACAGAAATCTTTCATTGTTCGCTCCAAAGCTTCAATTGATTTCTTATGCGCCATTGTACATTCTCCCTGCAACAAAATATCAACTTATTTTAAAACTCTAGACGTGCCAGAGGTTTTTGATAAGTTGCATGATGGTGCTTCATTTATCGTCATATTCGTAGGCAATTTTAGCTCTGAATGAGCTTTGCTACCACCATCCAATAATATGGCTGCAATTCCAGGAGATGAAAGTGTCAAAGAAATTTTACCACGTGCTCGTAAATTGACTTAAATTAAAGATATCAAAAAATTATTGCCAGTATTATCAAGTGCATCCAAAAAGTACATGCCATCATTACCGCTATCAATTCTTGCATGATTGTTTCATAACCCAATTTTTGCTGTTGATCTAATTTCGGAATATTTTCTCGAACAAAATTTACCAATACATTTGGATCGTAATTCTGTTCTTGATTAAAATATAATTTCTTGAACGATTTAGTGATGGTACACCACTGACCCAAAGCCTCACTCGGCACTCCTAAACACATATCCTAAGTCAATATTAATGTCTCATTATACATTTCCGCTGTCTAAATAAAAACAAGTAAGAAAATTATAGTCGGTCTAGACCGACTATACGACACCCTATACCATTCGTTTAGAAACCCTATCTCTTAGGCCCAACTAACTGGACATAGAAAATAAGCAAAAACCAAATTTGAGTGGGATTTTTATTAATTTTTTTGGTTTTAGATATGAAAAAGTTCAAATCGGATGCTATATCTATATGGAGACTAGGTCCAAAAAAGGACCGATCCTGATCATTTTGGTAAAGTCTCTTGTATTTTCCAAAAATATATACAAACAAAATTTGAGAAGAATCAGTGCAATATTTTTGTTTTTTAATAGATTTAAGTGAAGATCGGGAAGCAGCTCTATATGGGGCCGAAGGTATCATTTTTGGACTACTGATTAATGGATGTAATGAACACATACAAACCCAATTTGAGTAATATCTATATGACAATTTGGATCTTATTGCAATTTATGTCGATTTCATAGGGGTAATTTGTATGGGGGCTAGGTCTGAACATGGACCGATTCTCACCAATTTCAACAGCGTTCATCCCATGGCCGATAAAAGCTTATATACCAAATTTCATCAAAATATATTCAGATTTGCGACCTGCAGTTTGATTACAAAGTTTACATGGACACACAGACGGACGGACGGACGGACGGACGGGCGGACAGACGGACATCGTTTAATCAACTCAAAAAGTGATTCTGATTCGATCGGTATAATTAAAGATGGGTCTAGGTCAAATATTTTTGGTTGTTACAAACAGCAGCATAAAGTCAAACCACATAGTGGTATATGGTATCTTCCGTCATGAAATCAAGAAATTTCATCTATAAACCATTTGGATTAGCTGGTTTGCAAGTTGAGGTAATCATAGAAAATAAAATTTTGTGTGGATATGCTAATACCAATGCATCAGTTAATGTATTTTACCAATGTGTATCGCGTAAGCAATCCTAATTTTTGACATGGTTAACGATAAGTTGCACATAATTGTCCGTAAAGAGGTCTCAAATAATTAAATGATATTGGTCCATGAACATTAATCAAAAGCAAATGAAAACAAGTAAGAAAATTATAGTCGGTCTAGACCGACTATACGATACCCTATACCATGCGTTTAGAGACCCTATCTTTCAGGCCCAACTAACTGGATATAGAAAATTAGCATAAACCAAATTTGAGTGGGATTTTTATTAATTTTTTCGGCTACAGATATGAAAAAGTTCATATCGGATTCTATATCTATATGGGGACTAGGCCCAAAAATGGACCGATCCTAACCATGTTTGGTAAGGTCACTTGCATTTTGCAAAAATATATACAAACAAAATTTGAGAAGAATCAGTGCAATATTTTTGTTTTTTGATAGATTTAAGTGAAGATCGGGAAGCAGCTCTATATGGGGCCTATGACCCATTTCGTTTTTCGACTACTGATTAAGGAATGTAATGTATACATGCAAACCCAATTTGACTAAGATTTGTATGATAATTTGGATCTTATGGCAATATATGTTGATTTCATAGGGGTCATTTGTATGGGGGCTAGGTCTGAACATGGACCGATTCTCACCAATATCAATAGCGTTCATCCCATGGCCGATAAAAGATCCAATACCAAATTTTGTCAAAATATATTCATATTTGCGACCTGCAGTTTGATTACAAGCTTTACATGGACACACAGACGGACGGACGGACGGACGGACGGACAGACATCGTTAAATCGAATCAGATAGTGATTGTGATTCGATCGGTATAATTAAAGGTGGGTGTAGGTCAAATATTTTTGGTTGTTACAAACAGCAGCACAAAGTCATTATACCCAAACCACATAGTGGTATAGGGTATAATGAAAACAATTATTATCTGGGAGAACTGAGTAAATTCGACCTAAATCATTAGTTTCAAACACATTTAGATGACCTCGCATTCAGAGTCTAATATGATGGACTCTGAGCATAAAGCAATGTTAATGCAAATTAATCCTCTTGGCACAATTTAAACAAGTAAGAAAATTATAGTCGGTCTAGACCGACCATACGATACCCTATACCATGCGTTTAGAAACCCTATCTCTTAGGCCCAACTAACTGGACATTGAAAATAAGCAAAAACCAAATTTGAGTGGGATTTTTATTAATTTTTTTGGCTACAGATATGAAAAAGTTCATATCGGATGCTATATCTATAAAGGGACTAGGTCCAAAAAAGGACCGATCCTGATCATGTTTGGTAAAGTCTCTTGTATTTTGCAAAAATATGTACAAACAAAATTTGAGAAGAATCAGTGCAATATTTTTGTTTTTTAATAGATTTAAGTGAAGATCGGGAAGCAGCTCTATATGGGGTCAAAGGGATCATTTTTGGACTACTCATTAGTGGATGTAATGAACGCATACAAACCCAATTTGAGTAAGATCTATATGACAATTTGGATCTTATGGCAATTTATGTCGATTTCATATGGGTAATTTGTATGGGGGCTAGGTCTGAACATGGACCGATTCTCACCAATTTCAATAGCGTTCATCCCATGGCCGATAAAAGCTTATATACCAAATTTCATCAAAATATATTCATATTTGCGACCTGCAGTTTGATTACAAGCTTTACATGGACACACAGACGGACGGACGGACGGACGGACGGACGGACGGACATTGTTAAATCAACTCAGAAAGTGATTCTGATTCGATCGGTATAATTAAAGATGGGTCTAGGTCAAATATTTTTGGTTGTTACAAACAGCAGCACAAAGTCATTATACCCAAACCATATAGTGGTATAGGGTATAAAAATGCGGTCAATGTTGTATTTGGTGACGCAATTGTGCTGAAGTTTGTTCATTAAAGCAAATACGCTGACCATTTCCCAAACGAACAGCAAACTTTTGATTGGTCGGGTATTTTTTATGTATTGCAAAACCTGTGGTTTTCTAGAAGAACCGCGTAAGTCATAAAATCGAAATGTTCAGGGGAGCCAAAAAACGTTATATTTGAAATTATGGGCTCGATATAAAGTTTTTAGATCTTTTTATTTAACAGTCCTGTAGATATGGACAATAACTACTTTACATAAAATTTTGAGTCAAAAATCTTTTAGAGGAATAGATCCTAGAGAAGGACGAAAAAAGCAATATGTAAATAACACTTAAAGGTTGTGCAGATAAAATAACTTATGTCGTCAAAGGTTGTTTTCTTTGAAAAAGAAAACTATCAGTGCAACAACCCATGTAGACATAAGTTGTTGTTGCTTGAAAAATGGATTTTTTTGTTCGTCAAGAAAAAGTTAACGGGACTTAGGATGAGAATATATCAACGTATCAAGAATAATAGTGACAAAAAATAAAAGAAATAAACAGACAATTTATAATCCAAAATTATTTTGCATTTTTCATTAATAACAACGTATGTCGCTATGTGTCGTTTTCTGAGAAAACAATTTGTCAGCGATCAAAGGTAGGTTGACATACGTCGATAGTGCTGCAAATTAATTTAATAAACATTTAAGTTACGTCGTTATTTAAGGAAAAAACTCAGAAATGGTCAATATTTTTTTAAAAAAATTTAACACATGTAAAGAGCGTTTAAAATTAATATATTTGGCATCGTTAACTCAAAACTGACAAAAATTGACAACACGGTTATTCCAGAAAACCACAGAAATAAAGTATACGCCATACTGCTTCATTACTTTTGTGTGTACCCACTTTGACTGTTTTGATCTACCATTATCTTTTGCAGATCGTTCGGATTTTGGATACCCAACATTTCCAGTAATAGTTGCAAGAACTAATGCTTGTGGATAATTTGTTGTACACTTTCCATCTAGCATACGTACTGAATTCATATTTAAAATACCGCATGGTCCACGAATCATGTATCTGGTACCAATTTCATGCAATTCAGCATCAATTTCGGGATCAGGAATTGTGCTGTCAATTTGTTCTGGTGTTATTTTATAATGCAATCGAATACATCCAGCATCGTACTTCACCAAATATTTTTAATTTTATCAACATGTCCATTAACGATTTCTTATTTTGCTTAAATACACGTGCAGTTATATCATGACGGTCTTCTGGCTCTTGACCTTCAAGTAAATGTTCTTTAACTTCTTTCCATTGCGGATGGAACGTGAAAGTTGTAAAAAATTAGGTCTTCCATAATGAAACACAGAACACATTGCATCTTGCGTGTATTCATGCACATGTCGTGGTCCACCAGCATGACGGTGGTAAAATCACCATATTTCCAATCTAATTAGGATCCACATCATTGTAAAGTGATTTCTGGTTTAAATTTTTGCATACAGGTCAACAATGTATTGATGCAAAAACTTATGGCAATGCAAAATGTGATTGTATTAATTTTGTCCAAAAATTAATCAATACGCGTAAAAATTCATAGCGCTTACCTTATTATCAGTTACCTCACCTACTATAAAAAGAAATAAAAATAAATTCCATTATGAAAATACACCATCACAAAAGTGAGCGTAAAACGCATATGCGTTGATATGTTTCGATGTTCTTTCCTTTTGAGGTGAGGAGCGAATAGGAATGTGTGATTCTCAAATGACGGGACACACAGATATGGTTGTTGATAAAAATTAACATTTGAATCGGAATGAGATTGTCGTCAATATTTAAAATTTTCTTTCTCAACATGATCAATACTTATCAAGCAGATTTGATTGATTCTGAGTCATAATCGAAACAGAGTCATTTTAGCCGCTAATGTCCCAACTAACGGATTTAATAATTATTTCCCATCCCGATTTCTGCCTGAGTTTGAAAATGTTATTTGGAAGAAAAGTAATAAACAATTGAATGACCAGCAAGTTAAGTTTGAGGAGATAATAGTTGGCCACATAATATAAAGTATGGAGCCATTTGTTTCCCGGATCTTTGGATCAGTATATTGTTGATGAACGCATTAAATATGCTGGTCTTGAGGAGACATTTCGTTTCTGTCCATAGGTGGTATAACTGAAAAATCCGCTCCCGTGTCAATTAAAAATTGTCTTTTTGTTTTTGTATCGCTTATAAACATGCGACGGCTCTGTGCGGTCCTCTCTCTGCTCGCCGTCGTTAACAGATTGGCTACTAGTTTTCCGGAGTTAATTTCTTGTATTGACAAGGCTCAGTACATTTTTTGGCTTTGTCTCCAAAACGATAGTGGTATTTACAGAATGGAAAACGTACCTTCGAACGGGACTTACTGCGTGACCGCCTGTCATCTTCACAATAGTCACGATTTCTGTGCGATGCTCGTAATTCTTTTATTTCTTTGCGAAGCTCCTCGATTTCACCTTCTATGGATGAGCCGGTTCTGATTGCTGAGATGTTGCCGTAGTTTTGCGTTTCAATTACTTTATCTGCTTGCTGTGCCATTTGTGTCAAACTTCCATCGACAATTACAATAATTGCGCGCACATTCTCTGGTAAGCGTTTCATCCACAACGATTTAATTGCATCATCAGTCATTTTATCTCCGGCCAGCTCTTTCATGCGTTTCAGAAGCTGCGACGGTTTCATAACTCCAAGCTCTATTTCTTTTATAAATTTTCGGAGCTTACGGTCATCAGATTCCGTGTATTCAGTGATAAGTGCGCGTTTTACTGATTCATACTTCCCATTGATTGGAGGATTCCGTATGATTTCTGCAATGTGGTAAAGATACACTGGTTCCAGTGATGCTACCACGTGATGATACTTAGTGCTGTCGGTTGATATACCTACAAGAGCGAATTGAGACTCCATTTGCAAAAAATAGAGGTCCGGTTGGTCTTTGCAGAAAACTATCGGTTTAATGCCGACGCGAGATATCTCGGCTGGAATTCCTTCGTTATTCATCTTGTATTTGTGATTTTAGTTGAGTCGGGGTCACCAATGTAAAAGCTCAACTCCTTTTAATAAAAGATGATTTACATTTTTAGAATTGCGTTTGATTATTATATTTTATATTTTTTATATCTTTTTGTATTTTTACAAAATGACATGTAAAACCAATGTTATAAGATAAACTATCAGAATATATTATTGTTGCCACACATTCGATGCATACATATTTTTGTTTGGTTTTTGATTTTGTTCTTTTATTTTGTAGATGTGACCAACAATTAGCAAAAAATGTGTGCATCGCCAATAAACAAACAAACAAATTTGTAATTTTATAATACAATTAAGTACTATTAAATACCTAAAATTTTTGTTAATTATCTTATTAATTTTAAACACCATTGTAACAAATCTAGCCATTAAAATATAAAATCTAACGCGTTTTGTCTCTTAGTATTGACAACCTTGCTTATAATATTGTGTTTAGAACACAGGTGGAGGGTATTAAATATTCGACACTGTCGAATTTAGTTCTATTACTTGTTTTCAAATAACATCTCAAAAATTCTTTTTTTTTTTAATAAAAACATTTACTTATAATATATTTTTTCGCCAAATCGGTGTACTCGGGCATTTAAGGGTTAATGGGTATAACAAAAACGCATGCCACAAGTTAGACCCATATCTATATGACAATTTTGTGGCATTGTAAATCGATCTCACAAGGGTCATTAATATAGGGACTAGGTCATAAAATACGAGTACACCGATTACCACCAATTTCAATAGCGATCTTCCTATGACAAAAGCAAAAATTAATTAAAAACATGTAAGAAAATGGATATAGAAAATAAGCATAAACCAATTTGAGTGGGATTTTTATTAATTTTTGCATATATGAAAAAATTCATATCGGATGTTATATCTATTTGGGGACTAGGCCCAAAAATGGACCGATCCTGACCATGTTTGGTAAAGTGTCTTGTATTTTGCAAAAATATATACAAACAAAATTTGAGAAGAATCAGTGCAATATTTTTGTTTTTTGATAGATTTAAGAGTTGTCCAATAGGGATCATTTTTGGACTACTAATTAGTGGATGTAATATATACATACAAACCCAATTTGACTAAAATTTGTATGATAATTTGGATCTTATGGCAATATATGTTGATTTCACAGGGGTCATTTGAATGGGGGCTAGGTCTGAACATGGACCGATTCTCACCAATTTCAATAGCGGTCATCCCATGACCGATAAAAGATTAAATGCCATATTTCATGAAAATATATTCATATTTGCGACCTGCAGTTTGATTACAAACTTTACATGGACACACAGACGGACGTACGTATGGACGGACGGACGGACTTCGTTAAATCGAATCAGATAGTGATTCTGATTCGATCGGTATAATTAAAGATGTGTGTAGGTCAAATATTTTTGGTTTTTACAAACAGCAGCACAAAGTCATTATACCCAAACCACATTGTGGTATAGGGTATAAATATCCCTACTTGAACCTATATTTAGATTTCAAGTTTTACAAGAATTTAGAGAACAAATAGACTCTCAGTGTGGTATAGAGTAAAGAAATTGCCAAAAGGAAGATTTCTGCAAATAAAATTTTAAAAGCACTGGTTACAAAATTAAAATAAAGCTAGGAGAAAAATCTGGGTTTAATCTTTATAAATAAACTAGACCCTTTTTTTTATTATACCGATTGATTCAGAATCACTTTCTGAGTCGACTTAGCGATGTCCATCCATCGGTCCGTCCGTTTATGTATCCATGTAAACCTGTTAATCAAAATTCTATAATTTTTTTTACTTGCTTTTACTTTTTTAGTTTTCGACTTATAAAGTGTTTATTTTTATAGTTAACACATTTTTAGCTTAATAAATGCATGCAGTGAAATGGCTGAACTACTTGTACTGCCAAAAAGATCATTACCAGTACATTCAGATGCATCTACAGCATAAAAAGGACCCAACTATGCTTCTCTTGTTCGTTTTCTTATGGATTATATATTTTTCTATGCCCAAAAAGTATGGAGTATTTCTGTTAAACAATTTGTCTTTCAATTATATCTGTATTTATATCAAACATGTATATACTGTTAATCGGGACCAGCCTTCAGCCCCAACTGTATTTTATACACGTATTGATATGGAAAGCCAAACAACTAAAAGCAGTTCATATTAATGTGCCGCATATTTTTAGTGCAGAGTTCAAATCATCATCAACATAGGTTTATTTTTGAGTAGGTCCTGCATTAATGCATAAAAATTGACTTTAAAATATGACCATGATGTTTATATGCAATTTGCATTGCCATCATTATAACAGTTGAAGACAAAAGCATTTCGAGGTTATTAATGTTGAAAAATTGTGTGATTTATAGAAAAAGATTAAAGGAAATAAATGATATACATATCATGTGTTCTTAGAATAATTTTATCATTTCAAATTAAAAAAAAGTTTAATAATTTTGAAGATAAAACCACTTTACTTGAAGGTTTTTGTTCTAAATGCACACGGCGCCTAAGAAGCGTTTCTAAGGAAACAATACACGTCTTAGATATTTCAATTTTAAATTTTTTCAATTCAATTCTTTAATATTAATATTTTATATTTAATATGTTTAGATAAGGAGATTAGGAACTACGTTCCTTTTCTACTTAGTAGCTAATTTCAATTTGAATTATTTGCATATGTACATTGAGCTTTTATTATATTAAAGGAAGGAAAAAATTTAACAAGAACCTTTTTGAAAAGAGGTATACGATAAAAACTTAAGCTGGGATAAAATTATAAGATTAAGATATAATCAGATCATTTATGTGGCTATACTGGGATATTTGGCATCTTGTATGAATTTTTTGTGTTAGTCTATCAATTTTATCATAATTGAGATCGAAGTTAGCAAGAGTGTGTAGACGTTGGGTTGAGAAATGCCAAGGCAGATTATATATAAATTTAAGCAACTTAGTTTGAGCTACTTGCAACTTTTTGAAATGCCATTTTGCCAAACATTTTGGGGTGGAATATCGATTAATAATCAGTTTTTTGTTTGTGATGTTCAGCTTAGACTTTTTGTTTATTATTGGGTACATTATCTTCGTAATTTTTTGATTTTGTCAGTCAGAAATTGTATGTGATCACTACAACAAAGTTTAGTATCAAGAAAAATACCCAGATATTTAACATTCTTTTCCCAGGGAACATCATGATTCATAAATTGAAGCGGGTTTTGTGGGATAAAGCATTCCTTCCGTTTCTTCGTGAAATATATAGCTTGTGGTTTTTCTGGACTTACAGAGATATGCATTTTTTAGATAATTGTTAAGATCGGCGAGTTCTTCTTGTAAATTGGCTATGATGTTAGATGTAAGAAAGTCTGAACAAAGGATGGAAGATATCGTCGCACAGTGGGGCCTTTTGACTTTTTTCATTGCAAAAATCATAACTTTTAAACTAATAAAGGTATTTTAAAAATTATAAATGATTTTGAAAGATGACTTCCTTACCTACAGGGAGCTTCTGTATATCGTATCAAAGTTCAATATTATTTTGTTGATATATTACACATTGCATATATAAAGATAATATGCTGAAATTTGGAATTTATAGTGTTCTTGACCCAAAGACGAACCTTACATAAATTTGTTGGAATCGGCCCATGTTTGGAACTAGTCCATATATAAATTTTCCTTCAAATTTGATTTTAATGCCACTAAATGTAGCAAATGTTATTTTATGGCGATGAAATCTGAATCATAAGGGTTTATTAGGAAAGTGACGAGATCTATAAAAAGTTTGAAATCGGTTCACGTTTGGACCTAGTCCCCGTACAAATTTTCTTCAATATTTGTCTAAAATGCCACAAAAGATAACAAATTGCCAATTTCTGTATTATATTTAAAAAACTTAGAAAAACAGTACAAAAAAAAAACACTAAAATTTTGCACCTATTTTCCTGATTTTTTTTTTATAAAGCAAAACACCCAAAGTTCACAAAATTCCAAACTTCACATTGAAATTTTGTTCATTAACCACTCAAAAGACTTATAATTTCACAATACATATTGTTTAAATCCGAAAGTCTGGAACAAAAAACCACTTTACTATAGCATGTTGAACTAATATTAAATTATTTATTAATATTACAGATACACGTCTTTGAAATATTTTTAATATTAATATATTAGTGATATAGATATTAAGTTATTTAGTATATTTTTTTTTTTTATTAGTTAGAAATCTTTAAAATAGTCATTAACATTGGGAGCAATGTCTAATAGACTTAACATATCGGAGCTATAATTATGTTCTTCCAAATCCTTTCGATATCTTACATGTCTTCGTGATGAAATTGGTGGGTTTGAAAAGGCCGCGAAAATATTAAAAAGGTTCTCATAATTCGTTGTTTTAAATTTCTTTGTTTTAAATCTTTAAGTGCAAATTTTTTATTGTGTTAAATTCATTTTTTAGCTGGCATCAGGTCAAAAGTTTCTAATTGTTTCAAAATACATATGTACGTTGTAAATTTTCAACCTTTAAAAAATAATCTAGGTAGCGCAAGCAAATTTTGTTTTATTTATTATTTTTTTTTTTTTAATGTAAATTTCTAATTATATTGAATTCATTAACAGTGCGTTTATATTTGAAGAAAATCTAGTAGATTTTAGTTGAAATCTATTTCAAAATCTATACCGTTTACATCTAACTTTTTTGACATTGAGATTTTGTTTCCACAACAATAAGCAGCTGATTAAAATAAAATATATAAACTAGAAATACTAAAAATTAACAAAACAATAAGAAAATGGAAAAATGGAAAATTCTAAAAAGGAACAGATTTTATAATTATATTATGCATCAAGAATGAAAAAACACAAACTGAAATATAAAATTTTGAGAAAAAAAAATAGCATTTGTTAAATGTATTGTTTGAACAACAAAAACAAATTCATTTTCCACAGTTATTATTTAGCGGATTGGAATGTGCACATGTCAATTTAAAAATTTATAACTTTTCAACTAAATATTTTTTTACCCTATACCACTATGTGGTTTGGCTATAATGACTTTGTGCTGCTGTTTGTAACTACCAAAAATATTTGACCCAGACCCATCTTTTATTATACCGATCGAATCAGAATCACTAGCTGATTCGATTTAACGATGTCCGTCCGTCTGTGTGTGTCCATGTAAAGCTTTTAATCAAACTGCAGGTCGCAAATATGAATATATTTTGATGAAATTTAGTATTTTATCTTTCATCGGCCATGGGATGAACGCTGTTGAAATTGGTGAGAATCGGTCCATGTTCAGACCTAGCCCCCATAAAAATGTCCCCTACGAAATCAACATAAATTGCCACAAGATCCAAATTATCGTTTAAATCTTAGTCAAATTGGGTTTGTATGTATTTATTGCATCCATTAATCAGTAGTCCAAAAATGATCCCTATTGGACAACTCTTAGCCATAGGCCCCATATAGAGCTGCTTCCCGATCTTCACTTAAATCTATCAAAAACAAAAATATTGCACTGATTCTTCTCAAATTTTGTTTGTATATATTTTTGAAAAATACAAGAGACTTTACCAAACATAGTCAGGATCGTTCCATTTTTGAGACCAGTCCCCATAAAAATATAGCATCCGATATGAACTTTTTCATATATGCAGCCAAAAAAATTAATAAAAATCCCACTCAAATTTTGTTTATGCTTATTTTCTATTTCCAGTTAGTTGGGCCTATGAGATAGGGTCTCTAAACGCATGATATAAGGTATCATATAGTCGGTCTCGACCGACTATAATTTTCTTACTTGTTTTTATTTTGACAGCGGAAATGTATAATTAGACATTAATATTGATTGAGGATATGTGTTTAGGAATGACGAGTGAGGCTTTGGGTCAGTGGCGTACCACCACTAAATCGTTCAAGAAATTATATTTTAATCAAGAACAGAATTACGATCCAAATCTATTGGCAAATTTTGTTCGACAAAATATTCCGAAATTAAATCAACAGCAAAAATTGGGTTATGAAACAGTCATGCAAGAAATTGATAGCGGCAATGAAGGCATGTACCTTTTGGATGCACCTGATAATAGTGGCAATAATTTTTTGATATCTCTAATTTTAGCCAGTTTACGAGCACGTGGTAAAATTTCTTTGACACTTTCATCTTCTGGAATTGCAGCTATTTTATTGGATGGTGGTAGCAAAGTTCATTCGGAGTTAAAATACGACAATATATGAAGCACCATCATGCAATTTATCATAAACCTCTGCCACGGCTAGAGTTTTAAAACAAGTTGATATTTTGTTGTGGGGAGAATGTACAATGGCGCATAAGAAATCAATTGAAACTTTGGATCGAAATATGAAATATTTCCGTGGAAATCAAAATGGTTTTGGTGGTGCTTTTATATTGTTAACAGGAGACTTCAGACCAAGACTGCCTGTTATCTCAAAATAAACACCAGAAGATGAAATAAATGCGTATTTGAAGCTTTCAAATCTATGGAGATACGTTAAGACTCACCACCAATGTATGCGCGCGATTGCAAAATGATCTAGCAGCTGCAACATTTTCAAAGCATTTGCTTTTAATGGATGATGCTAAAATGACAATTGATAATGATGATTTCATTACACTACCGAGAGATTCTGCATATTCACACAAACAAAATAATAACTAATTGAAAAACTCTGCCCAAATATACAACTACAATACAAAAATTATAATTTATTGAGCGAAAGAGCTACATATGTTGGCAGGAAAATATAAAGATGTCAATGATTAGAATTTCGTCATTCAAACTCACATAGTTGGCGAATTTATTGCATGTTAATCTGTTTATACTGTGATGATAAAGAAGACGTATTACATTATCCAACTGAATTTTTAAATTCTCTTGATTTTCCGCATAATTTACATCATTATGTTCCTTAATATTAATCCACCCAAATTATGGAACGGAACAATTCTTGTGGTCCCAAAATTAATAAATTATGTAATTGAAGCAATAATTTTAAATGGAAAATACAAAGGCGAAAATGTTTTAATGCCAATCATCCCAATGATTCCCACTAATATGCCATTTCAATTTCAATTATCCGTGCGCATTTGGAAAATGGTTAGCGTATTTGCTTTAGTGAACAAACTACAGCACAAAGAGCAATATAAGATCACCAAATCGTTCAAGAATGATATTTTAATAAAAATTTTCCTCCAGAACAGAATTGCGATCCAAATGTATTGACAAATTTTGTTCAAGAAAATATTCCGAAATTAAACTGATAATGGTAATGATGGCATATACTTTTTAGATGCACCTGGTGATACTGGCAAAAATTCTTTGATAACTTTAATTTTAGCGTATTTACGAGCACGTAGTATAATTTCTTTTACACTTACATCTTCAGGAATTGCAGCCATTTTCTTGGATGGTGGAAGCAAAGTTCATTCAGACTTAAAATTGCCTATGAATACGACGACAAATTAAGTACCATCATGCAACTTATCAAAAACCTCTGGCACGGCTAGAGTTTTAAAACAAATTTATATTTTGTTGTGGGGAGAATGCGAGAATCGAACAATGAAAGGGTTCCGTGGAAATCAAAATGTGTTTGGTTGTGCTTTGATACTGTTAGCAGGAGACTTCAGACAAAGATTACTTTTTATCTCAAAATAAACACCAGCTGATTAAATAAATGCGTATCTGAAGCTATCAAATCTATGGAGATGCGTTAAGACTCACTACCAATGCATGTGTGTGATTGCAAAATGATCTATCAGCTGCAACATTTTCAAAGCAATTGCTTTTAATGGATGATGTTAAAATGCCAATTGATAATGATGATTTCATTACACTACCGAGAGATTTTGCATTTTCACACAAACAAAAGAATGACTAATTGAAAAATTCCGCCCATATGTACAACTACAATGAGCGAAAGAGCTACATGTATTGGCAGGAAAGAATAAAAGTGTTAATGATTTGAATTTCGTCATTCAAAACAAATAGTTGGCGAATTTAATACATGTTAATCTGTGGATACTGTGATGTATAAGGGAGACTTATTATATTAACCAACTGAATTTTTGAATTCTCTTGATTTGCCGCATAATTTACAATCGAAAATCGGATCTCCAATCATCATGCTTCTTAATATAAATCCACCCAAAGTATGCAACGGAATAATACTTGCGATCGCAAATTTAATGAATTATGTAATTGAAGCAATAATTTTAAATGGAAAATTCAAAAGCGATGATGTTTTAATGCCAATCATCCCAATGATTCCCACTAATATGCTATTTTAATTTCAGTGATTACAGTTTACAGTTCGTTTGGCTTTTGCGATGACCATTAATAAAGCTCAAACTCAGTCATTGCGAGTTTGCAGCATAGCCTTAGAAGTTCCTGTATTTTCACGCGGTCAACTGTATATTGCATATTCACGTGTTGGGAACCCGTCGTCTTTATTAATTTTTTGGGAAAATGGCAATATTAAAAATGTGGTTTACCATCAAGCGCTACAATATTTTTTTTCTTTTTTGATGTTCGTATTTTAAAAAATTTATGCTTTTTTTATAATCAAAATAATTTGCATATTAGTAAGAGGGTCATAGTTGTGAGGTTGTTGAGTTATATGTATGTTATATGTTTATATTGTGATATTTTTAACATTGTTATAGCAGATGTTGTTGAATTAGCTGAAATAATTTTATATCATAATCTTTGCACCAATACACTCATACTTCACACAGTCTTTGTATTACTTCTTACTTCTTACTTCTTACTTCTTACTTCTTACTTCTTACTTCTTACTTCTTACTTCTTACTTCTTACTTCTTACTTCTTACTTCTTACTTCTTACTTCTTACTTCTTACTTCTTACTTCTTACTTCTTACTTCTTACTTCTTACTTCTTACTTCTTACTTCTTACTTCTTACTTCTTACTTCTTACTTCTTACTTCTTACTTCTTACTTCTTACTTCTTACTTCTTACTTCTTACTTCTTACTTCTTACTTCTTACTTCTTACTTCTTACTTCTTACTTCTTACTTCTTACTTCTTACTTCTTACTTCTTACTTTTTACTTCTTACTTCTTACTTCTTACTTCTTACTTCTTACTTCTTACTTCTTACTTCTTACTTCTTACTTCTTACTTCTTACTTCTTACTTCTTACTTCTTACTTCTTACTTCTTACTTCTTACTTCTTACTTCTTACTTCTTACTTCTTACTTCTTACTTCTTACTTCTTACTTCTTACTTCTTACTTCTTACTTCTTACTTCTTACTTCTTACTTCTTACTTCTTACTTCTTACTTCTTACTTCTTACTTCTTACTTCTTACTTCTTACTTCTTACTTCTTACTTCTTACTTCTTACTTCTTACTTCTTACTTCTTACTTCTTACTTCTTACTTCTTACTTCTTACTTCTTACTTCTTACTTCTTACTTCTTACTTCTTACTTCTTACTTCTTACTTCTTACTTCTTACTTCTTACTTCTTACTTCTTACTTCTTACTTCTTACTTCTTACTTCTTACTTCTTACTTCTTACTTCTTACTTCTTACTTCTTACTTCTTACTTCTTACCTCTTACTTCTTACGCTGTTTTTGTGATTATATTTTGAAATAGATTTTTACACATCAAAAATTCAAATTATTAAATTTATATTTATTTCCAATAATATTTGTACAACAATGTAGATCTAATAAAATCTTTTCTACTCAAACTTAATTTTTTTTTATATAATATTAATGAACTTTTATTAGTTAAGATTTCGACGAAATTTTTTTTATATTAAAATTGATTAACAGACTACAGTTGTCAACTAATAAAAGTGACAAAAAGTAGTTCGGACCATAGCTAATTTCTAATTTCTTCGTGTGCTATTTTGTCGGTTACGAAGCGTTATCAGAGAATTGCAGAAAAAACTTTTTTCTTGATTTCATTATACATAAAAATTCGTATCACATTTAATCACTCAACGAAACTCAGCGTTGAAAGAAATTCTGCATCATGCTGATGAAAACGTGGTGCGGATCAGTTCGAGTTGGCTGATCGAACCTGTTTTATCCACATGCTTATTGTTGTGTTGTTGTTTTTTAAATTCTTCTTTCTTTCTTCTTAGTTTAACATAACAACAAAAACAAAAGGTATATATGATAACAGTTATTGTTTACAAAGTCATTAGTGAACTAATACGCGTTCATTTCAGCATATTCTGATGTATTCTTCACAAACAAACATACGAAATGATTAAAAGACGGTCGCAACAACACATAATATTTGTATTTGAGTAAATCGTCGTTTGATCGCAAATGATTATTTGTTCGGGTGTTAATTAGGTATGAGCATTTTTTAATCAATTCTCTGAACGTTCAGTTCTTATTCACCGTGCTGAGAAAAGATAACAAATAAATATATGATTACCAAAACTACATATATAAATAACCACAACAACAGAATAGTTTTGTTCTGCATTAATTCCGTATTGCAATTTACGAAGCCTTGTTGTCTGGCGTCATGTTCACATGTTTAAAACATGTAAATTTATACAATTGTTCTCACTATAAAAATAGAACCAATTTTTTCTTTACTACAAAAATCGAAAATGTCTCTAACAATTTAAAAAAATTACATTATAAATTTTAAATGTGTCATATACACTGAAATTCCTTTAATTTTTTTTTCTTTTGTTGGTTAAATTTATTGAATCATTTATTTATAGAATTCTATAAAAAAATATTTAACAAATCATAAATACCTTTTGTTATATCTGCGAGTATATATGTGTATGTAGATATATAAATATATATTGGAAAACAAACTATAATGATAAATATTGTCAACTGCATAACGTTGTAAAGTTGTCCTAGATCTTTTTAAACAACTTTTTTTTATGTTCAACATATGTATTTGTTTTGCCTACATTCTTGTTTTTTTACACTTATTGCATACTCTACAAGGCGGAGAACGGTGTAGTTAGTTTCTGATGTTTTACAAAAAACGTTTGTTTTTTTATAAACTAAAAAAAAAATAGTTGCCACTTGCTATATTCGAGCGTTGCGACTAAATAGAGGTTTGTGTACAAAAGGTGATAGAGGTTTGTGTACAAAATTTCAGAGGTAGACCTATATATTCAGGGACGTCGCTTTAAAAATTGAAAATTTTTTTAAAAATTAATAAAGAACATCATCCCATTGCTATCCTACCATACTGGTATGTCAAGGATATTGGACTACTATCAGACAGGCGGTCAGTATTTCGTCCCAAACACAGATGCATAACTTCACTTATATACATATATGTTTGAAGAGATTCGTGGATATATGAAAATATTGCATTCCATGTGCTTTTATATCGCTCAAAAGTTTTCGATTCTGTGAATCATGAAATACTCTGCAAGAAGCTAAGAACTCCTTTTGTTTTTTCTCCTTCTAAAATTAGTATTATTTTAGCAATATATTATACAGCATATCGACAAGAATACATTTACGTTAACGCTGAAATCTTAAATGTGGTTCGAGTGCACAATGGAGTCCCCTAAGGTTCGATTCTAGGACTGCTTTTTTTTACTATATATATATAAAAGGAGTTTTATATGTTTATTTGTTTGCTTGTGGTTTATAGGAGACTTCACCACTGGACCAATCGGCTTGAAATTTTTACAGTAAATAACTGCCTATTCAGAAGAATTTTTTTGGATTTTTCAAGTTGGCATAGCACCCGCTATATAAAGTTAATGTTTGACATTTAATTTTAACATACAATATCTGAATTTTTTGAATAAATTGTCTTTTATTAGCTTGGTGTCATATTTTACCCAAGTCCAAAAGGGATAATGGGGTCACATTACTTTTTTTCAGAAACCCTAGGCTATTAAGATGAGATATGACATTTAAAAGTAGAAAACTGATAAACTTTTGATACAAAATATTTAGAAAGAGTACATTTACTGAATATTTCACAAAAAACTAATTTTTCTCGAAATCCGCCAACAAAAATTCTTTGTAAAAAAATTTCTGGCAGAGGAATTTACTTAAGCTTTCATACACTTAATCTCTAACATATATTTAATAAAGCTTTAAAGTGCCAGATCAATTTTTTTTAAATTTTGTTTAAGAAAATTTTTAAAAACTTAAAAACTGAGTTTTCAAGATTTTATCAACAAAATTTTCCATTTTCATTGCGCAATAGGTTGAAAACGCGGTAATAAAACAATACTTTTTGTCTGAGTGTTCATAGGTGTAGAGACCAAAAAAAAAAAAAAAATGATGACTTTAATTAATTTCTTAAAGTTGAAAAAATTTCCGTCAAATTTCTCGACCTAGTTTTCTTCGGCACAAAAGTGGTCTGGGGCATTTGCTACTTCTAGCTTTTTGAAGAGATAATTTAGAACTGAAATCGATTTATATAACAACTTGTCGAAAAAATTAAACTATGGAACGAAATTTTCGTAAAATCTTAAAAAAGTCATCTCTTCCCCATATAAACACACTTGAAATTTTCAGTCGCGTTGAGGCACCTCTAAATTTTATGATTGACCCAAAACTTTGTATTTCTAAGTTTTTTTTTGCTATTCGCATAATTCTAGGGCGGAGACCGAGAGTTTGAACACTTTTTTATTAAGGGCCACCCTTTGTACACGTAGATATTAAAATAATGTCGCGAAAAAAATGGGCGTAATCGGGCCAATGAGTGTGACTCTCCCATAAGATAAGAATTTATATTATATAACTGGAGTACTATAATAGTAAAAGCCTTGGGCATTGTGTGAGTTAATAAGTTATTAATGTGGGTAGTCGGACAAAAATGGGCGGGAGCAGATCAGAGGGCGTGGCACCCTCCTTACAACGTAAATATTAAATGTCGTATATGTGAATTGCTGTAAAAGTGAAAGTCTTAGGATAAAAAATGGGCGTAATCGGACCAATGAGTGTGACACTTCCATACGATAAGAATTTATATTATATAACTGGAGTACTATAATAGTAAAAGCCTTGGGCATTGTGTGAGTTAATAAGTTATTAATGTGAGTAGTCGGACAAAAATGGGCGGGAGCAGATCAGAGGGCGTGGCACCCTACTTACAACGTAAATATTAAATGTCGTATATGTGAGTTGCTGTAAAAGTGAAAGTCTTGGGACAAAAAATTGGCGGGATCGGACCAATGCGCGTGGCACCTCCATACAAAACAAATATTTAATATCGTATAACTAGAGTACTATAAAAGAAAAAGCATTGGGACTTTGTCTGAGTTCATAAGTTATTAATGTGAGTAAGTTCCCAAAAAATAGACGGCAGTGGACCAATGGGCGTGGCACCTGCTATACAAAAAACATAAAGTACTAGGACACTTTTGACAGGTATACTAATTACCACTGTGAGTAGTCGAAAATATGGCCGGAGTCTTTAAAATTTAAAATTTACAAAACCATAAATCTGGAATAAGAAAAATTTCCAAAATCAAAAATCGCAAAAAACAAATATCGACAAATCAATCACAATCAATCCCAACAAAAAAATACTCGCCAAAGTCAAAAATCGCTAAAACCGAAAATCTCGAATAACAAAATTCGCAAAAAGAAAATGCCAGAAACGAAATTCGCGAATAACAAAAATCACAAAAAACAAAAATGGCCAAAATCGAAAATCACCTAAACAGAAAATTGCCCAAATAGCAAGAAACGAAAAAGACCTTTAAAAAATCGCGAAAATAAAAGATCGCAAAAAACAAAAATCGCCAAAATCAAAAATTGGAAAAATAAAAAATCGCCAAAATCTAAAATTTCAAAAAAATAATTAACGAAATCAAAAATGTATTCCCAGTTTTTGTTTCTTTTCGATGGGTATAGCGAAGCGCATCGGGTTACATATATTAATTGTTTGTAAAAACAACTTTCGTGTTGTAAAGTTCATATGTATGCAACTTTACGTTTGCATCATTTTGAAGAATTATATGACTATGTTGTGTAACGACGAGTTCCCTCCGATTGCATGGTTCGTCAAAAAAATTTATAATTGTAGTGACAGTGAGTAAATGAAACACAATATTCAACAGAGATAAAGGAAGTTTGTTTCTGAATTTCAACAGTTATCAAATTTTTGTCCGCATGGGTAACACACGGTCCATAAGACCAGCAATCAGTTCGTTTGGGAGGCCTGGAACAGTATTCCTTTTAGATCCCAGCAAAGAAAAAAAATGAAAAATTGAATCACGAAGATAATTCAATAAGGAAACATGGAACAACACTCCACTATAGCACACGATGTTGTATAAAAGTGTGGTTGATATGTAAGCGTCACAATGTGGTAGGTGAGAATTTAAAAAAACTAAAGAAGGTTAGGTTAGGTCAGGTTAGAAGTGGCTGCTAATCCAAAGGAATATCACACTAGGACTCTGGGGTCGTTTGTGATACCACGGGGTGAATAGGTGTTCCCCTCAGTCCCCACTGTAGAACCAGTTTAAGCTCCTGATGAAGCGTGAAAACTTGAACACTTTTCTAATTCAATTAGATTATTACTGAGATATTAACAAAACATAACGTGCACCTTCTTGGTAATGAAACTTAGCATTTGTGTGGGCGAAAACGATATATTGACTTTCGTCGTCACAGCTGAGAATCTAAATGTGAATATTAATCAAATTCATCATCAATCCATCAAAATGTAATTGCATCATTATTATCCGAAGATCCATGCTCTCAAATGTTATTCCAGATATAATTTAGCCGCCAGATTATCGAAATTTCACATAAAACAAAAATTTTGGAATTGTAAAACTGTCACCTGCTGTGATCATATAAATGTTGCTTCAGGAAAAAAAAATATTCAATGCTTTGTTCATTGTGGAAAACTCAACACATTACACCAGCCCATGTACGAGATCAATTTGACAAAACCTATTTTATAGTATGGATGCGAAATATTCGCTAGCTTTGATTCTATTAGCTCTAAAAAATTAACAACTTTCTTTAATTATATATTAAGATACTTCTATAATTTCAAATCAAAACATAACACCGTATGAACGAAAACTTTACGATATGAGTATTTGCGTATTTGATAGTAATACATAAGATTCTGTTTACAAGCGATCCTACATAACATTTTAATCGCACACCCTTCTTAAATTCAAGAAATAATAATTTTATAATTCAAATATGATATAGAATTTTGGTTTCTGAATGACTGAGTTTTATATTCAATGCAACTGTCTTTGGAACTATACAATATCTAAGACCCGGAAAATAGTTTTCCAATTATTCAGTAACATTCAATCATAGAGGTTCCTTATGAACTTTTCTCATTTTGAGACATCTGCTATGCCAATTAAAATACGTATTTTACTTTCATTATCCTACTGATTCCAGTTAATTGCTAATTGAAAGACATTTTATCCATTTTGTTATACCCTATACCACTATGTGGTTTGGGTATAATGACTTTGTGCTGCTGTTTGTAACAACCAAAAATATTTGACCTAGACCCATCTTTAATTATACCGATCGAATCAGAATCACTTTCTGAGTTGATTTAACAATGTCCGTCCGTCCGTCCGTCCGTCTGTGTGTCCATGTAAAGCTTGTAATCAAACTGCAGGTCGCAAATATGAATGTATTTTGATGAAATTTTGTACATAAGCTTCTATCCGCCATGGGATGAACGCTATTGAAATTGGTGAGAATCGGTCCATGTTCAGACCTAGCCCCCATACAAATAACCCATCTGAAATCGACATAAATTGCCATAAGATCCAAATTGTCATATAGATCTTACTCAAATTGGGTTTGTATGCGTTCATTACACCGATTAATGAGTAGTCAAAAAATTATCCCTTTGACCCCATATAGAGCTGCTTCCCGATCTTCACTTAAATCTATTAAAAAACAAAAATATTGCACTGATTCTTCTCAAATTTTGTTTGTATATATTTTTGCAAAATACAAGAGACTTTACCAAACATGATCAGGATCGGTCCATTTTTGGACCAAGTCCCTATATAGATATAGCATCCGATATGAACTTTTTCATATCTGCAGCCAAAAAAATTAATAAAAATCGCACTCAAATTTGGTTTTTGCTTATTTTCTATATCCAGTTAGTTGGGCCTAAGAGATAGGGTCTCTAAACGCATGGTATAGGGTATCATATAGTCGGTCTCGACCGACTATAATTTTCTTACTTGTTTTTTTATACCCTATACCACTATGTGGTTTGGGTATAATGACTTTGTGCTGCTGTTTGTAACTACCAAAAATATTTGACCAAGACCCATCTTTTATTATACCGATCGAATCACTTTCTGAGTCGATTTAGCGATGTCTGTCCGTCCATCCATCCGTCCGTCTGTGTCCATGTAAACCTTTTAATCAAACTACAGGTCGCAAATATGAATATATTTTAATGAAATTTGGTATATAAGCCTTCGTCGGTCATAGACTGAACGCTATTGAAATTGTTGAAATTCGGTCCATGTTATTAACAAGTCCCCATACAAATGACCCCTAAGAAATCGACTTAAATTACCATAAAATCCAAATTATCATATAGATCTCGATCAAATTGGGTTTGTGTGTGTTTATTACATCTATTTATCATTTGTTCAAAAATAGGCCCCGTATGGCAATTCTTTGTCATAGCCCTCGTATAAAGCTGCTTCCCGATTTTCACTCAAATCTATCAAAAAACAAAAATATTTCATAGAATTTTCTCAAATTTGGTTTGTATAGTTTTTTCCAAAATATAAGTGATTATAACCGAATATGGTTAGGATCGGTCCATTTTTCGACATAGTCCCCAAATAAATATAGCAACCGATATGAACTTTTTCATATCTGCAGCAAAAAAGTTAATAACAATGCCACTCAAAATTGGTTTACGCTTATTTTCAATATCCAATTAGTTGGACTGAAGAGATAGGGTCCCTAAACCATGGTATAGGGTATCGTATAGTCGGTCTAGACCGACTATAATTTTCTCACTTGTTTCATCTATTTCATCTATTTAATAGATGAAAAACATTTACAAATTGAAACATCAGAGCTGATTTTTAAAAACTCTGCGTTATTAAGACTTTTGCATAGGCACGGTCTATAAATGTTTTATGTTTAAAGACTTACACAACAAATAAGATTAAAAACCTTTATATGTATTAGCTAGCTGCGGTACTTACTCATTTGTACTGTCAAAATTTTCATTATCAATTCGGCCTTTAATGTTTAGTGTACTATAAAGTCGTTGTTTTCATTTCTATAACGACTCTTTGCCTAAAAGTTCATAATATATATCAAAATATGTTTATACCCTATACCACTATGTGGTTTGGGTATAATGACTTTGTGCTGCTGTTTGTAACAACCAAAAATATTTGACCTAGACCCATCTTTAATTATACCGATCGAATCAGAATCACTTTTTGAGTTGATTTAACAATGTCCGTCCGTCCGTCCGTCCGTCCGTCCGTCTGTGTTTCCATGTAAACCTTGTAATCAAACTGCAGGTCGCAAATACGAATATATTTTGATGAAATTTGGTACTTAAGCTTTTATCGGCCATGGGATGAAGGGTATTGAAACTGGTGAGAATCGGTCCGTGTTCAGACCTAGCCCCCATACAAATTACCTCTATGAAATCGACATAAATTGCCATAAGATCCAAATTGTCATATAGATCTTACTCAAATTGGATTTGTATGCGTTCATTACATCCATTAATGAGTAGTCCAAAAATGATCCCTTTGGCCCCATATAGACTGCTTCCCGATCTTCACTTAAATCTATTAAAAACAAAAACAATGCACTGACTCTTCTCAAATTTTGTTTGTATATATTTTTGCAAAATACAAGAGACTTTACCAAACATGATCAGGATTGGTCCATTTTTGGACCTATCCCAATATAGATATAGCATCCGATATGAACTTTTTCATATCTGCAGCCAAAAAAATTAATAAAAATCCCACTCAAATTTGGTTTTTCCTTATTTTCTATATCCAGTTAGTTGCGCCTATGACATAGGGTCTCTAAACGCATGGTATAGGGTATCATATGGTCGGTCTAGACCGACTATAATTTTCTTACTTGTTTTTGTTTGAAAGAGTAACAAAAAAGTATAGAGCTACAACAATAACGTTAAGAAAAATAATTTGTATGTATATATTTTCAATAAAGTGGGTAGAAGCAAAATAATTTTTAAGTGGCTCCCTAAAAATGAACTTTGAAATTTTTTATAAGAATTCCCAAAATCATTAATTTTTTCAACATATTTTGGTCATATTCTTAGAATATCCCAAATATTTTGGGAATATTCTTAGGAAATGACCCACTTTAATGTGCCTAATTTTAGAAATATATGTCTGATATTTTTATTTATATATCTATTTTTATAATTCTATATTGCGTAGAACAAGGCGGAACATCTTATAATTGATGTATACTGCAGTGGAACGATTTTGGCAAATAAATGCTCAAACACGTTATATGCGTAATTTTTTGGGAATAACGTCAATCGAACTACGGATATTTATACCCTATACCTCATGGTCAGCGTATAATGATTTTGTGCTGATGTTTGCAACTACCAAAAATATTTGACCTAGACCCACCTTTTATTATACCGATTGACTCAGAATCACTTTCTGAGTTGATTTATCGATGTCCGTCTGTCCGTCTGTGTGTCCATGTAAACCTTGTAATCAAACTACAGGTCGCAAATGTGAACATATTTTGATGAAATTTGAAATATCAAGATAGTATATTATATACGTTTGTATGTACAGATGTATATATGTGTGTATGTAGAAATATATATTATTAAAATGCCGCTTGGAACAGTGAAGCAAAGGGCATAATTTTATAATTAATATAAAAGCTTCTCGAAAAATCGCACTTTCGCGTTGTGTTATTAAATCCTTAAAAAAAATCAAGATAAAAATGGAATACGAGCGCGCTCGGGATACACATTTGGAATTATATTCATAGTTTCATGCAAGTGTAGTGTAAGAGGGGGGAGTGTCGCCATATAGTGTAGGTGGGATGCCAGCTAGGATCACCAAATAATATAAGAATCGCTGGACCGTTATATAATGTATGCCTTGTAGCAATCTACGTACAAAGTGGCATTTAAATTGAATATAGTGTATGTATGGTGTATAAAAGGACACTAAGATTGGGTGAGAATTGGACCAATCTCAGGAGGAATTTTGTCAAGTGCTTTCCTCAAAGCAGTTCCCGCGTGCACGCTGGATGCAATTTCTAATGTTTTACAGAGATAGCACGTAGGCAGATTATGCCAATGTTTAAACCCTTTGGCAGAATATGCCAGTAAAAAAAAAGGATAATCTCTGTTTGGTTTTTATTATAACCCTTTCGAATCAGAATTATAATTGATTATTTTGATATGTTCCTAATGACCAGTGATTGTAATTACTTGTTGTGATATTAAGCTTCCTATGGTCGTCCTAAGCAGGAATAATTAAAACAAATATGCTGTAATTTTGTTTTCTGTCTGCGACGTTTCGACACTATGGTTGGTGTCCTCATCAGGCGTCTAATTTTATTTAATAATAATTAAGAATATACATTTATTATCACTTTAACAAATTTATGTGAATTTTTTTTTTTTTTTTTTATAAAATAATTGTTACCTTAATAGTATTATTACACACTTAATCTAAATTTTACATTTTAATTTTATTTATTAAGTACTAAATTGTACGTGTTACTAATGTGATCACTGTCTTCTTTAATGTTTACTGTTTTGTCAATATGTTTCTTAATATGCAAACTTTCAAGTGTTATTCTTTTATTTGTTTTTGTCTCTCTTTCCAAGACTTTGATGTTGTCAAAATCAAAATTGTGTTTATTGTCAAATGCATGTTGAGAGAGAGCTGTTGTTGTTATTCCTTTCTCAACTGTTCGTTTATGTTCTTTCAACCTAATCTCTAATTGTCTTTTCGTTTGTCCAATATATATTCTGTCACATTGTTGATTATTTATTTGAAGATTGCTGGTCTTTTATATCATTATAATTTAATATTTTTACTTAATTTGAATAATAGTTTTCTCTTTTTTTTACATTCGCATATTACAAATTCATTGATCTTTGAACGTTGGGCTCAATAACCAATCAGAAAACGTTCAATAATCAATTTAAATTTTTCCCCTCAAAATTTGAGTGACATTCCTATTTGTCATGGGTTATTGACACAATTTGAATTTTCATAAATTTGTCACTTTGCATTCCAGTGATATTTAATTACATAATTTGTGGTATGCGTTGAATGAAAAGAAAAGATATGCAAAAAAATAAATAAATGTAAACAAATAAATACAAATAAATATATGCATGTGTATATAGTAAACTAAAATAAACAAAAAAATATAAACAAATAAAGATGAATAAAAGAAACAAATAAAGATAAATGAAGATGTGTGTAACATCATCACACAAGATAATGCGGCTATCCCTAAAGTCCGCAAACAAAATCGATTTTGGAATGAGTTTATAGACTGCCCAGAGTGATCACTTGGTTTAAGTTCCAAGAAGGTCATTTTAAGGGAGTGGAATAAAATCAAACAAAACGTCTTATAAGATCTATTCAACTCAATGAAGTTGTAAATTCTGAAGAAAATTATGATTGCAAAATATCAAAAAAAAAACAAGAAAGAGTGTGGAATTCGGTTATGCGGAATCTTTGATACCATCCACCTTTATCTTTAATTTATATTAATGTCTGGACCTAATGCACCAATTATAAAGAATTTGATGAACTTAATGCTAAGTCATTGCAACAAAAACTGAATTTTTAGCGTTTTTAGAGGTGTCTTCATATTTTAAGCCATATTCTGGCATAGTGATGCCGATTTATCCAATTTTAAAAACCAAACTGTTCGAAATAGTGACGAATAATGTTATCTTAAATGGACGGACAGACGGAAGTTGCTATATCGTCGCGACCTGCTATAAGAATCAATAATATATGTATGTACTTTATAGGGTCGACAATTAGTTTTTCGATGCATTAGAGAAGCAATTACGAATTGATGTACATATATCGTCTGCTCAGTGCTGTGGAGGGTATAAAAAATGAAAATTTGGACAATTTGAAATATTTTCAGAATAAAAAACTTCTATTGGAGAAATTTTTCTATGAGGTCAATTTTAGAGTTCTTAAAAGAGAAACTGCGAACATTTAAACTAACAACATTATGAAAATCTGATAAATATTATATAATCTATAAATAGTCATTTCGTTTTTTTACACATAACTGGGTATTTTATTACTATTTTACTTTGATATTAGCATTTTTTTGTATTTTTTGCGATATGATTAAAAAAATCTGTGGCCGTACCGGTCTAAGCTACTACGACAGTGTATCCAGACATACACACGCTATCAGCTATGACACGCAAAACAAGAACAACAAGTCATATATTTTCAAGGCTTTTTTCTTTTCCTTTGCTATCTCTGTACCAGTTATACCTATTTTGCCGATTTTAAACAAAAAAAAAAAAAATTCACATTATGTTAGTAAATCATTTTCATTAAAAATTAACTAAATAGATAGGTGAACAGACGGACATAACTATAATAACTCCACTTGTTAAAAGGATCACGCATATCTTATGGGTCAAGATTTTGTTCAAATTATTACAAACGGAATGACAAACTAACACATACCATCGACACACTGGTGTAGATGCTACAAAAATATGCAATTTCATATAGCATAGTTTAGATACGGTTGCAAGAATTCAAGAAAGTGACTATTTTACTCCACCTAACGGTACATATTGAAATCAAAACTTTGAATTTACAAACTTTTTGTTTGTCATAGTACTATATACTCTTATTATCTAAATGAACTTCTCTTTCATTATAAACTTATATCGATTTGAAGAGAGGACAAAGTATTTTGTATTAAGGTCTACCAGATCAGCCATAAAATCCAGTCAGAGCATGTATGAAACAATAGACAAAAACGAAAAAGAATGGTCATGAAAAAATTGCGGATTTCATTGCGAAATGAGTGGAGAGACAAGCAACTAAATATTAATTTTCGCAAATAATGCTTTTTTATAGTTTTTAATGAAATGTGCCAGTAGTTTTGTTCATCGAAATTGGTAATTTTTTTTAATAAATACTATAATAAATATTTTGAATTAAAGCAAAGTGAATTTTATTTGGAAAACTATTTTTTTTATTATTAAAAATCGCTTTAATAAAGCCATTAAATCAATCGTGAAACTGAAAGTGCTTACTGTGAATTTAAAATAAATTTTAAATTTTTTACTTTTTTATTATTTTATTTTTTCACGTTTCGTAAGTATATTCATAAGCATTTGTAAACATTAGATTTTATATAAACAAAGTTTGTTATATTGAAACAACATAATGTTTAATATACAAATTTATTTATGTAAACAAGGAGGCAGTTATTAAATAAATTCATTTTATACAAAAAAAAAAAAAAAGAAAACAAGTAAGAAAATTATAGTCGGTCTAGACCGACTATACGATACCTATACCATGCGTTTAGAGACCCTATCTCTCAGGCCCAACTAACTGAATATAGAAAATAAGCATAAACCAAATTTGAGTGTGCTTTTTATTAATTTTTTCGGCTGCAGATATGAAAAAGTTCATATCGGATGCTATATCTATATGGGGACTAGGTCCAAAAATGGACCGATCCTGATCATGTTTGGTAAAGTCTCTTGTATTTCATTTCATTTCATTTCATTTCATTTATTTCAGTCAATGGAACATGATTTCCTTACAGACTATGATTAAAATAATTACATATGTATTAATTTAAGTACAAAAATTTACAAATTAAATAATGTAAAGAGAAGTAACTTAAAAGAATCTTTTGATGTACAAAACTCTATTAGTTGTTTTGGGATTCCATTTATAGCTATTTCATTAATAGCATTTATATCGGCACACGCGCGATTTAAGGTACTGTTTTGGGCATAGTTTGTGCGATGATATGGAATACAAAAAATATTATGGTGACGAAGTATTCTGGGTGGAACATACAATTTTATTTGCGATAACAAATCTGGACAGTCGATACCACCAGAAATTATATCAAAGACAAATAGTGCAGCTTGAAATCTGCGACGATGTTCCAATGTTTCGAGACCTAATAATAAACCTCTTGATCTATATGAGTGTATAGGATCAACAAACTTAAATGATGAAAGTGCGTACTTAAGGAAAATACGCTGCACTCTCTCAAAATGGGATCGTTTTTGGACTACTGATTAATGGATGTAATATTTTCATACAAACCCAATTTGACTAAGATTTGTATGATAATTTGGATCTTATGGCAATATATGTTGATTTCATAGGGGTCATTTGTATGGGGGCTAGGTCTGAACATGGACCGATTCTCACCAATTTCAACTGCGTTCATCCCATGGCCGATAAAAGATCAAATACCAAATTTCATCAAAATATATTCATATTTGCGACCTGCAGTTTGATTACAAGCTTTACATGGACACACAGACGGACGGACGGACGGACATCGTTAAATCGAATCAGATAGTGATTCTAATTCGATCGGTATAATTAAAGATGGGTGTAGTTTAAATGTTTTTGGTTGTTACAAACAGCAGCACAAATTCATTATACCCAAACCACATAGTGGTATAGGGTATAAAAATGCGGAGTGTGATGCCAACGTTAAAAGATTATTACACTACGTCTTTTCCAATTGTATTTCAGAACACGTTAATTGGTTTTCAGAAATTATCAAATGTATTTCAGAAAGTATCGAATGTGTTTCAAAAATTATCATATCCATTTCAGAAAACATCAAATGTATTTTAGAAATTATCAAATCTATTTAAAAATATTTTCTAAAATAATGACAATATATGTAGTTACTGAAAATCAATTGACGTTTTCTGAAAATAATTTGATAATTTCTGAAAAAAAGTTTATGTTTTCTGAAATAAATTCAATTGGAAAAGTCGTAGTAGGATATTACTAATATCTTTGTTATACCCTATACAACTATGTGGTTTGGGTATAATGACTTTGTGCTGCTGTTTGTATCTACCAAAAATATTTGACCTATACCCACAGAATCACTTTCTGAGTCGATTTAGCGATGTCCGTCCGTCCGTCTGTGTGTCCATGTAAACCTTGTAATCAAACTACAGTTCGCAAATATGAATATGTTTTGATCAAATTTGGTATATTAGCTTTTATCGGCCATAGGATGAACGTTGTTGTAATTGGTGAAATTCGGTCTATGCTCAGACCTAGTCCCCACACAAATGACCCCTATGAAATTGACATAAAAAGCCGTAAGATCCAAATTATCATATGGATCTCAGTCAGATTGGGTTTGTAGGTGTTTATTATATCTGTAAATCAGTAGTCCAAAAATAATCCCCATAGGACAATTCTTAGTCATATCCCCCGATCTTCACTTAAATCTATCAAAAAACAAATATATTGCACAGATTTTTCTCAAATTTGGTTTGTATACATTTTTTCAAAATATAAGTGACCCTACCAAATTTGGTCAGGACTGGTCCAATTTTCAATCTAGTCCCCATATAAATATTGCATCCGATATGAACTTTTTCATATCTTCAGCCAAAAAAAAATTAATAATGCCATTAAGATTTGGTATATGCTTATTTTCTATATCGAATTAGTTGGGCCGAAGAGATAGGGTCTCTAAACCATGGTATGGGGTATTGTATAATCGATCTAGGGCGACTATAATTTCTTACTTGTTTTTTATTAAACTCTTTTTTAATTCATACTCTCTGTCTGCCTGCCTGTCTGTCCGTCTGCCATGGGGCAACCCCATTCCCCCTCATTCAATTGATCTGAAGCTTTGCCCGTGGTCTTGTTGTGACTAATTTTGGGGTAGTCACGCACAGTCACACATAGTCACACACAGTCACGCACAGCCGCGTAGTCTTTAAAAGCCATTTCCCCTTATTCGATCGATCTGCAACTTGATCGATAGACTGGCCATGAAAAAAGATTAACTTTGAGATAGCCACGTACAGTCACGCTTAGTTAAGCACAGTCACGGATAGATGAAGACCTCACATCCCCTCATTTGATCGATCTGAAACTTTTTCCATAGAGTTGCTGTGGCTAAAGATTAATTTTAAGATAGTCACACACAGTCACGCATAGTCACGCACAGGCACAGAGTGATTCAAACCCCATTTCCTCTCATCCGATTGATTTGAAACTTTTTCCATAGACTTGTTGCCTCCAAAGATTAATTTTAAAATAGTCACATACAGTCACGCGCAGTCACGGAGAGATTCAAAACTCATATGCATAAGGAAAGAAAGAGTTTTAATAAATACTTTGTTTTTATGGGTTAGATTTACAATGCTTTTGTACGAGATAAAATAAAATGAGTTGACGACATTGGTAGTTTACTTATTGTCTCACAATAATCTCTGTTTTTTTCAGTGTACTACAGTATTTTTCTTCCAGTTTTTTTATACCCTATACCACTATGTGGTTTGGGTATAATGACTTTGTGCTGCTGTTTGTAACTACCAAAAATATTTGACCTAGACCCATCTTTTATTATAACGATCGAATCAGAATCACTATCTGATTCGATATAACGATATCCGTCCGTCCGTCCGTCTGTTTGTCCATGTAAAGCTTGTAATCAAGCTGCAGGTCGCAAATATGAATATATTTTGGGATATAAGCTTTCGTCAACCATAGGATGAACGCTGTTGAAATTGGTGAAAATCGGTCCTTGTTCAGACCTAGTCCCCATACAAATGCCCCCTATGAAATCGACATATTTTGCCATAAGATCCAAATTATCGCATATATCTTAGTCAAATTGGGTTTGTATGTGTTTATTACATCCTTTAATCAGTAGTCCAAAAATGATCCCTATAGGACAACTCCTAGTCATAGGCTCCATACAGAGCTGTTTCCCAATCTTCGCTTAATTCTATCAAAAAACAAAAATATTGCACTGATTCTTCTCAAATTTTGTTTGTATATATTTTTGCAAAATACAAGAGACCTTACCAAACGTGGTCAGGGTCGGTCCATTTTTGGACCTAGTCCCCATATAGATATAGCATCCAATATGAACTTTTTCATATCTGCAGCCAAAAAAATTAATAAAAATTCCACTCAAATTTGGTTTATGCTTATTTTCTATATCAAGTTAGTTGGGCTTGAGAGATAGAATGTCTAAACGCGTGGTATAGGGTATCGTATAGTCGGTCTAGACCGACTATAATTTTCTTACTTGTTTCCTATTAAAGAATCTCAGAATGAGCCTTGACTTTCATATAATATGAATTTCGTACTGATTCGACACAAAGAATGAATACTTTCCCCTTTAGGTTAGACAAGATATATGACATTAAAAATTCACTTCTCACGCTCACTTATTCTTATTCTTCACGCTCACTTATCCGATCTCACCCATCTTTCAGAGTAATGAAAGATGGAGTCATACAAATTAGGAAACCTCTCCTCATATAGAAGTCGAAATAAGCGATATAGAATAATTACTTTGTGTGTTACTGATTCAAGTTATTTTTGGTTTATGTGTGGTGAATAGTTGGTTGGCAAAAAAGATATGCAATATCAGAATCATTAAAATATGCATATTTACATTGTTTTGGTTTTGCTGTCATTAACTTGGACAAACCGTAGACACCAACCTTGTTCTGCAATATTTGCAGAACTGTTTTATACAAGTAGTCAAATGGCAAGAAGATCTATTTCTATTTTTCAATTCCAGTACTTTGGAGAGGGTCAAGTAACCACCAAAGTGATTATTATTTCTGTTTAACAAAAGTTGCTGGATTCAATATGAAAAATCGAAAAAATATTACTTACGCGAAAGTCCCATCAGTTTCCAAATCACTTTAAGGTCCACCAAATGATCCATTACCAGTCAGTCCCAGTGCAACGAGCAGTGAGTCCGAAACATCTTTCACCAGTAGTAGTAGTTTGTATGTGGCCATTTAATGACTCAAGCTGAGCTGAAGGATCTAATTCGGGATTTACATTTAACGAAGCAAGATGCAGAATTACTAGCTTCACGCATACGGCAGCGGAAACATCTTGCAGTTGGGACAAAGGTAATAATCCGTAGAGTTAGAAGCTTGGAATTGGCGGCATATTTTGAAAAATTATAAAAAAATTAACCAGTCATATGATATAACTGAGTAGAGATTATTTATTGATGGCTCTAAGTATAGTTTAACACAATGGAAATGAAAAACCATCTATACCAATTACTCATGCCATTAATACAAAGGAAAATTACGAACCTGTGACTTAAATTTAG